>PEDN01001357.1:0-715192 GCA_003864495.1 Nemopilema nomurai | reverse complement strand
AATCCAGACGCCAAAGTGCAAGTCACTACCGACTTCACGTTTATTAAATGCCTCCCTGGCTTTTTTCAATTTGACCACATGGAAGGGTGATCAGTGGAACTTCCATTAACAGTGATAACCAGACGCGAAAATATTGTCTTTAAAGAATTTCAAATATCTTTCTCAGAAAACACTATTGATCTGGTTTGTTTTCTAGGAATCGAACGCCGAGAACACTATTTGTTTTTTATGCGTCATCGGTAGTCACGTGATCCAGCCCTATTTGTTCTAACCATTTATTATCTTAAAGGTGTCATTTGATACTACTTAATCTAGTTTTAAAAGTTTTGAAATAATCTCAGTGGCCAGTTTTGTCTATTTCAATTTCCGTTATCGCCAACCACCACAAAATACCTCCGTGTTTACTTCAGTGACGTAAGCACCCAAAATCTGATCGCATTTTCTTCGAAGGCCTCATAGTGATTCTCGTTAGCATTGGTGTCGTGTGCCTCGTTTCCAAACGCCGCCGCCATTTTGATCGAGAGCCAAGTCTTACGCACTCAAGCATCATTTACCATCGCAAGGGTGCAGATACTGATGAAGGCACAGAGGACAGTGATCAGAAGCAGCTCATAAACGAGCCATTGTATATGCCGCCTTACGCAGCCCCCGCGGCTCCTTCGGTGGAAACCATTAGGAAGGCGCGTGAGAGGATGTCTATAAAGAGGCAGACGTTGCCTACAAATGCAAACAACTACAGCAACGGAGAGAAGTGTGAGCCAGAGTATGCTACAATCTTACCGATCGGTCAAGGTAAGCAAAGCCATGTTTGGGAAATGTGTACCGCAGCGGGACTCTGTCTAGCAAAATTGCCATCATTTTGGAATTGAAGGCCTGCATTGCATTCAATAAGCCGCCACTCTAATTTTTTATTTGTAGTCTAGATTGCCAACCACTGTGCTACTGTACTCATCCGTAGCAATGAAGCTGGTAATGACTTGTTCATTTGATATTTCAAAGGTCAATACAACCGAAGAACCATTAAGATTAGGGTTTTGCCATCTGATACAGTTTGAGAATCTGTTTTATTCTCTTTTATAATTGGCCCCAAGGAAATTTGCTCAACGTCTCCATTCCGCTAAATCGCCGCTCTTTAAAGGTCTATAGTAAAGGTTCATTTTTCTATAGGAAAGCTACTTGCATACGAAGACATGAACTTAGATAAAGTCTGTGGGTCAGGTATGTTTGGGGTGGTTGTGAGAGGTACCCTGGACGAAGCTGGTGCCCCCTCTAGGGAAATTGCTGTCAAGATGTTGAAGGATGACGCGGGATTGGATAAGAGAAAGATGATGCTAGATGAATTGAATGTATTGAAAGCGTTGTCGCGTCATCCAAATGTTGTTGGTCTTGTGGGTTGGTGCATAACAGAGGATAATATTTATATCGTCGAAGAGTTCATCCCACACGGAACGTTGCTGCATTTACTAAGGTAGACTCACATTTTATCTTGTCTCTTGTTTTAAATTCTATTTACGTATTCCATTTTTGCTGAATCAAAGTTTCTGCACTCTCAGTTAGACCAGGACCAGATTAATAAACAGATCTGTGGGGCTAGGGTATGGGGGCACATACATCAGGGGTGCATACATCAGGGGGCATAAAGATCAGTTTAGCTTATCGGTTCCATAGTGTAGCTTATCGGTTCCATTATTTCCATAGGGTAAATAAGAGGGGTGGACTCATCTTCCCTTCCTTTATGGGCCCATAAATGTTTCGATCAGTCTCCGACTCAGACCATTTGAAGTAAAGCAACGTAATAGGGGATTGCTATTCTTGTAACAATGCAAAGTTTTCCATCTTTAAGTAGATACAGTCACGGTTATTTAGTTTTCGCAAAAGAAATGTGCGTGGTTTTCCGTGATTAAGCCTGAAAACATACGGAAACAAACCATAGGTCAAAATCATGCGGTTATCCCAGGTTCTCAGTCCCGCATACTTTATAAAACTTAGGCATCGTCCATCTTTGTAATAATAGGCATAACGCTACCCCCAGTTAGAGTACAGAAATATTGATAATAACTCATTTCTACCTGGCATCGAAGCTTCACCTATACTGGAAGACGGTCTCTGTTTTCTTTAAGACATGAACGAACACTCCTGCAGAGTCATTACGTGAATCTGAAAACACTGTCAGCAACAACAGACAAGGAATGGCTGTCCTTCGCGTGGCAGGTCGCATCTGGCATGAAGTACTTGTCATCAATGAGTATCATTCACAGAGATCTTGCCGCGCGGAACATTCTTTTAGGCCATGAAAACGTGTGTAAAATCTCTGATTTCGGACTGGCTAGGCCGATCTATCAGAACTCAAATTACAAGAAGACCACTGGTGGGGAGCTTCCCGTTCGGTGGATGGCACCCGAGTCGATTTTTAGTGGAACATATTCTTCAAGTAAGTTTTAGTTCTGCTTATGAAGATCAATGAATCGTTATTTTAATCCTTATTTGGATCATAGAAATTTCCAATGAATCGTTATTTGAATCCTTATTTGGATCGTAGGAAGTTTCCAATTAATCGTTATTTGAATCCATACTTGGATCATAGGAAATTTTCAATGAATTGTTATTTGAATCCTTATTTGGGTAATAGGAAATTTCCAATGAATGGTTTTTTGAATCGTTATTTGGATCATAGGAAATTTCCATTGAATCGTTATTTGAATCGTTATTTGGATCATAGGAAATTTCCATGAATCATTATTTGAATCCTTATGTGTATCAAAGAAATTTCCAATAAATTGTGTTTATATTCTACTAAGACATCAACGTATTACTTGACACAATAGCTATTAGCAGTACACCATAAGCTTTTGAATCGTCGCGCACTAAATTGATGGGTTGGTAAAGGACCACCGTGCCCTTTTCTTTATAGCGATTGTTTTTAGTGGACAAGGTCAGAGTGTCAATTCTTGTCCTATACGTGATGACCTAGGCAGTGGTTTCGTTTATAAATGACATCATGAGCTTGGTCATTTTTGCTTGGAATACCTGATATTTGACTTACAATAAAGCCGGCAACATTTTCATTTGCTTTTGCAGAAAGTGACGTTTGGTCATTTGGTATTCTTTTATGGGAAATCGTAACATTTGGAGATCTGCCGTATCCAGATTGTCCCGTGGTGGAGGCCTTATTGGCATTTTTGAAGGAAGAAAAAAGAATGTTACGGCCATGCCACTGCTCTGAGAAACTGTACCAAGTAATGCGATCTTGTTGGCAGCAGTCCTCTAGTTTGAGACCGGATTTTGCAGAGATTTGTAACAAGGTAAGATTTTATAGTGTGGGATGTTATTACACGAATTATGCAAAATGTGATACCAGCATGGTGAAGATTGGCAGTTTGATACGCTGAAAAGGATAGGATGTAGATTTAACCGGATTTCGTAGAGATTTGTAACAGGGTAAGATTTTAATAAAAAGGCTTTACACTGCAAGATCTAAAGTTGCCCGGGATAGCAAAGCCAAACTGTACAATGAATGGTTTCTCTATTCCGTGCAACCTCATAGTAAAATTTCTTTTAAAGAGTATACCTAGGTTCATCCCGATGATAGTAAAGCTATGGTATCCTACCCCCTTCATCAATTGGACTGTTATTAACAACCCCTTCTCAAACCACTGGTATGGCTAATTAAGACATCCCTAATTTGAGCGTAGGAGAGGATGAAGTTCTCTTGATCTCTCTAGCTTACCTAATTTCTTCTTTTCTTATTTGCTTTATGTAGTCTCGACGGTGCTTGTAAGGGTGATAAATTTCAAAGTTAACCTATTACCACAATTGGACTGTTATTAACAACCCCTTCTCAAACCACTGGTATGGCTAATTAAGACATCCCTAATTTGAGCGTAGGAGAGGATGAAGTTCTCTTGATCTCTCTAGCTTCCCTAATTTCTTCTTTTCTTATTTGCTTTATGTAGTCTCGACGGTACTTGTAAGGGTGATAAATTTCAAAGTTAACCTATTACCACAATTAATACATCTTTATTGCTTTGCGGCTCTGCTTTATCGATTGGACCCTGTTATTTAAGATGCTCTTTTACAGCTTGGGACGTTGCTGAATGGTAGAACACAACATATCGATCCTAATCAATACACGAAAATGTTACTGGAATTGGATGACAACGAAGAAGACCTATCCCTTCTAGGCGAATATTTAACTGAAAGTAAGTTCTGACTTTTTTCTCCCTTCGAATGAAATTTGATATTGCAAGTGTATCAGACAAAGAGTTTTTATAAATAGTTTATCATTAATTGGTTTTGATTTTTAACCGATATCAGGTTATTCCAAATTTCAAATTCCTAATTTTTTAGAGCTCTAAAGTGTGACGTCTTAAAAAACCTATTTTTAGAATTTTTGAATTTTTACCACTAACATAAAAGATCACCATTAGATACTTCCAAAAGTGCAAAAGTGGCCAAAAGTGTCAACAATCGGTTGAGATATGGCCAATGAAAGATTTGAAGTTTTCTTACGAATCAATGTTACTTTGGCTCTGTTCGTAAAGTTATGAACAGAGACCAAAATACAAAGGTTTGATGGGGAAAGAGCCAAAACACACGAGGCCGTATATTTGCTAATTTGTAGCACAATTGACTAACTTTGCCTATTTAGAGATTTTTCATGATAAAATTGCGGGTAATAGGATCCAAATTCAAAAATTCCTAAAGTTGATTTGACGGTGTGACGTCATTACTTTGTTTTCTGTCAACTCTACTCGGGATCTTATATCTTTAATTGAGAATCGAATTTTTTTTGCATTTCAGGGAGAATTTCCGCAGCTGATTCCTGTGTGCTATGAGAAAGCTCCTTCTCTGCAAAGGAGTCTTTAAGTGAGTATCATTCTCTTCATCCTACTTTGGAAAACTATATAAAGTGCCTGCGATGTGCATAGTTATTGGTTGTATCTTATGTTAAGGACATTTTGTATGTTAGCGACTCTTGCTGTCTGTAAAAAAGTCATCGCGTGGGGTATGTTTCTTGAACTGACACCATGGCAATTCTGTACCGGCTTCAAGAATCCATATGAATTTCCAAAAAGGAACAGACGAGATGTAGCAACATCGTGCCATCGAGTAGTTCCTTCCTGGAAATGGCTGCATTTATGCCATCTGAAGTAAAAAGCTTTTTAACGAAAGCATTTCCATAATTCCGATTTGAATGCAATGCTCCGTATTTTGGGTGCCGGGTAATCTTTTTGACTGGGTTGGTATCAGGGTTTAAACATCATGGAGGGTTCAAAAGTTAAAGGCCTAATTGTCATAAGGAAAGAAAGTCCTAATTATTTCAAACCAGACATGTCTATAAGCAAGCAATGGGCCTTATTGTTTATGTTCTGACTATGTGGGTCATTTGGGATTTATTACAAGAAATGATAGATGACAACTTTTCAAACTAAGCATTTAAACTTTGAACGGCAATTTACAAATGTAGCTTTAGTAGCATGTAGAACTGATCTCCGGATCTCGTTTTTATGTCAAGCAATTTATATCATGATTATACAGCTCTGAAATGAAACTAGACGTCTTTGGTAATATAAATAATCGTAATATTGGTATTCGTGATTTTTCAACTATCTTTTGTACGACGTGGCAGTTCGCGATATACTGCCTCCAATTCTTTTTAGACTTGATTAAATTTTGCGTTTCTTCAGTAGCTTTCGTACACCAAATACCTTGTTGGCGAAATCGTGGTACAGTTAGCTAAAGAGTACTTAGTATTCAGTACGTTAAACTATTAATGGAAAATGGTATAAAAAGAACCAGGAATTAACCGCATTGGCGTTTTAACGTTAAATTGTTCATGGAAATCGTATACAAAAAGTTTCAACACGAGTGCGTTTAACCATATATGAAAATTTGGTTTCATATCCGACGCAGCTTCAGATCATGTGATGCTAAGCTTAAACGATAGCCCCTCTTTAGAAATGAAAGTCCCCTGAAACCCCCCTCCCCGAAAATGCCCTTTTAGAAATGAAAATTTAAGTAGTTCGATATGAGCGAAATTGAGCAACTTAAAGCAAATAATCAGGTCTTGACGCCATGTCTTGATTACTTCCATAGCAAGAAGCTGCTGAGGTCTCTCATTTGTCCTCTGACCTTTGTCTCTCATTTGTCCTTTGTTTCTCATGTATGCGTTTTTCCATTTTTACCCTCTCACTCTATGTTCGATATGATCGAAATTGAGCAACTTAAAGCAAATAATCAGGTCTTGACGCCATGTCTTGATTACTTCCATAGCAAGAAGCTGCGGGGGTCTCTCATTTGTTCTCTGACCTTTGCCTTTTATTTGTTCTTTGACCTTTGTTTCTTATGTGTGCCCTTTTCCATTCTTACCCGCTGTGTTCCTGTTGAAATGTTTTAAGCTATATAGCTGTTTCTGGTCATATTATGTATGCTTGTGACGTAAAGCTCAAATCTGTGTGCTTTCGCACCAGTCGTTTTTGGCTCTCATTCTAAGTCACAGAGGCATGAGACAAAGATTAATTCATGTAATCTACCTAAAGTGAGATGTGATGAGTAGCACCGTATCCTCACCAGTTGAAATATATCATCATCTATTTTAACGATGTCTCTTTTAACGACGACGTAAGTTTGCAATCCCCAGGACTTGTAAAAATAGCATTCCTAAAAACGTAGAAAAAATGTATATTCCTCAAAAAGTGTAGTTTTTTACAGTTTTTCGACTTGATTTTTATATAAATGTATAGAAATAATATGACAGTAGCTATAGCAGGACATGCTTTGCAAATAGTGTATGGTATACGCTAACCTTTGGCGAAGTATTTGTTTAAATATCGTATTGCAGCAATCAAATATGTCTTTTTCATTCATCGTCAACTCTTCAGTTGCTTCAAAATTGAAGCTTAATGTTGAAGCAAAGTAGGTGTGGAAAGGTAAGTAAAGACACACCCAAACTTGACGGCAGCTCTCAACTTCTTTCTTGATGTCGCTTTCCTAAAAGAAAGACCTTTCCGCACCTACTTTGTTTCAGCACCTAGCTCAATTTTGAACCTGAAACTAAGCTTCAAAACCTGAAAAAGACCCTCGATATTTTCCACCCTAATAAACTTTTCTTAAAAAATTTTAAAGGTCTTGTTGGCACGATCATTTTCAGTAAAGATCGTATATTTGCTGTATTCTTTGTAAAATATCATGTTGGGAATTTTTTCAAACCTGCTAGTTTGACTACATTAAGGAAACGCAAGAAAGAAGCATCGAGGTGGTTATCATGCAAACTGTAAATGCCTAATTTGCTTCATTGAAAGACAACTAAGCAGTTTGGCATTTACCCATGGCAGTGGTGGCTTTAGGGACTTCGGTAACTAGGGCCAAACTCATCTTTGGGGCCCTTGTTTGAAAAATTTTGCTAGCCAAGATCATTCTTCAAGTTCTTTTCAGTTGAAACTTTTATGCCTCAAGATGGTGCCTTGTATTGTCCTAACAATGCCAATTGTATTTTTCAGGATTTTTACAGATTTTTCCTTTGAAAGTAATTCATTTCACGTACAGCTGTGATTTCCTATGATTTCTTTTCAATTTTTCCTAAGTGCCCTTCTGGGTTATCAAAACCCCTAAAACCGCCACCGACCCATGGGTCAAGTGGGCCCCTTATGGTTTTTAATTTTAGGGGTCCCAAGCTTGTTGATGAATTGAGTAGCATGACACGAACTACTTCGGCATACTTCAGGGGCGCCTATCAACTTTGGGCCCAGAGCCCTGCTGACCCGCCAGGCGAGAAGTTCGCACATGCCACCCCGTTGCGAATTTGACTCTGTTTACAATCCAACCGTTGTTGCGCTGTTGTTGCAGAAGCTTCAGGTCGGTCGAGGATCTTGTTTGACGTAGCAGAGAGAAAATCACCTTTGACCTCCAGAAATGGCGAACGAAGACGCTTCGTGGCAGCTCTACTACTGGCCTAAGGTTGCAGGGAGGGGGGAATTTGTCAGATTGGTTTTCGTAGAAGCTGGCGTGGAGTACACTGAAGTCGGTGATTTTGCAATGATGACCTCTATGTTCAAGCAGGGGAAGGTTCGTATAATATAAGGTCACGGCTGTTGACTGTAAATTAGATGACCATCAATCATCTTAAATACAAGGACAACAGATTGATTCAAAAAGACAACTGCTACTACTATCTTTGCTATATCCATGAGTTTTTGCGACTTTCAGGCACTTTTGCGACAATTTGATTTGTAGCAGAGGTCGGCGAAGGTGAAGAAACCGGTTCGGTTAACTTCGTGTCATACACGTCGAGGATTTCTTTGACTGCATCAACAAATCCCAGGTCGCTGAGGGAACGCTCTACTAAATATATGACTTCTAACAAAGCATGGTATACAGGCGGTCTGTGTAACTTATTCAAAACCATCGAATTCTGATACAACGATGCGAGGCTGATCCACGACAAAGCAAGCTACATGAACTCAGGCAACCTGAAAACAAACAATAATTACAACCTTAGGCCTAACAAATTGCAGTTTGAGCACAAGGTCTGGTAGCATAAATCTCAAATCAGGAAAATGAAGCATGTTCACCGGCCTCTGCGGCCAACCGTCGTACACGTTTTTTTATATAAAAAACCGGTTTATTAGAAACCTAGTACTAGAGCCCCAGAAATTTAAGAAACTTTAAGAACTAAATAAATATTTTAAAGAAACTCCAAATAAAATAAGATGACTTTCTGAGCCGGAAAATAATACGTACCGGGAGTCTCGGTAAAAAGTACCCCTGTTTCCATAAGAATAATGAACAAGAGTTACGATATCAAATCTTACTGTTGTGTTTTAAACTTTGGTACAATTAATATGCAAGGGAAGGCACAAAATTTGATGTCAAATGCTTATCTACAAATAAGAAACTTTTAAGAAACGCATTAGTATGGCTGATGGTTGTTGCTGATAAATAAACAAAACTGATTGCGTTTAAAAATAAATTTATTTAAGATGGCATTTCATACGTTAAAATGTGCACATTGCTGAAATATTGCTTAATTTCTATCAGCTATAAGGCGCAATGAAACGCAATCGGTTACATGCAAAATTTCCCGAAAAGCAGGTATGCATCACGGGTCTGTTTATAGCCAGGCGATCCGGCCAAGTAGGCCTAAGAAAATAAATCTTTTGTTACTGAAAAACCAAGTTTACCGCCTAGCAATTTGTCTGTTGTTTAGAGTAAATAGTTTTGCTAAATCTTTTGTTGAAATCTGTATTTGTGTTTATTGGGAAAAGCCCACACCGGCAAGAAGCCCCTGATTCGGCTTCAGCCTTGATATTGAATGCTATAACTACGGCATGTAGCTCCTCAAATCATATTTAAATCGGGTAGGAAAGCAAATGCACTTTGACCTTTGTACTTTGTCTTCTCCACAGTAAAACTCTATTCCTGGTTATAAGATGCTTGAATTTCTTCTTTTATAAGACTGAGGGTTGGCCATGTCTCGCCCCACCGATGATAAAGAAGGGTGATTTCCAGCTCTGCCAGACCCCAGTTGTATGCAAATATCTGGGAAAGGAGTTTGGCTTATATCCTGACAACCCAGTTGATGAGGCCAAAGCAGAACAGATAAATGCAACCATACATGATTTCATTGGCGAAGGAAGGCTGGCTTTTCATGGCAAGAATTTCACCATGAGCTACTACCAGCAAATGGAGGAAACAAAGCCTTACATCAAAGAGTTCCTGGACACGCGTTTATCTCGCTACCTTGAGTATTTTGAGAAGGTTCTTTTGGCAAATGGCAATGGGGATGGGTTTGTGATTGGCAAGAAGTTGACTTATGTTGATTTAGGCCTTCTGCATGTTCTGCGTGCCACAGCCTCACAGTTCCCAGATGCATGGAAAGGCATTCAAACCATACCTAAATTGAAGGCGTTCAAAGATAGAATTGAGGCAAGACCAAGGCTGCAAGAGTACTTCAAATCAGACAGGTGCTATCCATTCGAAGGCAACAGTATGATGTAACGTTTCAACTGTTGAAGAACAGAGCAATTGCATTGGAGGCGTACCACAAATATAGGAAACTTTTAAGTGCCATCAGCCTCATTAGCTTTGATTTTTAAGCTATCAGCCTCATCGCCATCTGCAGATAAATTTGAACTTGTCCAATAGATTGAATACAGATAATGTACCATTAAGCCAATTTTTTGCTTGAGGTAGTGGCATGAATGGTTTCATATTTGTTCTTAGCAAGAAAATGAAGTTTTTTGTTTCCCTTTTTCTGATAAATCCGATGTACCATTCAAGTACAATCTATTTCCGATGCTACGTTCTATAATAATTTGTTGAGTGAACGGCAATATTGTTATGTTGTATTACCGTTTCATTGCCCGCCTGCTTGGCAACAGTTTTAACATTGCCTTGAAAGCAGCGAAAAATTCAATTTGCCTTATTTTCACAGAAAAAATAGCCATATACATATGTTCTTAAAAGCTCTTCAAGTAAAACCTTTTGCAAAGTTTAAAAGTTAAACAATTAAGATTAATATTAGGGCTATACCTGAATATTCGGATGAAGGTTTTTGACCGTATTTTTCGCATCATTTATTTTCACCAATGTAATCCAAGCTGTTTTTTCTTTGAATAAACGTCCGTAAGCTCTATATTCATCAGAAACTATACTTGTGTTCAGAGAGTTTCCTGTGCTCTGATGTGGCTCTGAAGGTATGCATTTAGAAGATTTAATGTTACTGACAGCGACGGAGATACTGGGGCCATGCCCCCTAACTTTTTGCAAACCAAATAAAAGTGTTCCTGAAAGACTCAAAATTTCCCCTTCTCAATAGAATATAGGAGTTGTCATTGCCGCCTTTTTCATCTGCCCCCACTTTTTATATGCTCTCTTTGTCTCCAGAAGGTCTCTTTCCTTTTTTTTTGGGGGGGGGGGGAGGGCAGGGGCGCCCATGGTCCATTAGCCCTAATTTCGATAGTGATTTATTAGTTCTTATTGCTGTTCTTTGAGAACTATTATCAAGAAGACAAATAAGGATTACCTTACCGAATCGTTGTTCTTTGGAGAATATCGCCGAGAGAAGAGTCTTGACTTCTGTTCTTGACTTCTTGTGAATTACTCATCTCTCTACTCTACCAGCGCAAATTTATATCCTTAAGCTAAAAATACAACTTGCTGACGAAGCGTGTGTTAGTATGATGTAATGATGATGTGATAGGATGGAAAAATCTAGAGCTAGGAAAGAGCGAAGGTGAGTCAGCATGACTAGGCACTAATTATTGACTGGTACGCGATAAAGGCAGAGAGACATTTTCCTGAAGATTGATTTCTCACAAGAGTTGCCTATATTTGAAAAATAAAGAGCTTGCAACCCCCGCTTGCTTTCTCTAATGCCACCTCTGTTTCCAGTAAAGCCATTGTTTGGTGTGACCCGCAAACAATAGCTGTTTCTTTAAGTCGGTGGGGGTTTGGGTGTAGTCCCAGGGATTTCGTTCGACGTTGCAGGGAGAAGGATATTCCTTGATCTTCCAAAATGGCGGGAGAAAGCGGTTCCTGGGTACTCTATTATTGGCCTAAGCTAGCTGGAAGAGCTGAGTTTGTGAGGATCATATTCGAAGAAGCTGGGGAGAAATTCACCGAAATTAATGACATGGAAGTATTGCAACCAATGTTCAGGCAGGGAAAAGTATGTATACATGGCCCTATTTATGCCGAGTTGCTATGTTTGCGATGTACTGGCGATCTCTGTCAACCTTCCTTTGAATAAACAGACAATTGTCCCAGATTTAAACAGTTCTGTACTGTGAAACGAGTTTTTGGATGGCCATTTAGACGCTTGTTAAATTGTATTAGTAAATGTAATTATCGTTACGTTTTTTGTAAAACTGCATTAAATTTATCAACAGCAAACAATCTCTCGTTCAAAAAGAGAGAGATCCTCTTGTCTCAAAAGTTACTTGCAGGGCAAATTTGCCCTCACATTATAGGAATCTGTGCGAATTTCATGAGCTTGTTCCCCATCAAAAGAAAAAGCAAGGTACCCAATGTTAGCTCAAGATCCAAGGGGGGGGGGAGGGGGGGGGATATATATTTAGGATAGGGGTGCTCAGGCGAACCATCAAGCTAAAACATGATTAACATCAACTTTTATTTTTACTTCAGCATTTTTACATAGAACCTTTCAAATTTGTTCAAATATAGAGTTTTATAACATTAAAGACCCAACAAATTTGGATAATACATGAGCCCAAAAAGTAACCATGTAATTGTAACAAAGAAAGTAACCAAGAAAGACCCAAAAAATTCAGACCCAAGAAAGTAACCTGAGCACCCTTATCCAAAATTTATATAATTACCAGGTAAAATGAATTACCAGGATTACCCAGAAACCTGGAAAATTTTTGACTTTCTGAAAGTGACCTTACTCCACTTGTTAATTCTGGCAAAAATTTTTTGTAAGAAGAGAAAATGATTGCAATTGAAATATGCTTGAATTTTCTGATATTTAGTTACACTTTCTTGCTGCATTTGGCAAAATTGCAATGTATAGCTAAATCTGCAAAATGGAACATATCCTAGAGTTTTATAGAGCTTAGTTATTTATTTTCTATACATGTATAGTTTACAAGCTACCATGATATTTGCTACCCACAAAAGTCTTCATTCCTGTGTAAAATGGAGTTTCCATTTCACTAAAATAGCTTTGGTCTATGTTTTTAACACAAATTGGTTCCATTGTGTTTTAAAAGGTTGAAGGTTGGCCATGTCTCACCCCACCTATGATAAAGAAGGGTGATTTCCAGCTCTGCCAGACCCCAGTTGTATGCAAATATCTGGGAAAGGAGTTTGGCTTATATCCTGACAACCCAGTTGATGAGGCCAAAGCAGAACAGATAAATGCAACCATACATGATTTCATTGGCGAAGGAAGGCTGGCTTTTCATGGCAAGAATTTCACGATGAGCTACTACCAGCAAATGGAGGAAACAAAGCCTTACATCAAAGAGTTCCTGGACACGCGTTTATCTCGCTACCTTGAGTATTTTGAGAAGGTTCTTTTGGCAAATGGCAATGGGGATGGGTTTGTGATTGGCAAGAAGTTGACTTATGTTGATTTAGGCCTTCTGCATGTTCTGCGTGCCACAGCATCACAGTTTCCAAATGAATGGAAAGGCACTCAAACCGTACCAAAATTGAAGGCGTTCAAAGATAGAATTGAGGCAAGACCAAGGCTGCAAGAGTACTTCAAATCAGATAGATGCAAGCCGTTTGAAGGCAACAGTATGATGTAACATTTTATCTCTAGAAGAAGACAATTACATCCAGGTCACATCATACATTTATTAAACTAGGTAATAGTTTTTGTCCTGTATACATATCTGAGATATTACAGCACATGCACTAAAAATTATGTCTATTTTATAGCCATGATTAAAATAGGTATCATAATTAATGAATCTCATTCACTCATTCCTGTTTCTGAAGTGTCATATATGATATTCATTCCTCTCAACTTAGCCCAGAACAATGTTATCAATCTCAAGCTTCTCAAGCGTTGTCAAAAATACAGGGCAAAAGGTTTTATAATTATTCCTAGCAAAACTATGAATTTTTTGTGAACAGATATTTTGAGGATTCAAGAACTTTCTGTCTAATTCAGATTCAAAAAAGAAAGAATGGTTGAACTAAATTTGAAAATGTGACATTTTCTCAGCTGAGCGGACGTAAGGATTCAACAAATTTGGAGTGTGACTACAAGATGAGAAATTCTTTTATGCTTAGTTCTATCATATGCATGAAAAATTTATATTTTTGTTTCATTGGAGAACCCTAAAAGGTTTATTGTACCCATGCATCAAAGTGTACCACTGCCTATCTGCAAAACAACTGATGCATTTAAAGCTAGCAATAATGATAACTAGTCAGTCTTGACTGCAGTAGAGAACTCTGACAAGAAGATTAAAAGCAGATAGACATGTGTGTTCATCCTCAATAAACTGACAATACATCTTTACTCTTGCCTTCAAAGCAACTTGATTATAGGGAAACTTGAATTAACTGTAAAATCCCATTCAACTAACTTGCTAGAATCTTTTTTATGTCCAGAAGATGCCAATTTCATTACAACAAAATTTGTCTTTGCAACCTTGAGCAGGGACTCCATTTCTTTGTTCTTCTCATCAAATCTTTGAATTATAGATACTGCTTTTTCAAAATACCTCTGGGCCTCTTGATACAAGGCTGATGAGGTATTTTCACTTGTAAACAGAGGAAACGTTGTATCCTTGTATTGAATATATGTCACTGGTTGAGGTGTATCAATGCACATAAAGGCAGAGAACCTATGCTCAAAGCGAACTTGCTCATTGTCAAGCTCAGGCTGAGGCCTTTTGATCTTTTTGTCTTTTTCAAAACCTTCACATGCTTTGACAATGCCCAGGCAGAGAAATTTGATTCCCAGGTAAAATGATTTCATCTGCTGATGATCCTTTACAGATTCTTGGCAGAGAGAAACTAATTCCTTTTTTCTTTTCTTGTCCTTTTTACCACACTTCTTGTCAATATACTGCTCTTGGATGATGATGAGTCTTTCTGCTCTTGACAAACAATTTATTCCCCATCCTGCCAGGAAATCTAGATACCAGTAAACATAATGGAACTCATGTGGGCTGAAGAGTTCCAGTTCAAACCCAAGAAGGATGTATTCTATCATGACCTTCAACGTATGGTACAGCACCCATGATCCGAAACATGCTAAGTGCTGTCTCTTGTTGTCAATGCTAACAAGAATTTGGTTCAATGCACTGTCAGCTTTGTCAGCTTCTTCTTGCAAGTTGCCAAGTTCTTCAAGAATATCTGCTAATCGCTCCCTCTGCCTTGCTCTATTGTGACCGTGACTGTGCAGCAGTGACAACATGACCATGGAGGCCTTTCCAACAAACATGGTTGCAATATCTCTTGCTTCTTGGCTTCCATTTAAAGGTGACATGTCAGCAAGGACTGGAGAGCAGTTGAAATTCTTTATCGTATCACGCAGTATCTCAGACATTTGTATTTTGCCAAATAACATTTGCCCGCTGTTGTGCACAATCAGCTGTAAAACTGATCTAGACAGTACACATGGGCTTTTGCTGCTGAAGTCAGTGATGAAATCAAGAACTGCATGGTAGTTTGTGCATTCTAAGACATTTGCTACATTAAGAAGACTATGAATCAGTCTCTGAGTATAATCATAAGCCTCCTTTCTCTCCACAACATTTATTTCTCTAGGAAAAGATGGGGGAAGCAGCCTGTGGTTCACAAGGGAATCAAAGCCAAGCATTATCCTTTTGTTGGAATCTTCCGTAGATTTTCTGATCTGCAAGCCAAGATGGAGTGAATCAATTGCTTCAGGTATTAGCTTTAATGCACTTCCCAACCATTCTTTAGCTTTGTTGACCTCAGCAATGTCTGGCTTTTCAAATGTTATAAGAGCACAATAGAAAGCACGCCATATCTTTAGCCTCAGTTTTATGGCCTTCAGGGCTTCAGCACTACCATCCTCTGCTTTTCCCTCCAATACCAGAGCCTTGATTTGACGTGAAACCTCTTCTTCAGCTTCCCTTAGCATGCCAGATATTCTTAGTTCTGTGACACCCAGGCCTAACTTGAATCCATATGAAAGGGTTTGAAAGTCTTCTTCTTCATAGACTTTGGCTCTCCCAACAATATTCCTCACAACATCGACCATCTTTAAGACTGATATACAGACTGCTTTTAAAACTGGGTCTTCGATCAGGTTAGTATCGTGAGTATAAAGGCAAATGAAAACCGTTTGAATCAATGAGTGACCATCGAGCCACGTGACAAAGCAAGCGAGGAGCTCATCAACTATTCCAAGGAGTTCGTTGGGCTCAAACCCTTTCACCTTCAGCTTTCCGCTAGAAACTGCGTCTTGGAATTGCATGATATCACGTTGCGTGTTTTTGCAAACCATTCCTGCGTCCATCTTTGGATCCATTATCTCGATGGCTGACATTGCCTCAAAGAGACCAAACATTTTATCGTGCACAAGTTCATCCACCTTAAGAACGTCGCATGCATCTTTGAATGTATTGGTAATATCCTGCCAATTGTACTCAACTTGTGGTCTTAACAGCGAAACCATATTGGATAAATCCCGAGCAAAACTTCAGGCTGTGCAGAAATTTTAGCAGATGAAAATGGTGTGTATCTGGCCTAGTCTCTCTTTCGTGAGAAGCGAGTAGGCCTCGTCCGCATGATGCAGTTTTGGAAAGGAGGCCGTTTTCATGACGACGCTTCTAACTACAACATGATGTGCCTCTCAAGTGAACAGTCATTGCTGATATATTTGCAAAGTTTTGGGTCTTAAATTTCTTTTATCATTTTCTAAAAGGTCTGAGATGCTAAACGACTTCTTATAAAGAAATTTGAAAGGAAATGGCACAAAGTCTGCTAGAAAGTGTTAAATCTGCTAGCCGAATTGAGCAAAGATCCAAGCCTTTCAACCTACGACGAAATACTGGCAGAATTCATCGAGGTAGATATGATGGCGATTTATTTGCACGATATCTATTATCCTTGAATAGCGAAATCGTCATGTGGTGAAATTTTTTGCTGCAAGCTGCAGATTCTTGAAGATATCCTGATTTGTTTAAACAGCTAGATTTTTTCAGGGAATCTCGTAAATGTTACTCGAAAGATCCAAGCAACAGTTTCTTTAGAAGTGTTTAGGCTATGTTATAAGTAGCAGGATATGTCAGTTTTAGAATTATAGCCTCAAATGACCACTGAATATGGGCTATCTATGGCTAAAGTTTATTCAATAATGTAACAACTATATCTGAGTTAAAATGTTTGCCATTGGTGAACATAGGACTCAGATCTTCTAGTAGCTGTTCTGTGAATTAAAATAGTTAAGTCATTTCATTGCAATACATATTTATTGCAAGCAGGCAAATTTTCGAAATTATGAGGATATCATAGAATATGCGCATATGCTAAGGTTATGTTTATTTCCAGAAAAAAACTTAGATCTAAATTTTTATGTGTAATTATACTGTAGTCTTCCTAAGGCAAACATATTTAAAATTATCATTCAAATCTTTTAGGGCCTGTTTACATATTTCTTCAAATCTTTGCCTAGGAATGAATGCACTTTCTGATGTTTTTTGTTAGAATTTCGTGTAAGCCTTTGAATTAAAAAAAAAGACTTCGAATCCAAGGCTAGGAGATATGCTCAGCACATGCTCAAGAAAAAGCTTATGATGTGTGCTTATAAAATTATACCTAAGTTTCTTGTGACTGGGGCTCCCCAATCCTGTTTTAATTGTGACTCACCTTCATATCTAATAGTTTATCTTTGGTATTTCAGTTCAGAGACATGCTGCTCCTTCTATACCAAGTAAATATCAGACTGTTGTCAGTGACAACTCAGAAAGTAAAGGCTTTGGGTCTCGTGCCAGGAGATTCAACGATGATCAAAATCTGGTAAATTCCTTTTTTGAAAGTCATGGAAATACTTCAATTTTGAGCTGGACTTAGGGCTTTTGGAATATAAGTTTTGAAATTAGGTAAAAGCTTACTGTATCTTACCTATGATAGTTTTGTTAAGAAAACGTTAAGAGAGGTAAACAAACTTGCAATGTTTCCTTATCTAAGCTGGATTTCAACTGTTCACTATTTATAGTAATGATTAAAGTGAATTATAATCAGGATTCTGTGATTTCATATCCTTGTTTCTGTGTATGGAGTGCTATTACTAATAATTTCATGTGTTTCGTTTTCAGACAGAAGGACCAGCGCCATCACATTATCAGCCAATAAATGAAAGAACTAAAGAATCAACATCCTTCTCTAAGAAAGGAACAGGATCATTTGCATCAAAGGTATGCTGCTCTTTTTGGTTCCTCAATCAGACCAAGCTCTTTTTGTGATGACTTATAGTTATTGAGGAGTGAGTTTGCCCTTACAAAGCAGATGCTAGGGGACATGTTTGTTCATGTCTGATCACCTCTGAACTTTAAACCTATCTCTTTTTAAAAGAAGAACACTCGAGTAACAAATATGATCAAAATCTTAACTTTTGTGTTTCAAAAAGTACAAGGTATGAGTACAAGCCTATGAATTCACTTTTCCAAAATGAAGTTTGTTGAAGCTTTGCAATTAATGTCATTGAAAATATTTTTCAGTCAAAAAGATTCCAAAGGTCAAAGAACAATGTTATTGCAGTTGCACCTGGTTTGTTGAGCTTTTTATTTCAATAGATTCATGCTTATATTTTTCATGTTTCTGTTTATTACAATGATAAATGTTGTTCTTTAAGACTACTTTCTTAGCTGCCTCTTGTGACAAAAATTTTCTTTATCTACCATATGCTAGTGATTTTCTATCCTCTAAGCAACTTAATGGCTCTACAGAGCTCTTCAAATGCACTAGCTTTGAGATGGCCAATTTTAATTGCATGTAATGCATGTCCATCTTTCAGGCCAATACAATCCAAATTATCAAGCAAGCAGTGACTTCAACAGAGCATCCTGCACAAGGTCTTACAGCACATGCCATTTTGTTTACTATTGATTTTAAACAAGTCTTCTTTGATGCCTTGATAAACCTTTTAAAGTCTCAATATGCACACCTGGATAATACTATTTTTGCATAGACATAGAATTGTTAGCGGCTTGTTGCTAAGCCACCTGGCTTGAAAAACTTCAACTACACCTGTTGATGCCACCAATTTATCAAGCACTGTTAATAAGTAGGCATGCTAAGTACACTCCCATTCTCTTAGATGTTGCCCTGTGTATACATCAAGTTACAAATTGAAAATCATTCCCAGTAGAAATATTGAAAGACATCCTGTTTGCACAAGACAATTTTGTTCTCCATTTTCCAACGCACCTCAGTATTATGGAGTTTTTTTGGGTTGTTCAGCTCCTTTTTCCCTTCTTTCCCTCATCCCTTTGACCCTGGTTGTACGCAGAAAGCATGCAGATGATCTAAATTACTGACAAATTGAGGTTATGATGCCACCTTTTACTGAGAAATCAAAAAAATTATTGTTTCCTTCTGGATGGAAATGTGATGGTGGAGGGTGTCACACTGCCCACATCCTTACTTTAGAACGCCCCTGGGTGTGGTTTAATTTGTGGTGTGGATATGAAATTGTGTCATTTCTTCGCATGATGTGCAATTCTTGAAAATAGATATTACAGTATTCAGTCTCCCCTGGTAACGGAGCATTCTTTGATTGATTCAACAGAACATACAGGTCTTTGATTGATAACAGTAATCTTATTTACTGAACAAATTAACCTGTATAAATATGAAAGATTATCATATTATTATTCTATATCTACATTTTTATATCATACATTTGCTCTATTGATTTTGTATTAAAAAGCCTCTATCCCTATTTTGCAGTAATTTCCACTTACCAATTGCTGTTAATAAGGATGAGCAACATCACAAATTCTCAACACCTGCACCAAACAAATATGTGGTAAGCATTCAATCAATGACCAAAGAAAGTTTTTCCTCCCATCATGCAATTATGCAACACTTTTAGTACATCTTCAATTCCTATTCAGCAAAATTTTTATAATCTGAATGGTTTAAGACAAAAGCCTTTGACAAAATTTTAGAACTTTCACTTGTAAGGAATTTTGTTATTGCAGGCAATGTCAATTTTTATAGCGATTCTGTTTATGCAAAGGTTTTTCCGCAACAACCACTAGCTATTCGCAATTAATTCCTGTTTGTGTCAAAATTAATTGTAGCAAAGTCGTATAAATTGATACATGCTTAACTGGAAATGATATTAGTAAAATACATCTACTCTTACAAATCCCGCGTAATGTTTTAAATTTTGTAACTGTGCTCATCCTAAAAGTTGAGATAGCTTCGCATGGATAGGGGCGTGGAACTCAGAAATCAACAACAGGCCCTTAGCGTATATATTCATTAATGAATTAGTAGCTAAGTAACATACAAATACAGATACAAAATATCAGGATCTAATTTTAAAGTTTCCGTGCAAATGAAGTAGTATTTTCATGCCTTTAACTTTTTTTCTACGTTCTAAAGTCGAACAAAATCTTTCTGTATTCTAGGAAAATTATCTCATATAATTTTTTTCAATCATCGCAAATATCAGTTGGAAATATTTATCTCATCCTCTTGAATATACATGGTGCTACCATTATTGTTTATTTACAACGAACAGATCTCGACCAAAGTTTCTGGCCGCCTGGCACGTGATAACAACGTTGCTGCTTTGGCATCTTTCAAGTCAAGGTGATTCAACTGATTCTATTTTCGTGATATCTTCTCTCTAACCAAGGAACTGTATAAGAAAGTAGCACTTATAAATAGATATAATGTTTGTATAGATTCTTCCAATAGAAACTTTGATGGCTTGATTTATCTTTCAAAAGTTATCAGTTCATCACTTTTAATCATTTATCTTCATGTAAGTCATTTGTCACCATTTTTAATTTTTTGTTTATCAATCACTGAATTGCTTGTTATTACAAGCTACCATTTAATCAGGTGTAATCAATGGATCAGTTGCTACCAACTTAAATCACTTTTTAATCGAGCTACCATTTAATCAGGTGTAATCAATAGATCAGTTGCTACCAACTTAAATCACTTTTTAATCGAGCTACCATTTAATCAGGTGTAATCAATGGATCAGTTGCTACCAACTTAAATCACTTTTTAAGTAGTAGACACCAACTCTGTTGAACTTCGAATATAATTACCTACCTTAATCAGGTCAAGAAGGGATCTACTGAATTTCAAAGTTCTCAAAGCAAACCCAGCCCCAGGTAATCTTCAAAAGTATCTTTATGCTAGTTGTGTATTTTATCTTTCCACCGTCTCCAATATTTGAAGGAACACTTCAACAAAATTGACGCACGATTTTTCATACATATTTTCGAAGTCAATTTTGTGCGTTTTCCTAACAGCTTCAATTTTTTTTAGTTTGAAAAGTCCATATACATTTGTTTTTGATCCAAGTTTACTGTTTTTAGTCTGACAGCCATTAAATGCTTTTTAATGAATGAGACTGTATAAAATCTAACACGATGTCTGACGCCTCAGTTTTCCTCCGCAGGGGCTTACAATGTGGATGATGCTATAACGAAGGCTAACCCTCGACATGCCACTGCGCCGTTTAGGTCGACCACAGACAGGGGGTCGTTGCAGCACATCAACCCGTACCCCGGTCCTGGTGCATATCGGCCTTTCGAACCTGTTCCAGTGCCGGACCGAAAACGTCTGCCGTACGTTTTGCTATCAATACCTATCTATGGTTTATCAGTCAGTGCTTATTTCATCTCACTCCATTCAAAGTTCTCTTTTCAAAGCTGGTTGTTTTCTATTATATTTGGATGCTAGTTTTAAGTCTGCACACACTAACAGTTCATATGTTCACTTACATACCCCCGGTAGCTTTTAAACGCTGGCTCTTTTTTACGCATGTTTCCCTCCACAACCCAATTTTGATTTTGGTGTGCATCTTGTTAAACTCTCCTTGTCTAATGTACATGAATAATGAACAGTGTATGAGGTAACTCTCTTGGAAATATCCCAGTTGTCTTTACAGCTAACTATACATTAGTGTTATATTTTAGAGACTTTCGCAGTAAGTGAGTCAAATATGCTCTGTTTAGGGGGACTTTAACTTGATTGTATTAATTCTATCTCAGGAGGCAGCACTATCTCTGCATCTCGGCGCCAGCTATGCCATTACCCCCGTCTCCACCACCACCAGGGCCTGGGCACTACAATCTTGTGAACTACGAAGGCGAACCACGGAGGTTTGTCTCAAGCTCCGTCTTCGTCTCGGCAACAAACCGTCTCACAGCGGAAGAAATTCGAGACAACGAGCCTGAGCCTGGTCCAGGTAGGAGAACTCTCCTTGTCTACGATCCAATCAGCCATCTTTGCATTTGTTGCTGTTGTTTCGTTATTGTTGGTGTCATTGCTGTTCTGTTATTGTTGTTGTTGGTGATGCTGCTGTTGCTGTTATTCTGTTGTTGTTGCTGTTATTCTGTTGTTGTTATTGTTGCTGTTATTTCATTGTTGAAGTTGTTATTGCTGTCATTTTTTTGCCGTGCTGTTGTTGTCGCTGTTGTTTTGCCACGTGGGGACCATTGGAATGATCAGCTTATTATTGGAATGATCATAACTGGGCATTGGGATTTCCATGGCTTCGCTTTGCTGTCATTTTATACACGAGGCTGCTAGCTACCAATATGAAGACAAAGCTCTTGTTTGCACATCTTGATGCCTTGTTCTCTATCTAAATGCTTGTCTATTATAAATTGGCCATTTGCAACTGCAACGAAGTTTTTAATAATGTACTGTTTACATCCCCACCTGGCATGCAGAGTAGTGGAATCACAAGCCGATGCCGATTGGTCGTAAATTAAAAGCTAGGCCTAGTTTTTATTTGTTCTTTCTTTTCTACCTAAAGCTTCATACAACCCGCAAAACATTGGAAAACAGTCATTTATATACAACACAGACAGTAAATGGATATAGCCAGTGGGAAACTCTGACGTCATAGGATTGTAACTGCATCGTTGAACGGTATGTTGCAGCCAAAGAAATTTGTAATCTCTTCGTGAATCAATACCGTTGGACTTCAAATTTTAGAATTTTAATAGCTATGATTTATTGTTTTTAATGTAAATATTAACATCTTAGGTAGGATTTGTAAATAATGCTAGGGTTTTTTGTATTGTTGTAAAAATTTATTTTTTCGGCAAGAGAAAATTACCTTCATCCAAGGGTAATTATTTCATTGAGATGTTGTGAGATGACCTTATTCAACAGACTGTTTTTGATGATCTGGCTAAAGGCCCTGGTGTTTGTGGTCTTTCGATTATCTGGCTTAATACTCTACTAATACCCAAAAGTATTGGTGTGAAGAGTTGGGAAGATCAAGGAGGGTTTATCAGAATCTGAAAATTGATAAAAAGTTGAGAACAAATTAAGAAGTTCGTTGACCTGTCGCTTTTATTGTTTGCTTTTTACCTATGCAGAAGTTGTTTTACACCCAGGTGTTGGCTATAGGGGCCATGGGGGTGTGAATCCACCTTGAAAATTTAAGAACAAATTGAGCATAGTCCAGCTCCAGATATTCTGAAAAATTAAGAGCATTCATCCTGAACATAAATCTACTAGTTCTTATGAAGAAATAAAAGGCGTATTTTCCTAAATAACAGTTGTAAATTGCAAATTGGTGTTCAACATGGAGAACCGGTTGTGTCTCGAAGCTATATTCATCGTTCATATGCTCTCATCCATTCTCGTTACATTAGGTATTTTTGCATACTATAAATCACTGCAGTAGTCACATTTTTTACAATAGAGCAATAAGAATTTGGTTAATTAAATCGAATAGACTCGGCGATTTCATTAACCAAATTGACATGTATTGCCTGTAGTGTCAAAAATTGTATTTCTTTATCAAGTTTATCGGAAAGACTCCTATAAACATACAACAAAGTACTTATTAGAACATTGTTCTAGAGATTCTTATTTCCAATGGCCGCAGTAAAATAAGCGCACCAGCAAACTGACCAACATTTATTGTAAATTATCATAAATTATCATCATTTATCAGTTACGTCATCGTAACACTGCATCGCTATTGGCGGTTTGAGTGACCGACAAGACCAAATTCGTGCTTCGATCTCTGGGGAGCAAAGGAGAAAAAAATCAAGGCTGCCTCTTCGCAGTTCTGCTCCACAGATGCTAAAACATAAACCTTGACTGAACTTGATTTTCTAGATTAGCTAGTATCAAAAGAAATAAGCAGTAAATTGAGAAGAAGCGCTTTGAATGGATCTTTGCTTTTTTCTGGCAGCAACTTTGCAACTTCCCGTGCTTGCCACTATATTCTGGCTCAGAGCCACTTTTCATGGCTAGAGCGTATGGAACACGTTGGGTGCCATTCTACTCATTTCGTCTATATTTAAATTACCAAATAACTAACAGATTGCTGCTATTATTGGCATCTGAATCAAAGCTGCTTTACCTCGGTCCGCGCTGTCAGCAGTCCTTTCATTGTACCACCAAAGAAGATTTATCAGACAAATCGGATTCGACTTAGTTGATACGATTCACCACTGTGGTATGTGGTGGAACAGCGTCTGAGTAGCTGTTCCGAAGCACGTTATAATAAGCCCAATGACATTTCCTTTTTCAGCCACTTTCCCATGATCCTAATTTCTCATTTGCCCTGCGATCTGCAGCATCACTAGAAACCCTGAGCCAAGGTTAAGTACTTCACCGTAATTCTTTCCTTCGCATTCTGTCACGGCTTGCACTGATTTATGGCGGTCTTAGATGCTGCGGATGGCGCGAAATCGTTCATTGATTGTGTAATCCCATTGATGTCGATGTTACGATAGTTGTGTAAGGCAAACAAGGTCACTGTTTATACTTTGTTCGTAATAGCTCCCCAGTAGGCCCTTTTTTCTATACACAGTCTAAAAAAGTACATTGTACAAGAACGAGATTACAAAGACGATGCCAATGGGAGCATGATAGTCATGGCTACCCATTGACCTTAACAAAAAACAATACAGTAGCACCAAAGGCTATACCAAAATCCTGTTTAGTCCGTGCAGATAGCTGGTTCGATCAAAAGACGAAGAGGCTATAACTGGAAAAGAAAATAAAATTTGGACAAGATTTTGGTGTGGTCCTTAGTGCTGATTCTACATTACTATACATTTGCTATAAGATACATGCTAAAAGATAAGTAGGCCCTAACTGACCCTGGGCGTCTGGTTGGTGCAACACTCTATTGGCACTTTGTGGACCGAGTAAGACCATGGAAGGAATGGAAGGACTGGAGGAATGGACAAGTCTACGTATGGCCACATGGGCTCTTCTATGTCCATGTTTTCAATGTTCAATTCCCTTATTTCCATCCGTCATACGTTACCTTGCAATTGACTTCATTCCAAAGCTATACATGACCTAGCATCTAGAGTTCAGGATTCTCGTATCTCCACAGAAGCTTTCAGCTGAAGCCTTGAACAGAAGCTTTCAGCGATTGAGTCCAACGTCATAAAAAGCCTTGCTTTCAGGTTTAAGCTACCTACCATATACTTCATGTAAGAAGATGTGACATCATCGAACAATTAATTAAAGTAGTTTATTATAGAGGCAAGAGGTGTTATGCTGGTTAATCTCATTTTCGTCATTCATCGCATATTCAAGATTTAAATGAGCCTCTAGCAGTCAAAGATGAAAGGATTTCTTAGAGTCAGGAAAATAAAACGGTCGCACGGTCACTGACCGGAGGAAGATCCTGGAAAAACAATAGAAACTCCTAGGACACACCTAAGCAACGCCCACTTTCTATTGTTTTGTGAGGAAGGTTTGCCTTCTAGGATGTTTTTGTCTAGAGGAAGTTTAACAACGTTCTTGACTCTGGGATTTCTAAGAAACGTCTTCGTAATAGACTCTGGGAACCATTTTCTACGAAGGTGGACACGTTTACCGGTCTCCTCCACCCCCTGTGCCCTCGCTGTTGAATGTGGGCAGTGCCTCTGATTCTAAATCTTCCTTAAAAGGTCACGAGTAATCACTGAGCGAAAATGATTGGTTATATTGTTGGTTTTTAGAGTTGCGTATGAGAATTTGCACAATGGCATAATTCATAAGTGTAAATTCGTGATAGCAATGAGTATGGTTCCTTCTTCGGACTTTAAAGTTTCGAGCAAACAGGAGTTACTGATTTGTTTACTGTGGTGCAGCTTTCGATTCTGATATGATCTATTTAACATCGACCACAAACGGAAATTTCGCTAATACTGAAAACTTGCCACACCCAGTACAACTTCATCGTGGGGCATGTTTGCAGGGTGCGTAAATGCAACATGATCCTAGAAAGTCTAGACCATTAATCACACTATAGAGTGCTTGAAAATGCTCCAAGTCAATCCGATTTTGATTCTCGCTACTTAATTTTAGTTTTCTTTGTTATGGTTTTTCTTGTTAACATTTGTTATCTGATTTCGTAATGAATGAGAAGTGAGTTTTTTTCATGTCGCATGGAAATAATGTGGTATAAATGTTGTATGCGCCTGAGGTCAGAAGGACTTGAAATTCGCAAGCAAGGAAACAACGATGAAATGCAGTGAATGTGGGAAGAAATATGTCAAGCTGCTTTTGTAATACCGATAAGATAAATAGCCAGTTGCGGATCGAAAACACTAGAAGGTGGTAAGATAAGTGGATGATAAGCTGTAAATGACCACTCACTATGCCTTGAACTTTGATAGAAATGTCAAACTTTACCCTTGTCCCTTCTATGATGGCATCATATGCAAATTTTACTTTGCTTAATCTTTTTGATAATGAACTTTTTTTGGCACTGATCCCTTTTTTGTCTACTGTTGCCAAATGTCGTGGGATATTGCCCTATGACTAATATCGAAAGGGAAGTTGCAACATTTTGTCCCTAGAGGCTACTATGCTACTTCTGTATCTATTTGCTCTCCGTACAGTTTAAAATCCACCACAATAGAACTCGAAAGTGTAATGTCACCAAAATATGTTAAAGAATTTTTTAATTTCAACCATATTATATTGAAAATCACCATGAAATACTTTCAAACATGCAAAATTGACCAAATGTGTCAAAAACTGGTCGAGATATGGCCAATGAAGGATATTATGTTTGGTAACGAATCACTCTTTTTACTTTGGCTCTGCTTGTAAAGTTATCAACAGAGACCAGAATACAGAGGTTTGATTGAGAAAAAGCCAATACACATGTGGCCATATCTCTGCCTTTTTGTAGCACAATTGACTAATGGTACCCTTTCAGGTTATGTGATCCAAATTAAGAAATTTCTTAAATAGATTTCTTAAATAGAAATATCACCATAGAATTCTATTGCTGGGGAGACGTTGTTCTTTTGTCCCTATAGGCAGCTTTCTATTGCTCTCTTGTCCCTATACACGCTTTTTTTATAAGGAACCTACGACAAGGCCTAGTTCCAAAAGTTCCTTATTCGTAGACCTCAAGTCATCAGATTTTAGTACCAAAAGTAACCAGCTTTTCATTATTTTCTTGTCCTTGATTCTTAAGTTCCATTGTTTCCAACCATCGTCCTTCTTGCTGAGACTATTTCACTGCCCCATCGGTAATTTGCAGGGTACATTATGTAAGTAAACATGATGAAAATAACTAGTATGCAGTATCAATTTGCTAGAGGTCAGAGAAATGGAGCCCATGCCCTTTCTTTTAGTGGGTAGTACAGAGCAATGTAGTCACGTTGTAACTGAGCACGTGAAGTGCATTCGATTGCCTATCGCACGCAGTCTTGAGTGAAAGTGGCCACGTGAAGTGGTAGATGGACATTTGTAGTTGGTTTATGCTTGATTGACAGTTTGAGCTTGCTAACCCAAGGAACTTAAAAATGCCTCCATTCCCTTTAACGTGAATCTATACTTAGAATTGTTGTAATTCAGCCCGTGTGAAAAAGAGTTAGCCACAAAATCCCATTGAGCATGTGAAATCAGTTCAATTTGTAATATCTTGGCACACATAAAAGACACTTGAGCATCAGAGCCAATCTTGTCCAGTAATTGTACCCTCGCCTTGGCTCTGATTCTCGCGTGCAAAGCCAAGAGATCAGTTACCATTGCACACGAATTGATGAATTGTCACTATTAGACTATTTTGAGAACCAGTAGCATCATACTCTCTTTTAGAATGTGACCCAAACTAATAAATACCAAACAATTTTCTTGATTTCATCACTTTTATGCTCTAGACAAAGCAGATACATGTACGTTAATTAATACTTACTAGTTTTTCATGACACGAAATAGCGTAAACACATCTCTGCTAAACTATTCGCCATTTATTGCTATTTTGAAGTTTGGTGCCACGAAATATTTATTCACTTAACAGTTTCTTGTACTGATTTCAAAGACAATTATGTAAAAATTCCCAAAAAAATTTGGTACATCAATTTGGTTTCTTGAATAAAAGCTATTTAATTAGAAGACAGCAAGTGCCTGACTCAAAATTCACTACCCTTCGTAGTTTCATCAATGTGTCAGGCTATTAAATTGCCTATTCAAAAATATCAAATCGTGTGGATGAAAATTCCGATTAAATGAGAATTTAATGAGATTAAAACTCTGTTATGGGCAGTTCTACAACCCTTCTCCTCTTCCGCAGCTTTTTTATTGTTTGATAAAAGTAATGGATTTGGATTTTTGACTGGTTGGAAGAACAATGTTTTACAAGAACAATTGCTTGCACGAAAAAATCATTGGGAAGCAAAATGAAAATATTTTTGACTGGCATCAAAGATTTTTGTTAAACATGTCTTGTTAATTTAAACTTTTTATATTGGAACAAAGGAATTGCTAAATTACAGTTAAATAAAACTTTAAATAATGAGGCATGCCTCACGGTGGGATCTTCTCGAACACATAACCCTTGCACCAATACAGCAGACGTGCTGCGTTCAAGTTTTGAAATGTCAAATATGTAAATGTTTGCTCTTCAAAAGTTTTATTGAACTGATCTGTTTAGCTTGGCAGACCCAAAGGAATACACACCTCTTGCACATTTCATGGTTCAGTGACCATTTTCGCTGCAGTGACGTCACCGTCTGTGGCCCAGACCTTTGACCCCCATGTTAATTTAGCAGTCATGCGTGATGTGGTCAACCAAAAGGTACTCATGAAACAACTGTATGTTTGCAGGCTTTGGTCATTTGACACACGAGACATCAACGGAAGAACGATTTTGAGTTTTAGCTGGTCGTGTTAAGCACCATCTTGGAGTGCCAGGCAAGGAATCTAAAAACCCCTATGTAATACCAGGTTCAGGGGTGGGCAGAGAAATGAAGGCACACTGTTCTGCTACACCTATGTCACGATTTCTTAGATGTCTACCTGCCTTGTCGTCTCTACAAGGACACTCTCTACGTAGCTGTGTTATTCTTTTGTTCCTTGGTCATTATCTTCTTTCTGATATTCATTCTATTTCGATTCTTGACTGGTGCTTCAGAATTGTGACGTCCAGAAACGCTCATGCTCAACTAATGTATACAGAAAGCGTCATGGCTAAGCTAGGTCTGCTAATCAGTTCGATAAAGCTGTCAATGCTGACTTTGAGGATCGCGGCTATAAGAAGAAAACTAAATAGGGTTTGGAAATATTCATTTCATGGCCAGGGGATACTCATTCAGTGTGAACTGTGTTCAAAGTTACAGTTTCGCAAACTGCATATAGAGCATGACAAAACTTTTGGAAGCTTGATCCAAATATAATCATTAAATTCTTCAATTAGGCCTACTCCAAAGTAATGAAACCATTTTTATTTTGTTTGCCTTTGACTTCATCTTCAGGCAATGTTTGAATTTGAAAATTACTGTCTTGATAGCATGTTCATTGACGAAAATCATCATGTGACTTGGAACCCTCAACATGTTTGTGCCATTCCGACACACTCATTTGTGACAGATAACTGCACCATCATCAAGTTCCGCGTGTTTTGAAACGGTGTCTGAAAGTTTAAGTCATGCCATATTTGGAGAAATGTATTCCCATCATGCGCTGCAAACGAGATAGTGGTTTGGATCATTGCTTCGTATGGTCAACCTCAGAGGCGCTGCGAAGCCGAAAATAGATTGACTCTCACGTGCTTATAGAGAGAGTGTGTCTTTGGTGAGTGCTTCTCATTTCCACTTAGCCTTGTTCCTATAAAATCGGGATCTCCGAGTCCTTCTTCCATCTCCCATTATGATCAACGAAAAAGAGTTCCCATTGATTGGCGATCTGACGGAAAGCGCAGTATCCCATCATCCTTTAAGGGCGTGCAAATCAAAATTAAATGGATTGAATGGCGGGGACTTTTAGCTGGAGTTCAACGAGAAAGCTGAACTCAGAATAACTCTCCCTTGCGCAATCGTAACGGTCTTAAGGAAGCGTTTCCATTAAAAACGGGAGACAAACGCAGGTTGTCGATGACCCTTTTAAGATTTCATGGGAACCAGGCTTGATGCAGAAATCAAGCACGATTCTTCAGCATTTATCGGAATACGAGCCCTGCCCTACGCGAAGTTCGACAGCCTAATGACCACAATGGATGTTCTGAGAACAGACTTGATGAGTAAATGAACAATAGCCTCGTTTCATAATTTCCTCTTTACCCACCACCAGAAGGAGGTCTGCACAGGCTCAGCCCAAAAGTGCGGGCTAAAGCGTGAAGATCGCGGAAAACAAAATAAAAGAATTAGGATGAAAGCTGCAGGGGGAGTTACCCCCACTGCCCCGCTTTGTCTTAGGCTTCTCTATCGACCAGTTTGACATACAATTTTCCAGACGAACACGAATGAATAAACCGACGAATAGGTGATTGGAAAGAGAGGGGTGGAAGCGATTGGATCAATTATTTCTATGAATCAAATTGTTTAGGATGGGTCTGAAAGCAGAGCACTGCCAGGCAATTCCCCTGATTTAGACACCTCTGCCCTTTGAATCTATCCACTAGAATCGAAAGTGTTGAATAGAAGCTTTTAACGCATTAGCAGATACCGTGACTGTTACCTGGAAGTCGTATTTGAAGGGTGCTAGAGGTTTTGGGGCTGGTAAAGAGATTACTTTGCGTCACAGTTCTCCTTATTTACGACAATAGTAAAATGGGTGTAGACAGGGGTCAAGCGGATAGTTAGTCATATTTAGACGAAATATTATGCTATGAAAGTGGTCGAGGGCTCGTTGGAAGCGTATTATTGATTTGAATATATATATAGAAAAATAAAAAAAATTCAACATTTTGCAGGTCTGTGGCCCCTAGACTGAAATTTGGGGGTCATGGCTGAAACCCACAGAAACACGTTTTAAGACCAGTCTTAGACACCAAAACTATGCTATAAAAGTAGTTGAGGGTTGGTGGAAGCGTTTCGCGAAGCTGAATAGAGGAAAATTAACCAAAATCAGAAATTTAAAAATTTAAGGGACTGTTGTCCATAAAATGAACTAGGGTTGGCCTTGCACTAGGGATAGCGGATCTGAAACTATGAACTTTAACATGGACATTCCTTGTATAATAAGACTCATAGGAAGCTTTCTAGATTTTACTACCCTAGGGCTCTATCTTTTTGATAAAGCTGAAAACGACAGAATCGTATATCTTTTATTTTTCACAGCCCAAACTTTGAAACCAAAGTTTTTAGACAGCTGATGTTGCAGGCCCATTAGAACCGGGGGCTGGCTGTAAGGAATACAGTAGACTGCCCCCCTCCCCCAAAATGACTCTTCCAAATGTTGGAAGAAACTTTTGTCTTGGAAAGTCAAGACAGTTACCATACATGCTATGAAAGGGACATTTGATGTCACTATAGGCGTATCCAGCTGGTAACGTAATCTTCTTCCCTTCCAGCGCGTGATCCTTGATAGCGACAATGAGCTGCTAACCAGCCGTAAACAAGCATCAAACGCAGGGATACGAGCTAATAGTTCCTTGCGTGCGTCGAAATGAGCCCGTTGCCCAGTTGGAGGCAGCACACGTGCTTTCCTGACCGTTGACAACATAATCAATTTAACATTATGCTTGGATAAGAAGCAAAAATGCTTTGTCACGCATCACGGAAGGCGGAACAAGATGCTCGCTCGATGCCCCTGCCCTTATCAGGAAACTTTTTCCCGTATCAGCCTTTATGACTAAATATGTACCTTTCGGTACAACTCTTTGAAACCCTTTCTGTAAAGCAGAGAAAGGGGCATGAAATGAGTCAACTAGGGAGGGGTAAGGAGGGTAGTAACGAGCACCTTATTTTCTGCAATAGAAAATAAGCTGTTTCTCTGGCGTGACGTCATTTTGCTAGAAATTTAGTAATATGTCTTTTCACAAGTAGGGGCCCTGATTAACCTTGGAAATGCTGTCTTTAGTTGCTATAAAGCTTCTTCATTCATCAAAGAAGTGCAATGCAGGCAGGAAAGTAGCTTAGATGCTTCAAGGGAGGAAAACAAAATTCATAATCTTGTTAATTTAATTTTACTTGCAAATAATAATAATTTAGATTTTTAAGAAAACAAACCAAACAGGAAAGTTGATCTGTTTGCCTAAAGCCTTTCTTCGCGTAAAAGTATGTTAGAATATCCATAATATTGCACCGCTGTCTTGTCTATGTTTATAAAGCTTCACCTTGCTGGAGTCCAAGATTTTGTATGTTTATTAGATGTTTATTATGTACGTATTCAAAGCATGAGTTGCACATTCATCTTATATTTTCAGTTATCAAATTGATAATCTGTTTTGAAAAATGCGCCAGTTGGTAGTAAAACCCGGGCACTTCCAATCTACGACTTATTTGGCCTTATTCCGTGAAATTCAGTTTCCAATACTTTAATCAATGGTTGTGATGAATCACTCCTCAGCGTGTGGGACTGATAATAACCGGGGGTAAATGACATCAGATGAGCCGCTGCGTTGCTTCGAATGGCGGCTTTTGACTAAATCCTAGGTGCATTTTTATGTTTTAATCAATGCCGGACATTCTTCTCAACACTATTTTCACAAACTGCTTGTCCACAATGACGCAATAAAAGCAATTCGTTGATCTTAAAACGTTCTCTGTCGCTAGTATGCAAAAAGACATGATTTTCAATTTTTCACCAGGGCAATTTTCTTAGCCTACGCCGGACATGTTTGAGGATACCTAAATGCAATTCACCCTGGCTGCATTAGAGAATGAATTATCAGGCTATCGGCAAGATGTACCCCTCCGTGGTTCTAGTCATTGCTGCTTTGGCCTTTGGCGCCAATAAACACGTCGCAAAGTACCAAAACGTGCCTCTATGAACACGATTTTGTTATATTTTCATTCTTCTGTTTATGACGTTGGTCAGAAGAATGCAAATGCTCCTTGCTTTGAATCAACCATGTTTGGCAAATGCCCTCTCAGTCCAGCACTTCCCGTACGTACAACACTTAACTGCGACGCACTCTACTCCTATTTCAGATCATCATGTAGATAAACACAGTGCAACGCATCAGAAAGCGTCGAACAGAACTCCTATAGTATACAGCCATTGCAATGTCTACCATTCATGCTTTTATGCACAATGACGTTACGTCATCATGTCATTTCTTGTTTACTAATGTCAAGAGATTTCGGCATTTCCGACTCCGTGCCCTCCGGAGCGAGCTGTTTTTGTGCTGGAACCAAGGCTCTCAAGTCTCTAGGAAACTTGCACACTCGAACTATGTATGACACAGGAGCGCACCTAAGGGAGAGGGGGGTTACAAACTCAGCTTTTTGGCAAGGAGGTAAATTTTGCCCTTTTCCCATGGAAATCCAATGTCTTTATGCCCCATTTCTACTCCGAAACCCCTGCCCCTTAAATATCCTAGTTGCGCCCCTGATGACATCTAATGTACGTTCTGTTTAGAGCCCCCTGTAGTCTTCAGGACACGAGCATCTATCCATTAGACTTGTTTGGCATCTTCTCCTAGACACGAAACCCACGCTGGAAAACAACGATGACACCCAGTGGAAAATTCAGCAATTTCCAAGCATCCTTTTACTTGGTCTACGTAATTTGAAGCTCCCCACATCTTGGTGTAACTAAGTGGCCAAGTGGCATGACAAAGATACCACCAAAACAGATAAAGGGGTTTTTCCTTCTACTGAGCCTACCACTTCTTGACCTCTTTTCCAGCTAAATGTTTGAGATTTTCAATATTACTCTTCTAACACCTTTATAGCATAATTTTCTTCTCTAATTACATTAGCCAAATAGCTAAATGCTAGCTTTCTCACATTTTCCTCATCGGGTCACTGTTCAAGATAACTAAACCAGAAATGACATTGAATCAAGTCTACAAAAAAGTAAGAATCGGTGGATGTAGTTTCGCTTTCCATGAATACTTTTTACGAATACTTCAATGACTCTTTATTATGAAATCTTGTCGAGAGACATCATTTTTAGAGACGCATGTACATGAACTATTAAGATGTTAACATGGATAACATGTTTTTATTAGAAGGCATCGTGCAAAAAAGTTTTTTGGCTTGTAAAAAAGTTAAGAAAGGTCAGGGCAGGATCTTTGAAACCAAGGAAAGTTGAAAAACGTAGATATTCAAAGTTTTAAAGGAAATTGTTGTTTAACAATGAAATAGGTCGAGAGATACTGTTGTCTTGCTTCTACGTTCTTCACAAATTTTAAGACGCTGACGCTGCCTTTTTTGCCAATATGCAAATAAAATTTAAACCCCATCGTTTTAAACTCCATAAATGGTTAAAAAGATTATAAAAGGGGTGCTATGAAATGCTCTCTAGTCAACCTGTCCCTACAAAGCTACAAAGCGAGTTTCGTAATAATTAGGCCCAGTGAAAACAGGTGCATTTTTCATCATGTGAGTCTACCATTTTTTCTACCTAGCTAGGATTGCACATTTATTCTAGCCTGTCGATTCTTGGAACAATTAGCAACTTACTGTTAGGTAAAACTTCTTGGTACACAAAAGATTCTTGAGGCTCCAGTTAAAACTATAAAAATATATGTATGTGTATTTGTTCGCTACGCAGTGTCAAAGCAAATGGACAACACATGCGTAACTGCATGAGCACAAAAACGCATTTGTTTGATCAAAGTGTCCACTGTGCCAGGGATAGAAACAAAAAGATCCAAAACTGCCCAAGTTGGGGTTGGGACACTTCCCACCGTTTCTTCTCCCACCTTCTTACGTCGATGATAAAGTGTAAACAGAATTTTTGGCGTGCCAACCTTTTTTCGAGGAATCCAGGCTTTGTTTATAACGAAGCTGATACATGTACAATAGATTAGAAGATTTGTGTTTGCTGTGCGTAGAATGTTTCATGTTGTGTTCCAGGGGGACGGCATGGATAAACGCATATTTCTTTCCTTGTGCAAGTGTCTGGTCTTTTGTAGGTTATTGGCAGCATTGCAAAAACAGTCTTGCTTTCTGTAGATGTTGTGACTACAAAACAGGGCTGAGAATTAACTTGTGAAATGAAAAATCACTGACATCTGAAAAACTCCTTTGTTTGGCCTCGATATGGCCTGGTTCAGCTTCTTATCAGCAACGTGTTTATTACTTTTACATCGGAATATGATTTTAGACACTGTTGAAGTAATTAGTGCATGACTTGGTGCCAACCTGTGAATATTTTCTTCTGTCCGCTGCATGTGATACTAGTAGCTAAATTTCTTTTGCTATCATATGCATTCTACACATCATAGATGGATCTGTTGCTCATTCAAAAACAATTATTTCGAAGTTAGGCAGAAAATGGTAGACTCGCGTGATGAAAAATGCACCTATTTATAAATATCCCTTGATATATTAATATACATTTGAATACGCGAATAGAAATCGCTCTTGAGTAGGTAATTTGTATTTGGCTGGCCCAGTTCCTTGATTTTTTCATAATTAAAAAAGTTTTTGCTATTAGAAAGATAGAAATTAGGGTTAATCCTAGTTTTGTCTGCCTCTGCAGAATACAATTGTGCCTGCACTAATGTAGCCAATAATCATAGTGGTTTGGTTTTATAATATTGTTCAGAAACTTTTCTGTATTGCATTGTTGTCAATAGTTTTCTCGAAACCAATGCTAGGATCTATTATATATAGAGTATGATTCGACATCTTGAAGGTCAACATCCAAAGAACTATAAAATTCAAGGCAGAATTATGTCAGATCCAAGATAAAAAGGCATTCTTTTTATTTTGCTGCAAAAGTTGCGATATGTGTTATTGCTACAAACCCCTTGTTTTTTCTAAGCCAGTACATCAATTATATGTTCCTCTAATTTATCTGTATAACTACTCCTACTTTCATGATGTTTAAAAAACATGAACCTTGAATTTTTTGCGGCAGCAACAGACAACAATAATAGCCTCTCCGGAGGAGCAAAAATGGCTATTGGTACCCCCCTGGTTACTCACCTCCTACTTCCTCGGGATTTTGCCAGTTTTGTTTCTGGCAGGAAATTGAATGTGTGATCTTGATAAAGTCTTTAGGTTGATCGAACACCAAGAGAGAGAGTCATTTGATCTTGACGTGGAAGGAAAGGACACAGCAGCACTGTCGCTCCCGTACAACAAATCTTCCCTCCAGGTACGTCCTTCAGTTCCTTGACTACGCCATACCGAATTCGCATTAAATTTAATGGCCACCAGTAAACATTAAATTTATTTAACAGGTACTTAACTTTTGATTTTTAATGCTCGAATTCAGTGGATTTATTTACAAAGAAGCTAGCATCCGGCTCGTGTGCCAGACATTTTCACGTGTGCTGGAATTCGGGCGCCGAAGACTTGCAGGTCGAGAAGTGTTTTCCATTATCGTGAAATATCTGAGGGATCAAATTGAGCCAGGCTGTTGTTAGTTAATCATGTTGCAATTATCAGTTGAGAATTAGTATTCTTCCTCGAAGAATTACTCAACGGAGATGATAGCTGTTGAAAATGTATTAATTTGGTGGTAAAATCTTCGAGAGCAGATGACAAAAAACCACAGCTTAGGCCGTCAAGGATTATGGGCAGGACGGTGATGTTAGGCTACTTTCCGTTGTTACAGATGTTGTTCGCCCAGAAGTGATAGCTTCTTCTTTTTCTTAACCTGGAAGCTTCAAGATAATTTGAGAAATAATTCCTGGAAAGTTGTGGAAGTAATATTTGTGAAAAATGCCAACCAATTTTGGGTCATTGATTCGATGCTTTGCTTTCACATGAATCAAAAAGCGAGCTTCGTTTTCTTATTATTCGCATCCTTCTTTCATCGTTAATTCGGAAGCTGTGAATCAGATTTATCATCATCGGCCATCATCATAATTGGTTTATTCAAAAGTTATTTACTGGAGAAACTAAGATAGAATTGAACATAAATGATTAGTTTCATAGCTATCTCGGAACCCTTTTTAAAGTGGGAAAGTTTTTCGTCTACTAAGAAGGGAACAAAAGACAATTTCAAACTATTTTTTAAAAGTCATGTTCGCTTGTCACATAAAAATTGATGAGCCTTTCAAATGTTCAAGAGTTCCCCCTAAAAAATGAGCATGGATAAAAAAATTAATATCATGATTCAGTTTGTTTCTCACTGGCATCAGCATAAAAAATCTTCTAGTTCTAGAACTTATTCAACAGAATTAATTAAGTGAAGGCATTTATATTGACAGCAAAGTATATTTGAAAAATGGAGCATGCATGTTGTAAGATTTCTCATCTTTTTTTCTCTCTTCCACTAACCTGGTACATTTGTTCTTAAGGCAAGGCCTTGAAAAAGAGTGACAGTTGTTTTAGAGTTCAAAATTTATTTACATGTAGTATTTGCATTCTAGCATGAAACTGCATAAGCATTGTTTTTGTATACAAATGATAGAAATTTCTCATTGTAGTGTTTTCTTAAGTGTGAAATTTTCTAAATTTACTGAAACTCTTTTCGCTTTTCAATATTTAATCATCTACCAAATTAAATACAAGTATTACCTAGTAAGTTATGATTCAAAAAGCCAGATCCCTGTTTGTCATATATATATGTAAGTTCACACGAATAACTGTAGGCTGTCTTATAGATAGAAGGATCTGTTGTTCAAGTGAAAAATTGGTTTAAAATTTTTGAAACATTGCATATTATGTAGAAGCAATATGGTTGCTGGTTTTACAGAATTTGAAGAAAGGTCTCTGCTCTTTTGTAAAATATGCAAGAAAATTGATCACAAGTTGACAACTCTCAATGTGTTTGAACAGGCTGTTTGAGAGTCAGTCTGATAATTTGTTTATAGATTTGTTTATTGATAATTTGTTTATATAGCATAATTTCCATCACATTTGGCCATCATGGATAAACTTACTGTTATATTTAACCAAGACAATGGTCCATGTCTAGGCTTGCTGATTCTCCTTTGCAGCCATTTTATAAACTTTAATCAATTGTATTTATAAAATGATCTATTACATTACTTGTGTTTTTCTTTCCTTATCGTGATGCAAAATTGATCATGACCAAACCTTATTAGGGAGAATTTAGATGTTTTATCTCCTGATGATTTACTGGTAGTTTTCCAAAGAAGGATATCCGTATTTTATTAGCACTGGCCAGTAGATCCTTACTGGTTCAGTATTGCTACCCATTTCAGGATGCAGTTCTAGTCTCTCTTCCTGTTCAAAATGCCCTTTGCAAAACCACTACCACAATGACCTCTTTCCCTTGATAAGCTGTTGATGATGTTTGTTCCTCCGTTTTTAATCAATATGAAAAGATCAGATCTTCTTGTTTGGAGAAACAACCTCAATGTTTACTTCAAGCAAAGAAGAAAAGACATTTGATTTTTTTTTCAAGGGCTAAATCCCGCGATTCTATTGTTTCTCCGTGTTATGCGCGATATTGGATCACATGTCTGAATTTGGAAACAAGTTTCACCAAGCTATAGGTGAAACATGATCAGTGCGTTCAATCCAATTAACATTTTGGAACAGTAACAATCAATACACTGGGATAAGTATCATCAAGTTAATGACTCATTCTTCCAGTTGTCTCCTCCCAGATGGCTAGTTGCGTATGAAATGCCCTCGTTTGCGTTCCTACGCTGCTTGTGAGAAATCGTTCTGGTTTCAGTAGTCAGATTTCGGTAATGAAATCTAGACTTTTTTACAGTTTATGCGAATAATCTGATAATAATGCTGGTTTATTTACAAAAAAGTAAAACTGGCCTAAAGAGCCTGGTCTCCACCGATGCTTATTACTATCAGATTTAATGCACCCCGCAGGAGTAAGACCCTTAACTCACGCAAACGATGTTAACAAAAAATCACGATGTCACCATAAGCTTTGTCTGAACTTCTTGAACAGAAGATCGCCATTTTTCAATAAAGAGATGCACGCAAGGCAATTTTCGAATTATGTTCTTTCATTGAGACGATTTCCCAACCCACGAACATTAAGATGTAAAACTTTTATGTTCATAGACTTATTCGGTTCTCGTTTGAGGAGTTTTATTATGGCTATAGACTGCAATAGCTAACGTGAATGGTTGCGTCCATATTAAGCTGTTTGTAAACCATATTTTGGCATGTTGCATTTGTAAAACCCTTATCTGTTTCTAGGATTTACTGCAATCCATTTAGCTTTATCGACTAATACTTCTTAAAGCAGAAACTAATTATGCTTGGTAAAAGGGCGTAATTTAATGCCAAATATTATCGATACATCAAATTAATTTATGATATCAAGATGAATAAGCATGCTTTTCGTCTGAGATTATCTGTTAGGCCGTCTCCAACTCTTCAAAACGCGACTTCCAAGCTGTATATTCCTGCCCATGTGATCATTTCACCCACCTCTCGGTATTGAAGTGAATTTCGCCAGTTCTTTCGCCCGTTAAATAAATTGATGATGATTATTATTATTATCATCATAATTATTATTATTGTTATTATTATTATAATTATTATTGGCCATAAAGCGCCTTTCACTGGTGGAGGGCGCCTGCGTAGCATGCTTAAGGCGTTCCATCCGGTTGAACCCTTGGCTCGCTGCATGTATACAACTCGCCTTCACGTTCTATTGTTCCGATACATCCACCCTTAGAAACAGGGTCTTGTTAGATAAAATACTCCCCCTTCTGTCACTCGTTTTAAGCACGTGCTCTACAATACAAGGTTGCGAGGGCTATATGATAGTCTGACGCTTTCTTATTCCACCCACATCCTAATGACTTTGTTTTGGTGCTGCCTTCCTCTTTGATTGCCGAATGTGTAGGAGCATTAAGTGTTAGCGTCTGATTTGATGATCACCGACTTGGTAAGTCAACCACTGGAGTTCGTGAGTATGTTTGATCCGTAGGGCGATACCGCTACGCCCTCTAAGTAAACGCTCCCTGCCCAAACAAAAGCTCTCCATAGAAACACCATTTGCATAAACAACTTCAAAATAAACGCCCTATGCATAACAAACCTCTTCTAAATAAACGCCCTCTGCTCAAATGCCCTTGGTATGACAGTTGTGCCACGTTTGGTTTCTGCATGATCACGAGTTGCAGTAATTTGAATTCTGAAGCCTGGAATCTAGTTTCATGCCATTTTATTAGGTAGAAGGGCTGTTGGTTGACCACTTTTGCCAGCAAGTTTGCAAATTAATTTTGTTTTTGCTTGATTCAATACCTGGTCCACCAGCAGAGATTTCGCATAATCGCACGCATGGCTGGGACAGAGGAAGTATGACGTCACAGATCTATGAATCGACAAACCCGAACTTCCCCGTTCTTTCCCGTCTGCTTCGGCATGAAAGGAAGCGGCAGAGATAGAGACGACAGCTAAGGAGGGGCGAACTAATTGGCCTCCCCGCACTAAAACCTCGTGAGTGTAAATATTTACCAAAGCTACAAGTTAAACAGACGATGTAAAAAGGAGGGGATATAGGCAAAAGAAAAAGCCAAGAAATTTGAGTCAAGTAGTTCATCGGAATTCGTCTTCTTTCTTGCGCAAAATGCCCCGTCTTCTACACAACTCATCTTTACTTTTTCTACTCTTCCTCTCCTCTACATCCTTTCTCCTCTTCCCCTCATTCCCCCCCCCCTTCCCCCTCCTTCCTCGTCTTCCTTTTCTCCACTCATTTTCTATTTAAGTGAATCTGATAGACTTGCCTTGAAAGAGTCTATTAAACAACAAATATCAAATAACCTTGAAGATTTCCAAGCGGAAAGATTCGATGTCGGAAAATATTTCTCTTCGGGCCTATAATGTTTGCTGCCTCATCAACTGAGAAAAATATTTCGATAAGATATAATGAACAGTGCATGTTGTTTGTTGCGTATTGATAATTGACAAAGAGCAACTTGTATTGTCGGCTGAATCTGGCAAATTCCCCGCGTTTACAAATAAAAAAATCTAAACTGCATTAGAAGCCCTGCGTTGGCCGTTTCCTGATTCTGTCAGTGACGTCACAAAGGCGGCTCGCGTGCACTATGAAAAACAATTTCCGAATCAAGCAAGCCCTATCGCTATATCGGATTCAACCAGAGACGAATCGCATTCTGAACCTGGTAGGCCAAATGTCAACAGTGCGCGGAATACGTCAATCTGATGAATTTTGATTTCGACACGAAGGATAACTAGTGGAACGATTTCTTGCGAACGAGCGTTGTTTACTTGTGAACGAAATCGATTTGCTATCTGTCAAATCCCAAGATTGTAAGTACCGGCCTTATCATTAACTAATTGGATCTTGTTCAAAAGCCACTTGGGCACTATTGATTAATTTACGCAGTTTCGTATACACTTCCCCCTTCTGTGTTAAGGGTAACACACTAGTGTAAATCGAGACAATACACCCTAAATAAGGAGTCGGATGAGGGGGATGCCCTGATTTTTGGATGTGAGTCGTTTGTGAGTATCCCGTGTAATCATCGTTACGTTCATGTAATCTCATTCCACGCGTCTTTTGCGGCGGTCAATGTTCTTTTGTTAACTAGCTTTGCCAAATTCCACGGATATCATTCCTTTAGTGTAAGCTTTGGAACAATATTGGATAGTTATTCTATTTTGGACAAACAAAAGATCGGTCACTGCAGATTGCCATCAATGATGTTATATTTTTGCCGCTTGTTCCGGAAATAGTGTAAGCAAACATGTCCTTGAGAAATAACAGCCATCAACATTCTGGCGAGATTATCGAAGCATTTTCTCGAAGGATCCACTTAGAACCTATTATGTCCTTAAACAGTCCAGTGGATTCTTAGATGATTTGCTAATAGTAAATAGTTGTAAGTGTACGTAAGTGTTAGAGTTGTTTTTCATCGTAATTAAAAGAAGTGTTTAGATTACAGAGAACTGGCTCTGAGACAGTGCCATTCTGTTAACTCTAGTACCTATTTACGCAGTAGTTAAGAAGGAAGAGAGGGAGAAGTGGGGCTTGTAGAACAGCACCGCGACGAGCGTGAAATATACTGATATCTCGACCCTAGCGAGCCTTAGTTCCATACCCGGTTATTTCTTCAGTCTCTAATTCCGTACGGACTTCGTGTTTCGTCATGTCTTTGTATTATAGCATTGCATGGCCCAAGATAAGACTAAAAAGATAGGAGAGGGGAGACTTATACAAACGCCAGGATTAAAAAAAAGGGAACAGAATGCAAAAATAGATTCTCAGGATCTAAAGAAGAGTTGAAAAATTTAAGGCCCCCATCGTTTGAGGCTTTGCGTTTTCCTTCGGAGTTTTCTTACGTCGTTTTATTTCCATGTCGACTGCGATATTGTTTTGTGTATATGTACCATGTCATGTATTCAATTATTCAACGCGTGTGTCCCTCCCTATACTTGGCATTTTGGTGCCGTGACCAGCATTGGTTACTGTTGCTCGTGTGTTCTCAAAATTGAGGAAAGAGGGGGATGGGGGCTCCATCCAATTAAACTGTTCCAGGGAAAGTTAAACAAGTGATCAAAACAAAACACATCTTACAGCAAACATGATATGCTTCTTGCTAGAGAGAGAGGATTTAACTATACTATTAGAAGATTTATTGTGAAGTGTTTGCCAAGTTTTTACCAACAATGCATTGATTTAAAGATGTTAAGATGTTAGGCATTTTAATGTCATGTCATCATTTTGAATGGATTTTGGCCCTCGGATAGAGAAACTCGACGTATCCCTTATGAGACATCTCAACTGTTCCTCATTGACTCATACTTCCCCGTTTGCCTGCTTTGGGCAGTTCGAATGATAGAGCTGGTAATCCATGGATTGTACGTTGAATCATCTTCACGCAGAGCAAGGGTGTTATTGGCTAGAAAGTGATACTTCCTACCTGCCCTTTTTAATGAGGCTGCCAAGCCCACAATTATAACGCCTGCCCATAGTGGTGATAAGTGTTAGCCAATTAACAACCACCAATTTCAAATTTGATTTTCTTTAATTTGATTCAATTTTCCTCCGTCAATAACAAGAGAGCTCTTTGCTAAGGTGGCCTCGCTTTTAGGTTAAAGGCATTGAGTCATGTAAATGGAAAGCGTATACCCAAATTGCAAAAATTGCTGACTCATTATGATAGCTCCATTAATCTGATTGGCAGTCAAGCAAACTGCACACATGATGTTTTAACCTCCCAGTTGATGTCTGATCACATGAAAGCCGATTTATCACATGAGAGCAGACAACAGCCCGTGGAAAACCGCTATTTACCATGACTCAATGCCTTTAACACTTGACTGCAGCGTTCGAGTACTAGACTGTGGGGTTTCAGCCGAATCAATTTTTGCAAGGTTGAGTTAAATCAATCATCCCTTCAATCGCCTACATTAAACCGCGGCCTTATCTAATGTGAATCATCGGCTTTCAGTTAAAAAGCCTCATACTCATCCAATTAGCTAGACTTGTGTCTGAATTTCTTTTTGGATTAAGGACAGAACGACTGGTTCTCATGTCGAATATTTCAATGTTTAGCTTTTATAAGAAGATCACCGTATCTATCTGTCATTATTGAGAAATTTCACTAGAGTTACTTGGGTGGAAGGTGTGCGACTAGTGTTGTTGTTGTTGCAAAGACTATTGGTTGCCCTGATGTCATTCCTAATCCATTTAGCTTTTCTTTTCGCACTTCAGATAGGCAGAAAATGTTTGTAAAAGAATCAACACCTTGGAACTGTTGGTTACTCAAATACCAGAGTGTGAGCCGTGGAAGTTTGAAAATTGTTGCCCCAAGTATTACAGACTACTTCCCTCTTTGGAAGTTTTCAGCTGGAAGCAAACCAGCTAACACTCGTAGTGAGATTTCTCTAGAAACGTTTTCAAGAAAATAATTTACAATATGTTGGCGTTAGTTTCTTATCGACATATTGTGAATGTGAACTAGTTTTATGATTCTATAAAGTTATTCTCATTAAAATGATTTCTCTGAGCAAATGGCTTTTCTATTGGACTTGCTCACAAACGTGCTGAGACACACCATGCATGAAGTAACAAACACTTCTTTTTTTCGAAGAGGAACACCACAAAAGACAATCCACACGTCCCTGCCTCTGGCCCTCTTTGGTCTGTGGTCATTTATAGCCTAGCATTTTGTATTTCCTTGTCAATATAATTTTGCCTCCTGCGTTTAACCGCATCCTTTGAACAACATCATGTATTCATTCATGTGACGCTGTCAGATCGCAAGGAGTCGATAGAAGCAGTGCTGATGATACTTGTTTGCTACTAGTCTTGTTTGAAACGGACATGGTGGTCAATCTACTGCCGTATACGTCATCGTGAGTGTAATGTTGCTGTTGCTGTGTCGTTATGCGGGTCTTTTATGAATGCGGGTCATGCAGAAAGCACTGGGAGGACGGATGTAATTGGAGTTGTACTCATCTTTTATTCATGAATTTTTTTTTCCTAGTTTTGCTTCTATTGACTGTTTTCCTGGTTGTCAAGTTGTTCCTAGTTTTACTACCGGGCTTTCGATGACGTCATTTTTCTCAACACACCACTGTAGATACGATGTATGTTGTATAGCACACTAAATCACAGTTCCCTGCACAAAATAAAGCATCTCTATTATGTACCGTTTTCTAAACGTCCTCTGCTCAGTGATGTAAGAGAACGATATTAAACAATCATTAGATTCAATATTTCAAGCAACATTATTGTTTCGGTTCATTTCTTCTATGATATATTTCTACTCTATTATTCGAGCTTATATTTTTCCTCTTGATATAAAACAAACAAGCTTTCAAATTAAAGACAATGTCAGCAATGACCTGTTTTTTCCTTCCTTATTAAATCGCTTTGAATATATATTTACTAAATAAAGGTCTGCAACCAGGTACATGGCGCTCTATTTGCGTTGTTTTTTATTTAAGATCTCTTTTCTGTCAGCTTTTGGAATCTAATTTTATTCAACCTTGTTTCATAATTTTATGGTAATTCATAACCACCTTAATAATTTATGATTATTTATTATGTTTAATCGTGATGGTTATGAATCATTGCAGAAAAGTTTTATGAAATAGAATTTCCAGGCGCCTAACGATATATTACACGCGAGAGCGCCTTGCATAAATATGTCAGTCAAAGGTTGCACCGTAAAAAACTAAATTTGCCCTATAATTGATGCCAGAGTTCGCAAGTAATGATCTGTAATCTTTGAATTCGCAAGTTCAGGAGTATTTACCGATTTGTTTGCTGACGTCATGCAACCTAATCTTAGAACTCTATTTTTGTCGCTGCATTCTCCGCGATTCCTGTTTCCTTTTGGCAAGGTCTACTCATCCTTTTCCTCCTTCAACTCGAAAGTCAGGTTTTGGTATCTACAACTGAAGGATATTGTGCAATCTTTTTACTTAGCTCACGCCAGTAAAGATTTAGTTACCTTTCTATTTACCCACTGCCATTTTCCCCTGGAATCCACTTAATAACTCTACAATAACCATTTTGCCTTGCCAATATGGAAGGTGTGCACAGCGAGAAGAAAAGAAACACGTTCTTGTATAACGGATAGGGATCCGAAATTCAAAACTCCTTCTGGATTTGAGCGCGGTTTTGAATGGGAAGCGGCCTCTTTCAGCGCGGAAATTTGCTATCATTACTAGGCCAATTGAGGCTCAAGCCACGCAGAGGCGGTTGGGTAATTACCACGTGACACTTCATGACTTAAAATAGCTCATAGACAGTGCGTAGTGATATTCTTGTTGTCTTTGCAGAAACTTGGAGAGAGCCCAAAAGGACACGCTGTCATATACCGGGATATTTGTAAGAAGAAACTCAATCAAGTCGGTAGTCGAGTTGGAAGCGGATAGAATGTTATTGTAGAGTCATATATTGCATGAGAGGTTTTTACACATAAAAAGACATCTGGTGTTACAGTACATAGAAAGAATTGTTCAGCAAGAGTCCTTAGAGAAAATATGTCTTATTCTCGAGTCTGCGGTGTTGTATTTCTGGTGATCAGCGTAGCCAACCTGTGCAGTTGTGCGTTCGACGGACAAGAGTGTTTAGATGCACATAACACACTTAGGCAAAAGCATTTGGACACCAAGTCACTCAAGTATTCTCTGGAACTGGCTAAAGAGGCACAGAAGTATGCTGAAGACCTGGCCCTGTCGGATAGCGACACGCGGTAAGTGTCTTTTTTATGATGGGCCACGTAGTTGTAGAAACGATGTACTTTAGTGAGAGGCAAATTCAAATAAATAACACGCTTTTTTTATAAGGAACCACTTTATAAGGAACTTACATGTAGAAGGCGAAAATATTTAAAGAACTTATACTACTAAAAACGAAATCACTAAGGAACTTTTCGATTTGAAAATTCTTTTTAACTGCAAACATCATGAACTAAAAAGCCGGTTCCATTCATTTGCAGCCAATACTCGCATAGTTTGTTTGCTCTACGTGTGTGAAGTGCTTCGTCGAGTAGTTTCCGCATATGCTGTCTCGCCCCTCTCTCTATTTAGTGTTAAGGCTTATTGTAGTCAAGCACCGAAAGAGATAACTTAAGGAACTTTTAAAAACTTTTGGTACTAATCTGATGATTTGAGGTCTACGAATAAGAAAATTTTGGAACTAGGCCTTGAGGTAGGTTCCTTATAGGCGTGTAGTGAGAGACTGGAGTTATGAAAGAAGGTGGGATACTGCAATAGGGGTGTATGGCACTGCAGGATATCAATGCAGGGTTCTACCCCAGGCTTGTGTTCTACCTGAGCCAAAAGGGGACTCTTGTTACTACTTCTACAAGTGTTGTACTTTAACAGGGGTTATTGTGATCCCTTTGACACCTTTAAAAATCAGTCCTGTTCATACCCACTGCAAGTCACTTAAATAGATATAAGCATCTCTAAATATATAAGTATCTCCTTTGTAACTTTTAGAAGCATAGTCATTTTACCGAGGAACCTCTCTGAGTGTGTTATTGGCCCAATAATTGTTTTTGTTTATTTTCAATCAAAACAACATGCTTACTGGTATCAGTAAGAATTTTAACGATTTGTTCATGAAGCCTTTTCGAGGTTCATAAATTGCTCCAGTTTTTGTTGATTGATGTTATCATCGTTGATTCGTCTCTGATGCCAACCGTTATGCGCTATTTTACGGCTATTTTTGCTGCCTTTGAAATGCAATGCCGCCTTTTTCTGCTGCACCAAATTGTTCCTTTGTTGTATAAAGGGTTAAGTTGATTTTTGGTGTCAGTCTTTAACTTACGGACATGGGTAGTTTTCTGAGCAACTGTAATAGGACAACTTGCAGCTTAATTCCTAGACTGTTAATTCACAGTCTTCATTGACCATGTGAAAACAATAGCTTTTTGCACGTGGACTGTGTACGATTTGCTTACCCCCTTCTAACTGTAGGTACCCTACCCCTTGCCCCCTAATAACCGTCACCAAAAGTGCTCTTATTTCAACCGTCTGCTTCAGCGTGGTCATTTCCTCTTCCTTCTCTTTCTTTCCTTGGTCAAGGCCTAGTATTCCATTACACGATGGATTAATCTTGGTTATGCCGCGTATCCTTATAGATTACTTCTCTTACCAAAATGCCCACGAACCAGATTTTAATTGACTCAGGCTCGCTTCTGACCCCAGTACTCCCACTGAGCCGTTCCCATCCTAGATCAGTCGAGCCTTATTCTTCCATTGTTTGGTGCACGTGGGCAGTAACTCTGCATACCTTGGCATGGGAACATGGCTAAAATAGACCTGAGGACAATCAGTGTTGTTCCATTTTTGGCGCTGTTGATTGAGAGCGGTGTAACAAGATGCTCCCCTGCCGTTCCTAAATTAGCAGTCAACTCTATTGATTCAATGGCAAGATGTGCTTCCTGTATATTTACTCATTGAGGCTGTGACCAAAAATAGCCACAGAACGCTCCTTTGTTTCTTTACAAAGCGTCAATTTGTGTATCTGGATCTGCGGGAAGTTCAGTCAGCTAATTGTAACGCGCGAGTAACTTTTCTCGTTTAAAGGATTCTTGGTTCAATATAAAGAGCTGCATTGTTTATCATGTATGCATTTAACATCCACGCCCTTTGTTAAGACGAACGAATTGGTTTGGAAGCATTTTTACAATATATTTGTCGGTTCGATTCGGAACATTATCGGAACGTTCGCTTTTATTGCGAACGACATTCGCTGCTTCCTGGTCGAAACCAACCACATTTTGTAATGTTTATTGTCCTGCCATCGGTGCCAGAATTGAATAACTTGTGAGTGAATGAACAATTGCATGACGTCATTTTCCTCTTCTGTGCAGGACCCCGACGAGGGAGCTCCCGAAGAGACGGAGAAGGGAGGTAGTCCCCACAGACCGGACGAAATTTCACAAGGAAGACTGGGACGGAGAAATCCTCTTTCCAGATTCACAGTGGTAAGTGTTTTATTTTCGGCGTTCCCATGGCGAAGTCAGGGTTTATGGAAGAGCTGTTTACATTAACAAGCAAAAGGAAAATAAATTCGCACTCGTTACGTTTTGAATGTTGTTATAAACAGAACGTGACATAATTTTTGAGTCTCCCTAATCATGTGCGATATACCAAATTTATGTAATAAGTCATTTGGATGCCATTTGATTAACAGTTATATCACATGATAGACACGTAGGGGGGAGGGCGAAAGAACACGGTTTGCCAAAAAACTTTTTGCGCTGTTTGTGAGTTCACTGCTGCATTGCCCTTACATAAACTGTTGCGTTGCTTGTGCATTCGTCGTCGCATTGCTCTTGTTCACGGTTGCGTTGCGTGTACGTTCACGGTTGCGTTGCGTGTATTATTACGGCTGCGTTGACCGTACGTACTCGCGTCGTAAGCTTTCTCTCGTGGGCGCAGCTTAACAGTACGTGTTACCATGAAAATCGCTTAAAATTTTGCTCAAGGATGCATATTTCCCCCAACCATCAACCTTCGGCCTTGTCAAATTTTGTGTTTTGAAGTTTCTTTCGTTAAAGCGATGCATGCCAACGTCGACTGCCTTTTTCTACTGCGTGCTTCACAGAGCTCTCACAATCCCACGCAGTCTTCTACTGTTAAAGACATCAGGGGCAAGAATCTCATTTTTTTCTTTTTCAAATAAGGGATTTAAACAAGAACAGAGAGATTCCAGTTGGCGAGAGCATCCACAAATTCTGCTGTTACAGCTTCCCATATTGCCCGAGAGATTTCTTTCACGATTTGAATTTCCCGCCATCAGCCAAGGGAGTGGTCAATAATTGGTATAAGGAAATAAAAGACTATGACTTCAAGAAAGGTGGAAGTGTTTCCCAAAGCCTTCCGATTCGTCATTTTACTAACATCGTCTGGAAAAAGACCGCCGAAATTGGGTGCGGCCAGTCGAAGAGAAGCAAGAAGGGGTGCATTTTCACTGTAACCCGGTATAGAATTATTGGCAGCAGCGGGGATACAGAAAGCTTCAAGCAGAATGTCGGAGCTGTGGGTAAGTCACTATTCTGAGTCGTCGCTTGCAGGCTCACACTGGGCACCAGTGCTTGTGGTGTGTTATACAGGGTAGTGCGAGGCATGCTTTTAGCCGTGTGCATTTGATGTTCGATATTGGTGTTTTTAAAGGCATTGAGTCATGATAAATGGAAAGCGTATACCCAAATTGCAAAAATTACTGAGTCATCATGATAGCTCCGTTAATCTGATTGGCTATCAAGCAAACTGCACACATGATGTTTTAACCTCGCAGTTGATGTCTGATCACATGAAAGCCGATTTATCACATGAAAACAGGCAACAGCCCGTGGAAAAAACGCTATTTACCATGACTCAATGCCTTTGATAAGATTCATAGCCAGACGATTCAAAACGGACCTCCGAGAACTTGGTAAACAAAGACAAGTTAGGTGTTATGATGTAGGCCAGTTCAAGTAAAGTCTTTTAGGTAAAGAAGTTCTTTCCTGATTGGTAGGCCTTTGAGCCGACAAGCACTTTTTGAATCAGACATCGACTCTCTGCGCGTGTGAAATACTAAAAGGTAATCGATTCGCCTTCGACAGATTCTGGCGAGACCGCAAGGAGAGATGGGTCTGGCAGTTCAGTCTTGGTTGCCTTTGTCGTCACAATTGTCATCATTTTCATCTTCATTGCGTTGGGTGTGTTCGCCTACATAAAGCGGGAGAGGATCAAGCGAGCCTACGACGAATGGAATATGAAGCATCAGAGCAAGAAGGCCGAGTAAGTCCAGCTATATCGCCAAATTGTCGCCACATTATTATCGCCATTCTCGTCGTAATCGCCATCGTTTTTCGTTATCGTCGTCTCCAGCTTCGTGGAAATATGCCACTGTTGCCGTTATTTTCGTAATCGTCGTTGTCATCGCCTTTTGTCGCCATCTGATCGCCGTTTGTCGCCATCCTGATTGTCGTTTTCTTCGTCATCTTTGTCGTCATTCCGTCTGTTCTTCGTGTCCTCGTCATCAATTGTCATGTTGGTCATTTTTCTCGTCATTTCCCTCGTCATTATTGTCGTCATTTCACTCGTCATTATTCTCGTCATGTTTTCCTCATCGCCATCGTCCTAATTTCCACCATCATTGCTCAAACTCCTTTTTCATCCTAGAGCTGCGTTGCGCAGGGACTACGACGAAGAGAGCTTCCGGGGCAAGAGGAGTATCATATACAAACCGTCGTCGAAGAAAACTAGACCAAGCATTCTCGTAGTGCCGAACGCCCCCCTGCCAAACACTGTCCCCCTTGAACCCCGGGAGCCGGTTCCCACTTATGAGAACCTCGTTATCGTGTATCAACAGAAAGACGAGTCCGTCTCTGTTGTCGAAAAGCAACAAGAAACGAAGAAATCACTTCCGCAGAGGCCTACGGTGAGTTTGATTTGCATTAAACTACAAGAAATTTGACGGGGGCACAAATACTGAGTTTGCCGATTATTCTTGTGATTGGTTGTTGAATTGAACCCTGTATTCGCGTAGACTCAGTAGTATTGTCGTTTTTGTTACAATTACCCCCTGAGTTACTCAAAATTGAATTCCTAGATGTCCCCAGGGATGCTGGAAATTGTTCTTAGCTATTCTCAAATTTCTTACCTATACTTCTACCTTCTTCATATCCTCATTTTGCATGGTGAAATAATCATAAACATTTGTTTTGCAAAGATCTTTCAAAGATTTCTTTTTGAAAGTTCGCATGTTTAAGTTTTGCTTCTGAAGACGGACATGTTTCAATGCAAATATCATTCTTTTGCAGTCCCCTGTCAAGGCCGACCTGCCTGCGATGGAACAAGCCCACTTCCCTGTACCACCTTCAAGCAAGCCAACTGTAGAGGCTGATAGCTCGAACGGGGGCCTTAGGCCTTCTTCTCAGACTGAGACCGAAACTAAAAACGCTTTTACATGCCCGAAAGCTCTCCCAAATAAACCTCTTTTGCCAAAGAAAAAGATTGACACGGGCAAGCCACAGGTGAACGTTAACGACACGACTGCTTCTAGCGAGAAGCCAGGGCAAATTAGGGCCCCGATTCCGGCTCCGCGCCCGCCCAAAAGCCCTTCTGCTACTGATGTTCCAAAGCCGGCCCCACGGCCACAGAGGCCAGCTGCCCTGTCAAAGAATCAGTTCCAGTCAAGAGCCATTACGCCCGGCCGAGCTTCGAAGAAAAACCCTAACTTCCGGACGCTACCAATAAATGACCGGGGAAGTCTTAGACGACCGGAGAAGCCAGTTACTAGTAATGTCAACGTTGGGTTTTTAAGCTCAAGTGACAAAAATGGGAACGATAAAGCAGCAGCAGATGGTGCAAGTAACGGCGTTGTCGCAAAGAAGGCACTAAAGCCACCCATGGCCCCTCCAAAGAAAGGCCTACAAATTGGGTCGGGCGAGAAACCGTCAACGGCTCAAAACCTCAAGCCTGTAGTGGAAGAGAGACCAGCCTCGGTTGCGGAGATGCGTCGGCTGTTGGAGCAGAAAAATCAGCGGTAGTACATATATTTAAAATTAGTTGAGATATCAAGTCTATTTTGCGAGCTGTGCTGGAAAAAAATGAACGCCAGATGTCTCTTTAACGTGTGGATAAATGCAAATGCATTTGGACTATGAGAAGAGATCACAGCATGAAAGTCAGGATAGTGGAATCTCAATCCATTTAATCTATAAGGAGACAGTTAGGCGAGCGTAAAGGGAAATTAAATAGTCTGGCACTAAAGCCACCAATGAACATACAAATGGAAGACAGAAGGCATGTCCTTCCTGGGGTATTTACAAGCAAGGAAGGCATTGGTAAAGAGAAGCACTTTTTACTTTATAGAGACAATTGAAATTCGCGCTAGTCAATGACAATGCTGTTAATGTTTCTTGTTTCTGTGCTTGGGTGTTATTTATTGAATTTTTAGCTAGTCGTATTTGCATTAATTCTCGCACTGGTTTCAGGACGCCTTAATCAGGGGTCAGTTGCCCTCCTTCCTCTAGTAAAAGTTCCACTTTTCTTTTAGCTAATTTTCGCCACTACAAACCTTTGTCTCCTTGCCCTGAAAAACTGCAGGCGTCCCGATTAAATAACCAGTGAGATCTGTTTGTCTTAAGAGACATTTTTGAAGATGATCAAGTATTGTAAATACGTTGGTTGCTAGTGAAGCCATAATTTTTTCAATCTTTTGTATTTTTAGTTGTATTTGTTGTAATAATTGTAAAAGTAAGACAAACTAAGTGTAAATAAGTAAATATATTATCTATGAATATAAAATAATAACTATATATACATGTTATTTATGTTTATAAGGCTTCTTTTTTCAATCGAATGGCATCGATTGAATTTGTAAATTTGAAAAGAAGTTTGTCTTGAATCAATAGTTGCTAGAGTTGTCCGCACCATTTTTCTGATAAATTGGATGTCTTTTACGACAGAACTTCCATGTTCCCAAATCACTAATATTTTTCAGCAATCTTTATGGGGAATTTTACCTGCTGGTCAATCGTGAGATTCCTCACATACTTTGTCCTATCCAATGTCGTCCAGCAATCGAAAGGAATATTTTTTGCTTTTTAAGGGTTGTAAAATGCGATTTATCTCATTTCACGTAGCCTATTGAAACGTTTTGTTCTATAAACCATGTTTGTGGTGTAGGGTCATGATTAAGTTGTGTTTTAGCTTTTTGTATTAAAGTTGCGAGATTTAATAGACATCTCTACTTAGGGTATCGTTTTTTATTGTGCCTGGTTTTGAATTTTTCAGTAATGTCAAATGTTTTGTTGTTTGTGTAATATTTCTTCTAACTGTTTCCGAGACAGTTTGATGCCTTGAATACATCTGGTGTTTTTTTAGACTTTCTCCCTTTTTCCACAATTAATAATCATTGAAAATGCTTGGTCAGTTGCGCCTGTGGGGTAGTTGCCATTTCCAAGATTAGCACGGGGAATGCTCAAATGCCTCGCAGGGGCTCCGATTTTGAACCATGTATTGTATTTGTTGTTGTTGTTGCTTTGTTTACATTTTGAAAAACAGAAAATCACAGACAGGGTGTCCTTTGAGAAGGCCGTGCAGTCGCAACTTAAACCCCCTTGACTATAGAGAATCATAATCAAACTGACCTGAAATAAGCACGAAGTGAGACAGATCTGGTCTCTTAATACTTCTTAATACTCTCAAGTATTTACATCATAATACTTCTTATCACTGTCTAATTATCCTCTGTTTACCCAATTTTTGCTGAGATGTCAATTTTTTCAATGCCTTCTTAGGTTAAGTATTACTTTCAGGTTTACATACAATAGATATGTGAAAAGAATTGTTCTCCTATAACCATGTAATTGTGTTTTCAATTCGTGGCTTGTCAGAGTGGCTCCGGGCTCTTAAAACTTGCATTTTACGTACTTCGAGATAGTACTTAAAATGCAACACTAATTAGGATACCAAGAAGAAACAGATACACGAATCAGATTCTTGTATGAACAGAAACTATACAACGTTTAATTTGTGGTACTACAAAAAATAAGCATTTAGGGCTCGGCTTGTGTCTTCCGACGCTTGCTGATAGACTTTAGTATCTGGGTTTACGTCCCCACCATGGGTCATTCCTGGGGCAATATAAAGTTCCAAAAGACGCCCAGCCGCACGTAGCCTGTTTGCAAACCTCGTCGCCTCTGTTATAAAGAAATCAAACTCTCCTTCCCAAATAATGGTTGGTGGCATTTTGGCTAAAAGCTCATCTGATGCCTTGGCTGGGAACAGCAATGGGTCAGAGTTCTTTCTTTGCTCCTCCAAATCAGTGGCAATACATTGCCAAGCTCTCTTTATTGTGACATTGTCCTGCTTTTCTTCTTTGGTCATGCTGTTTATGTCACCAAAATGGTAATCGTCCACCATCGGCACCCTTGCCATGGCCAACTTCACCAGGTGTCCCTCATCTCTTTGTGCCAAAAGTACCATGGTTGCAGTGACAATATAGCCACCTCCGCTCTCACCCATAATGCCAATCCTCTCTGGATCAATGCCTAGACTAGAAGCATTTTCTATGACATGCTTCACTACAGTGTAGAAATCAAAGGCATTCTTGGGACACTTTGTTTCTGGAGCTAACCTGTAGTCGACGTTGAAGAAAACAACTCCATTCCTGACAGCCATATCCGACAACCAAGGTTTAAAAAGCTCCGCAGTTCCACTTACAACTCCGCCCCCATGTGCATAAATCAGTGCGGGGTTTCCCTTTTTGTTGTCACTACTGTCGACAATACTCTTTGGGGTGTGTACCAGTACTGGCACAGAAAAATCGTTACCATCCCTCGGTGGAACTTCAAATTTCGTGTGCACGCATGCTTCCACTGCACTAGCAAGGACAGGATGTGTACCAAGCTCTTGAAACATGTCCACCACCATTGCTCGCGCCAATGAAGCAAACTCTAAACATTGTAGGCTCGTTGGATCTTGCAGATATTTGGCAGCATCGCTTTTTAAAAAAAGCTGCATCATTTTCTCAATATCAGCAGATACTTCCTCATCGTATACACCAGTAAGGTGATAGTTGAAAAGATGCTTTGACTCGACCCTCGGTAAACCTTCCATGACAAAAACCGGTTCCAAATCTTGTGACTGCCTCGAAAACACGGAAAGGCGAAGTGGTCAGATCGACCTTTGGAATGCTTGTCTCTCTGTTTGGCATACAGCAACAGCAACAACACTAAAGCCCATTGCATTCCAAGTAGTTTTGTTGAAAAGCATTTGGAGTTGACGGTCTACGATGTATGATCCACCATCGGCTCTTTGCATCGTTAAGTGAGGTTTGCGAAATGAACTTCGTCTTTTGCAAATATTGTTAATTGTTTGATCACATTGAATTTTTTGCAAAAACGTATGGGAGTCTGGTTTGTTTTTATAAGAGATTTGGGAGCACTACTTCCGGTTAGAGAATTGATGTCCATGGCGGCCAGGAACCGCTGCCTTTAAATAACAATAGAATCCTGCTGTGTAGGCTCTGGACCTCCTAGGGGAGGCTTTCAGCGCTTTGTGGCTGTGCGACAGTCACATTTGTCTCTGTATCCACCCCTGGCCTGGTATTTTCCGCCCCTGCCCTCATATTTTCCGCCCCTGTCCTGGTATTTTCCGCCCCGGAAAAATAGAATTGATCACAATCCTGCTTGGGATAGGTGCCTCGAAATCATTTCCTCGTCCAAATTTTGTAAATGCTGTGCGAAAAATTATTTTAAAGTTTCCCGGACGGTCCAACTTCAGCAAATTTTGAATCTGGGCCAGATCATGGACCTGGAGGGGTCTAATGAGCAACAAGATTAAAATAAGATAGGCTTCCCAGCTGTAGAGATGACCATCCTTTTCCTCACCAATAACTGCCTGCCACCCCAGCATAAATCTGTCCTAAGCATCTTCTATTACATGCTTCACTACAGTGTAGAAATCAAGGGCATTCTTGGGACACTTTGTTTCTGGAGCTAATCGATAATCAACGTTGAAACAAACAACACCAACTTTCAACTCCTCCTCCGTGTGCAAAGGTCACTGCGGGGTTTCCCTTTTTGTTGTCACTCCTGTCGACCAAATTTACACATTAACGTTTGAACCTGCCAATTTTGATTTCTCGAAAGTCAATAAAACAAAGCAACAACAACTACATTTCTGAAATCTAACAAGAAGAGAGTCAAAGGGAAGCCATTGCTAATAAGAGACTCTACCGTAAGAAAAAGGTGTCACATGATTAGAATGTGGACATTGTAATAGTATGCTAGGTGTCCTTCGAGGACTATCGACAATTGTTGATTAGAAATGCCGATTTTCCAAGTCTACAGTCTTGCTATTGGTCGGAGAATGATCATCGCAATTGGACGAGAAAACACCTTCTAATCCTGTCAGGAACTGTCTCAGGCATGTCTATTGGATGTGTTTCAACGATATATAGCATTTAGAGACTTTTTCTCGATAGAAAATTTTCACTCATAAACGACGAGTTTTCCAAGGCTATAGCCTTGCTTTTTGGTCGGAGAATGATCATCGAAATTGGACGAGAAAACCCCTTCTAATCCTGTCAGGAACTGTCTCAGGCATGTCTATTGGATGTGTATCAACGATATATAGCAACTAGAGACTAATTCTCGATAGAAAATTTTCACTCAAAAACGACGATTTTTCCAAGGCTATAGCCTTGCTTTTTGGTCGGAGAATGATCATCGCAATTGGACGAGAAAACCCCTTCTAATCCTGTCAGGAACTGTCTCAGGCATGTCTATTGGATGTGTTTGAACGATATATAGCAACTAGAGACTAATTCTCGATAGAAAGTTTTCACTCAAAAACGACGATTTTTCCAAGGCTATAGCCTTGCTTTTTGGTCGGAGAATGATCATCGCAATTGGACGAGAAAACCCCTTCTAATCCTGTCAGGAACTGTCTCAGGCATGTCTATTGGATGTGTTTCAACGATATATAGCAACTAGAGACTAATTCTCGATAGAAAATTTTCACTCAAAAACGACGATTTTTCCAAGGCTATAGCCTTGCTTTTTGGGAGAATGATCATCGCAATTGGACGAGAAAACCCCTTCTAATCCTGTCAGGAACTGTCTCAGGCATGTCTATTGGATGTGTTTGAACGATATATAGCATCTAGAGACTATTTCTCGATAGAAAATTTTCACTCAAAAACGACGATTTTTCCAAGGCTATAGCCTTGCTTTTTGGTCGGAGAATGATCATCGCAATTGGACGAGAAAACCCTTCTAATCCTGTCAGGAACTGTCTCAGGCATGTCTATTGGATGTGTTTGAACGATATATAGCATCTAGAGACTAATTCTCGATAGAAAATTTTCACTCAAAAACGACGATTTTTCCAAGGCTATAGCCTTGCTTTTTGGTCGGAGAATGATCATCGCAATTGGACGAGAAAACCCTTCTAATCCTGTCAGGAACTGTCTCAGGCATGTCTATTGGATGTGTTGAACGATATATAGCATCTAGAGACTATTTCTCGATAGAAAATTTTCACTCAAAAACGACGATTTTTCCAAGGCTATAGCCTTGCTTTTTGGTCGGAGAATGATCATCGCAATTGGACGAGAAAACCCCTTCTAATCCTGTCAGGAACTGTCTCAGGCATGTCTATTGGATGTGTTTGAACGATATATAGCATCTAGAGACTATTCTCGATAGAAAATTTTCACTCAAAAACGACGATTTTTCCAAGGCTATAGCCTTGCTTTTTGGTCGGAGAATGATCATCGCAATTGGACGAGAAAACCCCTTCTAATCCTGTCAGGAACTGTCTCAGGCATGTCTATTGGATGTGTTTGAACGATATATAGCATCTAGAGACTATTCTCGATAGAAAATTTTCACTCAAAAACGACGATTTTTCCAAGGCTATAGCCTTGCTTTTTGGTCGGAGAATGATCATCGCAATTGGACGAGAAAACCCTTCTAATCCTGTCAGGAACTGTCTCAGGCATGTCTTGGATGTGTTTGAACGATATATAGCATCTAGAGACTATTTCTCGATAGAAAATTTTCACTCAAAAACGACGATTTTTCCAAGGCTATAGCCTTGCTTTTTGGTGGAGAATGATCATCGCAATTGGACGAGAAAACCCCTTCTAATCCTGTCAGGAACTGTCTCAGGCATGTCTATTGGATGTGTTTGAACGATATATAGCATCTAGAGACTATTCTCGATAGAAAATTTTCACTCAAAAACGACGATTTTTCCAAGGCTATAGCCTTGCTTTTTGGTCGGAGAATGATCATCGCAATTGGACGAGAAAACCCCTTCTAATCCTGTCAGGAACTGTCTCAGGCATGTCTATTGGATGTGTTTGAACGATATATAGCATCTAGAGACTATTCTCGATAGAAAATTTTCACTCAAAAACGATTTTTCCAAGGCTATAGCCTTGCTTTTTGGTCGGAGAATGATCATCGCAATTGGACGAGAAAACCCCTTCTAATCCTGTCAGGAACTGTCTCAGGCATGTCTATTGGATGTGTTTGAACGATATATAGCATCTAGAGACTATTCTCGATAGAAAATTTTCACTCAAAAACGACGATTTTTCCAAGGCTATAGCCTTGCTTTTTGGTCGGAGAATGATCATCGCAATTGGACGAGAAAACCCCTTCTAATCCTGTCAGGAACTGTCTCAGGCATGTCTATTGGATGTGTTTGAACGATATATAGCATCTAGAGACTAATTTCTCGATAGAAAATTTTCACTCAAAAACGACGATTTTTCCAAGGCTATAGCCTTGCTTTTTGGTCGGAGAATGATCATCGCAATTGGACGAGAAAACCCTTCTAATCCTGTCAGGAACTGTCTCAGGCATGTCTATTGGATGTGTTTGAACGATATATAGCATCTAGAGACTATTTCTCGATAGAAAATTTTCACTCAAAAACGACGATTTTTCCAAGGCTATAGCCTTGCTTTTTGGTCGGAGAATGATCATCGCAATTGGACGAGAAAACCCCTTCTAATCCTGTCAGGAACTGTCTCAGGCATGTCTATTGGATGTGTTTGAACGATATATAGCATCTAGAGACTATTTCTCGATAGAAAATTTTCACTCAAAAACGACGATTTTTCCAAGGCTATAGCCTTGCTTTTTGGTCGGAGAATGATCATCGCAATTGGACGAGAAAACCCCTTCTAATCCTGTCAGGAACTGTCTCAGGCATGTCTATTGGATGTGTTTCAACGATATATAGCATCTAGAGACTATTTCTCGATAGAAAATTTTCACTCAAAAACGACGATTTTTCCAAGGCTATAGCCTTGCTTTTTGGTCGGAGAATGATCATCGCAATTGGACGAGAAAACCCCTTCTAATCCTGTCAGGAACTGTCTCAGGCATGTCTATTGGATGTGTTTCAACGATATATAGCATCTAGAGACTAATTCTCGATAGAAAATTTTCACTCAAAAACGACGATTTTTCCAAGGCTATAGCCTTGCTTTTTGGTCGGAGAATGATCATCGCAATTGGACGAGAAAACCCCTTCTAATCCTGTCAGGAACTGTCTCAGGCATGTCTATTGGATGTGTTTGAACGATATATAGCATCTAGAGACTATTCTCGATAGAAAATTTTCACTCAAAAACGACGATTTTTCCAAGGCTATAGCCTTGCTTTTTGGTCGGAGAATGATCATCGCAATTGGACGAGAAAACCCCTTCTAATCCTGTCAGGAACTGTCTCAGGCATGTCTATGGATGTGTTTGAACGATATATAGCATCTAGAGACTATTCTCGATAGAAAATTTTCACTCAAAAACGACGATTTTTCCAAGGCTATAGCCTTGCTTTTTGGTCGGAGAATGATCATCGCAATTGGACGAGAAAACCCCTTCTAATCCTGTCAGGAACTGTCTCAGGCATGTCTATTGGATGTGTTTGAACGATATATAGCATCTAGAGACTATTCTCGATAGAAAATTTTCACTCAAAAACGACGATTTTTCCAAGGCTATAGCCTTGCTTTTTGGTCGGAGAATGATCATCGCAATTGGACGAGAAAACCCTTCTAATCCTGTCAGGAACTGTCTCAGGCATGTCTATTGGATGTGTTTGAACGATATATAGCATCTAGAGACTATTCTCGATAGAAAATTTTCACTCAAAAACGACGATTTTTCCAAGGCTATAGCCTTGCTTTTTGGTCGGAGAATGATCATCGCAATTGGACGAGAAAACCCCTTCTAATCCTGTCAGGAACTGTCTCAGGCATGTCTATTGGATGTGTTTGAACGATATATAGCATCTAGAGACTATTCTCGATAGAAAATTTTCACTCAAAAACGACGATTTTTCCAAGGCTATAGCCTTGCTTTTTGGTCGGAGAATGATCATCGCAATTGGACGAGAAAACCCCTTCTAATCCTGTCAGGAACTGTCTCAGGCATGTCTATTGGATGTGTTTGAACGATATATAGCATCTAGAGACTATTTCTCGATAGAAAATTTTCACTCAAAAACGACGATTTTTCCAAGGCTATAGCCTTGCTTTTTGGTCGGAGAATGATCATCGCAATTGGACGAGAAAACCCCTTCTAATCCTGTCAGGAACTGTCTCAGGCATGTCTATTGGATGTGTTTGAACGATATATAGCATCTAGAGACTATTCTCGATAGAAAATTTTCACTCAAAAACGACGATTTTTCCAAGGCTATAGCCTTGCTTTTTGGTCGGAGAATGATCATCGCAATTGGACGAGAAAACCCTTCTAATCCTGTCAGGAACTGTCTCAGGCATGTCTATTGGATGTGTTTGAACGATATATAGCATCTAGAGACTATTCTCGATAGAAAATTTTCACTCAAAAACGACGATTTTTCCAAGGCTATAGCCTTGCTTTTTGGTCGGAGAATGATCATCGCAATTGGACGAGAAAACCCTTCTAATCCTGTCAGGAACTGTCTCAGGCATGTCTATTGGATGTGTTTGAACGATATATAGCATCTAGAGACTATTCTCGATAGAAAATTTTCACTCAAAAACGACGATTTTTCCAAGGCTATAGCCTTGCTTTTTGGTCGGAGAATGATCATCGCAATTGGACGAGAAAACCCCTTCTAATCCTGTCAGGAACTGTCTCAGGCATGTCTATTGGATGTGTTTCAACGATATATAGCATCTAGAGACTAATTCTCGATAGAAAATTTTCACTCAAAAACGACGATTTTTCCAAGGCTATAGCCTTGCTTTTTGGTCGGAGAATGATCATCGCAATTGGACGAGAAAACCCTTCTAATCCTGTCAGGAACTGTCTCAGGCATGTCTATTGGATGTGTTTGAACGATATATAGCATCTAGAGACTATTCTCGATAGAAAATTTTCACTCAAAAACGACGATTTTTCCAAGGCTATAGCCTTGCTTTTTGGTCGGAGAATGATCATCGCAATTGGACGAGAAAACCCCTTCTAATCCTGTCAGGAACTGTCTCAGGCATGTCTATTGGATGTGTTTGAACGATATATAGCATCTAGAGACTAATTCTCGATAGAAAATTTTCACTCAAAAACGACGATTTTTCCAAGGCTATAGCCTTGCTTTTTGGTCGGAGAATGATCATCGCAATTGGACGAGAAAACCCCTTCTAATCCTGTCAGGAACTGTCTCAGGCATGTCTATTGGATGTGTTTCAACGATATATAGCATCTAGAGACTATTTCTCGATAGAAAATTTTCACTCAAAAACGACGATTTTTCCAAGGCTATAGCCTTGCTTTTTGGTCGGAGAATGATCATCGCAATTGGACGAGAAAACCCCTTCTAATCCTGTCAGGAACTGTCTCAGGCATGTCTATTGGATGTGTTTGAACGATATATAGCATCTAGAGACTAATTCTCGATAGAAAATTTTCACTCAAAAACGACGATTTTTCCAAGGCTATAGCCTTGCTTTTTGGTCGGAGAATGATCATCGCAATTGGACGAGAAAACCCCTTCTAATCCTGTCAGGAACTGTCTCAGGCATGTCTATTGGATGTGTTGAACGATATATAGCATCTAGAGACTATTCTCGATAGAAAATTTTCACTCAAAAACGACGATTTTTCCAAGGCTATAGCCTTGCTTTTTGGTCGGAGAATGATCATCGCAATTGGACGAGAAAACCCTTCTAATCCTGTCAGGAACTGTCTCAGGCATGTCTATTGGATGTGTTTCAACGATATATAGCATCTAGAGACTAATTCTCGATAGAAAATTTTCACTCAAAAACGACGATTTTTCCAAGGCTATAGCCTTGCTTTTTGGTCGGAGAATGATCATCGCAATTGGACGAGAAAACCCTTCTAATCCTGTCAGGAACTGTCTCAGGCATGTCTATTGGATGTGTTTCAACGATATATAGCATCTAGAGACTATTCTCGATAGAAAATTTTCACTCAAAAACGACGATTTTTCCAAGGCTATAGCCTTGCTTTTTGGTCGGAGAATGATCATCGCAATTGGACGAGAAAACCCCTTCTAATCCTGTCAGGAACTGTCTCAGGCATGTCTATGGATGTGTTTCTATAGATCTCTATATATCTCACTCGATAAAAATTTTCACTCAACGGATTTTTCCCTATAGCCTTGCTGGTCGGACAATTGGACGAGAAAACCCTTCTAATCCTGTCAGGAACTGTCTCAGGCATGTCTATTGGATGTGTTTCAACGATATATAGCATCTAGAGACTAATTCTCGATAGAAAATTTTCACTCAAAAACGACGATTTTTCCAAGGCTATAGCCTTGCTTTTTGGTCGGAGAATGATCATCGCAATTGGACGAGAAAACCCCTTCTAATCCTGTCAGGAACTGTCTCAGGCATGTCTATTGGATGTGTTTCAACGATATATAGCAACTAGAGACTATTCTCGATAGAAAATTTTCACTCAAAAACGACGATTTTTCCAAGGCTATAGCCTTGCTTTTTGGTCGGAGAATGATCATCGCAATTGGACGAAGAAAACCCCTTCTAATCCTGTCAGGAACTGTCTCAGGCATGTCTATTGGATGTGTTTCAACGATATATAGCAACTAGAGACTAATTCTCGATAGAAAATTTTCACTCAAAAACGACGATTTTTCCAAGGCTATAGCCTTGCTTTTTGGTCGGAGAATGATCATCGCAATTGACGAGAAAACCCCTTCTAATCCTGTCAGGAACTGTCTCAGGCATGTCTATGGATGTGTTGAACGATATATAGCAACTAGAGACTAATTCTCGATAGAAAATTTTCACTCAAAAACGACGATTTTTCCAAGGCTATAGCCTTGCTTTTTGGTCGGAGAATGATCATCGCAATTGGACGAGAAACCCCTTCTAATCCTGTCAGGAACTGTCTCAGGCATGTCTATTGGATGTGTTTCAACGATATATAGCATCTAGAGACTATTCTCGATAGAAAATTTTCACTCAAAACGACGATTTTTCCAAGGCTATAGCCTTGCTTTTTGGTCGGAGAATGATCATCGCAATTGGACGAGAAAACCCTTCTAATCCTGTCAGGAACTGTCTCAGGCATGTCTATTGGATGTGTTTGAACGATATATAGCATCTAGAGACTAATTCTCGATAGAAAATTTTCACTCAAAAACGACGATTTTTCCAAGGCTATAGCCTTGCTTTTTGGTCGGAGAATGATCATCGCAATTGGACGAGAAAACCCCTTCTAATCCTGTCAGGAACTGTCTCAGGCATGTCTATTGGATGTGTTTGAACGATATATAGCATCTAGAGACTAATTCTCGATAGAAAATTTTCACTCAAAAACGACGATTTTTCCAAGGCTATAGCCTTGCTTTTTGGTCGGAGAATGATCATCGCAATTGGACGAGAAAAACCCCTTCTAATCCTGTCAGGAACTGTCTCAGGCATGTCTATTGGATGTGTTTCAACGATATATAGCAACTAGAGACTATTTCTCGATAGAAAATTTTCACTCAAAAACGACGATTTTTCCAAGGCTATAGCCTTGCTTTTGGTTGGAGAATGATCATCGCAATTGGACGAGAAAACCCCTTCTAATCCTGTCAGGAACTGTCTCAGGCATGTCTATTGGATGTGTTTCAACGATATATAGCATCTAGAGACTATTTCTCGATAGAAAAGTTTCACTCAAAAACGACGATTTTTCCAAGGCTATAGTCTTGCTTTTTGGTCGGAGAATGATCATCGCAATTGGACTAGAAAACCCCTTCTAATCCTGTCAGGAACTTTCTCAGGCATGTCTATTGGATGTGTTTGAACGATATATAGCATCTAGAGACTATTTCTCGATAGAAATTTTTCACTCAAAAACGACGATTTTTCCAAGGCTATAGCCTTGCTTTTTGGTCGGAGAATGATCATCGCAATTGGACGAGAAAACTCCTTCTAATCCTGTCAGGAACTGTCTCAGGCATGTCTACTGGATGTGTTTCAACGATATATAGCAACTAGAGACTAATTCTCGATAGAAAATTTTCACTCAAAAACGACGATTTTTCCAAGGCTATAGCCTTGCTTTTTGGTCGGAGAATGTTCATCGCAACTATACGAGAAAACCCCTTCTAATGTTTTTCTTTAACGATTTCGTTAGCACTGAAGATTAAGTTTATTTCTGAATTTCATTTTAATTTTCTTTTATCGGATCGTACTCTTCAGTAGAATAATGTTAAGAGAAAACTTGCGTATTGAAAACATAACGTAGAATCTATTTTTCTTGGTATATACTGCACTTTTGCATTAAGGCAAGCTACGTAAACAGAAGATAATTACTGCACTACTTCACTTTGTGCTCGAAATAATATTCCATAAATAATTCAAAGTCCAATTATTTGGTGTCAACTGATGAATTCAACAACGGCCTGAAACGAACTGCTGACAATCGCTTCCTTTTCAAGCATGACATTTTATTTTTCTAGTCTTGGGTTGTCTAAGCTACAGAATATTTTACTTTACAATTGACATAAATATAAACACGTAACGTGACAAAAATTTTAAGTTAATACATCTCGTAGTCTTTACAATTATAAGTTCTGCTATCTGATTGGAGAATCATTTCTTCATGTCTGAAAATTTTAAATCACCAGACTTAGTTTTCGAACAAGTGAAAAAATCCTTCCGGAGTCACTGGTATGAAAACTGGAGGCCGGTGGTTGGCTTTTTCGATGTCATACGTGCAAGGGTGTGATGTTCCCTATAAACAGAACCGCACAACTCAGTCTACGAATAATTAACAAGGAAACGAGAAATGGCTGTTTGAATATTATCATTGAATAGGAAGCAATGTAAACTAAAAACAGCCCCAGGACGGGGAGGAGGGCACTCTTATATTTAGGCTAGGAGTCCTTATTTTACTCTTTGGTCTAACATTTGAACAAATTTAGCTTTTTCGGGAGAGCCAATCATCAAAACTACTTTTTATTGGTTCGTGGAATGCCGAATTTGGGTGATGAATGTTAGAAAATTTTGGGTAATAGAGAAAATATTGAATTTCATAAGAATTTCGAACTCTATAAGAAACACCCACAAAACTAACAATAGGAGCAGAGTTTATTTGTTATTTTTTGGGAGTGCAAGAGAATAGGTTTATTATTTGGTCAATTTCTATGCTGAGGGTTATTCTTTTAAATTAATGGCTCGCACCCAAGCCCCAGCAAGCCTGTGAAAAGTGGGGGGATGAAAATTCTTTGGCCACGCCCTTTTCACCGCGAGAAGCTTTTCCTCCTGTAGGAAAATACCCTTGTTTCCCAAGAAATGTATTTTGATATGCGGTTAGCAATAAATGTTATTACCTAAAAAATAATTTCGAAGTTTTGTAATAAATATTTTAGCTTTATACTACGGACCCCCAGCCCCATAGTTTTTTCATCAGATTTGCAAGAATCTTAAGGACGAACTCTCTGAAAAAGTGGGAGCAGCTTAGTGTCCATCGTTTGATCCTCTAATTGCAAAAACCTTATCCTGAATCAAAATCAGTATAGGATAATGTTAAGCAAATCCTTGCGAAATATGTTTTAATCACTGTGAAGCAATATACATTTTTGTATGTTTCTAGTCCGTCCATATGAAATCAAAATCTCTGTTCTAAATTTAATGATGGAAATTCTCTACATATATGGACACTGTAGATATGAGAAAATCGGATGAACAGAACAAGTAGAATTATACCAGAGCAATTTTGGTTGAAATTTGACTCACAAATCAGCGGTTTTCTTTTCGATTTGTGCATTTAAATACTCCAAGTAGTGTTAGGTGAAGATTTTTTTATTTTTTCCACATTTTGTTTACAAATTTTTCAAAAGCTAAAAATTGTAAAAACAGACTTTTCCATCTAGCGCTACATAAAGAGATGTTAGCTTATAGGTTGCCTTTAAACACATAATTGTTGAAAATTTCAGTGTTTTGCTTAAAAATAAACAAAAACGAAAATCCTGGTGGGCTTTTTTAAGCCACGACTAAATGGTAACATTTTATATTTCACTTGCTGTCAAACTATGACATCTAGCAGCTTATCTGTTAATATTAGAGAATATATGAAAAGGAACCTACCGTCCAGAACATACAATGACAGTGGGAGCAGAGTTCAAGAATGTCCGCATATACATCTCTCATTGGGCCTTGCCTAGGACAACGCAAGATTAGAATCTGATTAGAATCATCATTCAGTGAATCTGATACAGCATAATCAGCCATTATCAACTTTTAACGAAATTTTACTTTCTTGAAGGGGGAATTTTAAAAAGTACTTTGGAAAGATGAAAATTGTCAAAACATTGACTGCTTAAAGTACGTTTCAATTATAGCTTTAGACAATTAATTTTTGTGATTAATGAATGCTAGATATTTATTTAGGAAATGCCGAAAAACATAGGCTAGAGAACTCAGGGAAACCAGTAAGTGGCAAAGAAGAGTAATACTCGCTAAATATGAATTCTTTATTGATAATGATATCAAGAAAATAAAAAAATTAAAATAAAGTGACACAAAAATTATACGCTATTGTAAATTTAAAAACATGAAGTTGCGATTTGCGAGTGCTATTAAGAATAGTACTGTTTATTTCATCATATTTTCCAACATCCTAGAACTTCACAAACCTTAAAAATTTTCTGTACATTTCTTCCAGTTAGGGTATGCGCCAAGGTTGACTTTTTGTAACTGCAAGGATTAACATGAAGAAAGGCATTTATTCAAGTTTTGAACAACAGCTGTAAGAAAACTGATAGAACCTAGAACAGAAGATAGAACTTGCCAATTTCTCTTTTCTGTATATCGAACACACTTTTGCATTCGATCATGTCACTTTAATTCATAAATCTTTTTGATCGTGTTATAGATTCGATAAATGTGTCGAATAAAAGCCGATCATGGCAGTAAGGTTTTAAGCTGTCGTGAAAATTCCTGGAGCAGAACTGAAAATGAAAAGTTTCCTTTTAGCATTTTACTTGCCTCCAAAGAGCATATTGTTGCGAGAAAGGATTCTTATATTCATTCTCAAAGAAAACAAGCAGAAGAACTTTTGATTGAAAACTTAAGAATAATTGCCTTGCTGTAAAAAATTTCAAAATCAATAAACATTTGATCACATGGTAGGTTAATGTTCTCTGCCTTTTAATTTTAAAGGAAATTAGAGGATCACTAGCAACTAAAGAGTTAAACTATCAGAGTTATAGAATTGTGCTTAATAGAAATCTGATAGATCATTTCCCAAATTTTGCTCAGTACCTGCTGTTTGGAGAAATGGAATTTGCATAATCCTTTCCATATCGAGGAATCGTTGCAAATTTTGTTGAACTCTCTGAAAAAAATTAAAAATGCCTTACAATGTGTATATTGGGTCATGAAGGAAAGATTTAGCAGTGTTATTTGTACCGAAAAATGTGAGCTGAAATAAGCAGCTATGCCTAACTTGGAAAGACTTTGTTCTTTATCAAATTTTAGTGTTCAAATTTGCGTTCATAGGTACTCAGATTTTAAGAAACATCTTTCAGATCGATTCATGATTAGCAAGCAGACAAAACAAAGTTTAAAAAATAGCGTGCAGTTTTCTTTCCCTCGCGCACTTTTACAACTACAACCGAATAGTGTCAAGTAAAGCTTATGATGGCGGTGAGGGAAGCTTTATTTCGACTCACAAAATCCGATAAAAAATTGTACCTAAGGGAAGAGATTGCAAGCTCGTCGTTTTAGATTCGCCCGAAGTCGGGACGAACGACATTTCACTTAGTATAGGCATTGGTGGTGTTTTCTGTATCTGGTATTCCTAGTTTGTGTTTTAGATGAGACTATAGTGTTTCATTAAGAAGGTGTGCTAGGGAACGATGATCACATTACCTGTTGACACGAGATAATCGACTTATATCTCGATGGTCTGACAAACAGGAGACAATAGAACGAAGGCATTCCTCAGGCAGTTCAGTAATATGCATCGAATGTTTGCTCAGTCCTTTCTTGAGCTGAAAGCGTGACAAAAAATATGAAATGCAGTCAACCAAATTATATTATCAAATATGAGAATATGAGAAATACACGCAATCATATTAACTGTCATCATTAGTGTCACTTAAGATGCCTTAAGCTAGTTGGGCCCTCAGCAGGGACATAAAGATGGCCCAATGAAACTCCAGTGTAAGGCGTTTGTGATGAATGACCTAATAGGATTTGCAAATAGTTATGCTGATATAAGATTCTCAGGGTATGTAGAGTGATAAACCGGGCTTCAGTTTTGCAGTATCGGTATGATCATCATTCGTATCTGCTATCATTTCTAAGCTTGCACCAGGGAACTTGAAGCAAATTAATTTGCTCTAGACGAAAGGCTTGTTTGTGGAAAAAACACTGCCTTTCTTGTACTTTGATGAGCTGATGGATTTTTATTATGTAGCTACTTGAAGGCTTGAGTACAAGGTACATAATGGAACCACAATTTTCTTTGATGAAATTGCTATTAATAAACTCGGACTCAACGCTCGTCAACATTTCTTTTTCGTGTCTCTCTAAACATCGTATCCCTTTGTCAAATTTCTTTCTATTTGAATGGTTTAAAACCTGCATGTCATCAACTCAAGCGCGGTTTTAAAGCTTCTAGAGATTGACCCTTTGATTAATTAAATTACGATTCTTTTTTCAAGGATATCGTGAGTTACCTATCACTAGTTAATTCAAATTCTTAGCAAGAAAAGGCTACATGGTTTTAAACAGCTTTGGTTTCAAAACTACGTAGTTTTTTGCAGATGCAAATGGACGGACTTTCCAGGATTATGGTTAACTTTGAAGATCTTCACACTTATCATATTGATACCTTAAAGTGCAACAACTTTTCATGTCCTATTTTCATTCAAGTCTTGTAGCTGCTTGTATGACTTTTGACTTAAAAAAAGTAAGTGAGAGAATTTGCTTAGAAAATTCAACAAGAAGGACAAGTCTCACCTTTTTAACCTTGAATCTTTTTAATTTCCCAAGAAGGTCCACGAGCTCGTACAACTTTCGATCAAATGCTAAGTTCTTTCCAACAAATTGCTCTTTTGCTATAAATTAAAATTTGAATCTATGATAATAAACAAAAAGCCTTGTAGGTAGGGTATGTAACGAACATTTAAAAAAATAAAGATAATTTTGAAGCAGTAGAGGAAATAGTTCGTGTCGTCATAACATCAGGACGAGCATTAGAGAATTAGCAAGAGAAGGAAGTAGAGGAGGAGAGAGGGGGGAATGGGGCCGGTGGTGCGCAAAGACAATGAGAACACTAGGTATTTTATGAAAATATTTATGGCACCGGATCAATTATCCTACAATAAAACGCTCATGCTTAGAATATACTGTTTGTAATGCACGCGAACAAGAGTCAGCTCCACTAGAAGACTCTTCTCACACAAGTCATTTTAATTAAAAGATAATACAGACAAAGTTTGAATTCGATATGCCATAGGGTGGGCACAAACCTTCAAGATGTCGCTGTCTGGATAAATTGACGATTTTCTTTGCAACGTGAATATTGCATTCAGTATCTAGTACTATAAAACAACAAGATGCTGCTATTGGCAATGAGGTTTTCGGAAGATGAAATATATAACAGCTAAGTATTTTAAAAATATTTTTATGTGTCAACGTCCAGATGGCCTAAGCAATTGAAAAATAAGGCATATGGCTCTGCAACGTAGTAGTCGTAACCCATTGGAGTCGCTTCAGAAATATGACATAATTTCACTCTGAACTCAAAACACTGATTAATAATAGCTTATCATCCAAGTGAGTGAGATATAGAGAACTTATAAAGTTATACTAATATAAGGCTACAGGAAAACCTACCAGTTTTAACTATTTCAGTCAACGTAGCTTGAACCTGCTTTTGGGCTGTTCCATATTCTGGAGAGAGGTGTTGGTTTTGAATCAACAGCTCCATCAACTGTAAAAAGCCAAAAAATAATTTGAGCTGAGAAAAACAGAGATGATTAAAGGTGTGAAATAAATGCATAGAATTACAAGAATGGCATGGCAATCGTGTTATCACTTTTGAAAAGGTAAACATTTTCTGCCCTGAAGGATAGCCAACTTATTGCCAATCATTTCTTTAATTCAAACTTTTGATTAAGTATTAATCATAAGTATCATTAAATGCTGACAGTTATCGTAAAAATGACTCAAAATAGATCGATGTTATGAATTACTTTACTTTATGAAAGCTATAGGAACGCGAGTTTTTGGTTTGCGGCGTTACCTATCAAGTTAAAAACAAGTGTTTTCAGAAACCAAGAAGACTTGGAGCCTGACGGGGGCTTTATGAATAAATTCTTACTTTGCAGACGTAACTGAACCTTCGCTGGTCGGTTGCGGACCTTCTCAGCTGCAAGGCCTGAAATGCTTCGCCCACTGTGCTGTACCTATCATTCTGTGAGGATGCAATTCACAGTTTTACAAACTGGATTACAGTGAAAAATATCGCAGAAAGGGTTTACTGCACTCCAGTTGTAAAGTGTTCCCTAAATATTTGTAATGTCTTATGTTTTATAATAAGTGTAATCAAGCCTTAAATGTCTTACGTGGCAAAGTTTAAGGGGTGTGCACATTTTGACAGACTGAATTCTACAAACACTTTAGGCCGCAAATATCTTGAAAATTGCAAGATACATTCGATGTCCCCCCCCCCCCTTCCCTTAAAGATATTGTATGAATGTTTCTGTATATTGCATAAGTGATTCATAAACTGCATGTTATTAAACTATTAAAGACAGATGATACGAGATTTAATGGTCAAAACAGTCCCCATTATGATTTCATCAAAATGGTTGTATACTTGCCTGCTTTGAGCTTCGTTTTGAAACAAAGTAGAACGACGGGCCTCGACTTGGACAGCCAGGAAGCACTATATAGGAAGCCTTTGTCTGCCATTGGAAGCCTGTTAATAAGAGTATGAGAATTAGCACGCGCCTAATCTTTGCGATTTGTCGTGGGTGTTGTGGGTGGGGGAGGGTGGATGCTGGTGGGGAAGTTGGTGTAAACGGGTGAATTACAGTTTACTGACCAAAATTTAACTCTTGCTAATCAATGTACAACTTATTTCACAGTCTTGTGTCGTGAATTTTATGATCAGTGTCCCCTCTGTCTCTTCCCTAATCTGAGGTCCAATTATGAAATCACAAGAAGCAAAGGACATGCCTTCAAGGTCATTTTGCTCCTTCGAATAGTTCCTCTTCACCTACGCTCGCTGCCTCTTTTTGACTATAACAAGTTTCACTCAGCTAGACAGGTTTTAGGCCTCTAGATAGGTCTCCAAGGTCCCTGGGAGGATAATAGATCGCTCCAATAGACAATGGAGGATGACAATGAAAACAGGGGTAATCTTAGATAATATGTTGAACCAAATTTACCTGTCTTCCCCAAACCCCCTTCCCCTTCCCCTCTACAAAGAGTGTTGCTGTGCTGGAGAACAAGACAAAATTTTTGGCAAAGTAGTTTTTTTGGAAGTGGGGGGGGATATAAGGAGGGTAAACAGCTAGTGGCATGTGAAAATGCCGTCATAACCTTCTTAATTTTAGACTTTCCATTTCCCTCTTCATCTCACTATATCTCGGGAAAAACTCCTATAATCTTCTGGAAAATATTTGAGGAGCGTGACAGTTTAAGTACTGTGGCCAAAAGGCACCTTAGCGATTACTGGCACAGAAAAATCGATTTAAAAACAACAAGTAGTGCTGGCTGCAAAAGTAAATTGACGTAGCTGGTGCTGTGTTACTTAATCCCGAAACTGTTGGGATAATATTGGGATTATATTGGAATGATGTGGGATCAAGCAACTCTGCTCTTTTCCTTGTATCTACGTAACAGTATAAAAAGATTTAGCAGTTTCGATAATCCTTAGCGTTCTAAAGGGATTAAAAACGTCTGGCACTTTTTGTGCTTTTCTTTTGATCCAAGAGTTCCTTCTAGGTAGCGATATAATGTAATAATATTTGGGAAATTCTTATGACTTAAGGTGATGAGTTTTCTAAACTTCTTTTTTAAATAAGAGCTGTTTTATTCTATCTTGGCTAGATCAATTTTTGAAATCAGCTCGAAATTCATAAATCATGTTGAAAATAGATTAAATATGTAAATCTCTCAAGCTTCTTTAATGCAAACAAAATGCCATCTACTAAAACATATGCTATGATGCTAGCATTTCAAGATGCGTCTTCGCCTGAAGTACCAAAATAATTGAGAATAACTCTGTGTAGATGATCAAAAACAAAGTTAAATTACCTCTGTCCTTAGCAGGTGCGTCATCATCATTTTTTCTCTCCCTGAAAAAGAACATAATTAATCTTTATACAAAAACTTATTCATTCAAGCCCTTGCACAGAAGTTCATTAAAGAAAATCTGGATTAGTGAAATGATATTGAATAGTTAATGTAAACAAGAGCTTAACGATCAATGAAATTCTTATGGCAGCTGCATCTAAATTAGTATTTTCCTCATCGTAAATTTCATATCTTTGCTAAGCATGATTACTTTTATTGTTTATCTGTTGGCTATTTGAGTTTTAAGAATAGCTGCTAGTTTCTTTCAGAAGTGAATACTTTCTTTACACCCCGGTAACTTTGTTATAACAAATGTAGGCCCTGATAGTTCTTTCGGAGTACGAGAATGCCTCGTTATGGGCCAGCTTTTTTGTATACGAGGCAGTCACCTTGGGGATTGTCAATAAAGCCAAATTATTAACGGCTGATTTCGTAAAAGAAACATTTTGGTTGCGTGATACTATTGGGAGCAAGCTCCTCACGCATCACCTAGAAGGCAACCGGAAGCTACGAGCATGCCGTTTATAACAAAGGACAAACAAGAAAGGAAAGCTGGTGTCACAGAATGGTATCACGCAATCATTCAATGCTTGTCCCAAACAATACAGATTTATTCAAAACAAATAGATGAATTGTCATAATGTATGAAACAGACTTACTACAAACTGAATTATACACGAGACCAACAAACAGATTCTTGGAGGTAAGATACAAATGCAATATGGCTAGAACCTTTGGACAGTGCTTAAAGAAATATTTACAGAGGCAACTTTTCATAAAGGCAAATTATGTAGGCTTTTCAGTCCCAGCAACTTAATGAAACCAAGTGTAAACTAGCCGTCAGATTTCAGACACAGCAACAGAGATAACAGACGTTGGAAGAACATCCGCAGGGACACCAATAGGTCACATGCGGAGGCGCTCGAGGCTAGGAGAACTCAACTTAGGGCAAAATTAATCAGATAATATTGAACACGTGTTCAACATGTTTGTAGAATAAAGACACGGGTGAATCATAGAATGCTTAGAGTGCCTTTTAGACGCCCATATCTTTAATGGACAGTCACTTTTGCATCCAGCTGCTAGAACGGCCACAAACACTCACATTCAATTATACTTTTACCGCCCAGGGCGCTTATCTGAGTACAAATAAAAATTCATTAAGGTTAAAATGACAAACGTCAGCTTGGTTCAGCAAGCTGCAAAGCGCTTTGCCAGATCGAAAGGTTTTACTCCTAAAAGCTCCTAAAAATACACACTTTAACTTGCCTCTACTAGAACAATGATACGCATAATTCAGGCCTCTAGAACTGAGAATTTCTTGTGTATTAGTTACATAGGACGAAACGGTGCCTTCAAAGGACAAAATTTCACCGTTCTTGAATGATTTGGTGCAGTGGGTATTTATAGCATTTGAATCACAGTGTGAAATTAAAACTGCAGGTGTTTCTATGGAAACATTCAAAAGACTTTATTTCTCATTACGCCACATCACGGTCTACAGTTTAACATTCAAGTTATTGTCTTGCCAAAATAACCCTTCCTTTTATAGTTTAGTTGGCTATTTAATCTCTTCTCTGCAAAATTTCCCCGCTTTTGAGGCTCTACTATGAACGTGAATCACCCTCGTCTGGTTGGAAACGAAGGAGGGAAGCTAGATTTGGATTCGTAAGTAGGTTAACACACTGAAATGATGAAAATTGCCCTGTTTAAGTAGGTCTTCGCTCAATTCAGTTTAATCGTGCCCCTACCATATCATATTGAAATGTCAATCAAATGTCTATTCGCATATTATTGCCCCAACCCCCATCTGTTTACAGATTCAAACAGGGTCTAGCCCCCCTAATTAAATCAGACCTTGAAGAACACAAAGTAAACAAAAAGTTATCAGGGGCAGGGCTCGGTTATCCGCAATTGCATGCTTCCTGGAATGCTGTACTCTGGTTGGGGTTTTTGATTAGTTGGTTTGAATTCCAGTTACCCTTGAATAAAGGAAGGCGAAGTACTCGGATTAAACCCTTTCATTTCAACACAGCCCGGGAAATTCTCCGCTACCAGAGTTCAACTTTTCATGTAGACACAAGTTGTTACTGACCTCGAATGAAAACAATAATTTTAAGCTAATGTTCCTTGTGACTACAGTTGAGAAGTGTTAAATTAACAACAAGGCTTTTCATTCAACTGGGGTTTCCTCTTAATTGCGTCATGAGGCAAAGAAAAGCTTCTCAGTTTTTTGTTTAGGTTGCAAATCCGGAAAATAGAAGTTCACACAATGCCAAAAGCGGCCTGGCTGCGGGAAGTATATTTATAAACCAAACAGACGATGTTTTTATGTTTTCAGCAACGAATTTTCGCGGAAACCTCTTCATCTCAAGTAGTTTCAAGCAAATTGTGGGAATTAACTTGTAATTGTTAAATTAAATTTCACAGATAGCCTGAAAAGCAGGTAATGTTGTCGTTTTGAAGGAAAAGTTATTTTTTCCTACAGGCCCCTGTCATAATAAACAAAAGACAACGTGTTTCCGAAATTTACCGCATGGCTTTTGCGTTTGATTTGCCATTGACCAGCAAGACAATTTACGTCCATTTGCAGAAACATCTTCCATCATTTCTAGTAATGATACATTTGATTTGAGAATTATTTCGAATTAGCTAGGCTCTATTCTTAAAAGCTGGAACGCGAAATAAAAAAAAATGAACATCCTTCGCAATTGTTTACATCCACTGCAAAACAATACTTGATGTCCAATCCACTAGAGAAAATGATTGTTTATGTTTCTTTGAATATTCCCTAAAAGGCTCTTACAATGTAGACAGGAAATTAAGTGAGTTTTGATGTCATACACGTTCGGTAATAAAAACAACAAATTTGCCTGAATGAAGGAGATATATTTTGACACTTTTATCAAGTTGAAGCCTGACACTCGAGAGCTTGCGCGGGGAAATCCTATCTCAGAACAAAGGCATAATCAAAACAATGTAATCCACTCCAGTGGAATTAATCAAGGTTTTAGTTAGGCTCCGAAATGCGTGATTGGATACGATTTAAGTCTAAAAACAAACGAATGAGCAATATCTGTATAGCTACCCTAAATGGAGTCTACTTCTATTAGGGGACTTCGAGGAACTATTTCTTTTTAAAGCTCTGAAAATTATTTCTATTAATCACGTGAACGGTACTCTAACTCTGGTGTTGATGAAACTTGACTGCGTATTGAGAAGTTTGAATGGGGCAATCCATTAAAATAGAATCACTACGATTAGGCCTATATCTGTGTTGATCGTTACGCACGAGAACATTGCATGTAAATTGTATGAGTAATTGTTAATATGACTTACTGTTCGCTATTTTCCGTGCCTTGATTTTCCTGATCCATGGACGTCCTTCGTATTGTTATTGTTTTACACGTTCGCCATCCACCAGAAGTTTTCAACCAGATCTCACCGGGCGATCGCCAATCGTTGCCTAAATAGGGCATTTTGAGCAACCTGTTTTTCTTTGTGTGTCAGGCAAGATAATTATCCACAGCAATGTATTCAAAATCTCACAAAGTAGCAACTTCTGACACGACAACCAGTTCTCGACCTGCCGGAGAAATTTAGTACGCAACTAGATTTGTTATCCGTGGATCACCTGCTTCACTAGCCGCTCATTGGTCTAGCTGCTCAGATGCAAACCAAATCCGAAGTTGATTGGTCGCTTAAACAATGCAGTTGGTGGGGATGTCCTCGAAATATGGCGCGAAATGAAAGCAATGTTTACCTACTGATTCTAAAAATAGAATTACGTCATGCAATGGATCTAACGAGGGAATACGATAGGCCTATATAAGGTTAAGTTCTAGGGGTTCTAAAGAAATTTAGAGCACAGGCTTCCATTTTCTGACACGGAAATTACCTAATATTAACTTTTCAGTAATCATGGCTGGCAAAAAGCTTTTGATCTGCTTTGAAGACATGCTATTAATCTAAGATCATTTTAGCACATGAACGAAAGAACGCACAAAGCAAATAACATCTTTCAAAATGCAAAAACGACATATAGATCATAATAGCCTGCATCTTGATCACTGCAAATTCTTTGATAATCGAGAAATTCGTCGCATGATGTTTAAATGGCTGGCATGGCTTTCAGGTGCCGTCTCCGCAACCTCTTTTCGAAAGCCGGCCGGGTTCCATTTTGATCTAATCTCCTTATCTTTTTCCCTAAATATTTTGAGAGAAGTTGTTGGAGGTCCACAAATATATTAATTAAATCCTCTGCAATTACATTTAATTCAATTTAAAACATCAGCTTCCGAATAACTAATAATCTGTGCATAATTCTTAAACATTAAAAAACTTAAGCATAAGATGCTTTTTAATCATAACTTAGAGGAGGCCACACCTTTCTTGCTTACAATGCTTTGGCAGGTCATCTTGGGAGGCTCAAAATAATCGCCTGGAAGTTTTGATACTTTCCAAATTGCGGAAGATGAATTCCCAATTTGTTACTCGGTATGTTTTCCATTGTTCAATTCAACTAGAGTAGCTAGCGATTTCTACTGGGCAAACACCTACTGAACCATGTCCCTTGAATTTTTCGAGAATATTAAGACATTCTCTTTTGATTCTCAAGAAATTTTGGAAAACAAAAACCGCTGTTCTCTTTCATCCCCCTTAAAATTTGCGTAAAAAATTTCGCTTGTAAAGAAAAACGACCTCAATTCGTTGATCTTAAGTTTCTTGTCTTTCAAGAGTGTGATAAAATGTTGTCCTTGTTGTGAACTTTTCTGAGACTCTACAGCTGTATCAGGATGTGTATCTACCAAAGGGTCTACTGGGCCAGGGCCCTTAAGGTTTTTAGTTTTAGGGCCCAACAAAATTTTTAAGCTTATACAAAGTTCTGTTGATGAATTGAGTGCGGTGACACAAACTATTTTGACATATTTTAGGTGGCCCAATAAACAGTTGTAAATGCGGCCCTGGTGCAGAGAGCAAATCAAGAAGGCAATCGATGGAGAAAATCAGAAGTTTTGAGAGACTATCTTCGCGAGAAACTTCAACAAGGACAGGCTGGATCTAGAGGCGCAACTAGGATATTTTGAGGGCAGGAGTTTCGTGGTAGAAATGGGGCATAAAGACATTGGATTTCCATGGGAATAGGGCAAAATTCACTTCCTTGCCAAAAAGGGCAGGGGTTGTAACCCCCACAACCCCCCTCCTCCTTAGATGTGCCCCTTTGGATTTTGGTTCTTTAATATCTTAGGAGCTTGATGAAATAAACTTTGTCGCTCCCATGAAAACGCGCTGTTACTCGACGTTAATCGATTCTGGCAGAATCTCGCTCCCTTTTTGTGCTAAGTTTGTAAATATTTGGAGAAAGGCTCTTAGTCGCATTGTGATACTTACACTGAAAAGGACTTTGAAAATTTGGAACAGGTTATTAACCTAATTGTGCGGTACCTCTGAAATAAACACTGTTGGGATAGCAAAGTGGTTGAGAAGCTATTAAGCCAGCGTTCTTAGCATAATACCGGGTCGCGGGCGGTCCTCGGTTATACCGGGCAGCTGAAAAAGAGGAACCCGGTTGAAAATACTAGAGAGAAAGTCAATTGGAAGGCCAAGGAAAGTACAAAAAAACTTGAGGGGGGGGGGTCGCAATAAGGGCAAGCTTTGTCAGGAATTAGGAAAAGAGGGGTTCCTAATAAGAGCGTGAGAGTTTAAAGATAATCGAATAATTAATTGTGATAATGGTCTTTATAATAGCGGGGAGGTTGGCAAAGGATTGAAAAATTAATAAGCAGGGGGGGGGGGGGGCTATTCATCCTTTAGTGCAAGATATGACCTCGATTGGGAGAGGAAAGTCTCTATGCCCTTGAGTACCTAGTGCATGGGAGTAGTCTGTGACTAGCGAGCTGCGAGTGCTGATCTCCATAGAAGATTAGATCGAGCCTCTTATTGCTTGAGCCACAAGAAAAGCGAGGCGCGCCAGATTTGATAAGTCCCTAGTGATATGGGACTCACCATTCACCGAGCCGGCGTTAGGCCAACCGAACTTTGGAAAATTTGTGTAGTTACAATTCTTGTCTGTTTTCAACCTAAATTAGCACCTAATAACTTAACTTTGACAAAGTTATATGAAATATTGTGCAGGCTCACACTCTGAATGTGGCTCACACGCGGAAGAGCAACATAAATCCTCAGTTTGAAACGGCAGACGCTCGATCAAGTCTTTTATAGAGATCAGTGGGTACGTCAGAACGAGACTCAGGTATAGAGCAAACGAGGTCGCACTCTAAAACGATTTCCTGTAGCCAGTGCGGGGGTAGAAAGTACAATAGAACGATCCTACTGCGTGTGAAACCGCAATGTGATTCCCAATCTTAATGGTGGGAATTTTGTCAGATTGTAGCCACTACATGTTGATTATGGGAAAGAAATACTACTGTCGCAGTATTGTATCTCTGTAGTTGATCAGTTGGTGTATACGCTCACAAGCTTCTAAAAAACGGTACGCTGGGCCTAATTGAAACGAAGAAGTTCACGTCGGGTTTTAATGTCAAGGCAGTTAAAATGGGTTTTGCACTAAGGAAGCATTTAAAAGAGGATGAAAATGTATTGATAAAGAATAAAGGCGTTCAAAGTTCCAATGGTCAATTGCATTAGAGATCGAAAAAATTCTTTTTTAAAACGGAGACACGGTCAACAACCCCCCCCCCCCCTAGTCTACCTTAGAAACGCCACTGCTTGTGGCTTTCTGCTTTTTGTAAAGATATTTCCATGGATCCTTCTCTTGCCAATTTCTCTTCATACTAGTTTTAAAGTCCTTCATCTAGCAATTCTTTCTAGCTTTCCCTTCATTCTTAAGTATGTTTAAGTAGCAAAAGAAAGTGATAGAAAGTGGGATTGCATTTACCCAAAAATTTGGGTATAGAATCTCATGCTAGATTTCACATCGCCATAAAAGCACTTTGAGGTGACACCTTGACAACGCCATCATGTGCCCTTCAAGCTTTACCCTGCAGCAAAATGTTGATTTGATCGGCGAGATTTTCTGATAACTGTCCTTCTGGCACATGGTGAACTCACATTGACTTAAAAGACAAAATACAGGGTAAACAAGACATCAGTGAGAAAACAAGTGATTTCAAACTCTCTTAATCCCATCGGAAAGAGAGCTTACGAGCTTATTTATATCTTTAAAACTTTCATAAGCTTTGCGGTATTTGAAGACCAATGAAGAAATCGCAAGCTTATTTTTGCAACATTATAATAAATTTGATACGCAAAGCTCTAGAAAATTTAAGCAAGCCATGTTTTTAACATTCAGTATATCCTCTGAAACTCTTGTCACAAAAATCAGGCTTCTATTTTTTGCAACTAAGATGTCGGTGATGCAAGATTCTGAATCAAAGAATTTTCTCAGTATTGATCGATTTATAAAATTATCCACATTTAAAATGAGGTCTTGATCAAATTAGGCCGTAATACAGCGATCATTTTTCATATCCTTGTAAGATCAACTCCATATATCCATGGAACAGAAAAAATTGGCAATATTCCTTGAATCTTTGTAAACTCCAATTCAAATTGATAAACATTTTTATCTTTTTAAGGGACCTCAAAATATTTCCATCTTGGTACTTTGTTTGAACGACAACAATGTTAAATTTGCTTCATTTTTCCATCAAAATATTTCCATTTGGGAACTTTCTTCGAAAGGAACAATGTTAAATTAGCTTAATTTCCTGCAATTCTTTGTCAGCTCTTAGGAAACTACTAAACATTAAAGATATACTTATCGGACTAATTAAATATATACAGTGTATATCGAACTTTCATTTTTCCAGCAATCAGTAAGTCTTATACAGTTGTGTATACTCAAAAGGCGGACGTAAAGTTGTAATATGCTACAATTACATATACTAATAGACAGTTGACTTGAATAGAGATTCAAATTTGGGCTTCGAACACGTCTCTTTCGCTTCAGATATCAATGCCTCTACCTGTAGGCTTTTATTCTACAATGGTAGCGATAGTCTAAAGTTATAGGCATTGTAATCCACAATCGAGAGCCAGGGATAAATATGCAGAAAGTGTTGGAATGTTTGACCAAGGGGTGTAGATGAAGAATTGTAGAGATAAAGATCTACGGCTGGGCCTGCTCATAGGAAAGGTGATTCAATTTTCAAAGCCAGAAGATCCAGTTGCCAATCGAGACAATTTTAGAGACAGGATCCCTATAATCCCCCTCTTAGCTCAATGTCTCTTTGTTCATTCACGTGCGTAAATAGTTTTTTTGCATATCAAATAACTTAGAATCAGAGTCCCTTGTCAACTGCATTGACTTGATTAATAAACGCATAAGGTAAGCATCATTCAAAAGTTTATAATTATACTATTCCATTTATTCAATGGCTTGGATGTATTCCAGTTATGACTAGAATACTCAATGGCTGTTACTGAATCTAGCAGAAGCTTAGCTCCTGCAAATTGGCTCCCTAGCTGCATAGCTAATTGGCTCCATTAGCCAACGCATACAGGATTCTGTGAACACTGATTTCTATATCACCAAGCAACGATAGTCATGAAAATTTAGGCTCAAATTAAAGTGTACGTACAGTTTAATTACTGAATCAGCTTCGATAGAATAGGAGGACAACTGGAGGAAAATTCTAAGGGACTTGACACTAGTCATCATGTGTTGGTCCACTAATGTCGTTGACCCTCTTGCGTTTAAAGAAACCAACCTAAAATGACAAGAAAGGCATTAGGCTATCATAAAAATCTTGAAAACATGTAAGCACGATAGGCATAAAAAATCAAGCAAGAAAAAGCTATTTTGCTATTATCCACAATTAATAAATAAAAATTTTGTAACTGGCACCAAATCTTCATTTATATCTCAATCTTAATGTGCTACATCGATCTTATCCCTTCTATTAATAACACCAATGCACGGCGTAGGAAAATCAAAAATTTTAGACATTAGAATAGCATTCAATAGGCTCACCTTGTAAAAGATATAAACAGTGAGTGAAATAAGCAGTACCCCCCCAAGCACGGCCAGCAAGATAATCCACCAGTCGATCTTCTTCGCCTGTCCCTTCTTACTTTCGACGTATGGTCCAACAAAAACACTTGCCTAAAATAATTTTGAAATAAGTTACCATGCCTCTTTAGGCTTTCACTTCAGAAAATTTTCAATATTTACTGTAGATATTTACTCTTGTTGAATGTTTATTGAAAAAGTAAGTACGGAAATTCCTTGGAGACTTTGATCCTGAAAACTGAGGCCTTTATGGAGTTTCTCGATGGTTTGGGTGGGCTGGTGGGACGGGGGTTGGCTCAGTCATAACGGTAGATATGAAATGAAAGAGGACCAATAATAACTTACGTCACTTGGGTAATAATTATTTCACAGCTAAGCATCAATGAACTTGTATTTATAGGAAAGATTACATGGTCTGTCTGGTGCTTCAATTGATATAAAAATCAAAACTTGCATGTAAAATCAAATACAAGAGCAATAGGGGCTTTTGGTCAAAGTAAATGTTGGAGCAGTGTACCGTTGTCAAGTCAGGTTTATGACCGGCTGGTTGGCGCAAAAAGGCCATTTCGTTGTCGTCGATTCTGATGCTGACTTTGGATGTAAGCTTCGACAATCCTCTCTTTTCCTAACAACAAAGAAAATAGGGGGTGAGTTCTTTGCTGGATAGTATTGCAGATTAACTAAAAAACCTACGCAGTGGAAGAGAGATGGTATGCTGCGGTTGAGTAAGCTGCTTATACAAACAAAGGCAGGCGTTCACAAGGTAGGCGAAAGAAGGAAATTGAAAAAAGCTACACCAAATGATTCATTTTTTCGTTGACCTTTACTGATATGGAAGGAAGTTTGGAAACTTTGAAGACAATTAACTGAGCAATTTGACCTGAAAGCTTGCGTGTCTAATCATCTAACGTAATTGACGTCATATTACTAACGAAAGAAAACTTCGAATCAAGTTGAAAGGGCTCTCAAGCAAAAACGGTTGATTCTCTAAAAGATGTGTCTTTTACTTGGAAATATATTTGAGTAGATAGTTATCGAATTTTTGATACAATACCTTTATGAATGTGTTTTGATACACACGGGTTCTAAGCTGCACCTCCTTCACCTTTCCATTTCCCAAAAATCCGATGTCACAGTCAACGGTGATGCAAAAACCCGTGCGACAGTCCTACATATATATTTATATATTTACCATATATTTTGAACATCAAAAAGACATTCAACTACTTCAACAACAACTACTTCCCAAAAGACATTCAACAACAACTACTTCGATACCACAACCTATTGCCATATATTGCCACACAGCATACAATTCAGGTCTATTGGCAATATTATGTGTCGAAGGTAAGTTAAGTTAAATATCATCCCATAGTTACTTATGCAAAAGTCTGGCCATTGAATATTAGGAGACTTTTACATCGTCTAAGTCCACACTGCATACAATTCAGGTTTATTGGCAATATTATGTGTCGAAAGTAAGTTAAGTTAAATATCATCCCATAGTTACTTATGCAAAAGTCTGGCCATTGAATATTAGGAGACTTTTACATCGTCTAAGTCCACACTGCATACAATTCAGGTTTATTGGCAATATTACGCATCAAAGGTAAGTCATGTTAAATATCATTCAATAGTTACTCATGCAAAAGTCTGGCCATTGCATATTAGTAGACTTTTACCTCGTCTAAGTCCACACAGCAAACAATTTTTGTATATTAATAAAATTATTTGAAGTGTCTAAGATACGGTATGTTAAGTATTATTTCACAGTTATCAATGCAAAAATTTCGCAACAACCTGTTAAGAAACTTTAACATTGCCTAATTGCCACATGGTATATAATTTGGGTAAATTGACCATATCTGTCTCATTTGAAGTGTCTAAGATACGTTTTCTAAAATCTCTTTCTGATGTAAAACATGCCTAATCTTTTACGATTTGCTGGAGTGCGGTGAAAAATGAAGTACCAAAAATCTTACAATTTCAGTCAGCTCTTTGACTTCCTTTGCTGATGCCTTTGTTCGGTTCTTTGTTTTATCAAAATTTTCTAATACCTTTAATAAAAAATAAGAAAAAGCTAAGGATTAACATATATTGATAATAAAGCGGTGGTTATATTAGTACAGAAGTTACACGCTGTTGTAAACTATTTTTATACAACTCTGATAGAAATTGTTGCCAAAAATGTGGATATTAATATTGATATGAATATTACTACACACTTGTTCACAAAGACGGGGGCCAGATATGAAATGAGGCATCTTAAAGCACGCAAAGCAACTATGATTACCATGTTCTTAGGATTGCTTTTGCCAGTGACGTTGCACCCATAGGACTTGTCAACCTATCAAAGTATGATCAAACATAAATTAAAGTGAGAAAATACTAGTTTAGAAATCAACTAATAAAAAATTTGAGGACTTGAGCATGCGCCTAAGAGACCCATGGTAGCTGCAGGAAGTACTGCTGACTGAAATACTGCTAAGAAATTGTCATTGAAAGAATGTCGGCTGCTCAAAAAGATGTTCAAATTGTGTTCAGCTCCAAAAGCCTTCTTCTCTTCAGGGGCAAAGCGCCAATCGCACTATAGTCCCAATGTCTGCTCGTGTAGATTATAGATGTTCAACATACAGACTGCTATGTTCTCTATTAGTCTATCTACTAAAAAGAGCTTTCTAAACGAATTGACAATAGTTTCTCTGCAATGATGTTAAAATTTGTTTGTTTTTGTATGCTCTTCTTTCTGGTAACTCAAATCTGATAGGTAGTCAAAAGCTTGAGGTAGTTGGCATTTGCTCTGTTCGCCTTGCCTACACGACAGTTAATTGATAGTTTTCTCTACAAGACAGTCCCAATGTATAGAACAAAAGTGTTAAAGGGTTTGGAAAACTTTTGAAACCCTTTGTTTCTTATATTTCGCAGAGGCAGTAAGACAAACCTAGACTCAACGCTCTCAAAAATTGAATCCTTCAAAGAGACAGTGCAACCATATGGCCTAAAATGTACTATAAAGCAGAAACCCAACTGCAATAAAACGTTATACGGAAAGAAAAACACTCGGGAAACACTTGGGCCTCCCACTTGAATGAGATGAAGATACCATAAAAGACTCTTCCATTCCGACCCTATGACCTTTCATAATTGACCCTTTGACCCTTTGACCCTTTCTTATTGATTTATGCCAAAACGTTCACTTGCCTGCGCATCAAACAACATGGCAATGTACTGGTTTTGGTGCTCTGTTAGAAGACCAATGCGCACTGATATCCCTTGCACAGGAGCAGGGCCTAGATTTTGCACCTGCAAGAAAATTTCACCATAAAATTATGTAACAACTTCACAATTATTTCTAAACAAAGTTACAATGGTGCTTTCAAAAGGACTGTTTCGAAACTTTACAAACGTACTAACCTTTGCTTATGCGAATGCAGTATAGATTAACAATTGCAAGGAAAATGGGTCTTTGGAATTTCATAGAAGGGAAGCAAAGAACGCTATTTCTGGCGTATCTGTGCTGGTGAAGATATAAACGTGTTGGAAACCTGACTCTTTAACGGAAAAAAGGATCTAAACTTTTGTGCGATCAAGCTTAATAATTTGATCGATTTTGTTGCGTACCAGGAATTCGTAATTGACAATGGCACCAACTTGGCTCTCATTGGTGAGTTTTTTGTCTTCAACTATTGGGTCTTTATCGTATGTGACCTTATATGGCGTTGCTGACCTGTAAAATATTGACAATCAAAAAGAAAAGTGAAGAAAAATTCGCATAAACATTCAAAAATGTTTATTGAATAAGATTCAGTAAGTGTCAAGACTTCGATGATTCAATTAACATCAATAATCTTTTCCGCTTCTCAAAATTTCTTTCAAGCACATATTGCTTTAATTGTACGTTACAATATGCCTGCCCTTTGACTGACCTACTGTTATCCGCACTGGGTTAAATATTTCACAAACCTCAAATCAAGATTTATTTTGACCAATTCAATCATTATGAGGTACTTGGCAAATTTATCATTTGCTAAAGAGCATAAACCAATTCTATTTTTTCCCCATCTTCACATTTAAATTGATTCTATTGCCATCGACTCCACAATTCGTCTCTCCTGCTACTCCTCTCAGCGCATATTTTCTCAAGCGCCATTCAACATTTTTGTCATTCGCTATTATTTTTATACTACTCTTACTTTTTCATACTCTGATAAGTTTCGGACAAAGAATGCTTTAGTGTGAAAATTTTTGCTGTTCCTTCTTGCAATTGCGATGCTTTGTACCACAAAATATTTCTTCAACTACTCTTTTAGTAAACTATCTTATGACTGCGAACTATTCTTACATTGCGCAGAATAATTCTATCACTAACAGCCCAACTAAAAGAAAAAATATAGAAACAATTATGCAACGGTTCTCGAATCTGTCTCAAAACAAGGAGAGAAAATTTAGGCCATTCGAACCCAGTTACTGTTAGGTCAGCTCGCACTGTTGCAGTCAGTTCGATCACATTCTTGTTATCCTTCGAGTTTTTCTCGTCACTTCCTCCACTAAAATTGAAAGCAATAATCAAATGCTTCAAAATATAAAATGAAACGTCTAAAGAAAATTACATGAACCTTCGTTAGTGGCTATGAAGAAGAAGGTGTCAACCGAACAGATTTAAACAGATTGTAGTCTGTGTTGTGTTGGAAAGGCTGTTGTCTGTGTTGGTTGTATGTTGGTGTACTAGGGTGGATAGTTGCTGTAAATGGGAGTAGATAATGAGCGCGAAATCTGGCACATGTGACGTCAGTGGGAAAAGTCACCCAAAGATGTAAATGTTTGAAATTACGATTCTGTTTTGATAACGTCACACTTAAGCTAGGTTTATGTAACGTTTAACCTTACTTAAGCTTACGTTAACATAACTTCTACAAAGTACTGACGTTCCACTCTGTTACGTTGCTTGCGTTTATGTCCCAATTTCACTCAAACGAGAAACATGACACTAACACGTATTGAGTCTCCCGTCTCCTGAGTGGGATAACTGTTCAAGAGTCAAACGCTCACACGTATTCCTGTATTTACAATGATATGAATTGCCTACGTGAACGTACCTTTCAGCTTCGATGACAAAAGAAAGCTTCTGCTTGCTTGGTCGCTGCTTGTTTATGCTGAACCTTACTTCAATGTCAAGCTAAAAGCAAATATATGATACTAGCAGAGTCAAGATAATCACTTATTTCAACGCATTTTAGGTGAAAGTAGTTACAGAAACAAAAAGGGTGCAGCTATCTATTGTAACAGAACTAGAATATAGCTTATTTTGTTGTTCAAGGGAGGAGGTGAAAATTTCAAGAAGAAACATTAGGCTCTTAATGAAGGTGCATATATATTGGGTAAGGTGTACATTTCTAAAGCCTGCCAAAGCTCTTGTTAACGGTGAAAGGGAGTTACCTTACGACTTGGTCCAAACGGGCTTGGAAAAGAGAATGTAAGTTTGTTTTTGTTCTTCTCTTTCTCGGTATTCCAAAGAGGGGCCTGCTCCTGTAGAAATACAAACATATTGACATCAGATGATCTATAAACTGCCTTGGTCTCTATCACCAACTTTTCATCTAACATCGAGCTCTTCGTGTATACTCTTTTCCTTTCCACATCTCACGTAACCATCCTTTTCACTCAGGTTTCAAATCCTCAATTAAATGTGCAAGTAGAACGTGAAAAATTAATGAAACTAGTAGAAACTTGCATCCAAAGACTCCTTTGACATCTTGCATGAAATCATTGCTAAATACCTTTTTAGTAGTCTTACAAAGAACGTTTAAACTTGATAAGCTGTAAGCTGCCAGCCACCCTTTAACTTGGTGAAGAAGTTTCAAGACATTACAGAAAATAAAACCCATTACGTACATCAAATTGTATGGTATTAAAATTAATTTTATGGTAGCAAGAGAAATATGATTTTAGCATACTTAAGTACTTTTCGTATTTTAAGAGTATGCAAACATCGGAAGACAACAAAAATAACATAACATAAAATAAACAACAATTGAAAAGCTAACAAAACAAATAGCTAATTTCGGAGCAAAAACAAGCAACCTTTCTCACAATCGTGAAGTTTTGTACCACAACAACTTTCTCGCTTCAAATTCATTCCAAGTAATTATTTGACAAGTAATTATTTGCTTTAGGTTTAAATGTACTAGACTAATAGAGAAAAAAACGTATAGTGTATTGGGAGATACTCCAAGGGGTCATGACTGTCTGCTTGTATACAAGCATGACATATTTCGTGAAGACTTCCAACACACAAGTATAAGACGTCTAATAATTGTTGAATACGTACTTTGACAAAGTTGACACCGATCGGCTCAAAGTCATCTTCGTACTGGATACTCATCTTCGATAGGAAGGCATTTTCTCCCTTGTTTTCAAGCGCGATTTTCAGTGAAAGTTGTTCAACTACACCAAACTCTACTTCTTTAAGGCCACTAAAATAAAATAAAATTGTTCCGGTTTAATTTCTTATAAGGCTTACATTTTGGAAATTTTGGAGATAAACCAGATTTAATGTCATATGTTCATGATAGGAGTCTTATGCAAATATGTTTTCCACGTGAAAGCAAAAGTATTCTAGATTCTAGATTCCTGGTTTGAAACTTCGAGAGGGAAAAAAGTACAAAGGCATAGCTAAGAATATTTGAATATTAGCATATCCAACAAATACTGGTGTTGTTATCTGTTTTATTGTGAATCAATAAAATGAAATTTGCAATAAAGAACAAAAACATGCTTTACCTAATCTCTTGTATTATATTATTCCGTAAAATACTTGGCAAACCTTTCTAGATAGAAAAAGCCCCGAGTTTTAATAAGGCGGGAATCTCAGTGAGAATAAAAAAAATTGAGAGACAATCAATATGACTCGAATAAATTTCGAGAGAGATTGTAGGTGTTGGAACGGCAGAGGTGAAAAAGTGACGTAGCACGGAGGAGATCCTCAAATGAGACTGCGTGGATGAGATACTCAAACGAGACTGCTGCCAAGTAATAGGATTTATGATCAAAAGTTTGCATTCAAATACATTACCCAGGTATTTCGGCCCTACTGCTGACAACCAAATCCGTAATGCATTTCGTTTCACTTTTGCATCCACGAAGATATGTTATCTGTTAGAGAGTTACCTTTAGTACATATATATGAAAAAGAAAGGGTTTAACAGCAAGGTAAGCCTCTAGTATTGGATAAATTTAAACTTAAAGTTGAATAGCCACTACAACTTGTGTAAACACTTTAAGCTCTGAAATTGTAGCCATTCCTGCATGACAAGCAAATATTCCATTCTACTTCAAATCTTAGAACCATCGTTTATAACAGCGGCAAGACGTTGTGAAAATCTTTGGGTATAGTCCAACGCTTCAGAATACTCATTTTCTTCTGTATTTTTAATCTTTCAGACTGAGATTAATAGAATACTAATTTGTGAACTAGGTGTAAGGGATATCAAACACTTTTACTTTCAAACAGCCAAACATTTGTAATTTACCAGATTCAGTCCATTCAATCTCTTTTGCTGTTCATACAAGTCTTGTGTTCCCAGCGCAATCAAGACAAGTTAAACTTCCAAACACAGAATAGACCCGAATAAGCATTGATTTCAGTAAACTATATTCAAACTGGGGTCATGAGCCACTTTTCATCAGTCAAAAAAAATTAAGTTCCCAGAGCTCTAATAAAGCTACAGTCGTTGTACAACGTAAATCATACGTGCACTGGCTGATTACCTCTTGCTGCAAGTCCTTGCTCAGCGCCCCATCGCGTGCGTAGTCTCCAATGGGACAAACTGTGCCTCCACATCCTGCAGCAGGCTCCACATACTTGTAGTTAACATTGACAGTGATGCCACTGCTAAGTGACTTCGGGTTTTGCTATGAAATTGGAAGCTCGATGTTAATTACGTCACCTGATGTTGCTTGGGTCATGGCACCATAATTGAGGTCACGGCACCAACTTTAAGAACTCAGGTACGTCAATAAAGACCAAAGATTGAGGGTGACAGAATAAAAGAAAGCGAATAGACAATTTCGCGGTGGACAAGATCAGTAGACAATAAGTGAGGGAAATGGTACACGTCAAAATGATGTCTCAAATTTGGTGCTCTCAGAAGTTTTCTGGTGGAACCCAAGATTAAGAGACTAAACTAATAAAATTCTAGAGATCGTTTAGTACTTTTAAGGATGTTAAGGCATTAATAAGCCGCAAAGTTTTACAACATACCGTGACGTATATTATTCTTTCTTCGCACTCTCTTTTGTCTTTAGTATACTGCCTTTGGAATGAAATCATTTTCTTCTCTACATTGCCTTCCATCATCACAGCCCGCCTTTGGCCTTTCTTTCCTTTCTCCATTTCAATTTCAATAAACACGTCTAAAACAAAGACCATTAGCATCGAGAAGAAAAGAGAACACTGTAAAATAGGAAAAATCTCACATGTGCATGAATTGAAGCATTAAAATAGAAAGAATGATAAAAAACAGATTGACTTAAATTTCTTGAGCTTATGATTATCAACTTTTGATCAAGATTTTCAAAAATTGACATATCAAGCATGGACAAAAGAAACCGATCGTAAAAAAACTCTTTTGGCAGTAACAAAGTTCTAGCAAAGTTAGACCAAAGGGGTTCTCAAAACAAACGTAAAAATAGATTGTTAGCTATCTAATAACAGAACTGGTATTTTTCTAAACTTAGGTGCGAAAATATTAAAAATGCAGCATAAAAGCATAAGGACGGGTAATAAAATGACCATACGTTCCTTCATCGACATATTATACCTTAAACTAACGAGTGTCTAAGGCCGAGGCTAAGTACAGTGAAGTATTATTTAATGGCTAAAATGTTGATGAGAAAGGTGAGTTGATGATATCTAAAATGGGAAATGTTCATTAATTTCATCTATTAATCTTTCCGGCCCTTTCTTTCTACAGAAGCTCAAACAGCATTGGTTAAAAAAACCAGCTTGGTTTTCATATCTTGTTTACAAAGAGGAAATCTTTAGTACCAATCTTCGATGGCACACTTGAGCCAGTATATGAGAGACAAAATGACAACATCACACTGCAAAGGAAAAGATTATATGGAAACATCGACTTCGCAAGAAAAGTTCTTCACTTGTGTACATGGAAGAACATAGCGATATTCAATACTCTAAAAATGCCTGCTTTAGTAGCAAAGTTCTGCAAATGACATGCAAAGGTTCCAATTCATACGATATAATTGTCACATAATGATCTTATCAACAATATTATATAATAAATGGCTTTTTGAATATAAAGTGATGGGTTAATCTTTTTTGGTTGCAGTAAACAAGGAGGCTAAACTATTCACAATCAGTTTTGCGCGAGATCGTTGAAAATGAAGGTGGTAAAAAGGCCCTTTGTTTATCGAAAAAAATATTGACAGTTTATCTGAAACTGCAACAAAAGGTACTTACCATTGGTACTTTTCGCCACCGATTTCCCTACAAGGAGCAATGTTCCGTGTTGATATGGAAACTTTCGAGGTATTCAGTGTATTTGTGCTTGTAAAAGTCAAAATTGGCCGACTCCTGCAAGAAGAGAAGATATGCAAAAAATAAATATTGCAGACACATAGTCAAATGTTATATACATAAAATACAGCTATGTATCACATTTTGGGCAGCTAATGTTAACCAAGTCATTAGAACCTGTTTGGTTGCAGAGGGAAGGAAGGAGAAGTGTCTATGAGAAATTCAAAGAGGTCACATTTTGAATAGCCTAATCGACACTCAAATAAGTTGAAACAATCACGGATTTACCAGTAGCAACTTAAAGGCATTGAGTCATGGTAAATAGCGGTTTTCCACGAGCTGTTGTCTGTTTTCATGTGATAAATCGACTTTCATGTGATCAGACATCAACTGCGAGGTTAAAACATCATGTGTGCAGTTTGCTTGACAGCCAATCAGATTAACGGAGCTATCATTATGACTCAGCAATTTTTGCAATTTGGGTATTCGCTTACCATTTATCAATACTCAATGCCTTTAAGGCTAAAATGCACGCTCCTTTTTTAGTTAAAGAATTGGAAACTGATCGTTTAAATTAGTTTTCAATAGTAAATAAGAATTGCTATGGCTTATTACTTAGATCTAATAAAAGGTGTATTTGTATCTGATGATTCGGTTGATACTGTGCGATGGAAGACGGTAAAAGTGACAGAAATTTTCAAGCAAGAAATTTTCTTCCTCAGAATAAATTTATAAATTGATCATTACATCCAAGCATCTAAAAGCTTATGCCATCTTCACATAGATTTAAGAAACTTGATGTCACCTTAATACGTGAATGTGACCAGATGCATGACTTCCAACGATTATATCTAGTAACAAAGTCAATATATATGATAAGTAAATTCACTTTTGGATGCAGTATCATATTTCGCATAACATCTAATTTTATCACAAGAAATTTCGTTATGCATCACAAGATATAGATATGATGCATTCTAAGGGCAGAAGTATACGCGAATGGATATCATGAAACTGATCATTACACTTTAAAACTTTTTATAATAAAAAATTCAAAATTTACAAATACCAAACTGCACTTTATTAAGTACGACAAAGATGAAAAGAATTACTTTACCAGGGTATGTATTCTTGTCAATGTCGAGTTCACCAGATATGGATTGACCAAAGCCTGCTGGATTTCCTGGTAGACCAGATGCATATATTTTCTACAACGAGAGCGTAGTCCCATACAAATAACATATGATTCAACCCAAAAGCAACAGATATTGAGATTACGATAGTAATATCGATATCAGTTAATATCAACATTCAATTAAAATTGTAAGGATTCTTGATAATTGATGGTAACGATTATTGATGCTAATGCAAAGAGGCTGCATGACTAAGTATATGTTAATAGCTGTCCATCAAGCCTATAGGCCTGATGTTGACCTCCCCGAAGCTGTATCTGTTACAGTTTCTGGCCATTTATTTTGTTCTTTGCAAGAAAATGTGACCTCTGACCCCTGATCCCTTCTTCTTTAATGACCTCACATTTGATTCAAAGAGACTGTAGAACCAGGAGAGTAGATGAAATCAGGAGAAACCACGTTATAATTATAAAACATAATGCTACTAAAACCCTATCTTAAAGTTACAATAGTCTTTGAAAGTTCACCAAACTAGTATGATGGCGATTCATTATATGCATTAGTGCTCAGCGCTTCGAACAAGCACTGTCAGTAAAACTATGCAGGCCTTATTTTAATAAAGCGTATTATTTCAACACAGATGTTCTAGCGGAAATGTAGCGGAACGAAATGTTGGTATTACCTGGACGACTTTTGTCTGCAGTCCGTTTTTCGACCCATGGTAAATGTAGACAGCTCCTTTGCTGTTAGGCCCACCATACGGGGCTCCTACTGCCACATCTATCAATGTTAGAAATGAATCTAAACTTTGTATGAGCTTAAAACACTCAGATCACTCAGAGGAAGGGCATCTCAAAAGAAAGAGAGAATATTTGAAGCTTCCTGTAGGAATTCTATTAGCATCATCTGAGGATGGCCTTTGGGAAAATTGTATGGGAACTGATAAACGTGAGTTAACTGGCTTTGTGGAAATGCATTGCTTAATTGTCGTCCAAGGTTTTCATTACCAATGTCAAAATGAGCTTTGGTTTTGAGTATGCAAAACACGGTAGCGTTAAGGCCATCCATGCTAGTAACTGTCATGATGAAAATCAAAAAAATAATTTAGCTAACTAGTGCCGAGGTTTCGTTTGCCAGTGAACAAGGGAACTAGGAAACATGCAGCAACTTGGCGTAGTAGTGGAAATACCAATAAAGACTCTAGAAAGAAGGGTTACCAGGGTAGCCATCTTGGTTGAGGTCACCAACTGAAGTGATGGTAGTGCCAAATCTCCCACCTGGTGTCTCACCCGGTAGGTCACCGACATGATTAACAGTGCCCTACAATTCAAAACGTTTCAAAACAATTACGTGCATCATGCTGAGACATTAAAGGAAACAGTGAAACAAAGAGACAAGAAGTTTGCTTGAGTGTTTTTGCCTGTTTCAAAACGTTTACCTGGATCAAAACATGTTCAATATCAAGTGTAGTATGTGCTACTATAAAACAGCTATAAGCTCTGGTCTTTTAAGGAGAAATATGAAGATAAGTACTTTTCTCATTCTTATACATAATGTAGAGAAAGTTTATAAAGGACATATATAGGGCACAGAAACAATGCTCAAATATGATGAATTTTCACATAAAAAAGAATATATCATTTTACGATCCAATCTCCAAAGGTTAATCAAATGGAAGGCTTCAGAGCTTACAACTGTTGATCAAAGTAAAAATCAGTCTGCTTTCTAACTTTTATACATGAAGTTTGATTGAAAAGAGTCATTTCCAAGAAGATCCCAAAAAGGAATGGTTAAGAATGTATAGATTCCAAATGAATAAAGGCACTTAGGAATAGCCAGTAAAGTCAATCATATAGAAGTTAACCTTTAAGTCACTGAGGTAAATGAAAACTTTTCCTTCATCCTCATCCTTGACTGTGAAAAACGGTGCACCAATTAAAAGATCTGGCTTTCTGTGACAAGAAAAAAGAACACGCGTTACAAAATAGCCATGGTAAACGTGAAAGTTTGTTGTAACTTGATAAATTTGTTTATGAGCCGTATTGCACAGTACTGGCAAAAATGGCAGTCCTAAATGAGTTTAAGTGAACAAAGATTGCAGTTGGAAGGGTAATTAAAGAGAGATGCTAATTAGATAGTTAAAGCTACGCAGAGCTTTATAAATATGTAATACCTGATAGAAAACGGATAATAAATTTGGGCGTTTGGAGATCTGTGGCAGGCTTACTCTCCTAAAGCATGATCAACTTACAAGTCACATGACGTAAGAGGAGATTAGAAAAGAGATTCATGATTAGCACTGGATGGAACGAGAGCTTTTTCTTCCTCTCGCTCTTGCAACTGGCCTGCCATGTAGAACGCCTCTTACAGACCGTAGGGGTAGGGGGCATTGACAGGGGGCTAAAACGCACCTTATAGAATTCTTTTCTTTATATTGTCTTTCTAAACCCCAACAAAATTTATCTCCGCCCCCTCCCCCCAACTTTTTGGGACGCATCAGAGGCCCTAAAGATAAGATCTTAGATGGGAACTGAAAAACAAGCAAAGACAGTCACACTACTCACCCATCTTTATTCAGGTCAACTGTACATACAGCAGCTCCAAAGTAAGATCCGCTCTGTATGAAAAGATATAATTTGTCAGGCAAATCCTACGATTGACAAATAATATAAAATGTTTCTTATCATTGCTTAAGGTAACGCTGGTATTATTATTGCTAACAATAACAGAGATTTGTTGAGATATTATTGTTGTTAATGGTGACAGACGAATTATTGTTGCTAATGGTGACAGAGATATTATTTTTGCTAAGGGTAATTGATATGGTATTGTTGCAAACGATAACAGAGATACATTTGTTTTCTTACACATATTTGATGGAAATTAAAACAACAACAAACAGATAAACTAAACGTAAGTTGCATTGTCCTATTCAGAGTGGAAATGGACACATGGTTATCAAGTTACCACTATGGGTAGCACTTGAGATAAAAAGTCTAAAGTTAGAATAGTTTATCAAAAAAAAACATTACCATAAAGACACTACATTACGGAGGACGAAAAAAAATTGTTGCTAATGGTAACGGACAATACATTTGTTGCTAATGGTAATCGAGATATTATTGTTACTGATAGTGCCAGGGGTATTATTGTTGTATGAATGTAAGTTATAGATAAGAAGAGTAATAGTGAGACATATTTCTTTGGTACCTACATGGGAGTTGGGATCCGGATTCTCAATCACAGACTTTGTCGGCATAGATCCACCCATTTCGTAAATTATCACCTATTTATGGAATAGTTGAAAAGAATGAAGATTGTCTTCAAAATAGAAAATGTGACACTGGATGTTATTTAAGAAATTCAGCCGAGAAAGAACTATATAGAATAAAAGGCCATGAAAGAAAGTCTTGGCTGAATCATAAGACAACATATTTATATTTTATTTGAAGACGTTAAACAGTTATGTTCGGCTAGTAGTCCATGAGGAGAGGAAATGGAAAAAATGTGTGGTTCAATCTAGGGTTGTACAAAATACTACTACATATGAGATAACACAACAAAGCTGCTTACCATTCCTCTCCCCAATGATCCTTTAGGAGCCCCACCAACAATATCTGCAAGAGATTTTGTGTAAATGCTTTATAAGTGCTTTTATAACGCTTTTTCATTTCTAAATCATCTACGCGTGTTGACATTTAATGTCTCCGGGCAGTGGTATAGAGCTAAGCTGAAAGCAAATGTGACTCAAGAGGCTGATGGAAAACATTAAACATCAACGAATCACTTAGAATGGCAATAAAAAGTGGAACTAGTTTCTGCATAGTTAAAGCACTTTTTCGTCCGATACTCCTCGGAGTACGCAAACGTCGGAAAATAACCAAAAGCTGTCAGAATAAATAGCCAGTTGCGAAGTTTGTTAAATTTTGTACCGCAGAGCACTTAATCATTTAGAACTTCGATAAGCCACTTCTAGACCTACTAATTTCACATTATGTACCTTATTGCATGCTTCCTTGATAAACAAGCCTAAAAGACCATTACAAAGGCTAAAGCCATCTCAAAATCAGGGAGAAATAATTTTGGCCTTAGTCCCTCTCAGCTCCTCTCCCTTGGCTTTTCACCAGTGAAATTGAGCTTTGCAATGATCCTACTCATGTTTAGATGAAGCTGGGCGAGAGTCTAATCATAGGGGAGTCATAGAAACCCTGGCAATAGGGTTCAATCATGCCAGCAACTTTGAACGCATAGTAAAAGAACTATTACCTGCGATGAACACTTTACAGATGAAGGGCGGCGTTTAAACGAGCTAGACGAACGCAATGGCCTAGGGCGATTTTTTCAAAGAAGTGAATATCCCGGCATGCATTGGAATAATAATTACGTTAATGAAACAATTTTAACATCAGTTGTAGGATTATGGTAATATAAACCTTCCTTCTGTTATTTCACCAACCTTAAAGTTATATGTCATACATGCATCATATCGATAACTTCATCATTTTGAATCGTGAAACGTTAAAGGGAAATAAAAAGGTAAATTGAAAGAATTCCAATACCAAGTATTCTTGTAAGATTGCCATGGTTAGTTTTGGTACAAAATCAGGCTTTTAGTTCCAAAAAGGTGTGACTTGGTCTAGTGTGGGGAAGGGGGGAGAAATTCATGAAAGAAAGCGAATTATGGTTAAATTCAAAGCATGAATTGACTAAAGCTCACCCCCGTATATGCGTTGGCTGATATCGGAAAACTGTCCCCAAGCAACACTGTAGCCTGAAAGTATTAAGAATAAATTCTTATTATTAAATAAAGGTGATGTGATGTATTTCAATGTATCGGGATAGAGAAAACATGCAAAGGACAGGTTGGTAGGGTTTACATAAAAGGATTGCTAGTCCTCCATGCAATTCACATGGATAGGCGATAGTTGCTTCTTTGAATCTTTCTGTTTAACCGGATCAACATAAAGTGCCTTTGAACAAGACTCTTATTAGCAGGGATATTTGATCGCCCCCTGCGTTTGTCAGTACAGCTTCCTCGATGCGGATATCTGGTTCATGAATCCATTGCAGCAACAGCAACAATCCTTTGCTCCAATCAGAATCGCCTTAAAGCTGAGAACGGCTTGGCCTTTCGTTGACATGGCAAACGGCAAACAGCTAGCAGCGCCAAAACTGTCGGCTCAGAAGGAAAGGTCTATCTGGAACCGTTCTAAGAAGCTCTCATGTACAATCACTTGCCATGCACAGCAAAATTCTCAGTATCTTCAACAGAAAGATAAAGGAAGGTAGCCTCACCCATGTATCCATCTTCGTATAGCCTGTTATCGTCAGAGCGCCCGAAGAATGAAGGGTACTTCCCAGTAACACTGTCTAGCTTTTCCGATCCAACGGCACCTGAAAAGAATGGCTAAAATAGTTGAAGAGAGGTTCCTGTATACTTTGGTAAAACTTAGCAATGAGTGGCTACGGATAATATAATCCTAGCATTAAAAAGATTGAGAAGATAAGAATGTGAATCTAGCGCTTCGTTGAGGATCTTGGAGAGCAATTTTTGATAATGACAAGTTGTTGAAATTTATCTAGAGCTATGGAATAAAGCTTCGAATTGGTTGTCTGGGGGGGGGGGGGGCAGGGGACGAATGAGGAAAAGCATGGACATACCAATGAAAAGTACAATTAAGAAAGGCTCAGTTATATTAAACAGATGGCTCCATTGTTTGCCTGCTTGTTAGTAACAAAGGGCCGTTCAGAGGGTACAAATCTGTAAAACAAAGTGGTACAAATCATGCATATGTTGTTTTAAAAACACATTGGCTAAAGTGGGCCATAATATCATGGTAATGTACTAAATATTTTCCCTAAAAATCAAATTACTACCGCATCAAATTTTTCTTATAGGCCTACTTCTAGATGACTTGTATTGGAAATTTGTTGTCTCAGATTTACATTATATAAGAAATGGAAACATTATAAGAATAATTTTTAAGGTACCATATCTCTCGGTAATATCTATTTGGTATCATTTTGACTCTTGAGTAGGCCCTTTTTATTTTAAACGACATTCTAAGATTAAATAAAAAAAAATCATCGTGCAATCTGCAACGAAAGAGTAAGCTGAATATTTGAGTGGCTTGACTTGCCTTTACTTCTCAAAGCTCCTGGCATTCCAGTGATTAGATGCGTTCTTGTTGAAAGGCTCTTTGTTATACTGAAGCCTTGCAAGGCGTATCCAAATGACTGGTATAAATCTGTACAGACCAAAACATGGAACGTATCAACTTGCATTCTATCCATCATGCAGAGGATTTCATGGAACGTATTAACATGCATTCTATCCATCATGCAGAGAATATCCTTAAATAAGCTGAAATATTAAATTTTAGGTTGGGCCTTAAAAACATATGGGGAAAGATACACTCTTAAATCCTTACACGATTTAGTTTGAGGATTCCAAAACCTGACACGTGAGAAATCCTTTCCATTCAGCACTGCGCAGCGTCCATGTAGCCACAACCCGTTGAACAGATCCTTGAATCTCGGAGCGCACACCTACGGACAATGAATTTCAAAACAATGACATTGTCACATGACTTAAAAAAGATAAACATGTTTTTGGCCTTTTGAAAGCATTTTCCCTACAATCTCTACATTTCGTATATTCTACTTCTCAACTTTTCTAAGCCACACCCCCACCTTCTTGATTTCCTCTCATTTCCCAACAGATCACAAGAATTTCGATTTTCAATTTATCATTGTTGCATGTTTTTACTGTTTAGGGAGAAGGGCACATTCAAAATTACATGCAAAAAGAATAAAATCTTATTCTCTATTCTCCAATCCCACAAAATACCCACATGTGCTCGGAAGAAAAATTCATCTGCTATAATAGCTAATCAATCAACCATCCAAGTACACTCGCATTCCCACCCCCGCTATTTGAGACCCATTGGAAGCCCTGCCACTCTCAAGTTCCTAATTGTAGGGGGGGGGGGGGATGAACTCCATTTTTCAGAAATTTTGTATACCTATTTCCATTTATTAATACTCCCTTAAATGTATTTCATGGAAAAAGTCATCCCCCAATTTTGAGTTACAAAGTTCGGAAAATCTAAGTGCTTCAATCTATTATTAACCCATTTTAGAACTTTTCAAAAAGATTCCAGCCCCCTCCTTATAAGACCCCTCCTTAAAAAAAATGTCAGCCCCCCTACAATTAAGAACTAAGGAGTAATAAGAGTTGCATTGAGACCTATAAAGAGTCAGAGGTCATTATCATGGAGCAAAAATTGGTATCAACGCTGCATTCGGAGTGAGAGGAGGGGGCTTGGCCATGACCAATCTTCTAGAAAAACTTTGACGATATTGACACTTTGAAAGAGACTATGATCAATACGAAAATCCAGTTTGCATACAAGGTTAATTGATATTGCATTGGGTAAAACCGCTCGCATTCTCGTATATATCGTTTAATGTCTAGTTGGGGGCACTTATTACCACCAAGGTAGCTTCTCCCCTTGTCACTTCTCTCTACTATCGCTGGTTTCAAATACGATGCTTCTACATACCACGATTTCCTTGTCAGTTCCAAAGGAAAGCACAGATCCACCCATCCATTGCTCTGTTTTGTTCTTATTGCTGCTGTCTATAGAAGGAACCTTGCACGTTCAAACGAATTCACTTTCAAGGCTAAAGCACTATCATTATAAACAGAAAGCGTACTTAGAGAACTGTTGCAAACACTTGCAAATTACCTAATTATTTATGCAAAGGGGAATACAAAGAGCTGGCGACTCTCTCTCTGGGTGAAAGTTTGGTCATGCCAGGGACTCGAACCACGGACCCTTGCATCCGTAGTCAGAGCCACTAACCACTGAGCACAAATATGTTTGCAATTTAATTTGCTTGCAGATTTATTTTTCCTTTTAGGTTATCAGCTGAAAAGTAGCCAAATATATACTGAAAGCAAAAGCCTGCCCAAATTATACTCTTCAGTCGAGATTGATTATCGGCAGGGGGGTAAAATATATAAATATATATTATTCTGGCAATTTTCCCTCAATAAGATATCTTTAGAAAGGTTTTAAACAACTTTTCCAGCAAATGCCAAATGAATAAAGCAGTAAAGGGTGGTCCGTGTTTTATTCTACTTACAACCGTCATCGATTGGGAGTTTCAGACATCCTGAGTTGCTGTTCAAATTGCATCTATATACAGCTCCCTGGTCCGCCTTTCCGTCAGTTCCCTTCGGAGCCCCAACCACAGCCCTGAACGAGGCAAGCGTACTTTCCATGTCAATATAAAAACGAGGCAAGCAAGCATGCATACAGTGTGGCAAAACGAGGATTTTACAAGTGACTAGCAATATTACTTTAAAGTAATTTGAGCAAAAAATTGATCTGTAAAACAAGATTTAGTTTTATAATTGACTGGAACCTAGAAATGAAGAAGCCACGAGGATACCATAGTGCCGAAAATGTGAAAATCTCTTCAACAGATAATCAATAAGAAAGAGCTACCCTAATCAAGCAATGAATCTATTTTGCATATGACGTCATGTAGGAATATGGATAAAATCCAATTTTTTACTTTTAAGGTAGCCAACACTTTGACTTTTCAAAAAACACGTGACTTTTGTCAAGCTAAACGTCCTTCGGATTGTATATAGTTTTCATATTTACCTTTAAATGACATAATATAGCATTTTACATAATATTGTATAGGCCGCATTTGACAATTTGCAATGAATTCTTTTGTTCCTTATAATCGACTAAAGCTCTCGTGAGTAGTTCTATAATCCACCAGTTCGACTTCGATCGATTCTGGATGCGTCAGATTTGAGCAGGCCCATATTGAGTACATTCGCATGAGTCATTAATCCGACAAACAGTCTGACAGATCTATATAATATATTCTGGCAATCTGTTATCTATCACGTTTACGGCCTGCCAGATATCTTTAAAATGTGTGATGCGATTTAAACTATGTGTCCTATTCACTAGTTTGTTTCTACTCCTTTCCTTTTACGCTTTTTTCGCATCTCGGCGTTACAACCTTTGCAAAAAGTAAACACGGAAGAAAAGCTAGCTCTCATCTAGAATCGTGATTTCTTAGCCGTTTTTACTTTTGAGACGATTGCTTTCAAACTAGTCGCTTAATCAAGAATCCTGACTTCGAACTCGCTTGAAATGCGATGAAGTAGATTCGTACAACACCATAAATCGGTAGAATTATGCTTATGCTAACCCTAGCCCAAACCTCTACAAATCGACAGAACTAGCAAGACAATACTAATAAAATACTTTTAATGTAGAATTAAGATATGAAAATTAGAGATGCGTTAGAACACTTACCAAAAGTCGCTGCCAGATTGATGCATTGCAACCGCATATCCAAAATAGTCTCCTGCCTCATTGCTTTTGAAAGTTTTCGCCGTTCTTGTGTCCAGATTAAAGGTAAATACACTTTGGATAACACTAGTTACAATCAGTATTAAGCAGTAAAAGATACGTTTCGCATGAATTATCATTTTCAGTCCTTTTTAACAAAAACGAAAACCAACAGGAGTTGTCAATAGATCCTTGCTGCAATTTTTGCCACTGAAAAATCTATTGGCAACAGACAAACTAGAGTATTTCCTTGTCAGCAAATCATGCTTTCGCATGTCTTGGACTATAGTATTGGAAGTTTTCCCACACAAATGACAACTGTGGAAGTCATCAACTGTGACAGAGAGTTGACACTACGCAAAGACTTTTGTTTATATTTCAGTTTCAAAGGGAGATTATGTGCTTAGAGACCTGTTCGTCTCTTCGTCTACAGAAAGCGTCTACATGAAGGCTACAAATTACGGGAGCGCAAACGCATTTTCCTATTTTTTATGCCATTATCCAGCGGATTGTCTGCATGAAATAATTTTCTTGTGAAAACAGCTTTCAAACACCCCCTGCCCATCAGCGATTTTCAAACAATTCTCTTTATCATTTGCCTCCTTTGGTAAACGTTTTCATGACAAAATGGTGTTATAAATAATTGTCTGGATTTGTGCCAGCTAGGGGGCACTTTGCCCACCCCCCCCCTCCACAATACCCAATGATATTCTCTTAACCGGTATCAGCCAAGAACTGGAGACAAGTTTGTGCTTAAGGGGTGCCCTGCATAAGCAAAAACGCTCCATAATGGCAACACTTTAACCATGATTGACCGTGAAGTAAAGTACGCCATAAAGATTAGCTTTCTGCAATCTTTCCATGCAGTCTTAACCTATAAAAAAATTTAACGAGTATCTACACAAGTTCTAATCTTCACATAAAACTTAACGAAACTGAAGTGTAGTTCAAGAGGCTACGTCTCTGTGGTACACAATTTCAATGGTCTCTGTATAAAACGCCAAGAATCTCTTTAATTTCGCATTGACCTATCTGGAAAATATAAGTCATAACATAGTGGAGCTCTTCATTGACTAGAAGAACTTCAGATCACACAAAGTTGTGTTTATTTGTCATTCATGGGTACAGCCAGAAAAGAGACTTGCAAAACCCAGGTATTAAACCAATTTTAAAAAAGGCTTAAAAAGCATGTCTCAAACATATTCCATCTTTTACATTTCTTGCAAGTCTCAGTTGCACTGCATTGTTGGTTTGGTCTATTTTAAAATGCTTAGAAGGTAAGGAAATTGCAGTTTGCAGGATAAAATACTAGACTCTCTAAATGATAAAATAAAAAAGTATCTCTTCATAAAGTTAAAAGAATACAAAAATTCTGAATGGAACTTAAATCCCCTAGCTTAAATAACTATACATGTCATAAAAAGTGAACAAAAATTATCCTAGTTATAAGTAATGCTGTTAAAAATCCTACACATTTTTTCAAAATTAACAAAATGAATAAAACAAAGTTAAAATTGCCAACAAATACCAGGGAATGGAAATAAATAAAATGTCCAGTACCAGGCCTTCTGTCCATTTCTGGCACAGAATATGCTTCAATTACAATTGCTAGATAAAAACAGTTAATTTCTTTTTTAAAGTCAAAATTTCCTAGTATAGACAATTAAAATGAATCATAATTTAAACACTGAAGAATGTAAAATGATTTGAAATTCTATTTTTTCTCTAAGGTTTTCTGATATAAGGAAAGAAGAATCTGGTTCTGCTGTTGAACTTCAATCAAAACAGCCTGTTGCTGGTCAACTTGCTGCTTAAGCATAGATATTACATCATTTAATTTTTTAGTTCTTTCTTCTTGCTCTTGGAACAAAATATTATGCCCCTTTTCCTTTTCATCTAACTCCTTTCTCATTAGTTCTAGCTTCCTCTCTTTCAACTTGATCTCCTGCCTTCTTAATTCTAATTCCTCATTCTTCAACTGCCTTTCCAGTTCTGAGATACTGTTTTCAAAACTTGGATCACAAAGGTTTGTCTTCTCTAAGTTTTTACTTTCTCCACCATCACTTTTTGCTTCTCCACTTTTCATTAACTCTAGAATGTTATCAACTGTCCCTTTCTTTGCATTCTTGATCAAAATCTGTTGCAATTCCTTCTTTCTACATGAACCACTTCTCTTAACATCACTCATCATCTTGTCAATATCTGTAACACCGCCAGGGAAACACCTGGACTTTCTTCTTTCAAATGCTTTTGAAAGACTGTGAAATCGATCTCGGATAGTTCTTTTACTAAAAGATACTTCAGAAGTGTTGAATAATGTACTAAATTCATTGGCTACTTTTTCCCAAAGCTTGCTTCTTTCATGTGCCCCACCTTTGGAACGCAGTGGCTGAATTTTCAAAAGCACTTGACATAGCAGCCTACTATGCAGTTCTGTCCACCTTTTGCTGCACTTGCTGTAAAAAACAAGCAATGTTTGTGGCAAGAAAGAAAAATACAATTATTCAAAACAGCATTTTAAACTATTACAAAGGGAAACTACAGTATCAGGTAATTAGCATGCTGAATATCATAAATATTGATCTTTAATAAATATCTTTGCATTGACTCTGTCTTGAAGAATATTTTGTGTTGAATGAACTGTGGCTTAAGTACTGAGTTATCACCAATCTATGAATATGCAAACCTCTCTAAACTTCTTGTCAAATTTAACTCATTTTTATCAAAGTCCCAGAAATATATTGAGAACATGGTACTTGTAGCCTATGCTGCTAAGACAATCAGTTGTTGATATCAATATTGCTTCGTACGAAATATTTAAAAGACACAGGCCTGTTCATACCAATGCTTACTTTGCTGGATTGAGATATTAAAAATTAAAATTTTTCCAATGTAACATACACAAACAGTGACAACATATGTCTTCTTTCATGAAATTTTTAACTTTCAAAAGATGTCCCCCGTAATCTACCTACCAACCTCTGCACTGGGAGATCTAATAAGACAACATCAAACAATATTCCTGCATAGGCTATAACATGGCTATGCTGCTGAAATGTCTGATACACCCTATTACTGGTATATGTCTTGAACAATACTCAAAATAATTATTAAATAAGCTAAATCAAATGCTGAAAACATACACTTCAATGCCTTTATCAGGAGATGATGCCATTCTGCAAGTCCCTCTGCCCCACACGAGACTTTTCGTAGACAGAGTCAGATTTGGGCGGCAAAGGACGCGCTAGTGCAAGACCTCTAACTTCAACCACAGTTAATAAGAGAACTGTGCTTAAACGCAAAAACAATTTGTTTGGGGTGAAAGTTTTATAATTTTGGATACCTTTTTAATATCTTTGTTTACCCCCGAAACAAGATCCTATCCAGTTGGAGGTCTTGCAACAAAGATTGTTTTTATTCGGTAAACATTAACAGATACAAAAGCAGGAATCTTTCAATGCAATCCGTCAAAAATAGAGTTGAAGATACAAAGATAAGTAAATATGGTTCCACCACGAACTGTTCTGAAAAAGTTTGCCCCACAATTGTTGGAGTCAGGTACAATTGTCCATTCCGTGGCTCTATTTTCCTTGTGACACAGCATAGGCCATATAATTTCAATCGCTCTCGAGTTTTGTTTTAACGAAAAATTTGCTATGAGCTTGTAAAGATAAATTGGACAGGTTTGCTATTACACGAACTTGTTAATCGTTAAGGTGCCAATGATTCACAAAATTCTATCAAGTGTTATAGCGACAAATTTAACTTCAAGTGTTCCTTGCACAGAACATTGTCTTACTCTGGTGTTCAGCAGATCAGCAATACAGTAATGGGACACGCATGCAAAAAACAACTTTCTTGATTTTAGGCCCAATGCCTTCTGATAAAATGAGATATACACTTACTAATATCAGGGTAATGTTTCTGATTGAAAAACCATATTGTGCTATAAATCATCTACCCAGACACAAGCTCAATGATTGTGATAAAAGTACCATATACTATTTTGATTTGGATTTGCCATTTTTAGAAAACGCCAAAAATATTTCAAAAAAGTGCTTTTTGCTTAGTTTGCATCCAAAGTATTATTTCATTTGACCATTTTGGAATGATAAATGTTTTGATCTGTTTCACATGGGTTTAAGCTACATAAGTTTTTGAATAGGAAACAAGCTTTTTTTAAAACCTTCGCCAGTTTCTTATCAACGAGGCTTTTCTGTAAAAATTAGGGTCTGTTTTTCTTAAAATTGTGTTTCTTATATCCGGGAGACTACTGTAGTGCGTTAGGCCTCGAATCAAGTTTAAAATGTGCGTAAATGCGGGAGTTGTTGTCCTTTTCCTGCACTAAGTAAAATACCTCAATTCGTTCATTTTGCTACTCTTTGACCACTTTCTTCGTGTTTTTGTCTCCCCCCGGCCCTGAGCAGATGCATGCATATCATGACTGGGACACAGAACAACTTTCCAGGGGGTCGTCACAGCCCTTTAGGTGTGCCTTTAAACGCTGTCAGAGACGAACTTTCAGGTGGATCACATATGCTAAAAGAACGTGTTTTTATCTTTCTCTTTCTCTCTTGTCTATGTCCAAGGCACAATAAACTTTACTCGATATAGCATCATAACTGCTGTAAACTAAAAATACCACCAGTGAGTGACACGAGGCGCAGAGAAATAATCCAAAGCTATTGCTTTTTGATGTAACTCCCCTGGCAACTTGTTACGCAATGGCGGTACAAAATAACCTGCATCCTGGTTGCTTCACGTAAAGCGATTTATAATTTGTGCAACGCAAATCTTTTGCTCTTACAACGGTTGCCTAAAGTACAATTTGGCAAGCCACTGCGGTGCAGCATCAACTACCAATGCCTGTATTACGATGTTAGCATTTGGAGCAAGATCATTTAACATTTTACGTTAGAGGGAAGCGGAGTTATAGAAAGATGACAGTCGTCAAAGACAGTTAACAAAGACAGTCGATTGTGAAAATTGTTGCCGCGTTTTAATTTTTTCGCTGCAGTCTCTTCTTTCACCATTGCCATGATTCTATACCTCTCCGTAGCGTCAGTTGTCATTAGAATTACAGTTCATGGTCAAACGTTTGGCGCTACTGATACCGGAATCTTTAAAACCGGAATTAACAGGGTATCCTACCAGGATAGTAAGGCACATTAAGAACATACCAGCTATAGTCCAACTTACACGCACCCACCGTTGCAGTATAACATTCGTGTTCATTCCGAGCAAAATCGATTTTAGTTCCGGGTTCGGGAAGATCATCCGGACAAATCACAGCGCTGCTTAAAAACAGAACCTCAACAATGTCGATTTGATTTATAAAAAATTCAATATTAAGTACAGAAATGAATCTATTTCAATTGAAGACAATTCACCAGGGAATTTTCTGCTGACTCCATCCAGTTCCGAGTTTCGGCAAGTTCTATCAGCTTTCTAAGAAAAGGACTCTGCGAAAGAGTTTCCTTCGACCCAATCATGATCAGCTTGTGCTTAGCTCGCGTCACTGCCACGTTAACTCGTCTCCAGTCCTTTAAGATTTCGCCAACTTGCCTACGGTTGTTTGATCTCACAAACGAGACAATGATACAGGATTTATCGCGACCCTAGTGGTAAGAGAAAGACACGTGTTTAAACGGTGAATTGGATTGGACTGCAGCTAAATACACGACAAAAACACCACGCAAACAACTGCAAACAAATTGCAAAAACTGCCAAAAACAATTCAGTAACTATAAGCCAAAAGCCTAGCAACATTACATCAAGAAAAGGTAATACTATACCTTTGCTTCAAGCAAGAGAGAAGAAAAGGGACAAAATTAACAGATGCTTTTTACTGCAAATGTCGTCTCTAACTGTATATACCTAGTGGGCTGGGAGGACCCCCTGGAGAGTTGAATTATGACCCAGTCCACAAGAGGCAACGGCAAAAGCTAGACATTGCTGTTTCAACAAGGATGTTGATTGGAAGTTAACAGATTCTGTTATTAATGAAAGATCTTCACTATAAAGAACCTTCGATTGACAGATATACTGGCTACTTCCAATACCGAACAATCACTCAAGAATAGCACTCAATAAAGTGGATATAATCATGGTATTAACAAACCTGGTATTTATCAACAGTGTTGATTTCGACACCTGAAATTCTGCTTCTTCCCAGTGACGTCACCAATCTCTCCTTTATGACTTTCAGCTGATTTCTAAGTGGTGAGATGACACCGATATCTGATGAGTCAATTCCACACTGCAATAGTCCATGCACGATCTGAGACAAAATGCTAGCCTCCCCTTCATTTTGTATATGCTTCCCAGCAATGCTTTCAGGACACGGGATCGAGTCTGTGTTGATGAAGACAACAGGATGTTTTGGGTCGATAACACGCAGAAGCTGGCCTAGGGACAGACAGTAAGCTCTATGTTATATGAAAGGCAAACAGAGAAAGACATGCACCGCGTTGAAGGCTAGGTACCACTTGCTTATGCAGTCCTTGTGGCGGAGCATTGCGGAGCATAGGCATTAATCATCACCCTGCGTAGGCTGGCAGCATGCCGCGTGTGACACGGCGCATAGGGTGAAGCAATGCCGTACTAGCCTCCCGTGTTTTTTTGCTTGGAAAAGTTGGGTAGGCCTGTGAACATGTCCTCGCTGAATTCAGTTTTAGTTCTTGTACGTAAGTCTAAGGATACAGTTTCTATAGTCCTAGCTAAAGCTAACTATATAGTCATAAACTAACAAACAGGTTTGAGCGAAGATTCCATTGAAAAAATGGTGAAAAGGCGTGAATCATTGCAGTAGAATAGGGAAGTAGGCCACATGCATGATCTAAAGAAGATATCCGATCACACCAAAGTAAAGCGCGGGAAAATGGACATTTTGTATAGCATTATGCTTTTTACCACGACTGCATGTTTTTGTGCTTTTTCATCTTCGCCACAGAATGCATGAACTGATACTAAATTATAGTGTATGTTTTAATCCGCTCTGTTCGATCTATGTTTGGCTGTGATTAGCCAAGATCAGTTGGCATCACTTACTATCAATGATGATCAATTCTCATCACTTCTTTTCACCACTGCATAAGCTGAGATCAAGTAGGATCAATGACCATCATCTTTTATCAGTTGTGATCAAGCAGATTTAATAAGCTACAATAATATCGTTAGCAGCTGATTACCTGATTCTCTTGTGATACCATTCTTGATTGACAATCGCAGTTCTGCAGTCGCAATCTTTTCGTCGCCGCACTGCATGCGATGTCCATACACAACGCTGTTTGCTAATGACATTATGTCTCTATGCATCCTGTATTGAAAACGTAGGCTAGCGATGGCTGATGGGTGCTTTTCAGACAGCAATCGAAATAAGCTAATATCCATTCCTGAATGTCTGCAAAGAAACCAAAATTTGGAAAGTATGAAAAAATACAAAACAGACGAAAGAAAAACAAGATTATAATTGTTGCCATAGTTTAGAGGTCTGTTTAGCCGAAACGTTTTAGAGAAACGTCTAACCCAAAAACAGGTTTTTTAAAATTTTCATCTAGATCAAAGTATAAATTATTTAAAACAAAACAAATTGAACCATCATTTTCATCCTGAATTGACACGATTTTTCAACAATGAAGTCAATTTTTTTCTAAGAAAAGAGTAATGTCTTTTTCTAAGAACAACGTATAAATATTCCAAAAAGACGACAAAATGAGATGTCATCATTCAGAAGTATTTCAATTTGTAGAACATTTGACAATTTCTTCCAATAAACAGAAATAATCGAAGAGAGAAAAAGTGGTGCACCTTGCTTCGACATTCTGCACCAAAGGAGGCAGCTGGTAGTGATCTCCAACCAAAACAAACACATCAGCATTCCTCACTGCACCAAAACAAACTGGCTGCGTTATTTGGGATGCTTCATCGACAATGCAATAATCGAACCTCTTTTTCAGGAACAATGGATGATTGATTCCGAGGCATGTTGTAGCAACAATATTCTGAAAAGATATCGAAGTCATAGGAAATGGCTTTAGAGTATGATTCCTTATTAAGAGGATACAATTATTGTTGCATCAATGCTATTTCTGTTTACTTTGCATAAGTCCTGATATTCGTAAAGTTGGCAAATAAATGAGCAATATGGTTGTAAAAATTTGTAAAAGCAATCAAACAAAATGTAAAGAATTATGGAATGAACCTTGAATGTCGTATATGCGTGTTCTTTGACTGGAGACTAAACTTGAGCAAAAGTGTATGTGAAACCTATTTGAAAAATTTCTAAAATTAATAATAGATGAAATGGCCTCTTCCGAAATTTGGTCGTAGATTCGTCCTTTTCCATCGTAAGGTGAGCCTAACATCCCTGGTAATTGCACGTTCAGCCTCTCTTCTTAGCCAGACTCGTTGTCTATACGAGACTTTCCTACATATTTGTCACAGGAAAAGAAACCAGAGCATTGCAAATTCTCATAGATTTCTTACCTTTTGATGGTAAAAATGATGCAGCTCCTCAATGCTTTTTATATCCTTAGTTGCCTCATCGACAAGGAATGGCCTAATTTCTTCATGAACACTCTGTCTATTCCCAAGCCGTATGAAGTCCAATTTCATCTGTTATACAGAGACGGAGATTAATTTGAGGCTAATAAACCTTTGTAAATTTTCTAATTATAAACGAAATGTTACCGTAAACAAAAAGAGTCTGCCAGAACTCACGCTATAATAGGAGAAAGTGTAAAAGAGAACTTATCCAATCAGATTTTTTATTATTATTTTTGCCCAAAACCTTGCTGAGAAACTGCTTGCAAGATGGAACTTCTAATTGTATCTGACAAACTAGCATTTATCAAGAAATATTAGTGTGAATAACGGATAGAGCTGCTAAAAGTAGGCTAAAAGTAGGATCCTTTGCTTTTAGAGATCCTCCTAAAGGATGGTCAAATATGTAGAGGATATGAAAAATGGACAAAGAAAACCAAATATGATGGGCTAAAGAAGCACGAAAAATTACTTTTGTACTTGATGTATTACTTGTGTATAGAAATGATAAGTAATTAATGAGAACACACACCCCTGGTCAGAAAAAGGTACAATGTCGTTACATTACAGATAGCCTTAGATAAACAATGAATAAAACCTTATTCAGCTTTAGAAGGATGTTGTCCACTGCAGAGTGGGTGTAGCTTGCGACCATAACACTCTTGCCTAGCAACGTGAGTATCTTCACAATACAAGCTATTGTTGTCGTTTTGCCAGTTCCCGGCATTCCAAGAATGATGACGTAATCTTCCGCAGAAAGGCACTGGGTTACTGCCTTGGCCTGATCAGGGTTCAAGCCACGGAAAATTGCGGCTATCTCTTTGATACTTGAGTCTGACACGAGGTATTTCTGTCCGTTGTTCTGACCGGTGAGCCTGGAAAATTAACGCATGGGCTGCAAATCACGGGGAAAAAGCAATCAGAACATAACAAATGGCTGGTAGTAAATTTAGTAAACTACAAAAAAAACTTCAAAAATATTTTCCCTATACATTTGTGAGTTCTCCGAGCTTTCTGGGTCACCAAAAAATGAGTTAGCATTCAAGTCTGATTAACAAAATGTGGGTGATTTTTTTTTTCGTCTTTGCTTTGTAACTGAAGCCTAAACTTACTTGCAATATAACCTCGCTAAAAAGGCAACGAAAATCGGAAAGCAGATTTGATTTTGAAAGCATTGATAAAAGGTAAACAATCTGCAGAAAAGCACTTCGATTTCCAAAAGCTAAAAATCACACCCTTTGAAAGGACGAAACTCTTCCCTTCTCTATCACTTTTTCAAAATAAATTTAGGAATCAAGCGTCATTCGGAAATTCCTCCAAGGCTCAAACTGAAAACCTGATTTGCAACCAAACATCAATGATCATGACTTGATTAATCACTCACATGGTTGTTCCTGCGCAGCGACTTCCACCAGTGAGTCCCAATAACTCACGCTCTCTAACTAAAGAGAATTTCGGGGCTTCAAAGTCAATTATCAGCCTCCGCAGCTTTGTATCGGTTTCCGTGGAAGACAACATCAGCTTCATCAAGTTTCCCAGTGGTATCTTTTGACCGGATAAACTTTCATCTTTCTCGATTCGAAAAGCTGACTCGTATAGATCATTCCTATAAACAAAATACTTATTATGTGTGTGACATTAAAAAACTTATTCATAAGAAAAACCCATGATAAACATCGGTAGTTCAACTTATTTGAAGACACATTTATTTAGAAAGTATTTTATTGAATAAATTGTTTTAACTTGGATTTTAATAAAAACCTTGTAAACTTTTACCCTTTTCTAACAAAAATTTTAAATTAGACTTGATATTTTCAATTATAATGCACCTATGGCGCAATAAAAGTGTTTTATTATTATTAATATTATTATTATTAGTCGGAAGAACATTTCACATGAAGATTGTACAGTCAAAAATCTGAATCTCATAAAAATACATAATAAATCAAAGGAATTCGGGTAAAATTTAAGCAAACTGTTAGCAATATCAAACAATGGGAACTTCTTTCACTCATTAGCAGAGACCATCAACGATAAATTTTTGCAGAACAGAAGCGAATGATGAGCATTGAAGGAATGAAATTGGCAAGACACAGTTTCAAGAACCTGGTAGCAATTCAAGTTAAAGTCAACTACAAACAGTGTCTAAGTCACGTGTTTTTGAAAACATCCAATGGACGCCGAAGCTTCACACTCGAATGACTAGGCCTACCTTGGCCTGATCCTTTCCTTACACTGAATGCAAACTTCCTTATCCGATACACTGAGAATGTATCCTAAACAATGAAGTAAATATTTGGTGAACAGGGTTGCAGCTACCTATGAAGCAGAGCAACTTAATATAAGCAAAGGAATAGTTAAAATGAAGAGAAACAAGCACTCAGTATTAAGCATCAGTTTATATGCAATAATTGATGAAAATGATTTCGCTTTATTTCAGACATAACTGGAAAAACTCAAACAACGTTTTAACATCGAAAGAAGGTTGAGGTATATATTCGATTGAGCAAAAGGTTAACGCAGCTATTTCTGCAAGTGTGAATTTGAAAAAGTTACTAGTGGTGGACCAAATCACCGGACAAAATCACCGGACAAGATCACCGGACAAGATCACCGGAAAAAATCACCGGACATAAGCACCGGACACAAGTGCCGGACACAAGGGTGCGGAAAATAGCGACAGAGAGTAATGCAGACAACTTCGCGGTCGCTTGGACAAATGAACATCGCAATACATACCAATACATAAGCCGTAGGTCTTGCAGTTTTCTTCACTGATCACAACTCGGTCCCCGGCCGCAAGGCTTAGGCCGCACAAGGATACCACCCTAGCTTGGTTCTCGCTTTTGTGGAAAATATATGTCCATAGGCTTTCCCCTATATGGAAAAACGATTGACGAATAAAGTTTAGGCTACGAGTATAAAATTGAAAAAATCAATCACCTTCTGAAACTGTTTGAGGACTTTTCTGGAATTCCAAATTGTTCGACATTAAAGCGCTAAAGGCGAACAATGACACAGACAGATATAAGGAGCCGATGTGCATTTTTGTAAACTCAAAAATTTTTTTAACCTGAGAAAAAGTGAAAGAAACAAAATTGCTTTTTCTAATCTTCCTCTGGCGATTATTCCAATAAATTTGATAAAAAATTCTTTAAGCGTTGCCACAAAATTTTCTGTCGCAAGAAGCTTTTAGTTAATTTAAGATTCTCACTATCAAGTTACTTCTGGTCATTTTGGACTAGTTATTAAATGGAAGTTTCAGCGAAACTTTATAAAATTTAACCCAATCCAACCTAATCCAATCCAATTCAGATTGCCTCTTACTGTTTCGAAGCATTCAAGCCATGATCAGCAATGTTGCTATCAAAAACGTGCATTGATTGGATTGGACATAACACAATAATAACCTTTTTTGGATTCTGCTTTCACAGTCATCATACTAAAGCACCTCCCCTTTCTTTCCCTTTCTTCGCTGGACTTTGTCCACATATCCTTGAACGCATTCGACACAAATTCCTCTTGCGCTTCTAACATGAGTAATCTATACCATTTCACCAAATATTCGAGCTCCTCTTCAGTGAGATGTGCTGCAAAGAGAAGATCATTTCACGATGATTGGCTAACATAAACAATGTCAATTGTTTTTCTCTTTCATGATTGGTTGACTTTGATCGGAAGGGGTGTATATAACATTTTTTGCTACTTTCGTCCATGCACTTGCATAATCAACTTGGAGAAACCCAAACCGAGTAACTTTCTTGTGAAGTAATAGAGAAATGAACAGGAACCTGTTATTTCTTCAAACATCTCTCCAATTCCACTGGTTTCCTTGGTGCCTTGCTCCACTGCCTTATGAAACACCATGCAGGTTTTCACTGCAGGGCATCTCTTGCAGTTTCGCTCATTCCTTAACAAACCTATAGAGACAATCAAAAAAGGTTTTGAAATTTCAATAATCATTGGAACATTGCGATCGATGTGCAGTAACATGCACGGATACGAGATAGGCGGCAGACAGGCCTGCATCACTAGTGAGACACGAAGTGTTATTGCAGCTACGCCAATGAGCATAAAGACTTAACGACATCTATCAATATACTGGTAGCTGCATACCTGGAAGTGAAAGAGCACTTCTTTGATTTTCCTTAGAAAGATATCTTGCTAATTCGTTTCGCTTGATGATAAGCGACCGTTTCTCCTTTAGAGTAGCAGGGACACCCTGCAAATGTCCAGCCTTTAGGTAATACAAAAGACCAGCATCAATTTCTTTCCCATGCTTTTCTGACATCATCAGCGTGTACAAGATCACTTGAGCACGGTGTTCAATTGACCCTGAGAATAAAAAACCGGGGGAAAGTTGTGTTACGTGTGAATAGAAATGAAATGTGCATGATACGTTTTATAAAAAGCAAAGTAACTCATGTGAAAACAGAGCAACGACATTTGCTGTGGAAAGGTAAAGCCAGGCTTCAAGGAAGCAAGCAGTTAGTTGTCTTTTACGCAATGAAAAACCAACTACAATCAATACTTTATAGATAAAGAAGACGATCAGATAATGAACGACGATGTACTCATAAAGCACACAAACATTCCAAAAAATCAAGGTCTCTCTTGTTAAAGGGCCTAAAATTCAAGGTATTGGTCCCAGATTTATCAAAACATCCCCTTATCATACGAAGATAGTTATTATGAAGACCATTACCCAATTTTGTGAACATTCTCCCTGTTTTCAGCTCAAATGGCAACAGGTACGTCTCTACCAGCTTTGATGACTTGTTATTGGCACAAGACCCTTTCCTGTCACGATGAATCCTCACGTTGACAGATGCATCGATCTTTCCTAGTAAACAAAGATTGGTCAGCTTCTCAATTGAAAGCCAAAGAAAAATTGCATATAAATTGCATGAATGGAGTAGAAGAAGGAGCAGGAAATGTGAAACTAGATCTTTCAACAGAAATTTCGGCAAAGCAAGTTATTCAAAAGGGGGTTTGATTGTGTGAAACAAGGAGAAACATGAGTAACGCTCTTCAAGATTGAAATTGTTCGTTTGCAAAAATGACGATGAATTTAAAAGCGAGTTCAGATTAACAGAGGCGTGGAAAAATAGATGGTTCTTTTGAACAATGCACTAAATTGAGAAGATCATCTCCAGGGGAATGAAGGCATGGCCAGAACACTTTAAATCATCGTTCCTTCATGTAAATGGGTGGGCCATATGAAACATCAACACAGCAGGTACGGGTGCAATTTATAAGTAGAATAAGAAACAGAAGTGATCCTTAGAAGTATTTCAGCACAAACCAAGGTTCATAATAATCATTATCACCTTTTAAACCAAGCGATGGGCAGAGAATATTTTCTTCAATATCAACAACATCAGATACACTAAGCCGCACATCAGTATCAGACAGAGGCTGTGAGCCTCGTTTAAAATCGATTACGTCATCAGTCAAGCTAGGCTCTGCTTTCATGAACTTGCGTGCCCAACGCGATAAGGAGGCAGACATCTCGCGGACTTTATCCATGAATGATCTGTAGTCGATGTCGAGGCTGTAGAGCGTGTTCAAGTTATCGAATCTTGCGACCAGTTCTGACGATAGTTGCTCCAGAACAGAGGGCCTAAAATCTGAAACAAAGCTACCAATAGTGATGCATGGATTGCGAAAAAGACAAAAGTTTGGAGGCATATATGTAGAATATACTAATGACTGAATCAGTCATGTTGCTAAACAAACGCTGCCTCCTATGGTATTTAGGTGCGATACTTGTTTGTTAAGAACAACTAAATAATCATCAAGTACATGAAAGTTAGCTTCAGAAAGTTGGGCCGATACGGGAAACAATTTCTGCAGATTGAAGGTATTTTTGCATGAAGAATACAATGAGAAAAAATGTAAGTAGGATCCTTCAAGATGGGCTCATGTGAAGCAGAAATTCGAGCATGACTTGTAAATGGACAGAGGGGAAGTGGGTAGCCTACAATGCTCATGAACTTCTGGAGCAATGCGATTATTCGGATATGGAGGTCGTGTAAAAAAGTTCCAAATGTGACAAACATTAACAGCACACACGATGAAAATGCAGCAAAATATGGACAAACTATCATTAACAAACTCTGACAACAACAGAAAAGGGTAGTTGTCTATAAGGAAGAAGCAAGAAAATTAATCCGATTGTTTATGGAATCTATAGTTACGAAATTTGTCCCATATGAATGAATTTCCACAGATTGTAGGAAGCATAAAATGAGAAAAAATACAAATAGGTGCAAGATTGGTCCACGTGGGATCATTGGCACATGTTTAACAATGGCTTGTTGATGAACAGTAAGATTAAACATTGCTTGCGAATCTCATGGTTTACTGAAGCAGGATAAGGCGAAAGCATTATTCGGATAGGCAAAGAGCATACAAATGTGACAAAAATTGACAGTTGTTACGTGTGACAAAATAACAACTAGACAGAAAGGGGTGGTTATCTAATAGGGAATAGGAAGGCAATTAACCAGGCATTTGTTGATGATATACCAACCTTTTCCTTGTATAAAATAGTCAAACAACTCGTGCAGAAATGTCCCTAAAAACATGACTTCATTTGGACCATCTGTTTTGAAAAGCTCAGACAAAACTGCCCTCCTTTGGCAAGTAATGCCAAGGGAAATTGTTGTGCCAGAGACAAGGGTATCAGGAAAAAGGACCAGGTACTTCTGTGAGTTGTTGTCCAACACCAGGGTCTCTCCGGGCTGCAAAGTGTAGTCTGTAAGAATGAAACAAGCATATGAAAAACCGTACTGTAATGAAAAATTTTGAGCCAACACTAACCAGGATCCTGAGCCTACAAAATCCTATAGTGACGTCATTAAACGCGGTCATGAAAGAGCGGATTCCATCCTGCTTATTATTTTCTACACTTGTTGCTTATTACACATTATTGCGTAATCTGGTTTTATAACTATTCTACATTCTATAGACTTAAAAGCAGGGCTTTGATGCAAGAAGGAAATATCAAATGGCTTTTAAATACAATCTGGCAAGGCTCCTAAGATCTACACTTATGTTAAGGTACCCAGTTTTATAAGACAATCCACACCACTTGAGTTTCTAGAAAGGTAATTTGTCTAGCTTCTAGGTTTTGAAAAGCCATCTGGGGATGATAACTTTCCCGCCTCATACCTGTTATATGTGCGGTGTCTCCAGGGCTAACTTCCAAACTTTCCCAATCTTCCCTCATTATGCATGTTGCTTCCTGCGATGTTTCCTCGTCAAAAAGGCGTAGAATTTTTTCTGGTTTATATGAGCCGCAATTCTCGACTTCCTGTCTCAAAACTTCCAGCACAAGAACGGTTTTCACCGTTGTGTCTTTTTCCAAGTCCTTGGTTTGAGGTGAAGAAGCCAGGCAGTCGAAATCACTGTCCAAACTGATGTTTAAGATAGAATCAGACATGTCAATTGTACCAGTCTTGTCTCTAATGGAACAGAAAATAGACCACGTTCATTGAGTGCTCTTGACAGATATTCGTAAGAGGGAATGAGTAGGAGTTGATGATTATGTGAAAGACGACGATCGAAAAGGCATCGTAAAGGTAAGGCATCGACAAGATGGCAAAGAAGGCGGCAACGAAGCCAGCGACAAAGAGGGCTACGTCAAAAGACAAAGTAGTTAACCTTCAAAGTAATCAAAGTAGTTTTCCGAGTTAGAAATTTTTATTAAGCAGCTACGTCATATAGACTAAATGTAAACTGAATTCTGCCGAGAAAAACATCATCACGCTGAGGTCTGTAAAAGCTGTTTAAAGGCTCCTTAAAGCAGTAAAAGCCTTGGACCTTGTAGACCTTGGAGACGAGACAATATGATTCTAGTGCAATGAAGAGGTTTTGAAATTAGGACTCACATATCACAACGTCTTTCATCTGCATGATTACTCTTTGACTTTATCTGTTTACTAGACAAAAAATGTGAGTTTTCTATCGACATATCAAGATCAGCAAGTACTTCACTGAAGCTGTCATCAGCGCAATTCGTTGCATAATCTTCCATCTCTTTTCTGTGGCAATCGGTGGAGCTTCCGCTCTGGTTGGCGAGTTTCGGGTTAAGTTGTCCTTCATCTCCGTTTTCATTAGTGGAATGCTCCGTGAAGATGCTCCCTCCGCTGCGTCCATAAGAGGCGATTAAATCAAAGTCATTGGCATCATCCAAAAGTCCATCACGTGCAGTATTATTCGATATTCTTTCTAGCTCCTTGACATTTGCGACTCGGTTAAGTGACTCACCAACTGATAATCCTGATTTCTTACATTTCTTCTTCGTTAGTTTCAGCGATACTGGAGACTGAACAGAACAGCCATTGGAAAATTGAGTGACTTCTTCACTGTACTTCTTGCTTGCAGCCTTACAAATAACCCCGGATTCTCCAACCACAGCTTTTGGTATTTCAGGACGCTGATCCAGGATGGCCTTGCTTGAAATCTTTGCCTTCGTGTCTTTCGATTCTGTGTCCAAAGAAGTTAGGCTTTTTACAGTAGAACTGTGTTCCTCAACAAAATAAGCATTTCGTGCCTTCGAAATCTAGAAAATTTCAAATTATGTTAGGAATTTAGTGTACATTACATAAAGTTTTTTAGAAACCTAATCAAACATACAATCGATAAAGGAGTAGGGTCTAAAGTTTAATTAGGCATTTGATTACCTTCGCATTAAATATGTATTAAATACATAGAGAAGGTACACTAAAAGTCCCCATCGTCTGCAGATCGTTGACAGAGACATACAGTTGGAACCTTGGATCTTTCCTTTGCCTTTGCCCAAAGTTTAACATGCAAGACTGTCTTGCCCAAATATACTATCTAACTTTCCACCCCATGCAAAAAAGTTTATCTTGCGACAGCTCTATGCAAAATCAGAGCGAAATCCGGTTCCATTATGCAAAGTCCTGCTCTATCTGTGCAAATGCGCAATTCATGCAAACGCGCCCCTTTTATGCCGAAAAGCCCATTCATGCAGTATTAGAAATGGCTATACCCCAATTCAAAACAAATCTTATCCTTCAAGCAAGACTTACTTGGTTTTCCGGGTCAGTCTTCTTTAATAACTGCTTCTTCTTTATAGGAGATAGGCCACTGCTACCAAGATCAAAAGATCTTTTCTTCGTTTCTTTGCACAGAGAGAACTTCCCTTTACTGGGATCAGTATCAAAATAACTACTTCTATGATCCTTTCTTGTAAGGTCACTGGCCTGTCTCAAATCGTTTGTCTTTTCTCTTTCACAATTCTGGAGAACTCTTTTCTTCCCTTTCACACGATAATCCGGAATGGTAGGAGACGTCTTGAGCCTAAAAAGGCTATCCTTTTTGAAATCATCGTCCTTCTCTTCATCAATAGACGTTTCAACATCTTTCTTATCAAACTGCTTTAAATTTGTGAAAGCTTTCTTTGACCTTAGTATTGACGCCTTTGAACAATTTACCGGTGAAGATGACAGTTCATTCACCAAAGATTCACCAGTTTCCTCTTCGCCACTATTCAGTTCTAAGTCAATAACCTCAGGTAATGACGACACAAGTAAACTATCTACTTGATTCCTTGCTAACAAACTTCTTTTTCTTGGAACTATAGCTGGGCTGTTGGGAATCAGATGGGTTGAGTCTAGACTGTTCTTGCTCCTTCCTGGTGTCCTTGAAGTAGCTGTGACTTTGGATGCCTAAAATGATTCAACAAGCTCCTTCAAATAATGGCCCAGCTTCAGTGACCTTAAGAACTTGTCATCAATGACTGAAACAACTTGCTTATAGATGTAGAAGTGTTTGCTTGTTATGAAAAACATTATTCTACATACTCTCCTTATCCCCAACATCTCCAAAGATTTTGCATACCTTAAGCCCAGTTGAATTCTTTCTATGTTCTTCTATATCTGAAATGTGAATATAATGGAAAAATTAAAGTCTCACAATGCCAAGAAGAAAAATGCAAAAATTATTAAGTTAGCTATGCAAGTAATTTTAGTATGAAAAATTATGGCTACAATACAAAAAGTGTAATTTAACAGAATGGTAAATAATGGTATGACATTTTCTTCTGAAGTTTTGACACTTGGAGTAACTTGGTATATAAATTTACAATTATAGTCTTTTAGATTAAAGTCTGATCAGTGCCCAAGCACAAAACTCAGAGTAACAGAGAAAATGTCTCATTTCTAGCTAACAGAGAAAATGTCTCATTTACAGTGAATGTCTCATCTTCTACTAAATTTATCATTACATATCTTACATAAAAGAGTTAGATGGTATGTGAAGAAAGCTTGCAGATTAACAGAATATGTTTTTACCATTATCAACTGTATTCCAAAGAGATGAAGAAGATTCATTTCCCTGAAAGTAGAGAAAAATTGACTTAAACACTCATAAAAAGATGCAATCTTTGCTGCCTAGTGTAACATCAATCAAAACTTTAATAGATACCATATAAAGTACCAATGTATACACAATTTAACTAAGTACACAAGATTGCAGAACATTAGTTGGCTATATTAGCAGATAAAGTAAGAGCATACTGGGTCATTCCATGTCAAATCAACACATTCACATGGAATTTTTCACCTGAAGTTTTCAGATTTTGATGACATTTGGCCAGTAGATTTAATGTGCAAAGATATCCACTTCTGCCAATTTTTATGTTCCTGCCCCTTTTACATGCAAAATTATGGGCTTCTAAAGTTTTGGGACTTGCTTGTTTAAACATTTGTTATGAAGTTTAGATGATTTATCTCCTCTCCTGATCATTATTTCTTGTTTATTTCCAATTCCTGCTTTGTTATTCTGCCCCTTCCCCCTATAATGAACTAATTTTTGATTCGAAACCTATCAGTTCACTGTAGTAAATTGAACATCAATAGATGTGTTTGTTTGAAAACTTTACTTTACCAACCTGTACATTCCATGTTCAATCTCACCTAATTTTTCCTCAACATACGTTTTAGTGACCCCTCGATTGTCTATTTTGCATCAGCCTGATTATTATGATTCCCAATTATCCAGCAGTCTAGTGTGAACCTTTAGAACTGTTTTTATAGCAGTTTCAAAAGTTTCTAAATGTTGGAGAATGACAGATCTTCTTCAGAAAATATTGAAAATCAGAAAAGTAAACACTAAGTGGTAGAAATAAAGAGCTATGATTTGGAAGATGTGATCTCACACTTTGATTGTGCAAGGCTACAAAGAAATGATAAATAAGGATCATTACTGAAGTGTTGCAAAGCAGTACAAAAAGACAATAAGCTTTGCATTGACAACTAAAATTCCTGGTAATCACATTAATATCAGCATATTGATGCATTTTTAATTTATTACTGACTGAAATGTCCATATAATTGCAGCAAATAAGTCAGCATCAAATTCATATTTCATACCTTTGAAAAGAAATTCCCAAGACTAGTTTGCTTCAATTCCTTTTTTCTTTGAGCCTGTACGAACAGTTAGTCATAATCATGAAAGTGTGCTTCTACATAGACCAAAATTTATAGACTCCAATATGCCAGAAAAAAGGTATTTTCTCCATAAATAGTTTAGATAACCTGACACATTTACAGAGTGCTGACTACCAAAATGTAGAATAATAAAGATTGTTCTATAAAATTTTGCAAATGCATGGAAATCTTTAAAGGAGTGCTCATATAAGTTTAAATTATCAAAATTAGCAGAAAATGTTGCTCGGCCTTCACATTTTTATCATTTGCAATCAAACACTTTCTAGTATCTTTTGTCTTTTACGTTATTTGCAAACATGGAAAATCTTATAGGGGAAACATACACGTAAACATCTTAAAGAATAAAGATACGCATATCCTTCGACGCCGACTATTGCTGAGTAAGTGCAATCTTTTCGTTTACCGCCATTATTTTGTAAACATATTTTTAGCATCAGTAGGCCACAAGATGTTGTGTTGAGCACTTAAAAACAGAAGAAGAACATATTGAGAACTATTGACATCTCCCGCTTACCTTTTTCATATTTCTTGATTGTAACTATAACTTTTTTAGCTACTCTCCCGCGACTCAACCGCCATGCCTGCCAACAATTGCTGTTGTTGTTGTTCAAATTTGGCGGGAGAAACTGCTGCAATACGCGAAACTTTTCCGCGAAAATTTGCCCCCGGCACAATGGAGAAATCCACCTTAAGGTACAGGCTTTTTTATAAGGAGCCACTTTATAAGGAACCTACATGTAGAAGGCCAAAATATATAAAGAACTTATACTACTAAAAACGAAATCCCTAAGGAACTTTTCGATTTTAATTTTTTTATAACTGCAAGCATCAAGAGCTAAAAAGCCCGTTCCATTCATTTGCAGCCAATACTCGCATAGATTGTTTGCTATTCGTGTGTCAAGTGCTTTATTGACTAGTTTCCGCATATTCTATCTCGCCCCTCTCTCTATTAAATGTTAAGGCTTATTGATGTGCAGTGAAATTTAAGGAACTTTTAAGGAACTTTTGGTACTAAAATCTGTTGACTTGAGGTCTACGGATAAGGAACTTTTGGAACTAGGCCTTGTGGTAGGTTCCTTATAAAAAATCGCGTATCTGAGGCCCTTTCATTTTCACTAGTGAATGGTCGTCCGACAAAGTCAATGACAAAGGCTTAAACCTCATCAAGACGCCTAATTTATAACTAGTGGATGTCTATTCTCGCCCCTAATGATCCAAACAGCCACGGAGACATTTTTAAGACTAGCAACTTTCTTGATCAAACCTATAAAACCTGGTACAAAAAGCAGTATATGCATTTGTTAGATAAAAAACTTTCATTGATCGCCAAATGGAAGTAACATGGTCCGGAATTTCCAGCGTTCCACGATTCAGCCTAGCACCCCATGACACACTTACTTCCGGTGGTTTGATATTTCTGCTAGACTTTTGCACCATTGCACACGGATATTATTCGCAAGAAATCATGGCAGGCCTTGCCTTCAAAATATGGGAGCTGATAATGTACTGCTTGATATCAATACTTGGCCTAACAGGCAACTCGCTTGTTTGCCTTGTCATCCTTAAGAACGGACCGGCCTACAGGAACGCGCCGTTTAATGTTTTGATCATGTCTCTGGCCATTGCGGACATACTTCTGTCTTTGGTTTCTATACCGTTCTATCTTCTTCTGACCGGAATCATTCCGCATCCGAATGGGGTCGCAGGTACGGTCCTATGCAAGGTGAGCCACACCGTCCCCTTCTCGCTGGCTGGTGTCTCAATATACATCCTGGTGGCCATAAGTTTTGAGCGGTATGAAGCAGTGAAGGACCCATTGGCAGCCTACAAACTATCCGGACAGGCAAAAAGAGCACGGTTCCTTATCGGTGGTGCTTGGCTGGTCGGTTTCCTAATCCAGCTGCCGACTCTACTTGGCATCAAATTTGACCGTGGAAGTGAAGAAGTTGGAAGCTGTGTTTACATATGGAGCAAAAGTACAAGACAACTGATTTACCCTTTTACGTTTTCTACACAATTCGTCATCCCAGCTTTGGTTTTTATCATCAATTTCATGCGGATTTACAGGTGTATGTCTACACTGGAGAGAAACGTTCAGTCCCAGTTTTCGGGGCCAAATGTGCCTAAAAAAATTCTGGAAAGAAAAAGAAGGACTGTTCGAGTAATTTTCACAGCGTCTCTGGCCTTTTTTATTTGCTGGACCCCAAATAACATTATGTACTTCATGTTCCAATATTTCGATAAAATTGCTTGGAACTCTGATCTTTATCAAATTGGCGTCGTTCTTGGATTCCTGAACTCGTGCATCAACCCGTTTCTCTATGCTTTTCAAAGTGTGGATTTCCGAGAAAATTGCTTAAGAATTCTAAGAAAAGCAAGCCGCAGAAGAGAACTTGGGTCGTCTTTTTCAGGAAGTACAAGCAATGGTTTCTTCCCAAGCGGATATTCTGACACAAGAAAACTTATAACGTTATCATCTTAAAATCGTGACTGAGAGATATGATCACACTCCTGGCTGATCGTTGGGAGTCGAAGTATACGACGAAAATCAACTTACGATGTAATTTAAAATTCAGTTATTAAGGGGTGATGTGTGTTGCATCAAGTCTTGTTTCAAGTGACCGTCACGGGTTGACCTTGGATTTCAATTGATTTCTAGGAAATTTCAAACTGACCCGGAGCACGAAAAAGTATGAAATTATATGATGTCTTTGTGGGAAGGGAATGTTTCAGGTAGCAAGATTCTTAGGTGGTAAAATTAAAAAATTAGCTGATAATGCAAGGGTAATGTTTAGCAATTTTATGTGCACCAAAAGATGATTTGTGTTATGTCAAGTCTTTTTTAAAGTGAATATTATGAGTTCAACTTGGAATTCAACTGATTTCTAAGAACTTTTGTACTGACCTGGAACATTCACATTTATATGATTGTGGCAAGGGAAATGTTTCAGGTGGCAAAGTAATGTAAGCGTTTGCCTGAGTACCAATTTGAGAGATCCTAGTTATCATGTTTCTCTGTGTTGGAGAAAGTAATTTGTGATCATAATCCAAGTTGATCAAACACAATGATTCACATTTCTTATTGAGACGATCTATGACTCATTTCAACTGAAAGTTCTTGGAGGGTCAGCATGAACACCATTGTTGGAAAATTGTAATAAATCACTGCCTTTACCATGTACATCAGTTATCATATGCAATACAATGTTCAATACTTTAGTTCTGACATTGATATGCTATATTCCACTAATTCATAAAAAGGAACATTACAGAGGCAACTTATTCATTAAGATACCTTATCCTACGAAGTAAAACTGAAAATGCTTTTACTTTGCTGTACTTACTACATATATTTGCAAACTTTTTTAGCTAAAAACTTTCTCTGTGAATCTACTGGTCTTATCAGTTTTTGATACTGGGAATTCGGGACTTGCTATCAATTTTGAATATACCTGGGCCTATTTGTCTTTGAAGATATTTGAGAGCCCTTTACTTATTAACAAGACAACAATTGTGATCCAAAGGTCCAAAGGTCTAACTGGAAGGGTGTTAGCAAGTGGCAGGTCGTTTTTAAGCCTGTCATAAGGGCACCTAAAACTGACAGAGTTCTAGCTCATCATAAAGTTGACAGGATGTATATAATGCAATATGTTCAAAGCTTGGAATGCAAGGGAAACAGTGGAACCCTGGGTAAATCTGGTACTAGAACTACAATGGTATGCAGTGCAGAAACTAGCCAGTTGGAGCAAGTAGCCTATTTGTATACCAAACAATTTGGTACTCTATTTGTACCAAATAATTTAGCAATCTGAAAACTCAATTTCAAAAAAGCCAATGAAGGTAAAAGGGGAAACACTTGAACCATTAGCCATTTGTGCATTAATAAAATTAATTGAAAAAAAAACGCTGATAGTGCAAGCTCAAATTTAAATATCTCTTTCTATGGACTTTCATAGGACACATTTAAAGCACAAAATCTATACAACATAAAACCATTCCAAAACTAGCTAGGACCAACATTACCAGCCATGTAAACATCACAAAGATGTTTACTATGATTCACCTTTCAAAGTATCTTTGTATCCATTAATTATTTAGCCTTTAGCTTCTTTTTCAATTGAAGAGGGCATGTCCAATATCTAGGTGAGAAATAATCCAAAGGACAATTTAATGAACTGTTTAAGCAGGTAAAATTTCCTATGTGTCACTACATATCCAAGAAGTCAAGAAAGACTCAAAACTTTTCTGCTTCAAATATTAATGATCTACTTTTTTCACTTTTCCTCACTTCCTTACATAGCAACAGGAAACATTATAGGAAGGACAAACAAAAATATTCTTTATCAACAACTCTTCATACCAGAAGCATGTTTTCCAAATAATCTAATTCCACATTCTTTGAACTGGTTTGTGGAGCTGGTAACACAATTGGCAAACTTTTTTCACTTATCTAGCCATGAAGTAAATAAGTAAATACTATCCAACTGAATTGTGAATATACTCAGTGTTCATAGCAACATGGAACACAGGTAAAAAAGTACCTGAATCAAACATTCTCCAAAATGCTTGCACCCAACAAGATCTGACAATGTTTGCTGCATCTTGAATAAAGAAAGAGTCAATGCATAAAATCTTTTTTAATTGCAAACAGTATTGACACTACAGTAGCATTATAAAGTAAACAGGCATTTCAACATTTGTACAGCACCCAGTTCACACTTCAAAACAATTTATATGCAAGACTTTATGAACAATCATACTACTTTTAATCTATTGTCATTTATAGTGTTCATTATTTTGCTTTAGAAGCTTTTATTTGTTCAAAGCAAAGAATTTTAGATTCATCAGTGTGGAGGGTATGAGAGAAAGCCTTCTTAAATTGACAACACTGCAACTGAGAAATCAATTGAATGCAATGGGGTTGAGGAGAAATAATTGTCAAGGGACAGAATAAATTATGGATGCATGTATCAAACCCAAAGTCCTTGGCCGGGAATGGTAAAGAATTAAAGAAATTAAAAAGACTAAAATTTTCCTTAAATACACAATCAAAATACCCTTACTTTTAAAGCTCTTTTGTATTCTGCATCTCTGACAAAACCTCTGCTATATTGCACTGTCTTTGACTGCAGCTGACTGTCAGATGATAAAATTATGACTCAAGTACTATATTGAAAAACTAAAAAAGAACATGATCCATATCAAAATCAGTTCTTCACCAATACCAAAAGAAAAATAAGTAGTCTAGATGCTTTCAAGAAGGGATCTAGTTTAGGACTGTAACTTTGGACGAGAGCCTGCTAATCCTAAATTTATTTGATAATCCAACCACTATGCAAGGATTTGGTGTCATTACATTAGCTTTAAAGTATGGAATTGCTCAAAATTTTTACAAAAAACAGAACTAAGATATAACAATAAATGCAAGAAAAATAGAAACCATGTCAATTTTGAAAAGTTTACTCACCAAGCTCTTGCAACAGCACAGCACTGAATGATTTTTGTCAAAACTTTCCAAAATATTAAGTGAACTGTCTCTCTTTTATTTTCCACACAATTTATCTCTTTCAAATCATTGAAAATACTTTTGAAGTCTTTGCTAAGCAATAATTGTTTTAAAAATCCCACTGTTAAACACCCAAAGACATCAATTTTGGAACTTGCATGCTCCAAGCTATTGAGGAAATAATCTTGTATCAATTTGCAAGAAGGACAATCCAGCATGCCCTTTAAAAAGTCCAATTGACTCCTTTCCCAAAATATCTCTGATGTCACTACACTGCTTAGAAATCTGCAGTTCTCACACGAACCATCAGCTTCTTTTGACAAACAATCTTTTGATCTATTCATTACTTGACACAAAAAACCATTTGTCATGTTAACTCCATTTGACAATTCAGATTGAAAGTCCTTTTTAATTCTTAAAGTTTCCAGAAAATTTTCAGTCAAGGATAAAAATGTGTCACTTTCTCCATTTGAAAGTTTATGATTCATAAATGTCTGATGTTTCAAAAATTCAGCTTTTGATGCCAACAACAATTCACTGAGATGCGCAGTTTTTATCCAATAAACTGCATAATCTGGATGCAAAGCTATGCATCTTTTTAAACATTCAGCAGCATCTAAAATTCAAACAGACAAGATTGTTTATTTTCATACATATGAACCATAAATTAACAGCATCTCAAACCACTTGAGGATTTATAATTGAGAAAGTTGAATTAAACGTATATACAATAATAGGTATGCATGTATTCTAAAGAAATTCAAAACCATTTGAATGAAATAAAGAAGAATGAGTCTTTCCAAACTAAGAATAATAAACCAATACAACATGCAAATGAGGAGATATATAAACACGAGATGCTGCATTTACACTATGCCAGATAACTTTTCATCCATAAATAAAGTTATACAGCGATATTAACAATGTGCAATAATATGAACCTCCTTGCATTTTACAAATGGCTTCAATATATCTTTTGTAAAAATATGATCCTCAATTTAAGTGTCAATTATGGGTATTTAAAACACTCTTACCATCAAGCTTCTCAGTTGCAATCAAGACATCTGATAACAGTGAACACAGTGTTGAATCTTGAGGGTTTCCTTTTTCTTCTATCTGAAGATATTAATTTATCATATATATAAGTATCTTCTTTTAATGTTCAAGTTAAGGGGAAATAATACATAATCCAAAATTTGTGAGAGCACATATATACTACCCAAATGGAGGAAAACTCTTCAATTCTGCTATAACATTAAGGACATATATATGCACAAGAAAGTAGATGTTTGAGTTTTTTCTAACTGGATTTTTACAAAGAACTGTTATCTGGCTTCTGATTGGTATATTAGCCCTTAGCAAATCACATCAAACTACAACATAAGTTTAAAAGAAGCAATAATATACAGAGAATTTACTCAATAGTATTTCTTACTAGCATATTAATGATATCCTGTGATTCCTGATACCTTCTCAACTTCAAATGGCACCTTGCCTCAGACTCACAAATCTCTCTGAGCAGTAGGTTTGCATTGGATGGTAATATTTCTCTGCATCTCCTGTACATGTGTACAGCCTTTTCCCAATCTCCATTTTTGAAAGCGGCATGTGCTCTGAATTTTGTCATTGTCAGCTCTTCATTTTTGTCAATAAATTCTTGATTTTCAAACCACTGTTAGAAAGCAAACAAATTACTTTATTCCAAACAGGATGGATAATCTTTATGGAAAGGTATTATTCTGGTCTTTTGGATAAACAATAAATGTTTGCAGTAATGCTGTTGGAGAAAAATTTATCTTCAGGGGTGTTCCATTTTCCACAACATACTATATATATACTATATATATTATTGGTTTCATATTCATAATATGAAAATCTTCATTGCATTATCGCTATTAGAGAGCAGACTAGCAAGAAACATAAACAAAAGGCATATAAAAACAACATGAACTCGATTTTTAAAATAATCCGACGTTTTTATTACTGTTAAGTAATCATAATATATGTTATAATCTATGTTCTGCCTTATATTTATATACACACACATGACAGCGACCCATTTAGGCCCACACGTGCTAACACGCCATCTGCTTTCTTTAAAAAATGCATTCATTCCATACCTTTGAATCGACATTTCTGGGTTTATAATTCCTACGACCGACATTTTCCTTAAGAGCAGCATCTTTTTTAGGTTCTTGATCTTGAAAGTCATCAATATCGGTGCTGTTGCTAAATGGCAGTGTTTCCATCACGTTGCTAGAAGCAATCAGTTGGATTGCGGAGGAGAAGGGTGAACTTAGGAGAAAAGGTAGCAACGAAAAGGAGGGGGCGAAGATGGTGTAACTTTGTAATACCAGTCTTCAAACAATGTGTTGATTAGAAAAAGCAGGACTTGGCTGTCATGACGAGGTGCTTTACTATAGAATCAATCATTACGCTAAGGCTTCTCCGCCATTTCAACTGACAAAAGGGTGTGGTAGTAGTATTAACCGTCTAGCACATCTGTCAATTAATTTCAACTATCTGGGCTTAGACTTCCTTCCTCACTCAATTCCATATCATATAACTTTTGGCTTTCTTAAACCTGTAATAACAATGATGTGTAAGTTGTTATCAGCTATCACAAATCACTTCACTTTGACTGCTGTTTTGTCTAGACTGTAAACAAGATGCTACAATTTAAAACTAGCTTCAATCGTGGCTTTGTTTCATTAAATCTTGGTAGATTTCGGTACCTTTATTATACTCAAGCCGAAAAATTTGCTTGTCAATTATTTCTAAAATTCGGTCTTATTGTCATATTTGTCAAAGAGCCATGCTGATTAATCAACATCTCATCATGACAGGTCTATAGAAATAAGCAAATCAAAGAAAGTTTTGGCAGTTAACGTGCTTAATAAATGTACTGGTTTTATTTCAATTTACTAATAATTGGTATTTGAGGAGCCATTGAACTAACAGTATTCTGGGTGGTCAAACTTTCCGTGTTTATTTGGTGCCTGGTATGACAGCCTTTTCTTGCGTAGAATAGATTGAATAGAAAAGCGAGTTGAATTGTGTCTTTTTAGATCATACCAACAAACAGATTAATCTAACGATTTCGGGTACATCCCTAAATAAAATCACCAGCAACAATTTGGCTATTGAAGGTGGATCACGTGTGGAATAACGAAAGAGTGTTGATAAATATGATCTTAAAAGTTTAAAAACGTGTTTAAATGAAGCGGAGGGGCGAATTCCTATTACACTGGGAGGATCAAGGTAGTAATATATGAAAGGGAATTAATATATTCAAATGTACGCTATACAGCCATTCCATAGTGACTGGCGTGACAAAGTCACACATATTTAGCTATCTAATAAACTCAGAATTATTTTCCAAAGCTTGTGATACAATAATGGAATCACCTTCAGCCATTTCATATCTTGGCAATATTTTGTTTCAAAAAAACTTGCTTAACTGTGGAGTTATTTTGTATTGTTTATTGTGTTTATTTGTGGCTGTGGTATAGCCATAGCCACGCCAATTCTCAGCATGTTTGGAAAATAAAATCACGAATATTTTACCACTAGCAGGTATTTTACCACTTAAAAAGAAACTTTTCATATTCTAACTCCAAATTTTTTTTACTTCAAGACGTGTCATTTCTATGGAATGGCTGTTATCAGTTTATACTTTGTCGTACTTATGTAATGAAGGAGTAACAAGCAAAAATCTACTTTAATGAGACTAATTTGCAAAACTTGGATCAAGTATACGTAGAAATTAATGAAAATCAACATTGCTAGAGAATAAAGAATTTACTATGAAATGCTGATTTTTATGAATATCTTTTGAAAAACCAAGCACACTGTTTGTACCATGTCCAGAAGAGAGTTTTCATTGTGTAGTAGAAGAAGACCCGAAACTTCTAAACAAACTTTGTCATCGCAAGCAACCAACCCTTTTGCACTTGCAAAAATGAACAACCGATGATAGCAATTGGCGACCAGAAACATTCAATCGTCATATAAAAGAGGACTCCTATTTTCGTCTTGAGGCAGAAGGGTAATTGCTCTACCAATCACGCAAAGTGAAGTGTTGGCCATTTCTCCTGCTTGCATACTAGAAGATGCTTTAGGCTGTTCATCTGCTTCTGGTCTGCTTTTGTGTGAAGTCAGGCCTTCCTCATACCGAACGAGTTTGAAAGATTCATGCTCGTCGTCGAAAGAGAGCGTTCTGTTGAATTCCTTAATGGCTGTATAGAAAAGAAGTCGTTTTAGCTTAGGAAGCATTAATTATTCCAAGTACATTGTTTACTGAAGACAGCAAACGTCCATTTAATGGCACAAAATCATGCAAGATTTACTTGAGTTCCTGAAAGTATTTTGGATTTTTAAACTCAAACCCTAGACTTAAAACTAACAATTTCGAGAAACAGTGGAAACATGATTAAATACTCATGGAAAAATACTCAATTATGAAGTTTTTTACCTCAAAGCATTTATTCATAATAAAACTAACCTTGGCTATTTATATAAGTTTCATCCCAACAAGGATCAAATGAGCTGGATCTCCTTATCAGGAAACATGACATTGATTGTCCCATTTTAGATATATATCAAGGTTTTCCAATCGTTTCTTCTCGGTTGATGGCAGGATATTTTGCTCAAATAGTTCGGTAGCAAATGCTTGCAGTTTCGAAACACGGCGCAAATTCGAACTCGAAAAAAACATTCGAAAACACTTTTCGTGCGTTGAGGTTCGACAGTAAGAGCAGCTCATATTTTCTTTTATCTGAGAATAAAACTTTAAAGGGAAAGACGAATAGAAGTTTCATCGCGTTTAACTTTCTTTTTTGGAAATTTTTGTCACGTCGACATGGTCACCTATCCGTTGAGCCGCCAATTTATTGACTCTGCTAATAACATCAATGCTTTTGTACACCACTTTTAGACAAACTAGAGGTGATCTGACCGATCCAAACTTGCAAACAGAGTTATAATAGTCCAGGGGGAGGGAAGCCTTTAAAGATTGGCTTCAGTAAGGCATCTTTGGTTTGATAACCTCGTTATGAACCCCGAAGCTTTGTAACCTAAGCTGTTTCTTGATGGATGTGAGCGAGGTTGCTGGCTGCCTCAACTGTCATACCCTTCAAACCCACGAGAAGAGTATTCGACAAAAGTAAAGACCGACATTTTTTCCAATTTCGATTCGTATTTCAACTAGATATATTTTCAGCATATTAAGCAGCACAATGATAAATGATTATATTAAAATAAACTCCAAAACTGCTTTTTACATCTATTAACAAGCAAATGTTTCAACTATAAATTACAAACTATAGATTACAGGAGTGTTTAAAACGTTCACTGTCTTCAAATGACATCCAAATAGGGACTCAATGCTAGCAGATTTCCCTAGCGAACATCTCATGCAACATTGATAATATTCAACTAGGCTTGCATAAAGTTAAGCCAATATCACTGGTGGCAAGAAGGGAAATTTTCTCCAAACCAGGTATTGGGAAGTAGGATATTTCAAATTCATCTGTTAATGAAATAATTGAATTACTTGCCAGGACCATTTGCCGTTAATTTATTTTCTTTACCACAAAAGCATCAATTGGTGCCGTGATCCAAGAAGGGCTACCTAGCTACTCCACACCTATTCATTTCTTGATATGGGAAGTTACTGTCCCTGACTACAGGAGATTTTATAGAGAAGTTAGAATTATGTGGAGAAATTTGACCAATAAAAGCTGGGATATACAAAATGCAACTTGTATATACCTAAGACGATATAGTTGGAATCTATTTAGGATCAATGAGTTCTTAGCAGAAGAAAGTATTGTTTGTTTTATTAGTGGTATTAGTGTTATCTTTATTACATATCAATCTGCTATGATACTTCAACAGGTGTATACTTTTGCACTGTTGGTAAAACTCTTGCAAATATCGAATTATTTTGTTCCCAAGTTCAATACAATTTGAGTAGGGAAAGCATACTCCGAACAACTAATGTTCTAAATTTTGCTAGGCGATGACTAGGTAATCCTGGCACAGGCAATCCCCAAGAAAGCAGCTCAGTTGCCTCAAACCTTCAGGTTGCAGTTCGGTTTAAAGAGATACATAGACCGTCATTGTACCTATAAAGAGATACGATATAGCTTTTAACAGTCTAAGACAGTCAAACAACTAAACACACAGACAAACAAAATGCTGAAAGCCTGGGCTGCCAAAGGAAGAGAAAATTGAATTCAATGTATATACGGGTCACTTCAATGTGTTGACAAAATACAAATTTTGAAACATGTTGGCTGCCAGTATTAGTAAGTGCTAAGGCATTTTTTAAGAATTTGCTGTGGTGGAGCATTTGGGAAAAGTACGCTCAGATAAATACAAAATGTACATATTTATAGGCTCTCAAAAGTAAAATATTATTTCAGACCGTGGAACGAAAACTGATCCCTAGTTTATAACGAAAGTGTTCATCTTAAAAATAAATGTCACCAAATCATATGGGCAATGAAAGGGGTGGTTGGGAAATTTCTTCACCACATACCACATTAGATGTTTAAAAGATGTCCCGGTAGGTATCATTAAGACCAATGACTGAAACATGTTATATAATGATAGTTCAGATCAGACAAGCTCGTTATAAAAAAATTACGTACCTTCCCGTCTATGCATGTATGCTATCTTGCTGTCACGGTATCTGTGCCTAGCGCCAATTCTTTGCGTTCAGAGGCCTTTGCCAGCAAGCTAGCAAACTGTTTGTTTTGCTTCGTGTATGGTCCTGGGTGGCTCACAATAAAGGAACCTTCATTTGATAAACCTTTGCTCTCCAGAGAGGGCTGCATTGTCAGCAAACGAGGAAGACTATGTTCAATGCTTGTGACGTCATTGGCCTCGGACTCATGTTCACTAGCTTTCCTCTTAGCCCGTTTCATGTCCTTGTTAGCTTGCCAACTTTGTAAGAACAGTCTTGTAGCTTCGTTGACTTCTTTTCCATCCAGCATAACTAAAATTAATATTTGAAAGTGCAAAATTTTAAAGAATCCTGATGGTTGAACTCTAATGTTTTGTCATAAAAATTTAATGAAAAAATGGTGGCAGGGATGTAGAAAGTATAAAAGAGTTAGGGGGCCAGATAAAAAAGGGGTACATGACCACACCCTATTTTTTAAGGTGGGGAATTATGGATCACGCAGGAGCACTTTTGTACGATTAGCCAAAAAGTAGGGTGCCATGGCCTCTCCGGTCTCAGGCTCCTATGTCACATGTTGGCTCCTATGTCCTATGCCCTTATGTCTCTGGTAACAGTTGTCTAACCTGATCCTTGACCTTGAACTTATAGCAAGTACATTGGTAAGAAGGTCTCTGCACTGAATTGGTACAGTGGAGCTACCAATGGATAACACCAACACAACCATAACATTTAACGAATTTTAGGTAAACCCACTGACAAGTGATTCAAACCAAATACAAATGTCAATAAGGCAAGCAGTAGAATGATGTCTTCAAAGGGTATAATGTTGTTGAAGGCATGGAATTGACACCATAACGTAGATAAGTAGGCCTAACTTTTGCAATAAGGGCTTTGAAACATACCAAGTCTTCGAGACATTAGGATAATCTTGTCCCTGTACTTCTTTTTGTGACAGAAAGGATTCCCAGAAAGTTCTAGTTTTGAAAGTGTAGGCCATGAGCGAACAGCACAGGACAAGTCATACAGGTCAGTTAGGTTGTTATTACACCCAAAGAACTGTGCCATCTTGGTAAGAACCGATAGTTCAGATACTTCTGTAAGATTGTTTCCTGAGACATTTAGCACTGTCAAGGATTTCTACAAAGAAAACAGATTCAGATCCAGAAAGAGCTGCTGAAAATGAGATTCAATACAAAAGATGATGATGTGTAAAAAAATACTGGAGCTAATTTCCTAGCTCTTTTACACATTTTAAGCAAAAAGTCTAATAAAAAAATCACTAGTAAAAATTCTACTTCAAGAAAACTTAAACAGAAGAAACCTTGTAGAAACTTTTTTGTGAATTTTAGATATATACACATTTCTACTATATTTGTTTTTCCCTACTATTTCACACCAACAAGCTGTTTCCAGCAGATTATTAAGTTAGAAGTTAAATGACTCAAGACTATCCAGCAAATTATTGAAACAAAAACCAACAGCAACATTTTGAGAATGCTAAATTTCCAAGGAAATCAAGCAATGAACTGACTTTATAAACTGCTGTCAAATGTAGTAGCTACATAACTAGACAGGTTAACACAATAATTTAGTGCTCCTGTTTAGCAATAGGAACTACTGCAATATGAAATCTCAAACCTACAGATAATGCTTCAATGGTTCTTGGATCAAAAAGCAACGATTCTCCTGGTGGCAGTTGTTGGTTTTCAATATGCAGCTCAGCCAAACTTTCAACATTGTCCAAGCTTTCAACAACTGATATTGCATTACCCCCAAGGTACCTGCAGTTGTGTAACAAAAAATGTCAGTGTATGAAAACCTTTGAAAGACTACATGAAAGAATAAACTTAAAGCAGAAAGTTGCATTGAGATTACGAAAGGTGAGGGCATATGTTTGCATGGTACCAGTTTTTAAGGAAAGAACTCACAAAAGGGGTTCATGAATTATAAAACATTTCTTTGTGCCAAATCACAATCAACAAAGAGTCAAAGTATGATTTTTTACATTCTGAGTAGCTAATTCAAAAGTTTAAGAAAACAATTTTTTCAAAAAAACAACAGATTTTTAAAATTTCAAGCAATAACAAAAAAGTTTTCAAATTTTAAAGATATGACCAAAAGCAACCTAAATGTATGGAGTATGCCTATTGGACCTCTTTTTTGTAAATAAATATATTTTTTGCATGCAAAGTTACTGCAAAAGAGGTACTACCCTGACCCTCTAGGGGCCCAGATTAAAAGTTGGTTATTTATTTGCTATTATTGCAATGCATTGCAGCAATCTAAGACATGACTGAAGAAAGAATTGGGTAATCTGAATAACGCTTCAAAATGGCATGGACTGAAAAACTGATTAAACTTCAAGCGTAAAAGTCAAAGCCATTGGATGCAACTGACTTGTCATAATTTGTAATGACAAAGGAACTTACAGTTTGGAGAGCCTTTGAAGCCCATTGAGGCCACTGATTCTGGTTATTTTGTTCTTTTGAAGGTAAAGATGGGTGAGGTTAGTCGTTGACAAAAGGTTCTTGATTATCTTGATGTTGTTGTCATATAGGTATAAAACACTGAGGTTTTTGCACACTTCAAGATTCACCTGTCATAAAAACAATGTTTCGTGAAACAAATATATATTGATTGGGTTAATTGAATACAAAAGAAAACTTAGACTTACTGTGTTACTGCAAACTATGACTGTATTAAACATGACACAAACTTATGTATGTTTATACTTATTGATAAGCATCACAAATACTTTTAATTTTTCTTGTACGGAAAGTTAAAAATCAGTTTAAGACCTGTAGTTATGATGACTATCATTTCGCAATCCTCGAATAAAGACTACAGTGAGTCTAACAGTGAATATTAAGATTAGGCCAAAATTTTCACACGTAGAAGTTATACTCACAATTTCGTCAATATTTTTCTCCTGACAGTATATGTGAGTTAATCTTCGCAAAAACTGGAAATCGTTTTCATAGTTTTGCTTTTTAGAATGGCTTCCATGACGAATAATCAGCTCTGAAGTTATTTTCACCATGTTTATTAGGAGACTTCGTTACACAAATTCTCATGTTTACATCCTTCATTGATCGTCATAGAGATTAACCATGCTGTTTTGGCCTCGCTTCTGTTCCGTCACAGAATTCAAATTTTCCAAGAGAGGTGAATAGACGCTGCTTACAGTGAATCTAAAGCCTCGTAATTGATTTCATATTGGTTATAATGTAAAGGACAGTTTATCTTACATTTTTTACGCATTTATGAAAAATATGTACCAAATTTTTGGATTCTTCAAATTACTTAAAGTAAACATATTTAGGTGCAGAGATATCTTTTATGGTGTACAGAAGTTAGAGAGATCTACATCTTAGGTCCTTCGTTTCTCCACATGAACATAGAGGATTGTAGCTGTATACTATAAGAAATAAACTGCTCCTTGATTATATTCAACCATATAATCTAAATTATAGTTCCAACTCGTTGTTCTGCAGGGCAGTGTTGCTGCAGAATACATAGTTTAAGTTGAAGCTTTCTAGCACAAAAACAACATCATGATCCTTAGCAAGTTTCGAAGCCTGGCAAAAGAACACGAGCTTTAGGCAAGCGAAGCTTGATTCTAAACAGCTGCGATGCCTAAGTTTTCGGAGCAAATCTTCTGTTGGGAGTATCAATAAAATGCTGCTTTTCATATTCAAGTCAGAAGAATGTTGAACGAATGTTCTTACAATCCTTTCGCTTATGTATCTGTTGCTTAATACTAGTGAAAATCAGCAGCAAATTCTTTCTTTCTTGCCTTGTAGCTGCGATAGGAAGGCACAATACAATTTCATTTCGCACTCTCTAAACCTCATTTGAAGTCTCATGACATAGTATATGTCTAATGAGCTTGAGAAACTGCTTCTTTATCTAGTTAAAAGATAAAGCAAATCTCTATATACATATCGGCATATACTGTATTGGCAGAAATTTGACAATTTAGAAAAGGACTACATCTATTAGTCTATTTGCAATAGAATTGGGAATTAAAAGCAACTGTAAAAGCAATGGTCATAAGCGCTGTAGAATCAAAAAATGACACCTTTCTTTTTCATCTGTAACACTAGATTGATGTGCTATCCTAATGACCAAGATTAATGTACAACATTCTAGATACCTGTCAAAATAGTAAAAGAACCTGATTGGCACAGGTCACGTGTCTTTAGTAATGATAACAATACAGTAATGGTAAGTAAACATCGCAGAGGGACAATTAAGCTATCATGGCAGTAAAGGCTATACAACATGGGAAGTAAACATAAGATCGAACTCTATCTTAGCTACCTGAAAGGTACGAAGTAACAATTACATATTAATTATGTCTGGAGGATGAAAGACATCATAAGTCTCTCCTTCAAGAGAAACCAGTCAAACGGAATGCATTACCTATGCATATTTATTGTATTTGTGCATTGTTGATTCAGATTCACTGACCTGTGGTGATCACCTCTCTTGCACAGGTCTCCTGTCCTGGTTTCGAGGCTGAAAACCTGATTACTGCTTTTTCACTCAAAACAATGCAAACCATTGAGAAAAAATGATCAAAAGAGAAGGAAAACAAGTATGGATACCTTAATAAAATTGCTGACTGTTTCTATTTTGTCTGCAGTTTTTTGTCATGTACAACTGAATGGATTTCGCATGGGAAAAGTCCGCGGACAAAAGCACTTTAGAGGTATGTATGCTTCGCATCCAGCCTAAATGAAAGTTGCAATGCAATGTCCGTAGTTTCTTAGTAGCATTACAGACTGCGCGTATTTCTAAGTGAGACGATCAAAAAGGGCCAATTGCAAATCTAGGTACAGCTAATTTTTACAAAAATGTCTTCCTATCCTATCTTCCTCATTCCTATCTTACCCATATCACCCATAAACGATCTTGGCCAAATGAGATTTCCAACCATCTAAAAACTTTGGTTTCTTAGGTGGTTGAAGGTCAATGCTGGCTCTTATTATTTGCAAGGGACTTATCGAATCAACAGCGATGGTAGACAGTGATATATGAAGGTAGAGCTAGCAAATGCTGTTCGATGAGTATGGTTGTGGTGGTAAAGACACCATAGATTCTCTTATCGAAATTGTGAGGTCAAGATCTTATCACCATTAGCCTGTGAGCAGATTCTTCGTATCTCGCAGGACAAAGTCTGCACATAGGCTAATGTTCATTAGGCAAATGTTCATTAGATTGGGTGTATAGAGTGCATTGCACGTTTACGTATATATCTTGCTTTAACTTTGACAGTCCCCAATACATGCCTGGTATTATAAGCAACAAGGCATGTATTATCATTTGCATTATCACCACAAACTAACATCATTAGCTGAGGGCCTGATTTTCCAAATTAGGTATATAACATGGGGCTTTTGCAGGGGCGTACCGGGGGAGTTTGGGGTATATAACCGGGGGTTGGACAATTTCAGTAGGAAACACTAGGCATAGCACGTGGAAGGATTTCAATTGCTCGTAATTGATAGGAACATATAATAGTTACAATTCACGATAAATGACTGTAAAATAAGTTATACATTGACTAGCAAGAGTTGAATTTCGTTCTTTAAACTCGCCCGTGGTCTTTACACCTCACTTCAAATCGTCAATGTACGCCCCTGGGCTTATGGGCGATGGTACATATAATAAAGAATATAGCATACAGTATAAAGTTTAAAGCACTGAGAGTATATAGAAAAGTATGTTTTATGTTGGTATTGACCATTGATATTAAAGGTATCGTAGCATACTCTGAAAATTCTCGTAGCATCAATGCTTGAAAATTAGCAGAAGCTAGTTGGCTTGAACAGATTAATCTAAGCAACCAGTTTCCATCCATTACAGACACAAAACGCGATGAAATTCCTGAGCCACAATGGTCAAGACAAGCCAATCAAAAGATGTACTCAATGACAGCGGCAAAGCATGGGTTTTACGAAAGCAGCGACATCTGCGAAGGCGCTGGAGGGTATTTGGCGACGGTGACTAACGTGCTTGACCAAGAGTCAATGAACGACTTCATCAAGAAATCAAACTTGCCGAATGAAGAGTTTTTCTGGATTGGTAAGTAGATTGCCTGTAGCCCTCTTAGATACAAAGTTCCCACTCCCTCCCTTATGTTATGGCAGCATTTCTAGTCGCGTTAAGATTTAGACGAAGAATACTTCGTGGTTTCTCACATATTCTTGGTTATCAAGATTTGTCTTTTAACCACAAAACCAATCAACATTTAATGTTTAAAACTGAAATGCTAAATACAGTGGTTAAGTGACAGTTTGCTACTACGCACGCGCATTAAATACTTGCATGGGGACGAGGTTACACAAGTACACAGCGATCCGGTTACAATGTAACAGGGTTCGCTTCTGGCTCCTCTGTTAGCTGAGTTGTCTGGCTGGTTTCCACTTCTACGCATAAGCCTTTTCTCCTTTCATGAAATGCTAAATTCAGTGGTTGAGTGGCAGTTCGCCGCTACGCATGCGTAATATAAAAACTTGCATAGGGACGAGGCTACAGAAATACACAGCGATCCGGTTACAATGTAACAGGGATCACTTCTGGCTCCTTTGTTACTTTGAGTTGTCTGGCATAAGGAAAACTCAAGAAACGAACCACTCGCTTTGCGGTGCTTAACTTACTGATTTTGAAAATGGAGAAAAGGCTTGTGCGTAGAAGTGGAAACCAGATTAGCGTACTAATTACATGTGTAAATCAATGAAATTTAGTCATACTACCTTTAAGACATCATTCTTTGCTTTCGTTGACGTTTCTGGCATTCTTCAGTGAGGTATTCCAGTATGCATCTCAGCAGTGCATGCATTGCACGGTACAATTATGAAATTTCTCAAATTGACGGAACAATATCAACATGCTTAGGCCTTATATGTAATGGCATTTTGCATTTCAAGGCATTTGTAAAAAATGGTAAGTCTGCAAAGCTTGGTAGGCATAGTCTAGGAGGCAGCATGCTTTATGGAGAAGAGTGCGAAAATGTGTGTATCTATGGGCACAATGGAAATTTCTCTAGTGCAATGCAATGCTCTTTTCATTTAACTGTAAATACTTCGAGTAGATTGGCACTTGCTCGAATTTTAATATTAATGAAAACTTATTGCCATGAAAGTGTATCAAGCACCTCAATATTGAAAATAATCTGCTCAAAGACTCTCTTTTCAACAAATAAGTGAATGAGATCATATTTGGCATATGTTTACGTCATGAGCCTAGGTTAAAATATAGACTATGATGTAATGCAGCCAGCAGCGGGTTTAACCTGCATTTGGCCTATTGGCAAGACTATAATCAAGAGAACTGTGAACCTGCATTATAGCTCAAATACTGAACCAAAGTTCTTTTCCATAAGATCCCTTTTGTTGTAGCTAAACGAACATAAAAATGTTGCGCGTTAAACTTGAAAGCACCATCATTACTGATAATCTCTGTTAACGTATAGCCCAAAAGTAGAAATATTGAGCAAATTGTTGAGATAAAATTTCTTTGGCAATACTTTCTCCCTGTAGGTCAATTCTCTATTGATAATTGTGTGCAAATTTCTCTCTAGGCCTAAACGTTGAGGGCCCAAACCAGTGGATATGGCATAGGACAAAACTTCTTGTCATGAATTTCATGAACTGGTCACCAAGGCAACCTGCGAATAGCAATGCATTGCAAGATTGTGGTGCTGCGGGGCAGGATGGGACATGGTTTTCAGTGGAATGTGACGAGAAGCATTATGGGATTTGTGAGAAAATTGGTGAGTACGGTATGAAATAGTTATTGCTTGAAGAGAATAGAAGCATAGATCGAACACTTTCTGAAAGTAGACAGTACAGAGCCTGCGCAGTTAAGTCACATTGTAACTGTGCACGTGAAGAAGATTCAAAGGCATATCACGTGCAATTTACAGTGGAAGTGACCACGTGAAATGGTAGATGGATACTTGTGATTAGTTGACGTATGATTGACAGTTCGAGCTTGATGGCTCGTTGTCATTTAAATATGCTTCAATCCCCTTTAAAGGACGTGTTTCCGCTCTCCAACCGCTTGGGTTGTACTAACTATTATCTAATGGTAATTGTAAATCTAGTTACATTCATCTATACGAATATATTGATACTATAACGATTGCAGCTGCTGATGATCTTGATCGATCACTAGCTTATGATTATCATGATGATTGATTGATCATAATGGTGATTGCCCGCTTGATTGATCACCTGGTAATGAGTTCATGATGGTGGCTATGAATTTGAGTCTATCATTTGTTAACATGAAACAATGTTTTTAAAGATCAGAAATCAGTGAGTTCATTGACACCGACTTTGCGACCAAACCAAGATACCACCGTCTCTACATCAACTACAGAGCAAAAACCCCCGGCAACAGCATCTCCTAGTACTGACGGATCAAAATCAGTTGCACTGGGAAGCAAAGGTTCAAAGGCAATGAAACCAGGAGGTTTCGAAAACCATCCAAATCTAGTGAAATCGGGAGAAGGAGAGAAAGAGAAATTCAAAAACGGCGGTCTGTTTTTGCTGTATAGTTTGATATTGACTCACGGTGCCTTGGGGGCAGGGCTGAGGGCTCTTCTTTAGAATGGTGCAAATAGTGCAAATGTGACAAAAGGAAATAACAAGTGTGACATTGTAGTGAAAACTGCGCTTTGCCTTTTCGGTTGGGTAAAGTCATTGCTTTTGCACAAAATTATTGCAAAAGAACTTTTAAAGAAGTTAACTATAGTTTAATTTTATACAGAATTTAAAAACCCTATTCATAACTGCATTCGAGCTTTTGTCTTGTCTTTCTTATGGAAAAAATCATCATCCTTGCACATAAAAACTTGACTATAGCTTTATTCTAAACTATGAAATAGAGCATATTCATAAAAACTTGTTGGGCAGGGTGTGTTTGAAGCTTGTAAAATCATTCTTTGTCTTGGGAAACTTACAAAAAACCATGATTTTATAACCGCCCCCAAGAAATTCTGTACTCCCCTCTTTGGGTTTAGATCACGCAGATTCAAGCTGCCAAAATATGTTGCGAAAACCTTAGCAAGATAAACATATCTGAAATGCATAATGTTCCAATTCTAGAGCGCTGCAACCTGATAAAATTTATCAACAATTATGGAGAACCAGTTGCCATTACCAGAAGCGTGGGAAGCCAGGGGAAAAAAGAGTTCGTGATCGAAGGGAAAATATACAAATTGAACACGGTATTTCAAAAGGTGCAAAGTGTTGTCAGAATGGAGCCGGTAGTATATCGGCAAGAGTTGCTAAAAACGATGCTAACCTTTTACTAGCAGGAAAAGAGTCGTTTACACTGATGCCTGGAGATTGTGATGGAGAATTCGTGGAAGTAGAAATATCCAGACTACCATTAGGTACAAGCATTAAAAATGCAAAACATATTTTATTTTAAAACATACTTTCAACATATTTTAAAACATTATATTTTATACATGCAAAACAATGTAACGCTATAGGTGTGAAACATTTTTGCTAGTTAAGCCCTAAAAGTTTGATATTATTACGAAAGTAGAGTTTCTTTGTTTCTCCATTCGTTGGTTAGAAGTGTCAGTGTGAATCATAGATATTGATTAGAAGTCAAAAAAGGAAGTTTGACAAATGTCTGAAAAATTTACTAAACAGTAAAAGACATGTAGCAATTATGCCTTCATCCCAAGGAACAATTTTGCACGACGTTAAGGAAAGCACCGAAGAAGAAGAAAAAAGGCCCGAAAAAGACCAAGAGTTGAAACCAGTGAAACCTGCGACAGAGATACCTGGAAAGAAATCGGCATGCAGCGTTGAGACATTCGGAGGCAATTCTGGAAATTCGTGTTGTCATTTCCCATTTAAACATAATGGAAGGATGTACCATGACTGTACCTCAGAACAAAGACGGCACCTGTGGTGTAGTACAACTAGAGACTATGACAAGGATGCGTTATGGGGCTTTTGCTGTTTAGAAAACGAATGCACAACCTGAGCTTAGCATAAGCTGTATTATCTAAAGGCTGGACAATGGAAATAACAAATGGTTTTCTTTGTGATATTACAGTTCTTGTTGTGAGTGGGTTATCATTTAGTTGATTCTGATCAGAAACTCATCTTCACTCAAGCTTAAAAACATACACATTTGACATCACTGTACTATTTGACCCATACATAACACTGTTATGCATACTTTTATAACACATGTTTGTATATTGGAGAAGTGGAAAGAGACATACTTTAATATAAATACAGGCTTGTAGAGATACAAAATGTACTCTTTTCTCCTCCTTCAACACACATAAATATGTCGCTATTTGCAAATGTATTGAGTACTGTATTACTTTGTTTATACTTTTATAACAATGTACATAGATTAAGAGAGTATGAGTAACAAACGAAAAGCATGATTATAAAGCATATGTCACTCTAACAAAACTGTTTCTATTTGATCTACTTGAAAATCACATTTTTTTCATGCATATTTAGGTAAATAACTAAAAGTTGTGTCTTGATAATCAATATTTACTATTTGGCATTTACAAACCTCCTAACAATAAATCATTGTGAGTTTTCACGAGGCTATAATGAAACCAGCTGTATCCCTTGCAACCAATTATAATCCCTTACCATTTAAACAATTAAAAATGATTACTATTATCAGCTTGCCTTTTCCAGATTAGCTGATCAATATAACGTACCATGATGAAACAAACAAGACAAATATTGATCCAGTAACAGAAAAACGAAACAAGCTATATTTGTGCAGAATCTGATTCTGATTCCAAATACATTGAAAAATAAGCAATCATTGATGTTTGGAAAAAAAAGCCAATTACGGCTGGACACAATAATTATTAAAACAATGTGTCTCTAAGAAATACCTCTTAATTTTATGCAATGTTATAAAAACAATTGACCTTTTATTTTTATTGCCAGACCCCTATAGTTTTCTAGAATGTGTGGCTTTTTCTGCATAGTTTTTTGCTCTTCAGAAGCCTATCCAGCTTCACTGATTTTTGATGCCATACTTACAGTTTCTAAACACTACCAAGGATCCTTTCTCTCAGCTAAAATGCCATATAATCTTGAATCATCATAAAACATTCAAGCTAATTTGATAGATCAAATGCATTTACTAAGTTGGCATGTGAGCAGAACAAATTATGTGATTTTTCTAAACTACAATAAGTAATAAGATAGGATCTCTAATATGTAAATTGAACAGCTTCAAGAGCATGGTATTTTCTTCGCTGCTTTTTGTAAATTACATGAATTACTATAAGCACTATCAGCATGGAAAAATCACCAACCATCAGATGTACTGATGCAACAATAAATTCCTTTCAAGGAGGGTTTAAAATTATCAAATGGTTTCTATAACTATGTTTTTCGAATCCCATACTTCTTCTTCAGTTCATCTAAGTGCCGCTGTCTATTTTGCCGTCTGAGTTCAGCATCTCCTCTACTAACTGGTCTCACCATGGGTTCTTCTAATTGTCTACACCAACAAAATTTACAGAAGAGTGTTCATTACCTTTTAGGCTATTCCATATAAGAGAGATAAAGTGAAAAAATAAGCATTTCATGTGACAATAGACATATGTAAAAGCAGTATAGACACTGCTGTTTTCCCGAGGGTTTAAGCACTGAATAACAAACAAAGTAAGCAGAAATTTATATTCAGGTGTGAATAAAACAATGTGACAGACAGGAGGATAGATGAAAACTTCCAAACTTTCTCAAATTCCAAAAATCATACTCCCAGAATGATTTGCAATAAAAAGAACCTGAATTGTCAGTTTGTAAAAATAAATTTGCATGCCAAACAGAAAAAGCAAAATACCTTGTTGGTTCATTATCAGCCAGTGGTTTATTATCATCAGAAGTCACTTCAGGTGGAGCTAGCTCTCCAATATAGTGATCATTTTCAAAAATGCCATCCGATCTGCAGATGAATGTTCACTTATATGAATTTGTAGTTAAAATAGAGTGGGATAATATCTTTCAACATTGAAGAGATCACAAACAGCTTTTGCATTATATATGTGATATATGTGATGATACAATGGGCTAAAATTGAGTCCATAAACAGATTAGGTAAACAAAGTTAGCGCAAGTTCCTTGATACCTGACTTTTTCGATACGTACGAGAATATCGCACGGAAAATTTACAGTGGAGCATGGGCAAATTCGAGACATCCGCAGGAAATGATTTTTAGGGTAGATAAGTGACTACATAAGTCGAACAGTGAGCTTGTTATAAGAAAAGCACTCACATTTTTCCGTTGCTGAAAGTATACCTCCCATAGCCATGTTTTTTGTTTCTTCTCCACATTCCATCATACGAATCCCCGTTGTCATAATAATACTGACCTCGTCCATTTCTTTGTCCAAAGCAGTTTCGCTCTCCAATATACTTGCCAAACTCAACGTAGTCATCATCGCCAGACTCTCCATGCTTTCCTTTTGGACAGATACATCCCATTTTCGATTTATAAGATTCTAATCGACAACTTCTTCCTCAACATTGAAAATTGAATTGCTTTACAAAAACATGTAAAAGAATTAGATAGCGAATCTCAAGCTTTCGTAAACAATTGCAACCAATTTTATTTCCTAAACTCCGCAGTTCAAACATCGAAGGTCTGCAAGTTGTTTTCTGACTGATCATCATTCCTATCGTGCGCATGCGTTGATGTCAACAGTTCTAAGAAGAAATTACTTCCTTTTCCGGCAAAATGGACAGGTACATTTCTTTGATGATGAAAATATAATGATAGCACGATAAGACGAAAAATATGCGAAAAATCTAGCCGATTTGACATCGTGGCGTGACATTTCCACCGTGATGTAATCATTACTGCGTGTAATCATTACAACTTAATGGCGTGTTTTAACTTTCTTTGCCGATTATGTACTTGAGCACTCAACTACTGTTCGTGTCATGCGCCATTCTATTGCACGTGTGGGTTTACTGGTCTTGAAATTCTTGTGACGTAATTTGATGGCTTTCGAAAGCATTGCATGACTAGGTCCTTTGGTTTTCAATAGTTTGCGATTGGTTCAGAATTGGAGCTTATCGACAATTTATCTTTCACGCTCCAATTACGGAGCCGAAAAGCTAGTGCTTGCATTAAGTCCAGCCGAGACCGATCTCTATTCATTTGCTAGAGGTCTGCCAAATTTATTCCAAGACACCTAATATATTGACAAAGGCAATCGTTTTGTCATGTGACCGTCAGTCTCATGTTCACCTGACTTTTCAACTAGATTAGACTTTCCACTAGGCACTTCTTCTTTCAAGAAAGTTTTATGAGAATCACATGGCTTAAGTTCTTATCGATTTGACCACTATAAAGCTCGAAATTTGAATTGAAAGGGCCATATGATTCTGAGACCGACAAAATATAAAAAAGTGCATGACCTTGGCAAATATCAACACTATTCTGTGGTTGTTTATGCCTCTTTTATCCATCTTCCAAGAATATTTTTGACTCATGCATTGAGTAGAGCATTAAGAGTCATATAGTTTGGTTCTACTTCTGTAATTCTATAAAATAATTCTGTAGGTAAAAAAATTCCAAACAGCTTTTGTAAAGAAAGTAAATCTATTCATGAAGGTCAAGAGCATAAAGTATTGGACAATAAGTTATGCATAAGTACAGCAATAGGTAGGAACATGTGCTTAGGATGGGAAAAAAACTAGCAAAAATTACGTAGTAGCGTAAGTCAGTCATTTATTTGTCAGTAATTCTTGCTTTCAATCAATTTAGACATTCCGCTTGATCAGACCTCCTAATTTTCACAAATCAACCTTTCAAAAAACACGATACCAAAAATCTGTGTCCAACTTTCTAACAAATATTTTTTCACTCAGGAAAAATTATGTTGGTGGTGCAAAAAGTGATTTTCTAATTCTTTGTATATTTAAATTTAGCAGCATTTTTTATTTTATTCAAATAATTTCCTAATCATGCAAATACAGTGAATTCTTATTGGAGATTAGGCTTGATTTTCCAACAATGTTTCTGTTGATAAAATGTTATTGTATCAAGAGGTGTTAATGGTAAGTAAATAAGGCTGATATTTTTTTGCGCAAAACCTCCAATGACTAATAACTGGGGGTCTATGCCAAAAGAAAAAGGAAATTGAAAGGTCTTCTTGGTAGATCAAAGTAATCAATATAATTATGCCATCAATTTTAGTTTAAGAATAGAGCAAAAAAAGAAACACAACGGATGTCAAAAATTTGAAGATTTCATTAGCATATTATTATGTTAAGCTTTAAATAATTTTTCTCACACAACACATTATTGGAAAAGTATTAGGTTGACTTTACCCAGAGAGCTACAAAACAAGATTTAATTCTAAACGCAAGATATTGTGATGACTATACACTGCCAGGGTGCTTCCAAATAAATCTCTTTATCCATACATCATCTCTGCCATTGCAGACATTGGCTTTGGTAGATACAAAACTTGCTCCAGGTAGTCAGCCAAATCACTTGATTCTGTGTCAAATAAGTCATCTTGATTACAAGAAGCAGCATTTCTAAACTCCATACTACATGATCTGTGAATGGTTTTTTCTTTTCGATTTTGATCAGAATCTTGCTTGGTTATTTCAGGCCCATTATTTGTAATAGAAGTTCGATTGCTGGTCCCACTTTTAGATAGTTCAGGTAGCATCTTAACTGGGATTTTAAGTTTGCTTTCTTTTAGCAGATACTTTGGTCCTATTGTTCTTGTCTTGTGTAAAGCTTTATCCACTAAACTTTCATTTTTTGATAGTTGAAGATGATTCCTGGCTTTGTTTTTGCATCTACTCTGGATTGTTTTTCTAGAAAAATCAAGGAGATACTTCTGTGAATCAAGAAAATAAATTGCATTTAGAGGTTTTATGATAAGTACAAGAGATCATTGTCTTCTTTGATAATCTGTGACAAAAGAAAAAGGAATCACATTGGTTTTTAAAGATGCAAAAAGTAACTCATCATTGTTTGAGGTCACTATCATTACCATACATCAATCAAGACAAACAAAATAAAGTACTGTTATTATAAAAACAGACAACCCTCTTCTTTTGATGCAAGTGACCACTCCCATTGAGTTAGCACTCAGGCAAATCTGTCTATGTGAGCTTTTAATTGCTTGTGCAAAACAGTAAATTCTGTCTTAACATTTCACAATATAATAGCTAGAAACTAGTATGCCAAAACTAGTTTCGCTTTTTCTAGCAATTGTGAAGTTTTGTACCACAAAGCACTTGTTCAAAAAGCTGGAAATTGTGTGAACTGGTGAAAAAGCAAGGGAAAAGATGACCTCTTTTTAACTAAAAAGAATTTCACTGTTAACACAAATTCATTCAATTTCTGATCAAACTATCTGTATTTTTATCTGTATTGTTCAAACAGGGTACATCATCTTTACATTTACCCATCCAATTCTTTTTACATTGAGCAATCACTTGCACAAGAGCAGATACATATAAAGGCCTGTAAATATATACAAATAATTAAGAATAGGACAGAAGGAAGAAGAATCATAATTTTATGCACACTTAAGAGTTATTTTTCATCTGATGCTATAGAGAAAGACATCAGGAAATAAAAAAAAGTTGGCAAAATAAATTAGTAAGTCAAGATAAAAAACATGAGATAGTTGTGAGGATCCACATCCAATCAGCATCCATTTCACACAATTCTTGGACTTCAGGAAAAAATAATATTGGGAATTTCTGATAGCGAATTTCTTGAAAACATTGAAGTTCAAAATTTCCACAAAGGTCTTTTTCTCTGATTTGAGAAATGTTCAACATACTTACTCAGATAGCATTCTCTGTAACTAAATTTTGTAGCCTTAGCTAGCTAAATTAGTTAATCAAATGCTACAATTTAAACAAAATTTACCAGTTTTTGATACAGATCTTTGGATTCAGATATTATGAGTTTATTAAATATTTTCTTATTATAGATGAAATTACAAGAGCATTTAGAGCATAAATGATAGTTTTATCAATTGACTGAAGTTGTTAAGCAATACTATATTGTTCCTTATTTGGAGGTTGTTTGATCAAAAATTGGGGAAGAGAGTCTTTCTTTTTTTACTGCACAAGGTTTCTTTCAACGTTCAAGCAAACGACTTACTTTAACTTTGTGTTAATTACAACGAAAACCCCCAATGAGCTTGATAAATTCATCGTTTTTTATGACCACTTATTACATGTTAGACATTGTCTCTATATGTTATCCGTTTGATTTCTTAAAATTCAGCATATTGGTAACTGTTTAAGGTACCTTAATGTCTCATTCAATGTTATTCAATAGGCACTACACATGAAATTAAAATGAAGTCTTAACACAATATCACTTAAAAATTAAATTTTCGCATATGAATTGCCATTTTTTACGAATCAAAGTCTACATTAGATGTTTGTCTCGTGGTACATAAAAATCGATAATTTGCTGATAATAACATGATATATAACAGTTTGTTTTTTATTTTAGACTAGATTTCGTGCACAAAATAGGCCATGGCCTAACTTTTGAACTCTTTTATCGGCTTCAATATACGGGTTTCGAAAGTTCTGGAAACAAGCAGCAGTTTATCAAAACAAGAGTAAATTTCATTACCGCTTCACTGATTCAACTTTAAGATGTTTGATTTTGGCAAAAATTTCTTCGAATTCTTTCTCCTCTTCGCTAGCCTCCATCCGTCAATGCCTTTGTTTTCAACTACTACTACAAAACAGCGCCATCTTGGGTGACGTCATGAATGCGGTTGACACTCATGATGTTGTTGTGCTGCTCGTTCCAACTGGTGGTTGTCATGGGAATTACAACAATAACAACACACTGACTTAATGCTGCTTATGTGTTGTGTAATTTCACTGGGAATGAAAAACAGAATTATTATTAATACACAAATTCAACACAATAAAATCTTCTATAGATTCAAATCCTAACAGTCATTTTAATGCAATAATTATTTAGTAGGCAATTGATCGGCTACAAAACTCTTAATCCTAGAGTGATTTCTGAATTTCTCTATTTCTGTGCTCTCTTTCATTATATTAAATGAGCTCTGATAAACTTCCATTACCAGTGCCTCGTGTGAATTCAACCGGCCTCATCCCAGTGTCCTTGTTTCTCTAATTGAATAAGTAAAGTTCGTAGTTTGTTTGAGACAACATGGAAGCAGCAGCAGAAAATGAGCGAGTCTCGACTGCGTATGATCAAATATGTTTCTCAGGTGAAAGTGGTTGCACCCTCTTCAGGGCACACTTCCTTAAGCCTGACATGTGCACTTCCTGTATGAAAGAAATTGGAAAGCACACCAGAGATGCCGTGAAATCTGAGGAAATTGTCCTTCGGGTACTTAAACTGTGGCTTTCTCTTGTAAATTATCAAACTTTATTCTGTGGAGTAGCACAAAGCCAATAGAGTCTATAATTTCTATATTACTGTAAATTTCTCGCCACACGATAAAAATAAAATTTATCAGCAGATACCTGATTCTTGCCTCATTCTTTCATTCTTCAATATCAGTTTGAATAACATTCAATTTCCCCCATCCAGCCGTCCCCGGTCCGTGATGGAACTTGGAGCAATGACACGATATGAAAGTACCCTAGGCTACTTTGATCCTTCAGATGAGTCACTAGTTGTTGAAAGTTGACCAGTTAAAATCATTGTTGAATTGTTGAAAGTTAAAATCATTCGTAGGTCAGAAAGAGGATGCTGTCACATCTATCAAAGATTACGAAAACTCGAATTCACTTGCTTCTGCAGAATAAATTATCTCTTAAGATAACATTTCTACCCCAAATGACCGACTCGCTTGAACAAATCATTGTCCTTAAAAAATCCTGGACAAAATTGCCTCACTGTTTTAATTTCGCGAAGATACCATTTGATTCTCATTGCAGGCAGTCGAACATACGCAGAAAGGAACTACCACACCAACACTGCTGCTAGATAATGACCCAGCTACAAATAATGGAAAGTTATTTATTGGAGGGTTCAAAGCTGCTATCAACACTGAGTTTTTGAAAAAGGAAGGAGTAACACACGTTCTCAATGTTGCTGGAAAGGGGCTTGGATTAGTATTTGGGCCAAAATACAGGGTGCTTGAAATAATTTATTCGTTGAATTTCTTTGAGCATACCTTCAATATCTTGTAGACTCCTCAAATATTTATTCAGTTTTTGCCATAACTCATGCCCCTCAAGCTAGACTCAAAGACCAACTTTAGGATTTAATCAAATCATTCTTAAAGTGAATCTTTGCATCAATCATTTGTCTGTCTTTTCTGCATAACACTGATACATCCAAAAACTAATCTAACAAGATAGTAATTTTTTCCCAGAAAGTAGAATAGAGATGGAATTTACCATTCTTCAAAAGAAATGAATTAATAGCCAAAGGAAGAACAAAGTCTATTGAATAGGTTCTACTAATAAATTGTGAATTATTGATAAAATTTTTAAAAAGTAGTAAGTTTTAACTGTTTAAGTCTTTTGATGTAAGATTTTTTAACTCCCTCTATATCACTGAAAACATAAGAGTCAAAGGAGTGGTTAGTTGTAATAATTTATTTTTAGTCAATAGAGAAGATCAGCTTTAACAGATGAATTGCTTTGTAAATTTGAAGGAAATTTTGAAAGAAACTAGAAGAAGCCTTAACATCACTGCTCTGGATTTGGAATGGGAAGATTCAATGAAGTACCAACTCACTGAAGATGACTTGAAGGAAGCTGCCTGTTTTATTTATGAAGGAAGGAAGACTGGATCTGTGCTAGTTCATTGTGCCCAGGTAAATTCCTTGAAAATAAGTTGTGTGAGAATACCAAAAGGATTATCAATGGCTTTTGTCTAATATCTTGAAACAATTTTTTTGGAGGAATGTATTATTTGAAAGATTTTTTATATGTAACTGAAGGTACTAGTTGAGTCAGAATGTCATGGTATTATATTTTCGTTTCATTAGATTTTATACATTGGAGGTTTTTATGAAAAATATGATCAGACAAACAATACAAGAGACAGTTTTTATTTGAGTGGTTTGTAGCTTGTAGGCTATACATGTTTTTTAGGCTAAGGAACATTGTCAGAAACATCTTTGTTTTGAAATTCTTTGATTAAAGGGAATATCACGTTCTGGAACAGCAGTGTGCGCTTATTTGATGGCAACAAGGAAAATGAAGACAATTGAATCCATCGAGTTCATTCAACAAAAACGGAAAATGGTAAATCCAAACCCAAGCTTTAGAATTGCCCTCATCAAATTTGAGAAAACCAAAACACTGAAGGCTTTGCAAGAAGAGTTTGGTTGCTAATTATCACCCGCAACTCTATATTTATAATTGATAATCTAAGGTGTTTGCTATTTAAATTAAGCCCTTTTAGTGGTGGTATTTTGACCAAGTTTGTTAACTTGGGTATTTTTATAAACACATTTTATATATCACTGCTCTAGTACCAAACAAAGGTCTTGTGAGTATTGGGAAGGCACAGGGACCTGCACCTTCCACACTGTTAACACAACCTAGCTTTACCCTTTTGGTGACAATATCCACCAGTTGGGTGCAAAAGGACTTCTTAGTTTACACTCCTCTGGTAATGGCAATGTAATCAGTTCTAGGTGCTCATGTTATAAAGAAAATTTGAACCCCATTGTCATGAGAAGAATTGCTTGCTTTGCAATCTTTGAGTAGAACCTGTCGTGGTAGTCAAAGTATGTTGGCGGAGTGAAACTCATTTTAAGTGGTATTCTTTTAGTGATAAGTTAGAAAATTTAGAAAATTCAGCAAGAAAACCTATTAAATCAGTTATCTACCAAGTGAAATTTATTATATGACAGTTATTATTATTATCTGCTCTGTTGTATTTTTATCTTGTCAAATTTTTTAAATGCTGTATGTAGTAGTATTGATATCTACATACTATTTAGCCGATTCAACTATTACATATGTAATTTAGTCACGTACCTGAGGGATCCAATTTGCTTTTGTGCTTTCTGTTCAAGACATTTGATGTTCTACATTACAACAGTCGCATTCTGTGTGAGGCCGCCTTAAAAGTCAAAACATTCATGACACATTCTACCTATTTTAAGCTAGAAAAGGTTAATGCTGCATTAACTAGAGTAGGTAAGTCAGTGTACTATTGATGAAAGTTATGGAGATTGGAAGATGAAATTCTAAAACAAAATCGACCTTTGTTTTCGTGAATTGTCTTTAGGAAAAGAGCTCAACTCCTTCGTTCTGCTTGCTTTGCCCAAATCTCTGTTCTTTTGCACCTTGCCCTGATAACATAGAAGCATTCCTGTTTTGTGTTCATTGTGCAAGCTCATTTTGGTACTTACACAATTATCAGATCAGTTCAGTTCAGCAGATAAAAAACTTGCCGAAACAAAGCAGAAGAGAAACTTCAACAGTCGCTCTTAACTTTGAGTTCCAATAAATTCAAGAAAATTGGAATTGATATATTGATAGCTACAGGGGAAGTCTGGGCCATATTGTTATGATTGCCCGAAAAGGGACTTTCTTAAATGCGCACCAGCGTTGGTTCGTTGTCACCAAAATTGGCAACAATGTAGCATTGAAAGTGCCTGCAGTGGTACCTGCTGGTTTTTCATGTCTTGACTTGTTTGAATGACGTTTGCAGAAGTGCAACGCCTCCTGTTTAAAGCTGAACTCGCCAAAGTCTGTTTTCGAATTTTCTAAATTTAATCCTAGCCGTGTTAAATTAACTGCAATTGCTGCTAGTAAGCTTAAAAAAGCAAACGATCGTAATATTCTCGATCACCATTCTTTCGACTTTGTTAACAAATGCAGTCACTTAATTTAGTGTAACCAAATCCAGGGATTTTTCAGGAATTGCGTTTTCCCTTGAAAAGAAACTTCCATGTTCTATCTTTTGAGGTACTTTATGTCGGTTTATTTGTGTTTCGGTCAAAACAGAACACGCTTTTAGTCAGTGGCTCTAATATACACTGAAGAATCAGTCACGTTGGGTCATCAATCATGTTTTAACAAAATTGCCAGTGGCTAGTGGCATGACTTGAGCGATGCACGCATGTAGGCCCGTTCACCTAAACACGTAAATAATAATTCTTAAAAGTTAGCAAAAAATGACAATAATGTAAAGTTTGCCAATCAAGTTACATTTCCATTTCATCTTCAAACGAATCTGTAAAAGATGATTCTTGCATTGGTGCATAGTGAAATGCAACTGCTTATGGATTTTGATAAATTGAAATCATCGTCTGGCTATCCATAACTGCTGAAAGTCATTTGCTGAATAATCAGTAAAGAATCAAGAATTGAAGAAACAAGAGGAAGAAACGGCGTTAATAAATGCTTGTGCTTTCATAAAACGATAGTATAGAAAGGTACAAAAAACAAAGATGAGATTGATCATCGTACGGTCCTTGCCATTCGTTCTACTGTGCTTGAAAGTAAGTGATCCAAATCAACACTTGCACGCCATGGTGAATCCATCTGCTGTTTTCTTATCTTCTTTGGCACTTCAAACATACGAAGAATTACCGGCCACGCCATGGCTGACGGTATCTTCTTCTGTATCCAACACGATAAGATCTCATTCGACGAAGCCACCTTCGCCTGAAGCCATATCTTCTTCTATAGCCAGATCTTCTTCTAAAGCCATATCTTCTCCTGAATAATGATCTTATTCTCCGGTGGACTGATCTTCTTCTTCTTCTTCTTCGCCTTCTCCAAGGGTCAGCTAGAAGGCAATTTTCAGGCGTCATTTTATGGTGCTAGCTTTGTAAATCCATGGACTGACAAACTTTGTCAACACAAGAATATGAGTATCATATCGTTAACACAAGAATATCTTTGTATCTAGTTTTGATACCGTTAGTAATGATTTCACGAAATCATCAAAAACAAAACACTTGTAGCTGATTACGTAATTAAGGCCCAGTCCTTTTCTTTCCCTGGGCCTAGTTAGGCTATGTTAACGGACTGCCATTACATTATACTTTTGATAGTTTGCACCAACTCAAAATGTACCTGCGGTCGCGGAAGGGTCTTCTTCTTCTTCTTCATCATCGTCGTCTTCCAATTCAGCAGGATCCGCCTCCACAGCTTCATCTTCTACTTCATCTTGAAGCTCCGCAGGATCCGAAGCTTGATCGACTGTAAGAAAGGATATGATATGTGTGTTCGTTATTACTTACACTGTCAAAAACTATGTCAATAGTTTTCACTTGAGGCTTTTCGTACTGTATTTAAAGTTGTCTCGAATAGCAAAAAGATCATTTAAATAGTAATAGTAAAGGAAGAATTATTTTCTGTCGCTTGGCTGCACGCTCGTGATGACATAAATGCCATCGTTAAATTCAAGCTGAACAGACGATAGACACTGTCGTCAAAACAAAGCTTAAATTTTGATGAAAACGTATCAGCCCCACTTGATGCATCAATACCTTCAACTTGTTAATTAAGGATTCATTGAAAGAGAAGGCAACTGCAGTTGAAGAGGTATCTTTTCGACCTCTTCTGACTATGACCGTAGCTTCTTTGCCAACCGAGTAAATTTTGTAACCAAGGAAAAGCGATGGAAAACTCACCAGTGTCTTCTGCACTAAATGCAAGTGAAAAGGCACACAGGGCCACAAGGATGAATAGTGCCACCGCCCTCATCTCGGAGAGTTTCCTAAAACAAGAATTCTTCACCATCAGGTTTGGAGTATTGCTGGAACATAAAACGAGTTCAATGATAGCATCCCATATGGTTTGTTGATGAAGCCATGGAGGCATCATAGGAAAATCTTTGAGATAAATTAAGAAGTGGTAAGTAGAAGGAGAGTAACACTGACGAAAAGGTGTCGAGAGCCGCGTCAATACGTACCCTTGCGAAGAAGCCTTCCGAAGTCAGCAGCGAGATTGAAGGCTCGTTCTGGACTGCTGTATTTATAGCTAGCTTCTCGCAATAATAGCCTTCATAGATAAAGAGGTGAGAGTCATCCCAAAAGGTTGACAATGTGCAAAATAATGCAATAAACTTGAGCCCTTGTGGGTCGTGTTTTTAGTGTACGGTAGATTTGGTGAGCTGAAAGTGTCATTAACGCGCGTAATTTGAAAAAGGTGCCCCTTTATCCTCATATAGTTGCGAAGGCGCCGGTTTTGAGGTATGAATTATTCTATTGGGTGATCAGCCTTCCCACAAAGCCAATTAGCGCTCGTATCCGAACCACGTGATCAATCAGGTGTGTCAACGAATGACTCATTAAAAAGGCGAAATGAAATTAAGGGCCCGCCCACATTCTTAACGCGCAACAACAGGTTCAAATTTATCGCAATTTGCCGGTTTACTCAACAGTATAAATCACCTTATAGTCATATAATCACTGGCTTTCGACTTTGCTAAACCTTACCATTAATTTAACACTAGCAGCGTTAGATAATAAACACGTGAACAAATTTCATAGCAGATTATTGCCGATCCACCTTAATTCAAATGCCTAGTCTGAACAGGGCCGGATCCAACATTATTAGAAAGGGGGTGTAGGTAAGACTTCTTTGTAAAATTGCCCTTAAGCTAGCGAAAATATTAGTAGAAAATAATCATTGCCCTGAAGAAATAAGCCCCTTACGCCCCCCTTGAATGTTATAAATGTTATGACTTAGTCGGGTCGAGTTGAATTTCTATTAATAGAGAGTACGTTATTGGTGGGGTCTAGCTTTTTGGAGTTTTGGAGTTTTGGAGTATTGATTAGAATGTGTTGCCTACGGATGCACGCCGATAGTACGGACTACACCTCTTTTTGAGGGGAAAAACATAATAGAGCTATCGCCATTAACCAAATATGTTTCGGAATTACTCATTTTTAGCAAACCAGATCCTTTGTGCGCGAGTAGTTGGAAGCCCTGTACGTTTCTAGTGTAGGCCGGTCTCGAATTGTCAACTTCTACGTCACGTGGTCACGTGTTACTTTTTTAAAATTGCGTCCACAAGCCCCTCAAAATAGAATTTTGTCGAAAAACTTCAAAATACTTGATTTGAAACCATTTTCCACGGAGAGCAGCAATAAAATGACAAAGTAAAATAGATGGCATAAATCCTTTAAGAAAATTGCGAGCTCTCCCTGTGTCACCAGATCGAAGAATGTGGCAAATAAAACAAGAGTTATTGACTATGCTCATTTTGAAAATTTGAAAGAAAATGAAAATTCTGACACCATCAATCACTACTCCAATACAAAAAGCAATGCTTTTCACTGTTCAGTGAATTTACTTTCCAAAGCCTCTTTATCCCCTTGCCCAAGATCTTCTGCGGACGCTTCGGCGACGGTAATATCTCCTCCTCGAAAATCTTCTGCGGACGAATCGGCGACGGTAGAATCTTCTGCGGACGCTTCGGCGACGGTAATATCTCCTCCTGAAAAGTCTTCTGCGGACGAGTCGGCGACGGTAATATCTCCTCCTGAAAAGTCTTCTGCGAATAATTCGGCGACGGTAATATCTCCTCCTCAAAAATCTGCTTCTACGGGATCTGCGTCCCCATCTAGAGATAGGGGTGGGGTCAGCTACGAAAGAACCAGCAGTGGTAAAAAAACTTGTGAAATATGAAAATATCTAATAAACGTGGGCTCAAAACACAAAGCACAAATTTCACAGAACTTTCTTTTAGGAAGCTGATAAACAAAAATGAGCAAAGATTGCTTCAATTTCATAAGGTTCTATACGGGTGAGCAAAAAAATGACGACAGAAAAGCAAGAGAGAAAGGAAAGAAAGGGCTGAATATGTTTGATTTCGAGAGATCATTTACCTTTTCCCATTTCATCAAGGTCTTCATTTTCATCTACTGCACTGTCTTCAAACTGAAGCTTGTTTCCTGGATCAGATTCGTCGTCCGGGTCATTGATGGCCACTTTTCCAATAGCCTCCTTTGAATCAGCCTCTTCTGGATCCTCCTCTTCTGGATCCTCCTCTTCTGGATCCTCCTCTTCTGGATCCTCCTCTTCTGGATCAGCATCCTCTGGGTCAGCCTCTTCTGGATCATCTTCTTCTGGGTCAGCCTCTCCTGGATTTGCTTGTCCTGCATCAGTCTCCTCTTGCTTTGGTTCAGATACTTTAGAATTGGCTTCTTGAGCGTTGGCTACCTCCGTTTCAACTTGGGTGACTGCAAGGGGAAAATAGACAAACGTTTCTTCAACACTTCAATAAAGGTCGTAGGAGCGAAGAAAAGTCGACTTATAATGCATATCGTTACCTACCAGCTTCACCATTGAATGCCTTACAGCATAAGGCCACAAGTAGAAGCAAAGCTACTCCGCGCATCCTGTCGACGAGCCTACAACATATTAATTCACAGAATGTAATTCACAATTTCACAATGCATAAAACTGGCCGCGGGAAGTATCCATAGAGAGCTTAAATGACATGGTGAGTTGAAGAATAACTAAGGGGAAATTCTTCCCGCTCAAGTTGAGAAACATTGATAAAAGTTCCCTTATGTTTGACGTATGGTTTTATGCATAGGAGCTAGTAGAGCGCAGGTATTGCAAACTTAAAAAGGCGGTCGCTACCTTTTGGCAAGCTTTGATAACATAAAGTTGACACAGTGAATAGACTACGAAGGCATTGCACGTGTTGGCCCAAAATGGAACATGGAATTGGGGTTAAGATGAAATAGGTAAGCATTAGACGAGCTACGCTCCGAAAGAACTATGAAAAAGAGTCAAAAATTCAACATACCTGTGCCTGGACGAAAGCACTGCCGAGGCGAGTCTAAAAACACCCGAGGTCCTCTTGCTTTTATAAGGGAAACAGCTAATCAACATATTCACAAATACTTCTCGCCGGAGAGTATAAACTTCATTGTTCCATTGTCATCAAAGTTGAGCAGAAGCTACTCAAGAGAGTTGGTGCATGCTCATGGTGCTTTCAATAGGGCCCCCCAAAAGTGACAAAAATGAGACTGGGGAAAATTGAAAGGCCCTGTGTGATTACTGCATTGATTCCGCGTGTCAAAGATTCGAAGGATAGGCGAGACAAACAACTCTGTAAGCAAGGATGGTGGGACGTGCATTACTGCATATTCAAACAGTCATTTGAAATTTAAAACAAAGTTGTAAAGGGGTATAATGAGGGAAATGCCAAAAAAGAGGCAACTATTTCGACTAAATGGTCAAATAAAGTGTGTAACAGCTACCGGCTGGGAACCAAGGGTAGGGAAATGTCAGAAAGACCGATAGTGGAATTGACTATGGTAGAAATTAGGAAGAAAGCTTTGAACAATATTTCATTGCACTGATTCTCCTGCTTAAAAAGCTTAGTAGTCTTGTCACGCCCCAGGCTCCTTTGATAAACGCCACTGCATGATGCGCGGCCACTATAGTCCTACGCTCAGGGAAGACATAGGCTGCGTTTACACGAAGACTTTGAAACGTTTCTGTATTTGAACCGTTCCGCGTAGATGTGGGTAGGCTTCCCGTTTATAAGATGTATTTTGAACCGTACTGTGCAGTATCCACACGGACGGCGAATCAAATTTCGTCCTGCCCCATTTCTAAGCGTACCTGAGGAGAACCGTTCTGGCTGCTGACACGAGAAATGGTTCTGGCTCCTTTCTAGGTAGACCTGTTTGGCTAGCGGCTCTGTTTGGGACAGTTTCATCAACTCTCGTGTAAACACAAGGCCTATTTGTATATTTTTTGGTACATTTCCATTTGGGGCCGTTCCTGTGCAAATCAGAGTTTTTCTGGCCCCCCCCCCCAAATGCAGTGATTCATTGCTTTGTGAATGGTTGTTTTTTGCTTGCTGAAGGAGGTTTCACTCCTTACCCAATATATATAAATTCATGCGAACAAGTGCTTTTAATATAAAAACTTACTCTCTCTCCTACATCTCGGAAAAGTGATTAGTGCTGTCCTGTATAAGACACGGAATATATTGTGCATTTTCTGTAAAAGCCCTATGAAATATTCTTAGAATTACAGATGTCATCAGAAGAGAGCGGATGCTTAGATAAGACCAAATTAATTTTGTGAAACCAAACCAATACCAAGATTTCAACATTTATTTATTTCGCCTGAAATTTATCGCAATTTGCCGGTTTACTCAACAGTATACATCACCTTATAGTCATATAATCACTGGCTTTCGACTTTGCTAAACCTTGCCATTCAAAGAATTTAACACTAGGAAAGTTAGATAATGATAGATAATGAACAAGTGAACAAATTTCATAGCAGATTATTGACTATCCACCTTAATTCAATTTCCTAGTCTGAACAGGGCCGGATCCAGCATTATTAGAAAGGGGGACGAGGGTATGACTTCTTTGTAAAATCGCCCTTAAGCTATATAATAGCAGTAGAAAATAATCATTGCCCTGAAGAAATGGGGGCATACGCCCCTTACGCCCCCCCCCCCCAATGAATCTGGCATTGCTGAATGTTATGACTTAATTGGGTCGAGTTGAAATTCTATTGACAGAGAGAATGTTATTGGTGGGGGCTAGCTTTTTGGAGTTTTTGAGTAACAGCACAACAACGCATGTTTTGGAGTAATGCAAGTGTGCAGCTGATTTCTAATGCTAGAGATAATTGAAACATGCCGGCATGGCTTTAGCTTACAGGGGTGGTGCGGGCATGGTGTAGGAATGATACCTTAGTGATCTATTTGCTGGACTGTCATATTTTCACATACGCGAGTTAAGAAACACTAAAAATGATCTTGCAGGACCGTTAATGCGAACAGTAAGTGGCCAAAAGGCATTGTCTTACCGTGAAGTTTTGCACCGCAAAGCTCTTATCTAGATATTCACTATATAATAAACAGTATCTAATTTTGTTATTGCTACTATTTTATCAAGTGGCCTGGTTTCCTAGCCATTTAAAAGAGAGATCATTCACTAAACTGCTTGTTTTGGAAAATCAATCTCAGATTGTAGGATACTGGAAAATACCTCTACACAAATAGTGTTCTTAGTATGGTATTGACCTTGTATTCCTCTTCAAATGTTTAATTGTCGAATATTTAGTTTAGTGAAAAGGTCAAGGCAACAGTATTTCTTACGAAGGATCATAGAGGGTGCGGAAAAATAACCGACCCGAGCGGGACTCAAGCTCACGACCCTTGACTTTGTACGTCGAGTGCTCTACCAACTGAGCCATCGGGTCATGCTTTCAAGCCAGCACTTGAGGCCAAGCCATTTATCCGCACTGTCACTCTCTTTTGCCGATTGAGCAGGGAAGCCATCACAGCTCCATTGCAAAGTGCAAGGGATTTGGTTTAGTATTGGTTACCAAGCATTTGAATTGTTAATAGTCGCTCTTATACAGGTGCACAAGGTTTTGAAAATACACATTTACATGTAGTCGTGATTTAAGATATTCGAACATAATCAAAGCATTCTAAATTCAAGCACTACCACTCTCAACTGCAGAATACATCTAAAAGATTTAGTTTAGCTAAATGACGTCATGCATCCAAGTACTTGAACAGTGAAGATTGAATCTGCTAGATATATCATTCACGCTCGTACGGTCTTTAGGGGGATAGAAGAGATAGATAGGTTGACAAATTGGAAGAAAAATATTTTCACGCCCCTCCCTAATTCTTTAGTAGCCATTACAAGGTGTTACGAAACGGCTAAAAGTTCTCTAGTGCTCATTTGTATCCAACCATGCCCTCTGAATTCTTACTCTAGACCTTTGCTCTTTGGTTATGCAAAAGTGTGTTGATTAGAATGTGTTTCCTATGTATGCACGCCGATAGTATGGACTACACCTCTTTTTGAGGGGAAAAACATAATAGAGCTATCGCCATTAACCAAATATGTTTCGGAATTACTCATTTTTAGCAAACCAGATCCTTTTGTGCGCGAGTAGTTGGAAGCCCTGTACGTTTCTAGTGTAGGCCGGTCTCGAATTGTCAACTTCTACGTCACGTGGTCACGTGTTACTTTTTTAAAATTGCGTCCACAAGCCCCTCAAAATAGAATTTTGTCGAAAACTTCAAAATACTTGATTTGGAACCATTTTCCACGGAGATCAGCAATAAAATGACAAAGTAAAATAGATGGCATAAATCCTTTAAGAAAATTGCGAGCTCTTACTGTGTCACCAGATCGAAGAATGTGGCAAATAAAACAAGAGTTATTGACTATGCTCATTTTGAAAATTTGAAAGAAAATGAAAATTCTGACACCATCAATCACTACTCCAATACAAAAAGCAATGCTTTTCACTGTTCAGTGAATTTACTTTCCAAAGCCTCTTTATCCCCTTGCCCAAGATCTTCTGCGGACGCTTCGGCGACGGTAATATCTCCTCCTCGAAAATCTTCTGCGGACGAATCGGCGACGGTAGAATCTTCTGCGGACGCTTCGGCGACGGTAATATCTCCTCCTGAAAAGTCTTCTGCGAACGAGTCGGCGACGGTAATATCTCCTCCTGAAAAGTCTTCTGCGAATAATTCGGCGACGGTAATATCTCCTCCTCAAAAATCTTCTTCTACGGGATCTGCGTCTCCATCCAGAGATAGGGGTGGGGTCAGCTACGAAAGAACCAGCAGTGGTAAAAAAACTTGTGAAATATGAAAATATCTAATAAACGTGGGCTCAAAATACAAAGCACAAATTTCACAGAACTTTCTTTTAGGAAGCTGATAAACAAAAATGAGCAAAGATTGCTTCAATTTCATGAAGTTCTATACGGGACAGAAAAGCAAGAGAGAAAGGAAAGAAAGGGCTGAATATGTTTGATTTCGAGAGATCATTTACCTTTTCCCATTTCATCAAGGTCTTCATTTTCATCTACTGCACTGTCTTCAAACTGAAGCTTGTTTCCTGGATCAGATTCGTCGTCCGGGTCATTGATGGCCACTTTCTCAATAGCCTCCTTTGAATCAGCCTCTTCTGGATCCTCCTCTTCTGGATCCTCCTCTTCTGGATCAGCCTCCTCTGTGTCAGCCTCTTCTGGATCATCTTCTTCTGGGTCAGCCTCTCCTGGATTTGCTTGCCCTGCATCAGTCTCCTCTTGCTTTGGTTCAGGAGCTTTAGAATTGGCTTCTTGAGCGTCGGCTACCTCCGTTTCAACTTGGGTGACTGCAAGGGGAAAATAGACAAACGTTTCTTCAACACTTCAATAAAGGTCGTAGGAGCGAAGAAAAGTCGACTTATAATGCATATCGTTACCTACCAGCTTCACCATTGAATGCCTTACAGCATAAGGCCACAAGTAGAAGCAAAGCTACTCCGCGCATCTTGTCGACGAGCCTACAACATATTAATTCACAGAATGTATTTCACAATTTCACAATGCATAAAAATGGCCGCGGGAAGTATCCATAGAGAGCTTAAATGACATGTGTGTTGAAGAATAACTAAGGGGAAATTCTTCCCGCTCAAGTTGAGAAACATCGATAAAAGTTCCCTTATGTTTGACGTATGGTTTTATGCATAGGAGCTAGTAGAGCGCAGGTATTGCAAACTTAAAAAGGCGGTCGCTACCTTTTGGCAAGCTTTGATAACATAAAGTTGACACAGTGAATAGACTACGAAGGCATTGCACGTGTTGGCCCAAAATGGAACATGGACTTGGGGTTAAGATGAAATAGGTAAGCATTAGACGAGCTACGCTCCGAAAGAACTGTGAGAAAGAATCAAAAATTCAACATACCTGTGCCTGGACGAAAGCACTGCCGAGGCGAGTCTAAAAACAACCGAGGTCCTCTTGCTTTTATAAGGGAAACAGCTAATCAACATATTCACAAATACTTCTCGCCGGAAAGTTTAAACTTCATTGTTCAATTGTCACCAAAGTTTAGCAGAAGCTACTCAAGAGGGTTGGTGCATGCTCATGGTACTTTCAACAGGGCCCTCCAAAAGTGACAAAAACGAGACTGGTGAAAATTGAAAGGCCATGTGTGATTACTGCAATGATTCCAAGTTCAAACTTCATTGTTCCATTGTCATCAAAGTATAGCATAAGCTACTCAAGAGGGTTGGTGCATGCTCATGGTGCTTTCAATAGGGCCCCCCAAAAGTGACAAAAATGAGACTGGGGAAAATTGAAAGGCCCTGTGTGATTACTGCATTGATTCCGCGTGTCAAAGATTCGAAGGATCGGCGAGACAAACAACTCTGTAAGCAAGGATGGTTGGACGTGCATTACTGCATATTCAAACAGTCATTTGAAATTTAAAACCAGGTTGAAAAGGGGCATAATGAGGAAATACCAACAGGGAGGCCACTATTTCGACTAAATGGTCAAATAAAGTGTCTAACAGCTACCAGCTGGGAACTAAGGGTAGGGAAATGTCAAAAAGACCGAAAGTAGAATTGACTATGGTAGAAATTAGGAAGAAAGCTTCGAACAATATTTCATCACAGTGATTCTCCCGCTTGCGCCCTAAAAAGCTTGTCACGCCCCAGGCTTCTTTGATAAACACCACTGCATGATGCACGGCCACTTTTATTGATTTCATCAGCTCTCGTGTAAACACAAGGCCTGTTCGTATATTTTTTTTGGTACAGTTTTTCTGCCCCCCCCCCCCCTAATGCAAAGCAACCCATCCATAAAATGGCAATAAACTAAAGAGCAAAGAAAACATGTTGATGATCGATAAAACGATAAAGGCATGGTAAAATAATATGTGCGGCTCGTTTCAGAAGATACGTGAGAAGTGGGTATTTTATCAGCATTGCAGATGTGAAGGCAAATTATTCCTTGATATTTTGGCACCCCGTCATAGTGATTCATAGCTTTGTGAGTGGTGGTTTCTTGCTTGCTGCAGGAGGTTTCACTCCTTACCCAATATATATAAATGCATGCGAACAAGTGCTTTAAATGCATTGAACAAGTGCTTTGGTACAGAACTTCACAATGTTTCTAGCTATTATGAATTCATGCTTACAACGTCACCATTCTCGGTTGAACGCCCAAGTGCAATATTTTTCCTGTATATTGGAAAAGAGCTGGTACTGGAGTAAAGTGATCCTCAGGGATGTAGGAAGCCCCTAAAAATGGGGGGGGGGGGGGTGAATAAAAATGGGACGTATGAGCCTCTATTCTTTGAGATTTGAAAGGGCACCTTTGGGTCGTGTAGGGTCCGTTCTGGGTTTGGAAGGGGCATTTTTGCATAGTTTTCGGAGAAATTGAGAGCTATAGCCCCTCTAATCCCCTGGCTCCTACCTCACTGGAAAGCCCAATGTTGTATACGATGCACTGAAAACCGTCGCAAAAAATTATTGTACACCGAGTAAACTGAATCAAAATCTACGCCGATTCCAATCCCTTCTTCTGTTGTGTTCATTGCAAAATATTCAATTAATTCAAACAGCGGATCCCATGATCACAACGACAGAGCGCTGTCAAAGAGAAAGACCACTTGCTTCTCCATCAAATCCATCCAAATACCCCTCTTGTCAACAACGTCTCGCAATTTATACTTAATTACGATAGACAAGTCACGTGATTTGACCAACCAACAGGTGTTGCCCCTTTTCTTGCCCAAAAAATTGAGAATAGGAAACTGCCTTTGTAATGAATTAAAAGAAGAAATCTATGCGAGGAAACCGTATGTCCATACAGTGTTTCTACAAATTGCTTAGTTGAAAGTTGGCCTATCACGGCGCACCCAGATCAACGGTTCGTACGTATCTGCACCCATCCAAGTAACACACTGAATATTTTATATGCTTTTTTCCTACCTGTAAATCTCTTCCCATATCTTTCTACAATGCATTAGATATAAGCTTTTGCTTGAATTATTTGGAAAGAAGTCAATCCGTTGCTCGTTTTTAATTTGGAATGGGATGGGCACTGATTGATCAAAAGTGTGGGAAACTGCGGTGGTACTTTGGAGTGTGATTGACACTTCATCTTCCGTGTAAAGCTCTCTGAAAATTGTCTGAAGAACGTATGAAAAGAGTGTCAAGTACTGGAGTTTGGTCCCTAGTACCGGAGTCTTGACCCACACGGACATTAGCCTATTTAAATATAATCCCTTGTGTATTCAATTCATTCGTTTTCGTTTCGTTCCGTGTTCATTCCGTATCACACGTTCCGTAACCTACACTTCGCTTTCTATGTTTTCACGTGTATCGTTCTAAGAATATGACAAGATTATAGCCACGAATCATCGTCTCTCTCTCTGTGCTTCACAAAGGGAAAGAAATATTGAGAATCATTTGGTGACAAATAGCCTAATTATGTGTGTCAAGGGATCTTATGATATGGTTAAAAAGAAGTTAGTTATCATTTTGAAAAACAGGAGTGAAAATGATTGTTCTGTAGTTAAAAAGAAGTAAGTTATCATTTTGAAAAACAGGAGTGAAAATGATTGTTCTGTAGTTAAAAAGAAGTAAGTTATCATTTTGAAAAACAGGAGTGAAAATGATTGTTCTGTATATGCACTGATGCATATCATGAACTGCGATTTAAGAATGACCTCACCTCAAACTGTCCAATCATGATGATGTTGTATATTTGGGATCCTCCTATGAGAAAACTACCTAAAACCAGGCAAAAGTTTTGTTGCATCAGACACTACTCCTCTAGGTTGAAAATGTGATTTGGCCAAGGGTAAAGACCTAGACAATCTAGGATTGGCCAATTAAGAATCTTTTCGGATGTAAGTTTTAATTCAATCTCGTCTCTTCTCTCTGAATTTTCCCTTCTATAGACTCGTATAACCCTCCTTCAAAATGCTAACTTGTGTCAGACAGTGCTTCTAGGTTGAAAATGTGATTTGGCCAAGGGTAAAGACCTAGACAATCAAGGCTTGGACACCACGAATATTGACGTAAATATTCGTACTTGCAATGGCGTTTCTAAGAGGGGTTTAGGGATATAGCTAAAGCCGAATTAGTTTTTTGCATACTTAAAGTACTCTTCTAAAGTTGGGTGTTAAGTAACGCCGATTGGTCAATTATAACCAATCACGCTATTTATTTCGTCAGCTTTCGGTTATCTTCCTACGTTTGCATACTCTGAGGAGTGTCGGACAAAAACAGTACTTGAATTATGCAAAAACTAGTACCGCTTTTTCTAGCCATGGTGAAGTTTTGTACCGCAAAGCACTTGTTCAGGTTATTATTGTGGAAAATAAGTTGTTTTGTGGAAATTGGAAAAGAAGTAGAAATAAAATAAAAATTTCGAGTGTTAAAATTATGTATACCTTCTCTACGCCACACATTATCGATCCACAACTGGCTTCTTATCCTGTCAATCATTTCCAGACCCTGTCGCATCGGACAATCCTTATGACACGACCACGAAGACGAAATGGATATATTTCAGCTTCACTCAAGATTATCTCAGCTAATAATACTCGAACCCGAAGTAAAAAGGCTAGGCCCGAAATTTGATAAAATGGGATTTATTTCGAAAACTATACATTGCTTGGTCGGGAGAGAACATGACGGGACATGAGAGAACAGAAGTATACATACGTAAATTCAGAGCCCAGTACTTTTCGAAGATTGTAAGATGAGGCAAGAAAACAACTGATTTCTTAGACTGTGAGTAAGTTAAAAAAAGCAAAAATGAGCTGATACAAAAAACTTGGTTATTTGCACTGTTCAGTGTCCCTTACTTCCCGTATCGGCGCCTGGTACAGCGTCTACGAAAAGACCTGCGACGGAAGACTCTTCTTCTCAAAATTCTTCTGCGGACGAATCGGCGACGGAAGACTCTTCTTCTCAAAATTCTTCTGCGGACGAATCGGCGACGGTAGAATCTTCTTCTCAAAATTCTTCTGCGGACGAATCGGCGACGGTAGAATCTTCTGCGGATGCTTCGGCGACGGTAGTATCTTCTTCTCAAAATTCTTCTGCGGACGAATCGGCGACGGTAGAATCTTCTACGGATGCTTCGGCGACGGTAGTATCTTCTTCTCAAAATTCTTCTGCGGACGAATCGGCGACGGTAGAATCTTCTACGGATGCTTCGGCGACGGTAGTATCTTCTTCTCAAAATTCTTCTGCGGACGAATCGGCGACGGTAGAATCTTCTGCGGATGCTTCGGCGACGGTAGTATCTTCTTCTCAAAATTCTTCTGCGGATGAATCGGCGACGGTAGACTCTTCTTCTCAAAATTCTTCTGCGGATGAATCGGCGACGGTAGACTCTTCTTCTCAAAATTCTTCTGCGGACGAATCGGCGACGGTAGATTCTTCTGCGGACGAATCGGCGACGGTAGATTCTTCTGCGGACGAATCGGCGACGGTAGATTCTTCTGCGGACGAATCGGCGACGGTAGATTCTTCTGCGGACGAATCGGCGACGGTAGATTCTTCTGCGGACGAATCGGCGACGGTAGATTCTTCTGCGGACGAATCGGCGACGGTAGATTCTCCTTCTCAAAATTCTTCTGCGGACGAACCGGCGACGGTAGATTCTCCTTCTCAAAATTCTTCTGCGGACGAATCGGCGACGGTAGATTCTTCTTCTCAAAATTCTTCTGCGGACGAATCGGCGACGGTAGATTCTTCTTCTCAAAAATCTTCTACGGAATCTCCGTCGAAAGAAAGGGGTGGGGTCAGCTAGGGAAGAAGCAGGCGTGTTCAGCACCAAAATCATTCAAAATGAGAAAAACATCCTAAGCACCTTGACTTAAGACACAATTTGCATAGAAATTGCTTCTTGCAGAAGCTGACATCGAAAGGTAACCAAGAACCGACTCTCTTAAAGGTGGCCTTAATACACATCTTACTTCAAAGGCATACCTTCTTTCGTTTCTGCAGGACTACTTTCAGCTACTGCACCGTCTTTATCAAGGTTAGCCTCCTTTGGGTCAGCCTCCTTCGCGTCAGCCTCCTTCACGTCAGCCTCCTTCGCGTCAGCCTCCTTCACGTCAGCCTCCTTCGCGTCAGCCTCCTTTGGGTCAGCCTCCTCTTGGTCAGCTTCCTTTGGTTCAGCCTCCTCTTGGTCAGCTTCCTTTGGGTCAGCCTCCTCTTGGTCAGCTTCCTTTGGGTCTGCCTCCTCTGGGTCAGCCTCCTCTTGGTCAGACTCCTCTGGGTCAGCCTCCTCTTGGTCAGCTTCCGTTGGGTCAGCCTCCTCTTGGTCAGCTTCCTCTGGGTCAGCCTCCTCTTGGTCAGCCTCCTCTGGGTCAGCCTCCTCTGGGTCAGCCTCCTCTGGGTCAGCCTCCTCGGCATCAACATTCTCAGAGTCAGCTTCCTCTGAAATGGCCTCCTTTGGATCGGCGTCCGTTGGGTCGGCCTCTTTTTGATCAGCTACTTTTGCAGTAGCTTCTGTGGCTCCATCAGCTACTGTAGCTTCAACCTTGGCTTCAACTGCAAAAGGTAATGCAGCAGAAAGTCAGTTTAGCTCTTTTGCATACGGCCAAGTAACAGCTATTGGAAAGCGACTAATGGAATGGTACTTACTAGGCTGGTCAGCATCGAGTGACGATGCGAAGGCACACAGGGCCACAAGAACTAGCAAAGTTACTGCGCGCATTTTGTGGAAGAATCTACAAGAAGACAAATAAATTCAAATTAAACGAAATAGGACATTATTTGAAGAAATGCGTTAAAAGGACGAAGGTATTATTAGCTGTTTTACAACAGATCTCATGGGTCCATAGAATAAATCAAATGAATGTCCAGATAGGTAATAAAAATTGTTATTAGTTGTAGCATACAAATAAATTATTGATGTTCCTTTTGTTAAATAAGCTACAATGCCGATCAGCAGCCCTTGTTTGAAATGCAGCTGGCAACAAAATTGGGCGTGAAAATGTGGCTCAACTTTACAGCAAATGGGAAAGGGATGATACAATTTGCATCGGGCAAATGTCTTCAGCACTCAGAAACTTTTGGCAGACAACGAAGAAACATAGGCTACTTTGGTTAATTCAGATAAAAAGATTATAATTAAATTCAATCATAATCATTGATTGACAATCATTTTCCAATCACAATCATTGTTTCACAATCATTTTCCAATCACAATCATTTCCCAATCATTTTCCAATCGTAATCATTGATTGACAATCATTTTACAATCACAATCATTGTTTCACAATCATTTCCCAATCATTTTCCAATCGTAATCATTGATTGACAATCATTTTACAATCACAATCATTGTTTCACAATCATTTCCCAATCAATTTCCAATCGTTATCATTGATTGACAATCATTTTACAATCACAATCATTGTTTCACAATCATTTCCCAATCAATTTCCAATCGTTATCATTGATTGACAATCATTTTACAATCACAATCATTGTTTCACAATCATTTCCCAATCATTTTCCAATCGTAATCATTGATTGACAATCATTTTACAATCACAATCATTGTTTCACAATCATTTCCCAATCATTTTCCAATCGTAATCATTGATTGACAATCATTTTACAATCACAATCATTGTTTCACAATCATTTCCCAATCAATTTCCAATCGTTATCATTGATTGACAATCATTTTACAATCACAATCATTGTTTCACAATCATTTCCCAATCATTTTCCAATCGTAATCATTGATTGACAATCATTTTACAATCAGAATCGTTAATTGACAATCATGTTTCAAACTAATCATTGACAGATGATGAAGGGGAATATCTAAAAACTCCTTGGACTTTGCGTGCCACAATGTGTCAGGTCTGTGCAAATATTCATTAAAGGAAACATAGGATATTGTTCGACCAATATCACCAGCAGAGGCCAGCTCTCGGAAAAATGAATTAAAAGGGGGTCGCGTATGCGGGGCGGTGTGATTTGATAGTACGGGTCAGCTAGAACCTAGACTCTTCTAAGCTCGAGTCGTTCCGCATACCACCAAAAGGCCAATGGGGAAAACCGCCCTCGAATTTCTTGCAAGCCACCACATGGGTGTTTTGAGAAAGAGCATTGGGTGCCATGTTGAATGCATTCTTGCTCCATGGCAACAAAATAAACAAACTTCTCGCATATTTTGAACTTTTGAAAGACTTGCAGAATGCCCGTCTTTTCAAAAGTTAATCTAAACCGGGATTGAGAAACAAAAGGCGCATTTACAGTATTGTCGGAACGTTTCGCATCACTTTGTTCGATGGTTTGGATCCTTTAACGCCAATTGTTACGCACAATGCGAGTACTTCACGTGTGACGGCAAAGAGAGCGACCGCGCCTTGCTGGAGGTGACCCAAGAGCTGGCATAACTGTTCGCGATGCTTGGGAAAAGCCAAAATACCGTGTGCAGAAATAGAGAGCAGAGAGTACAAGATCTCAGCATTCACCACCAGGTACTTCGATACAGTCGACCTGACAAAATTAACATCAAATCTACCGATAGTAGAGCGCCATTACCCCCGCCCTACTGAAACCACTATGTCTAGATGAACGGGTTCCGAAGTATTTCTGTAGAGTTGTTGGTGCAAACAGGAGATTGCTACCAATAATTAATTAATTGCTACCGGGTTATTCATTAATTGCTACCAATACTTCTTGCAGAAAGTTTGCCTCCGTGACTGGGCTAAATACCAAAAAGACGACAAGGGACAATTCTTCTTCTTGCGCAGAGAACGCGTCAAAATTTGCCCGAACTGGGGGCCGCCCAGCGAAAGCAATGGTTGGGACTACATTACTGAAGCCGAAATAGTACAAAGCGTTCGTATTGATAAAGAATACGCTGAAAAGGATCGACTGGATCAACTGACATTGACTGAAATCCACATGCTTGCTTTTGAGCACGAGTTTTAACTTAATAATGTAACATAATACTTGCAGCCAGTTCCAATCGACTTTAACCTGGTAACTACCACAACAGCGCGAGTCGACCGCAGGCAGAGAGAGAGAGACAGTTAACATCAATATAAAATATATAAAATATAATATATAAAACAATTACAAGCTATAAGGTACAATGTGGACATCCTTTAAGGTAAAATGTGGACATTGACAGACGAGGAACCAAGGCGGGCTATGCAATGCGGAACTCGGGCACAACTTCGAACCAACCAAACATTTTGCGCTGGGCGTATGCAAAAGACGATTTCTTAGCTAACCCTTCGCTTTGAGGTGGTAGGGCTCTTGATTAGGGTTCAAGTCAACACGAAGACAAAGTCATCAAGGTGGAGTCTGCGACTTGTAAGAACGAGAAGCACTGCAATTGTCAATCGACAATATTTCTATTAAGTAGCAAATGTGCCAACACCAGCGGCTGGCTTGAAGTATGACGACTGTCAGCGAAACATACTAAGAGGAAAAGACATGTAAGATATGGAAAATAAGAGAACTGGACTCACCTCCTCTTCCGCGCAAATGCAGCAACGGTTTCTGAATTCTGTCCACCGTCCTGTGCTTAAATAGTGTGGACAAGGAAAAATGTCGGCCCACGCACTTTGCAATCGGTGCAATATCCTTATTGGGTATCGGGAGACAAAAGGGGGATACCACTGGACCAGGAAGTAAAATGGAAAACTTACAGCGGAATCCAGGGGGTAGTAGCGATCTGAGAGAGGTGCATGTTGGGAGGGTAACGATGAATTTTAATTAATGCAGAGGATGGCTCAGTGGTTAGAGGCGCTGACTACAGACCCAGAGGTCCGTGATTCGAGTCCCTGGCATGACCAAACTTTCACCCAGAGTGAGGAGAGTCACCAACTCTCTGTAATTCCAGGCATAAGGAATCACGAAGTGTGTTCACATTGAGAGGGAGGACCTTCGAAACTCGATAAGGAAGAGCTCGATAAGCTTAAATTTCCCAGTGTCCTAAAACTACCTTCATATGCTAAGTAGAAACAAATACAAGTCAATGCAGACTGACCATTGAAAGCCTTGCTTAAGACACAGAGAAGAACTGACATCGTAGATTTGCAAGAATAAGTAAAAATGCACTTAACAGGCAGGGTCGCATTTAAGACTGGCGGGGCCATGGACCCAAATTTGACATGGGGCGCTTAAAGTATACCAAACAAATCTTTGTCATGTTACTCGATTCATCAACACCGCTTCATGTAAGTTTTCAAAACGTTGCTCGGGGCCCCCTGAAATTGGAAAACTTAAGGGGACCCAAGGGTAAATGCGTCACGGTTAATGGGGAAACAAAATACTGAAAAGTACGTTTTTGTACCGCACCCCTTAGAACGCACAACCACTTGCCAGCGTTTTATTATCTTTCCCTGAAATTATCCTTCATCTCGTTATGATTACACTGGGCATAAAATTCGAAACAACTTCAATCGTCTGGGTTTTGTGCCGCACGCGGGTTTAAGTTTTACCACATACAAAAGAACTGACAATAGATTCTCTTTTTATACGTTCCTATGCATACTACATGACATTTCATGGTTGGAAAGGCAAATGCCTAGTGGACAAGGGAGTGGGGTACATTTGGGAAGGAGGTGGGAACATGTAGGCAGTGACTTGAGTGAAGACAGTTTGATGGGGGCACTCCCAGGAGCCACGAAGCGAAAGGTTATTGACATTAGATTTATTGCCATGTTTCATGAATAGCGATCCTCAATCGTTCGCTTTCTTTTGTTTCTTAATCAATGGAATGTAGACAAAAGAGAGTTGTTTTCCTTGTCTTCCCAACCCATTGGAAAAGTACTTGGACACCTTCTCGCGGAATCTTGGAGGGCTGAAAATGCCGACGCATCGAAACTCCACTGTGCTTTGGATTCAAAAGCTATGTTTATTTCAGATGTCATGGCAACCCTGCTCCATAATTACATCGTTTGGAATTTAACGTGCTAACGACTTGTCTCTTTAACAGTGCTCTACTTCGAACAAAAAGATTTTCCAAATGATTTGTTTTGTTAAACAAATTATCCCCTTTTACAAAAGACCTTTTTGGACTTGAAATATTTCCGTTGGGTGCCTTTACATGAGCCGATGCCCGCGTTGCATGGCGAAAAGTGTTTGTAGATGGTTCTAAAGTAAACAACTTTCATTGTGTAGCTCACTTTCTGTAAGTAACAACAATATCACTGTTTGCAAAAATCTCTTAGGACTATAAAAAAATGCGTTTGGATAAGCGTTTTCTGCTTGAAGATACTTAAGGCAAGGCAAATAACAAAAAATAGGCTATCACTCTTTGCCATTGCCTTTTATAACTCGAATAATTTCCAATTGATACCTTAAACTAGAGGATGCATTTGCATGACAACGACCTTTTGAAGACGGTTGCAAGGTATACGAGTTTCATTGCCTGTGTAAACCGCAGATTCTTCTGTTTGCGTTTTGGATCAAAATAGGACTCTTAAGAACACATTCAAAAATACAAAACAGAACAGAACAGGGGGGAGGGAGGAGGAGATTTGAATTTCCAGAAGCAGGAAGGAGGAGATTTGAAGTTACAGAGGCAGCATAAAGCTCAAAAACATAAAGTCGCTGTAACGAAAAGGTTCTTTGATAGCATGAAAGAGAATGGCGTGCTTAGGCCTTAAGGCAACTGCACAGCATATTTTCAATTTGACTCAAGACCAGACTGACAAAGTTGCAAAATCCTTATACGTTACATATCGTCCATGCTTGACTTCTTTTCGCTTAATTTTATAGCTATATTCCGGAAGCGTGCATCGAGTCTGGGTCCTAGTCAGAGCTCCATCATGCGAAACCTAAGCGGTACTATGACTGAACGGGTTCTTCACATCAGGTAAACAATCAGAACTTCCAGCAGTACTGCATCATATCATGGAAGACACAAGCATCATCACTGACTAGCTAACCGAAAATGAATTAAAGATACATCCAACGAAATCCAGATAAAAGATGCAACTTTGGCTTGGGTTTCAGAGGCAAGATATCTTGGTGTAACCTTTGGTAGACAATAACAATTCTATACAAAGATTCTTTCCATAAAGCTTTGGTGTCCCAAAAGACTTGAATGTTATAGTCTATTGTATTAGTATTTTGTCACTAAATGAGCGCAACTCCTGCGCAGATACACACTACAGAATCTAAACAAAAACCATGTAAATATACAAGGCCGTTGGGATAATTTTCATTACCCGTGTCTTGGCTCCAGAAGTCTGTATCAAGAGACTTGTTTTAAATCGCCCTTTGTGGCGGAGGGGGGAGGGGCAGCCCTGAGAGGGAGGGAGGGGCAACCCTGAGAGGGAGGGAGGGGCAGCCCTGAGAGGGAGGGAGGGGCAACCCCCTGCCCCTACTACGTGTTGTCTTGCTTTATTTACATGCCTCGAAGTCATCCACACCAGAATACCTGAAGCCTTTGGTTGAGGAAGAATAGCCTGTCAAAATCAAAATGATGATTGATTTGCCTGCCATTGATTGTTGGTTCTGCGGTCAAATAGTCCACGCCAAAAGCTCTCATAATACGAAAAAGTACCTTCTCGGTACTTCGTCTTTCCCAATCAATAATGTTATTCAAAAGGTACGAGTTTGGTTCATGCCTATTACAGGTTGGACAAAATCAGACGTCTTCAATTTTCGGACGAGGAAATATTTTACACACATGTATAGGAAATTGAAGCATGCGAACAGTTTTAAAAGATTCACAAAAAGTCAACAGCAACTTAAAATAAAAGCAGAAAAATATCTCTTCACAAAAATGTGTTATTCTATAGCTTAATAAAGTTAAGTCGCACATGTCAAGATATTGACCTACTGGCTGTGGTGAAGATAAAAAAACGCAAGAAAAGTTTTTCATAGCATAACCGAACATTTTGTTTGAGACAGAAGAATGCAATATCTATTTACAAAAGAAAACTTAGATACTTCCTGGCTAGTCAAAACGAAATATTTTAGATAAAGGTCCATGGAAGTATTCCGAGAAGGCTAAATTTTGATATCCTGTGCCATTAGAACATAGCACTTATCGATGATAAATAAAATGTTGATAATAAGTAGATAGACAAGACAAGCATAATTAATGAGTAATAAATCTGTAGCTCATGGAAACTCCTAAACATTTTCCGACAAGTAATACAGGTCCTCCGACAATACTTTAAAGGGGGCAATCGCCTATCCCCATTGGGGTCGCTTCCTCGACCACACAAACATGGCGGCAGAACAGGAATTCGTTCTTATCTTTTTCTCCGCAAAGACGACAAACGCCAAGGTTGCTGGCAAACGATGAATATTATTATTTGTAAGTATATAAAGCTGGATATTAACACTTGCTGCAATATTCTCCCCTTGCTTTTCTTGTAGTGATCGGCAGTTCGAGCGTAGGAGAATTTTCAAGTGACGAAAAAGGGTCAGTGATAGAGAAATGAGAGCAGCTGCCAGCAAGCTTTATGATAGCTGGTGCCTTTGAATAACAAGAGAAGAAAGCGGAGAAAGATATGATAATGGGTGGCAAAATGGTTGCGTAAAAAGAATATTTCATCAACGATTTAAAAAATGCGGGAAACCTGGGTTATAATAATTAACAAGCAAGAGCGAAGCTAGATGTCGAAAAATATGATCAACAAAATTTTTTTTGACTTCAGTTCTAAAAGATCTTTCCTTAAAACCCAACTATGGTGATAATTTTATTGCTAAAACATGAAATATGATGCAAATTTCAGAACGTTTACACGATGAAATGTGAAAATAAACTTTCTTTTCCTTAAGAACACGATTTCAATATATGGTCAGAATTTGATCGTGTTAGGGAGCCTTTAAGAAGATGTATTAAAATTGAAGCTAAAGCTGTTTTGGTGTGATCACTACAGTTTATCGATTAATAAATTTCTGTGTTTTTTTTGCATCACACCACCAAACCCATTCCAAAAGTTGAATGAGGCGTCGGATGTCATTATCGATTGTATTTCGAAGCAAAATCTTCTCAGAAGTGTTAAAAGTTTCGTGCTAAACTTGTGATATAGCAATGATAACTTGGCCTGTCTCAGCTGGAGGGAATTTCCCAATTCGTGGAAATATCAGCCTCGTTATCACATCAGAAGAAAGATTGGGTAACCACAACAGGGAATTCCCGAATATGAGGAAGTACAACGGAGGAGAACGAGAAATAGAGTTGTAATTTATAGAAAGTTTAATAGATTAAAGAACATGGCTGAAACGCAAGCCTCAGTTATCCTAATTCCTTGGACTCAGTTCTGTGAAGATTTGAGGGATGGCGAAAACATGGAAGATGATTTTTCAGCAATGCAATCAGCCATCAAAGAGAAAGTTGAAGATATAATGGAAAGAGAGATAAAAGAAGGCTCAAGGACAATAATTTTTGTGAGTTATCTTGAAGAGCGTAGACAAATTCAGATACAGGGTCTTATAACTCAGTTAAATCGAAAGCGGAACTTATAACATGACTAAGAGTCCTTTAACAGACTTTCTAGTCATGCTAAATAAAAGGGAGGAAACGATTTTTATCACGTGAAGACTTAAATAAACGAGATAGACATGTTGTTTTTGATGCAAATAAAATTACTAACTGGGATGTCACATATTTTGAGGTTTCTGTCACATTAATTCACATGATATGGAAATAGTCTAGACTGAGTTTGTAACCTTGACCTTCTCGTTGGAACACAATGAAATAACTGGTAACTCATTTAAATCAGATAAAACCAGACAGTCCCTCTCATTTATTTTCACAGATAATACTTTTTGGCAGAGCCCAGATTTGAATGTAGCGATCCCATCCTCCCATTGTCTCTTTGCTGTGCTCATGCATTCACAAAAATTCCTGGCATATTTCTAAATGTACTGTTTTTGGTTGCACCTGCAAACAATTTAGTGGTTCAAAAAACACAAAGCACAAACTTTTGTTCCAGCCATTATAAAATGGTTTGCATACAGTTCATCTATGATTCATTTATGTTGTCAGTATTAATTTTTTCTTTGCTCTTAATGTTGGAGAAACTGGCTTCAAAGAATTATAACCATCTGAATTATATCAACTTTAATGGAAACATTCAAAGAAGAGTATTTTGATAATTTAGTCTGCCAAAGTAATTTATGGGTAAATGGCATATGGTCGACAAAATATTACAAATTGATTCTAACTATTTAAGATAGCATGCTTATCTACATATATTGGCTATTTTGTTCAGTTTATGTAGTCAATGTGTTTAAATGAAGAGCCATCAAACTAGTTCTTAAAATTGATTGCATGACAATGATTACTTTCAAAAAGTGATGCAATCAGAAAGAGAAAGCAATGATGTTCTAGTTTGAACTTTGGAGACACACAATAGAAAGCAGTTGGATGCATTCTTAATCAGATAGGAAGATCAAAGTGTGTTTTCTACATTCTGTTCTCATTCCTTTTTTTTAGCAGAAAATGATTTTATAGATGCAAATATGATTAGAATAATACTCAAATAGACTGAAATTACTTTTTAGCCACATACGTGGTACAAGCAGCTTGGTATTTAGTGCTTTGTATCTTTCTTCAAATGTTCATCTATTGGACCCAAAACTGTTTTTATATCAATAAATATTTTATGATTAAAGAATATTGCCTGAGATAAGTAATTCACTTTTGTAAAATGCATTTCTGTATTGAAAATTAGTGCAGTGCAGAGTATTTTTCCAATTTTGTATTTGTTTCTACCTAGCATCTGAAGGTAGTTTTAAGGACACTGAGAAGCTTTGTGCTTATTATGCAGTGTCCTGGTCCTTCCTCTTGATGTCACTACACTTATGCCTGGAATTACAGAGAGCTGGTGACTCTCCTCATTCTGTGTAAAAGTTTTGTCATGCCAGGGACAGAACCACTGACCCATCCTTGCACTTATTGCCAGGTTTTGAGTTTTCTAATTTGAGGCAATCCTTCATGTACACTTATTGCAATTTCAGTGCGATGGTGAGGTCCCTAACCAATTCAATGATGAATTTGTGGAAAAACATGGAAAGTTGTTGAAAAAGATGGAAGATACCAGAGATTTGGAAGATACATTCATAAAATTCAAGCATATGATTGATGATCTGGATATAAGCACTGTCTATTTGGTCACGCCCGGTCCACACCTTGGCCACTGTTTGCAAGTTGCTGTTCTTGTGAGTAATCTGATTTGAAACAAGAGACTAATAGTCATCGTCATCATCAACATCTTCATCATCATCACCATCATTATCATCACCATCATCAACACCATCACCATCATCATCTGCTTAATCATCATAATCATCTTCTTCATCATAATCATCTTCCTCATAAAAATGATAATAATAATCATCATCGCAATCGTCTTTATCATCATCAGCGGAAGTTACAAATCTGGGTTATACTGTAAAATGGACACGTTTGGGCCCAGTTAATCATCGTAGCTAGCGATTAATAATCCGAAAATGGTTAAGCAACAGAAACTGTAGCCCCTGCTTTTAAGAACCTTTAAGATAAGCAGTCCAAATATCCAAGAAAAAACATTAATTCTGTTTAGAGCATGAAAATATCAGCACTATTAACTAAAGCATTTGATTCACGTACAGTCATAACATAAGTCCTGCAAATTGCTACCTTAATTGAAATGGATGAATTGTGTTGTTATATCATTGTTGCGTAAGTGCCTCTCGCAACGACAAACACGTGATGCACACGCAAGAGCTCCTCCCAAATACCCATACGGGATGTACTCTCAAGAGCTCCTCCCTAATTCTAACAAACCACCGCTGAAAAAACGGGAAAACTGGCGATCAATGTAGATTGGTACCGTTTTGATGGGTCTGAAGGCCGAAAGAGTGGTTGTCTGTTTCATCGACGCAATATTTGTCACCTGGTGCATGTGGGTGGTACTGATTTTAGTGTCACTCATGGCGCACACACAGGATCGTTGATAGACGGCCCGGGCCCCGGAGCCAACCTCTGGGGCGGGCCCTTTTGCGCCGGAGTCGATATATTTAACTGTAAGAACCATATTTTTCGGGCCCCGAACCTTTACACCGTTTACCCCCCCCCCCTCCCTCCCTACGCTCCTGCGCACACACCGTCCCTACGCAAGAATTGCAAACCTTGATAACTGCGCGCGCTTTGGCAGCAATACATTAGACATCTAGGTTCTATCTGTTCAAGAGGTAAAAAGAGACTACGAATAAAAGCTATAGCTGTTTCATCTCAGGAAAGCCCCAAGAAGGACAGTACCTACGGGGGAGACAGGGGCTACCAGGAGAGAGGGGTTGATGATCTAGGCATCAACCCTCCTCCCTGGATAAAAGTTCTTTCTGCAAAATATCAAATTTAACATTTCTTTTGGCAAAATAGGCATTTTGCATCTTAGGAACCTTCGGCAGATCATTTATTTAAGTTTGTGAAAATGCACACCTTCAGTACTGTATGTTTGGTGGGGTGGGGGTTGGAGGGGTGGGGGAATGGAGGGGTGGGGGTTGAAGGGGTGGGGGTTGGAGGGGTGGGGGTTGGAGATGCTGGAGTGAAGATGTTGGAGTGAAGATGTTGGAGGGAGGCTGTAGATCTACATTTTCATAATTATTTAAGACTTTTCGCAGTCCATGGATTGAACTGACAAAGTGTATCAATGTTTTTGCGCTTCATCAAAATATATCATGTTAAGATACTTTTGTCTTAGGTTTTCAATAAACTTACATACACATTCTGCTTCGAAATGGTGAACACCGGTTTAAAAACACAAATCAAAGACAATGACGACAAAGAAGTGCTTGAACGCGTGAAAGTAAAGCTGAGAGACCTACCTTCAAGTGATGGCCAACCAATAAAGACGCTGCGAAGCAAACTGCTACCTAGCGGCACTTTCTACCACGGTTACACTACCAGAACTGGTGGGGTCAGCACATATCCAACAATGAGATCGTTGCCATTGGCTATGTCCCTGCGGAAGAAAGACACCAGGGTTTATGTGGAGGAGAACCGAAGGCGACTTGCAGAAGCCGAGGGATTCGATGCTGCAAAATTCGAAGTTAGTACAGGTGTTTTGCCTATACTCCAAATATGACAGTGAAGTTTATAAGGTCTTTAAGAGAACGATAAGAAACGGCAATAAATAACAGAGTCGATAATATATTAACAACTATCATGCGATTTTATATTAACATATATTATGCTGTAATAAATTAACACGTGTTATGCGGTAATATATAAACATATATTATGTAGTAATAATTAACAGATATTGTGCGGAAATATATCATCAATAATTATCAATTAGTAATCAATTAAGAAATTTTACGCTATATATTATGCAGTATATGCTTATAAATTATGACATAAATTATGACATAAATTATGCAGTAATATATATTAACATATTTTATGCAGTAATCTACTGCATAATTGGCTGAAGCCTGTTTAATTTGTCGTCATCCGTTCACTACATTTTCGCTGCTCAGAAATTCTGGCTGGGTTTTGTAGATTTATTTTTCTGCTTTTAGTGCGCAAGCGCTGTACATGGAACTGATATATGGGTGCTTGGAGACGAGCAGCCCCACAACTATGACGCAATTATTACGAACAAAGCTGGCTACACTATTTCAGCCCCTGGAGCCGATTGTCAGACATTGCTGTTTTGTGACCCCGTCAAATCGGTACATTTACTGTTTGCTTCTTAGAATCAGTCCAAGCAGCCGGGAGCCTTGTCCTGTTTTACGTTTCTACTACCAACAGCCACGGCTAGCCGCTTTGTAAGGAAATTACAACTACAACAACTTAAATTTGATTGACGTCATCAGAATATCTACTGCTGACAGCATTTGGTTCGATTCATTGGCGCAGATTTCTACAGAGAAAAGTCAAAAAAACATTTTTATCAACTTTAATCTTTTTAACTATTGGTCTTTTCATAGACATCCGTCCGTAATAGAAAATTACGAAATCAAACGCTGTCTTAACGAAGTAAAGTATTTTTCATAGTTTGCGACACCTTTCCCTGTTTTTCATCTGTCCTTTCACCTGTATTCGCCTATTCTCGTTAATGGTATTCTTGGTACGCTAAGATAAATTTGTGACTTTGTATAAAAATTGGTTTCATATTCGACAAACAGGTTGTTGCTGCTGCTCATTCTGGCTGGAAAGGAACGGTCGCTAGGATCCAGCAGAATGTTGTTAGGGTAATGAACGAGAGGTTTGGGTGCGAGGCTGGGGATATTCTGGTAGCCATTGGTCCGTCGATTGGTGTTTGCTGCTACAACGTGGATGAGAGCCGTGCTCAGATATTCACAACCGGAGTAGATGCGACTGTCATCCACAGGAGAGATGGAATTCCATACCTCGATCAGTGGCAGGCGACAAGAATACTGCTTGAAGAAGTTGGTATCAAACCAGAGAATATTGATGATGGAAAGAGGTAAAGCAGAATTTTCGTTCCCAACTCGTGTCTATAAACTCAAATATCCAGTAATTCAGTAAGGCCTAAGTAAGGCTTTGGAATTGTATTTGCTACAGTTTTGTAACTTTATTTTCGTGAACAAATGCTTTGCGGTACAAAACTTCACAATGGCAAGACAAGGCGGGACAAGTTTGCGCATACTTAAAGTACTTTTTCGTCCGAAGAGTATGCAAACGTCGGAAAATAACCAAAAGCTGACAGAATAAATAGCCAGTTGCGGATCGAAAACACTAGAGGGTGATAAGCAGGGCGCGTGATTTGTTATAATTGACCAATCTGCGTTACTTAACACCTAACTTTAGAAGAGCCCCAGGGAAAAGACAAACTCTTTCTGTCTACAAAGAATGGGATTTTCCTATTTATTATATGAATAATTTAAAATCTTTTAGGCTCAGTGCCGCTGCGGAGGAAGAAGGCTGCCAGGCAGTGACACTTTGTACGCAATGCCATAAGGACAAGTTCTTTTCTTACCGAAGAGATGGGCCGCTTTTTGGCAACCAGATTGGATTCATTGGCATTAAGGCAGACTCATGAGGTTTTGGTCAGTGTTTCAATGCACTCAAGGCAATAATTAACTCAACTAGATTCAAAGATATAGGTGAAAGGAAAGCCATTATACTTGTGGGTAGACTCCTTGGTCGTAGATTAATAGTATGCCGGGGATTATTGTCGAGCCGATTATATGATTATAAGTTAACATGCAATTTAATTTTATTGCAGTTGTCAAGTTCATTTCCTTGTATCAAAATGGCGTATTACACACTAATATCTATACATTGGAGTAACTTAAAAGGAATGGAAGCATTTTCAAAATGGTTCCCAGCCAGCAAGTTTAAACTGTCAATCAACCGACAACCAATCAGAAGTATTCATCTACCATTTCACGTCGTCACTTCCACTGTCTATTTCGCACGATAGGCCTTCGAATCCATTTCACGTGCATAATTATAATGTGGCTACATTGCGCAGGCTCCGTATTATTTACTTTTAGAAGATACCTTATATAACTTCTATATAGCTTGTATTCGCTTTAGTGTTCGTCATATGCGAGATGCAATGTTTGACTCGGAGACGTGCTACAGTTGCGCTCCACGACTAAAGCTGTCCCACATTATAATTTGGCACTTGGTGGGCTTGACGCTCGTGTGTGTGTTCGTTAGTACTAAATGCTTTTGTAGCAGCCTAGTCTGTCACCCTGAAAAATCAGAGTAGTCGAACTGATTTTAAACATAGAGATAGGCCTGGGAGTTTTAATGGTTTTGATGTGTGTTTAGAAGAAAGTAAGTCGTAAATGTCTCAAGTATTATTTAGAAGCTTTTGAGTTTTATTAGGATAAATGCCTCAACAATGACCTCTAGCATCCCAGAGGACAGTTCAACTCGGCAGTCGTATCCACAACGTCCATACCGACTTCGGAAGTCATATCCGCCCTTTCCAGTCCGACTCCGGCAGACGTATCCGCCCTTTCCAGTCTGACTCCGGCAGACGTGTTGGTTCCTTCAAGTCCAACCAGGGAAGTCGTGTCCGACTTAGGCAGTATTGAAGTGAAAGTTGTGGTATTGAAGGCTATGCTATGTTTTGCCGCGCTAATCTATGCCATCCAATTTGCCCAATTCCTTTGCTCCTTTCGATTCATGTTCCAGACGCCAACTCCTGAATCACTGCAGATTATCAGGCAGTCGTGTCCGACTCGTGCAGTTGTATCCGACTTGGGCAGTCGTATCCGACTCGTGCAGCCGTATCCAACTTGGGCAGTCGTGTCCGTCCGGTTCAACTTTGGCAGATGTGTCTGCCACTTTCAGTCCAAATCTGGCAGTCGTGACAGCTTTGTAATTCTTGCTCACCCCTTTCTAGCTCACTTTCATCTGTCACATATGGAACAGTTTTAGCCAAAGATTGAAAAGCAAGTAATATAGACCCGTCCACATTGCCCTTTTGGAAAATGGATGAGGAAAATTAGATCAACATATTTTATTAATGTAAAGCCGTAAAAATGGAAAAATTTGCCTTTCGGAATGCCAAACCTAAAGATAAGCGTTAATGGGCGGAAAATCATGAAGACACTCATCTCCTTTCAACAAAAGTGATTGCTTACCATTCTTTTGACTCTAGGATAAATGCCTAATTTAATCTGCAGTCATTCGGGAAATGATGTCTGGAACATGAATCAATAGGGGCAAAGGAATTTCGTTAAACTGGATGGCATAGGTTAGCGCTGCCAAACATAGGCTTCGATACCACAATTTCACTTCAATACCCTCTTCAATTCCTTCAATGTCAAAAGTCATTGGCATGTCAAGTCTTTTCCTCTTCATATGTGCAATCTTGTAAGAAGTACAGTCTTGAAATTAAAGACAAGTTGAAACATGCGAATCGGTGTGAAGTATAGGTTTCAAATATTCTTGTGCAATCATGAATCGGATTTGAAACTCTGCGATTCCTACTGAAGGCTAATTGCGCTTCTACCAAACTGAGGTTAGATCAGATTTACAGGGGGCAATATTGGCTTGGGGCGGCCTGCAGAATTTCTTTTACATTTCCTTTTAATCGTACTCTAAACGGTGAATTTCGGACTATTCCAATGTCACCGTCACTATGTTTAATTATTTTAGGCCAATCCGTAAATAGTCGGTATGTTTCTCCAGGGCACATTACTCTGCGTACTAACAGTCTCAGAACCTTGTGAGACATTCGTTAGCGAGTTGTTCCAATAAACCCGTGTGTTAACCACATGTCCGCATTCATTAGATAACATTGGTTTACTGGCTCATTGGGTTATTAGATTTGCCTCTGAACCTCAAGAGAACAATCCTGGCATTCTACCTTTGGATAATAGGTTTTGAAAACGAGGCTTTGAATATGGGGCTTTGAGTACGAGGCTTTGCATGCAAGACTTGAGCCACTACACGCTTTTTTATAAGAAACCTACCACAAGGCCTAGTTCCAAAAGTTCCTTATTCGTAGACCTCAAGTCATCAGATTTTAGTACCAAAAGTTCCTAAAAAGTACCTTAATTTTCACTGCACCTCAAAAAGCTTTAACACTTAATAGAGAGAGGGGCGAGATGCAATATGCGGAAACTACTCGACGAAGCATTTGACACACGAATAACAAACAGTATACGCGAGTATTGGCTGCAAATGAATGGAACCGGCTTTTTAGTTCATGATGTTTGCAGTTAAAAAGAATTTTCAAATCGAAAAGTTCCTTAGAGATTTTGCTTTTAGTAGTATAAGTTCTTTAAATATTTCGGCCTTCTACATGTAGGTTCCTTATAAAGTGGTTCCTTATAAAAAAAGCGTGTATGAGACAATTTGCAGCTTTCCATGCTAGGTCCAGATGGTCCTATCAACTTTTAATGACCAAGAAACCCCGCCCAGGTATCAGTTGCATCCAGATGCGTAGAGTCATGAACAGTTAGCAGACGGTATGGAAAAGGCTTATGATGGGCATTGTTCCATTTGGACCCGTACAAATGCAGCTTAAATTCAGTCCAATATATTAATCTTTAGAAAATTATTCATGACCGTTTTTATCAAATTTCGGGAAGCCGATTATTTCACTAACTAATGCCCTACTTAACATGTCGACATTCCTTTGCTAATTAGCACGAAGAATAATGGAAAATTAATAACTAGCTTCCTGCTTGGAACAAAAAATGCGTCTGGTACCAGCATCGAATCCGATAAAGCAGACCCTTTTGTTAATTGTCTATGCCCCTGGATATTTCTCGTAACCGAGTCAACGCCAGATACATATCTTTATATCTTTCGTCATACCTCCATTGTAAAATGTCATCATGCATGACTTCGTGCACAGACTAATTCGATTCAAGAAACAAAGCTGGAAACCAGCGCGTTCTGCTCATGAATAAATTTATTTGGAAATGCAGCTCCTGCCAAAATTGTTGGGGTACTAATGATAATGCTCTGGCTAGCACCCCCTTGCACCCCCTTCCCCCCTAGCCTTCGAATAATTCTCCTGATGCATAACGAAGGAGCATTTTCCGCTCAACCTTCTTCCCAAGATTGGCTGGAAGAACCCTGGGTTCCAGAGCGTCAAGTGTCAAGTGTAGCAAGTAGACGTCTTCCTCTTTTCTCTCTTCCTCCGCTATCTCTCGCAACGCTTTCCGCAACGCCCTATTTTCTCGACGCCCCACTTGCTACACTTGGCGCTCTGGAACCCAGGGTAGGCTGGAAGCTGCACTTTATTTCCAACATTGTTTCAGGGAAAGAAGGGGTCAACAGCTCAGGGCGTGGCAACAAGTGAGGATGATGTTCCAAGGTTTTTTAACAGGCATTGTAGACCAGAAGCAGTGCACTACCAGCTAATAATACAGGGTTCTGCTTTGCACCCTGAAAATTTTGCTTTGCCACCAGGTGAAAAGTGAAGAAATTACTGGCTCGTGCGACTGTAGCTGCCCGTACCAACACCAACATAGTTTGAAGGCATCTTAGTTTAGCCAAGCTAAGAATCGTTTCGTTACAATCAATTCTGCATTGAGACAGCCCAAACAAAGCACAAATGAACAGGCACGTCCCCCAACAAAGACGCGCTCTGCTAACTGCAAACTGGGCTTCGGTCAAAACTAGAAGCTGATCGATCGTGTTTTTGACTTGCATGCTCCTTTCGAGTGAGAATTTCCCCTTTCGGATTGACCCACAGAAGTTCCTTTTCTTGAATTCACCCTAAGAATTGCTCCTTTTCTGATTCACCATTAGAATTTCCTCTTTCTGGATTCACCCTTAGAATTTCCTCTTTCTGGATTCACCCCAAGAATTGCCTGTTTGGTAATCAATCCTATGCTCAGACTAGCGTCGTTACGAAAAGACGTCTCCCCGTGTTAAATGTTTTTTGGAGGATCGGTGCAGAACACACCTCGCTCGCTTTGTACAGCTCCGCGTCACACGACAGAGCAAGCTAAAGCCCCCAAAGAGCGCTGCCTATAAAGGTTAACTTGCTAATCTGCTAAAGGCGCTTGAAAACAAACTTGTGCGCAAAGATTTACGATCTTTCATCGCCGTCAATGTTCGCAGGGGCAGCGTTTACGTTAGTCGATTTTATCAAAGCAACTTTATTATTCTCAAGTTAAAATTCACCCTCCTTCTTATCAGGTAATTATTCCTTCTTATCTGCACAATATCAGGTCATTGCTACCACTGTACAGTTGCGGAAAGCTTTGAGGTATAGTCCGTTTTTCTTAGCCCATTTATGAAATATGAAGCTTTTGGGCGAATTGAAAAGCATCTTTAGGAATGTACTGCAGGCACCGCGGAGGGTTGAAAAGAGTTGGGGGTCTAAAAAGTTGGGGGGGGGGGGGTGCTAAAACCATTAAACATGAGGCTTTATTGGTAGCTCCTGCTCCGCGGTGCCTGTACTACAAAATATTCGTGGGTGATGCAATCACTTCTGAACAAGAAACGGTTTATAAAACCCCTTTGATTATCAGAAACCATGGCACAAAAAAGCAGAGGGAGCCTAATGAAAAGGGTACAAACAATAGCCAAAAATGATTTATATACTTCTTAACAAACTCATCTTGGCCCCATTGCCTCCTGTGATGTACAAGGGGCAAATCACTCCAAAAAACTCTTGTACATTTTTTGTGGAAATCCTATTGTTTTATCAAAAAATCCCTGGAAATCTTATTGTTTTATCAAGAAATCCTTGGAAATCCTATTGTCTTCGTGAAAATCCCGTACGCTATTTGCAAGAGTGAATTGCCCCTCGGTGCTGTACGCGTTCTTGATGAGGGTCAATACTTAAAAAAGCATGGTACTACGAACATACAACCCACAACTTAAAGAAAGTTCTCGAACCACAAAGATCAGTTGAATCAAGCTGAATCCAATACGCTCAGTCACCCTCAAATCTGAGTGAGTTTCTGGGTAGGCTGGAGAGCTGTCTCTACTTGAATCGAAAAGCAAGCGATATCAGGGGGCGTTGATTGACTAGCAACAACCCCCGGCAAAATGATTGACTCGCAACAACTCCACAGGATTCCCCTTCACAAACTGCTTACACGGCAAAACAATCCGAAACTAAAGGAAATAATACGCCCTCTAGAATAGTTTTAGGCATTCCATACAACAAAGCATCAGCAATAATTATTAAAAAACAACATCATTAGTGTGATTGCAACAACAACTGGTGAATTGGGTTGACGTAAATTAGGGAGGGGCTCTTTAGAAAGGCGAGGGTGCTAATGGGTATCAGCCAACGCAGTTTTCTTGATGCCTACGCAATGCTAAAATAATTACAATATGGCAGTCTGATTACCATGCTTGGCATTTTGTTTGTTTGTTGCTTTTATAAAAAACCAATGTGCAGGCAGATAAACAACTTGTACTTAATTTGAGCAAGAATCTCTGCTTAAAAATCAAATAAACATGTCCACAGTGATAAAACTAAAGCCCAATCTACAGTAGGCGGAAAATTTTCGAGGCGGAAAAAATTCCTGCGATCTAATTGGCTAATTGAATTGTCGCGGCGGAAAATGCCGACTAGCGAAAAGTAGAAAGTGATCCTACTTTTCGTGGCGCGAAAATTTTCCGCCTAGTGGAGATTGGGCTTAAGACTACGTTCACACTGCTCCAATTCGATTTCTATCCGTTTCCACCCCAGTAACCTTCCCATAGATTGTCTCGAACCTGTCAATCAAAAGAGGCTGGGACCCGGAACAAAGTGGGCACTGCAGAATGATCGATTAAGGAAATAGAGTAGAACTGAACAGCTGAGGTGCGAGTAAACAACTAGCATCAACCTACTTCAGGTCATGCAACATCTGCTATTAACTGTTTGTTTTACTTTCTTTGCTACAGCAGAGTGTCGCCTGGATCTTGCTTTGAAATGATCAGTTTGAAGTTTCGCCTCGTCCTCTAAGTCGCTTATCAGTTGCATGACCTCAAGATTCTGATTTGTAAGCGAAGCTGGCATGCACGACACTTAGCATGTATTCTCAATTCAAATGATTTTCAATTTGATGCAAATCCTGTTACACGAATCTTGCTTCCGACTTACTGTAGATGTAATTGTTGGTAACAGCCGTAATCAGAGACTGGTGTTGGCCAACGCCCTTAAGCTTGACTGCAGAAAACGAAGTCCCTCTTTGATTAACGGTAGTTACTGATTATGACTTGAGCACTCTACATATCAATGCGAAGTTTGCCTTTACTTTTGCTTGAATACTAACTAGATTAAATGGCATTCCTTTCGTAGGAGCACAAAGTGGGAATCCTAAATCAATGGGCTTTAGGATGAATCTTAACATGTGTTTTCAATTTGTCTAGGCGAAGAACTATGGCTGCACGAAGGCAAGAACCTCTTCAAACGATTTTGAAAAAGTGGAACCCTTCTCCTATGTGATACCGCGATAACGCTGCCATTGGTACAGCACACAAACTTTTGTAGGCCACGTTCAATAATTGTCCAGTGCTGGGAAAATTTCAAATCACGGGCTTGAATTAAAGCGAATGTAAACAGTTCTTGCAGCTTGTAACATCATCCCCCACATTGGCAAACGAAGCATGAATGGAACTAGCGTGTTCTCGAAGTAATTTGGATACTTTATTTGGTAACCTGTCATAGTCTGGTAAATTTTCAATGGCGCCTGTTGAAATGTCTACAGAGTAGACAGATGAACGTTTTTAATGCAATGAAATGGCAGATACTATAGCGAGCCTACTTCAGAAATATCAATAATCTTGGGATTTTGAAATTCAATATCCAAGGGATAAAAGGAGACACATAGTCAAAATGAAATAAGATTCTGGTGACATCTAGGCTGCAAGAAGACCATTACCAGGTATTTTTTTGTCCTACACTTTGAGTTCAGTACAACAGGGATCTCTCATAACCCCATTATCTCATGGTCCTCAGAGATAAGTCGTATGTCCTGCAATTATAATACATTGTAGAAAACTTCAATTGATCAACAATGATATTAATTTTCGAGGAAGAATTCTGCAGGATTCAAACGCCGTTGATGATAATAGCAATACAAATCACTTTATACATTTACTTGGTGATTTTTTTTAACTTCTTACTGAGTGTCACGCATGACCAGAGCCATAGGAATGGCAAAGGACGGCTTTGAAAAGGGTTTTGATTAGTAATTTTAGGTTAAATTATATCAACTAAACCCTTTAACAAGAGATGTTTGCTATGAGATCCACTCTCACTTTCTGTGCAAGACGTAGAAGGATTGGTTATAGGTGCTCCCAGCCACCAGTCAATCTTGCAGATATCATACCTGACTTCAAATGTCCGAAAGGACTTGAGAAGATGTTTGTTACAAAGGATCTAAGAGATAAACTCCCGGGGAACAGTTGTGTTCCCTGTAGAGAGTAAGTTAAAGTTCTCAACAAAAGGTCTTAGATTGGAGTTTAGAAATGTACGACTTGAGCAGTTATTTTAAGCGCAATAGCGGATATCGAACCATAGCACCATCCAGGCATTGTAATATCAGCAGAGAGCCATCAGCGGTAAATAAGAAAAACAAAACGAAAGTAAATAAGATGTTTTCAACTGATTTCAACCCAGCTGGGCAGGATTTGTAGAAGAATAAAGCGTGGGATTCTTTGTCCCCATAGTACACAAATACGGCATATAAAAGTGCATCGGTGAAGGAAACAATGCTTTGCATATCGGGCTGGAAATGCTTTCATGCTGTGGTAAAGAAAACTGAGGCTTTTGATAATTAGTTAAATTGTTGTTGTTGTTGTTTTGTTCTTGATTAATTCTTACTGTTGTTGTTGTGTATATCAAAATATGTTATTGCACACAGTTCTGTATGCAATGCTGTAAAACGTAGCTTACAAAAATCAGAAAACTTAATCAAAAATACGCCTTCACAATGGAAAGTTAAAAAGAGACTTGTTTTTCTTATATTCGGTCTAGACATTTCAAGACAGAGGAGACAAAATATAACGTAACAAAAATGAATCTGATTTCTCAGCCAATCTCATTTCTTATACGTGATTTCGAATAACGTAGGCCTTTTCCCATACACAAAAATTTCTCAATTGAGATTGTTGACAATTGTTGTATGCCAAATAGTCTACTGTTAAAATGCAGAGCTGCAATATCATGTTCGGGGAAACCATCGTTCGTATAAATAAAACAAGCGTTACTTTTTAGCATGAAGTCAAAATGAGCCACAAAATTAAAAAGATTTACCAGAGAGGCATATAGGTAGAATGAAATGCTCTATCCTTAAGGAATATTGGCCATGTTTAAGGACGGTAAATAAACATTCATGAATTGAAAGATATTAGAAATCCATTAAAAAACCAATAGAAAGTAGGTTAGATCCGATTAGGGATAGAAGAAGTTAGATATCAAAGGAATTGAAGAGCCAGGAGATTAGAGATCACCAAATGGGACACACTAGTAAGAACCTTTTATCAAGTATCAAAAGTAAGAACACGTTATCAAGAACCTATTATCAATCATCAAGTAAGAAAAAAATCGAGAATATCATTTTGTAGAGATAATATATAGAGTTTTTAAGCAAAGCGAAGATAAATAGCCAAGAGTATTGAATAAAGGGCTAATATGTATAACTTTATTTTGGAGCCTTGCTTTATTTTGCTTGGATATTTCCGTTGCAAAGTGCTAAATAAATGTGCTCCTTGAGCAGGATATATATTAAAAGAAGGAGAATAAGAGAAAGAAGAATAATAATAATAATAAGAAGAGTATGTCACGAAGAGTGATCTAGCCATGAGGCAGACCTGAAGAGATATAAAATGAGGGCTGCCTCTTCTTCTCTCTATATGCCGCAATGCATATGCCCATACACCAAAAATCACCATTTGGCGCAATAAATACGTCCACAACCAGAGAGAAGAAGAAGCAAACTATTTATAGGGGAAAGAAAACTTTCAAGCGCAAAACCAAAACAACTCGGGCATGAAAATATGCTGTTCACGAAATAATTTATCAAATATTATGAAATAAAATTTTCAAATACAAGCACCGAACCAATTTTTCTATTTCCTTGCTAAGTTGCGACAAACTTCATGTCTAACTGATATTAACAGACACACGCAAATTCTAGGTACAAAATGAAGCAACTGAGTCTTGTAGCTGCGGTGGTCCTTCTAGCCTGCGTTGGCGCAAACGCCTCGGCCGACTGTGAAGGCAAACTTCCACAGCAGGTGGGTACTCTAGCCTTCGAAACAGTTTACATACCATTCATGTTCTTCAAATAATCACATTGATAAGAAGCCAACTGTATGAAAACCAGATAAAATAAAGTAGCTCTGGCAAAATAGCATTCGACACCGCTTGTGACAAAGGGCTATGTCTATATACATAATCCTGGCAGGTAAAGGAGTTTAGTTCCATTTATTCAATTATGATGAGCTCAGTTAAAGCCAGATGGAACACAGTTGGCACATCATGGACTAAACATCACTTTCACTAAAAATGCACAGCTCCGACTTCACTAGCACGTTGCAAACGCAAGCCTTCATAACTAAGTCCTGACAATTTAAAATCTTTGCCTTCAGGGTATCGAACATTTATGAATGAAGGTTAACAGTGATATTTACAACTGTAAAACGAACAATCTTCATTTTAGCTATGCAGCAAATTAAGGAGCATCGAAAACCGACTAGGCCATCTGGTGCTAACCTCCACGTCTTTGATAACAAAAGCAGCTGAAGATTCAGCAAGAAGAAACGCAGTCTTGTTTTCGAAAACCGTTCAGCTTCTACGGAACGCGACGAAAACCAAGCCAATGAATGAAACGGAATTCATGAAGGTTCTCGACGGTAGGTGGATAGTAACACTGGGTATAATGTCGACTGTTAATGTAATGTAAATAGCATCGTATTCAAGCAGAATGTGCCACTTGCAGGCCTAGTAAGTATTGGAGTGTCTGTAAATGATAAGATAAACTGAATTAATAAAAAATGTTAAAAATAGAAAAGAAATAGAAATAATAATAAAATAATAAATAACAATGATAATAATAAATAATGGTAACAATAAATAATGATAATAGTAAATAATGATAATCATTAATAATGACAACAATTAATAATGATAATAATAGATAATGGTAACAATATATAATTTCAATACTAAATAATGAAAATAAGTAATGTTTAATAAAAAAATGATAATAATAAATAATGATAGCAATAAATAATAATAATGATATATTAACAATAATAATGATATTGATGTATTAATAATGATAGTAATAATAACAAAAATAATAGTAATAATAGTAATCAATAAGAATGACTGGTTCAGTTAGCACAGCTTAGTAGAAGATAAAGTAACAGACCGGATAAGAAAGGTACTAAAAAAATTAATCTAAATGGTAAACATTTAACAATCTGGGGTAGGAGTAAATATATTGAGGCTGGAAAAGAAGACAGGAGACAGGCTTGTTTAGAGGGGAAAACAAGTAAACACTTTCTATCTGTGCGTTTCTGGATACTCCAATAAACTTAGCCCCAGAGATATGCCACACCCAAAGTCATCAGTACTTCATACTTCAATTTATTGATACTTTGTTAAAACTGCCTATGAATGGGCCTTTTCACACTAGTAGCTTTAACGAATGTTCAATTATGCAGACTTGCAAAACACATTTCAAGATGCAGAAAGGACCATGCGGGAAACGTCTTCCCAAGGAACCAAGCATATTGGTGAGGCAGCAACGAAGTTCGCTAAACTAGTCCAGAAGATATTGAAGACTGCAGTTGAAGAAGACCATAGTGGTAAGTATGGAGCACCTGTGACAGTGACACTCTGGTCTTACAAACTGGCCTAGCAGCTTGGGGCATGGCCTAACTATAAAAACACCTGGCTCTATTTCTTCTACGAAAAAAGTGGAGAAAAACTAATTTGAAAGTTTTAAGAATTGAGCACTAATTTACTTAGATGTGTTAGTCAATATATTTTATATAGAAGTAAAGTCTGGATTGTTCCCTAGACTGTGTCCAGTTCAATACGCCTGTAACAGTATAGGACATTGACCGTGGAGCATAGAGCATTGATATTGAAAAAGCCGATTAAAAAGGCTCTTGACTTCGTGCCCATTATTTGTTGATGCTAAATGATTTAAGTCGTATTCAATCAAGGTAAACATTAATTCTAATTTTTTTCCAAAATGCAACTACCACTGTCTTTTTTAACAAACAGTCTCATTAAGAATGCTCCAAAGATCATGTCGCACTTTCTCTAGATATAAATCACGCGCAGTAAATAACAACAATCCTGTTATACCAGATACCGCAAAATTCCGTGAGAGACTGAACAAAGAAGTGCAAATGTCATTTAGAGACATAAAGGACATAACATTGAGAGCTGTGAACAAAGTCTACAATGGGAACATAAAGGCAGAAGAGCACGTGATTCGCGTCCTTTTGAAGCTGAAAATCTCACGTGGTATGTTAGCATGAACTGTGCTTTCACATTCTAATATCGAAAAGGCATGTGGGAATTTCCAAAAGCTTGAAGGATTGACTAGACTTATGCAAAGCCATACTCTCTCTATGAATAAAGATTCAGTTGTTGGTAGTGTATTTTCATACGTATTTTTGGCATGCTATTTCTTCTCTTTTAGCTGGTAAAGTACAACGGCAACTAGCAACTCTTGGAGTGGTTCTAAACAGAAAACTTGCAAAGGAGGCTGAGCTTGAAATAGAGGCTCAGCTCACGGCGACGACAAATGAGCTTATAGAGCTTATAATCAAATCCGACAGTGGCAACTCTAAACGAAATTTCCAGCAATGTATGTGGCCTTGGGTATTTTCTTTCAGATAATTGCATTAAGGTGTCTGAAGGCCGGTCTCCACTTGATTCGCGCTGGTCGCACGACTGAGCAAATGCACATTTGAGCATGCACAAGACTCAACTTCCTTTTCGCTACGAATACGCGACCGTAGTTCAACGTGTAGCTTGAGAAAATATGCCGAGTCGCAGATCTGACCATTCGCCAGGTCGCGCGACTACTGCGAATCAAGTGGAAACCGGCCTTTAGAGTCTGGGCGTAGAGTCTTAGTCAATGGAATCCAGTTATTTCTAGTGACATTTACGTAATTCACAATCTTGTAATTCAGACGACTTAGAATTCAGTTGTTTTTGTTTACATGGGTTGAAGAACCGAAGGTTCACTGTTCATATTCCGCAAAATTAAATTTCCATAAAAAAGATTTATGTGGAGAAATGGCCCAATATCTCAAAATTATGTAGTTTTAAAAATAAGCAGCAGCAAGAAGCTTTTTATTTATCATAGATAGAGTCCTTTACAGGATACCTAATTGTTTAGAGTCCTAATCTTTAATGAACAAACTTTCAATTATAACTTGTTATCAAGAATATGCCTAGTGACGTCATGTTGACCTCATAGTCTCACGTTATATAATACAATTTTTACTTATTAGTTTATTTTTACTCATTTATGACGTCACTTTTGGATACCGGTTGTGGCCTATGGTGAACACTTCCCTTTTCACTTTAATCCATCAAAAGATCACTAGGGCTATCAAGATATCGAAATATATCATTAAAGCATCACTTTGATATTGCAGTTTGGGAATATGTCAAGAGCAAACTAGCAGCACTATCGGCGATTTTGGTGCAGAAGGTGAAAGAGGCAGTAGCAAGAATGGCGCCTCAAATACATCAGAAGATTGGAGAGATTGTCAAGATTATCATAAACGAGGCAAAACGCGCATTGGTGGAAATTGCGGGGGAAATCGTCATGGTATCTATAGCATGAACACCCATGATGTTCGATAAGTCTCGACTGTGAATCCACTTATGATTTTAATTCCACACTTATTTAAATCAAATAGGTAATACGATGGAGAGAGTTCTAGTTTAAAATATGTCAATCCACGTTTTAATCTACTGTTTACTTTCGAGTTTTCCTACGCGCCGCAAACATAGAAGTAATGAGGAATAACAAGGAGCCGATATTCGACTGAACTCAAACGTTTCATATCTGGTTCCATGAAAAAACAAGTTTCGCTGAAAACGGCTATTATAATCAACTCCCTTTTCTTGCTTAAAATCTACATCAATTGCATAGACTGCGAGAAATTATGTTTTTGGGGCAACAAGAGCAAAGTAAAATATCAAGGCCAATTAAACTAGTACTGAAATATTTCTAAACATAGCTTAGGTTGGAATAGACTTCTTGTATTTTGAGCTCTACTTTTGCATGGAAAAGCATAAAACACAATGTAGCACTAATATAAAACGTCACCCTTCTGAAATTCTGCTAACAAACTTTTCTCCCAAGGCACCTTTTGATTTAAAAGCAAAAACTTCATTTGTATTAACATGCATTAGAAATATAAAAATCTGACAACAAAAAATATGATCTTGTCGTGAATGATTCTTTAAAACCAAAGTAAAAATAAGTATTTAGTTTTTGAAGCAAAGACATAGGGTCAAATAAGTCAAGATATAAAGCGAGGGGAAATTGCAAAAACATAAAGAATTTTATATTATTTGAAAATTGTTTATGAACGGGTGTGATATTATGAATCAAAAATTTATGATAATCAATTGATACCATTGGTACAATTAGTATCATCCAACACGAAGTAGAATCAAGTGTGAAATCTAAAGCATCACATTCAACACTATAAGAGAGTGCTTTAAGCTTGACACAATTTTAAAATTGAAATGATTTACCGAGAGATCATATGAGAAATGATATTAACTATATTTACAATAATGAGAAAATTTTATTTACCCACAAAGTTGAACTTCACAATTAACTATTAGAATTTCTTTTATCTAAAAACTCTGGCAAAAATAGTCAAACTATCTAGAGTTTTTAGCAAAATTTGGTTAACAAACTTTAACTAACCTAAGAGCAACAATTTTAGACCATTTATCAATCTGCGTAAATACCAATTTTGAAAATTGCTATTAATTATACTTCGCGGATAAAATTACAGCTACCCTCAACTAACAATAAATTAAATCGACTAATTTTCATTATTTGCTGGGAAAGAGGTATTTAACTAAAGGGGGTCGAAATACAACTGTGGATTCCCTGGGAGGCGCACTTTGAGAAGTTTGGAAACGATGGGGCAACGTTTTTCAATAATAAATAATTTGTGATTTAATTGATTAATTGTGGATCGAATCATCAGGCCACTTGGCAAGATCATGTGATGAAGCTAATTCTTATTAGAAAGGGACGCGTTTACAAACTGGCAGAGACGATCTGTCACAAATCTCTAGTCAAAAGGGCATGCGACGATGGTATCTAAGATACTAATGTAAGTAAAATGTCTTTCCATAGCTTCATAAAATGCACGTTACTTTATCTGTGTTTTGTAGTCCAATTTTAGGCTCGATAAAGTCACAGTTTATTAATTTCAGGAGATTCAACAGAACAAGTGCGTTTTATTAGTACAGATTCCTACCAAGAAGGAAAGACATCATTCTAATCGATTAGTCATTTATCTTTGTGAGCTTCCATACTTTATACTGTTTATAAACTGAAAAATGATCTCTTCAGGTTTATAGCAAATCCAGTGAATCTAAAAAATACATTCGAAAGGATTAACGATTTATCAATATGATCTTATTTAACTACTATTAGAAAATATATTAAGTATTCAAATTGAGAGATTAAAATTTTTATTCCTTTCATTGTTTCATTCGTTTAAGCACTGGGTATTAATTTAAGCTTGTTAATAATGATGTTTTCTACCTCCTTTTACTTATCTTTTATAAAGAAATAAATCATACAGTCCTTTATTCACGGAGTTTTAATATTCATATTAGGTGTAAAAAAATCGGGTGACTTGGATCTGATGGTGATAACGTGAAGAAATGAATATCAACAGCATAGAAATTAAAGTTGCTTGGTTGAATGCATCTGAAACAAAATGCGAAAACAAGCCAGAGAAGGGATGGAGAATTAGGAAAAGTGAGACTGGGAGGATAGTTGAAAGGTTGTGAAGAGATGTCTTCAGGAAGATAGTTGAAAGGTTGTGAAGAGAGGGAGGATAGTTGAAAGGTTGTGAAGAGATGTTAAAACCCCTGGAAAAGACTGAAAACCGTATTCCTTAAGCATTGGTCAACCATCAATCAGGACTCTTTCTGCTATACATAATGGTACTGACTTCGACCTGACCATATTTTGAGTCATGCGTTATAAAATAAACGGTTTCGCGAAATAAGAAGCATCCAAAAATTTGGGAGGCAGATCAAAGAAGGGCCACATGACCCATTCTTAGACTTTCTAGAAAGAGGAACCATTGGGTTTGGAAGGAACGCTTTTGCACGGTTTGTAAAAATGTGGGTCCACCGCCTCTCTGCTCCATATTTCTAGGTTACTATTCGCGAACCATGTTGGATGTAAACAGATCAAATACCTGAATCTGGCAGCTTGTTCTGCTTCTTTCTCTCTCTTTCTCTCTCGTTATTTGTGTTGATCAAGTTCTGGATTGTGGCAGTCTTGTTCCAGTACATCTTTTCTTGTTCATCAATAATTGCCTGGGTAGAATGTGGACCGGCTCCAGGGGGTATTTCATGTGGCTCAACCTCTACAATTCCCGTGGAAGTGGGAAAAGGAAAAAACTTTCATGAAACGAATCAGCAAATTGGCAAACATTTGTCACATTATTTATAAGAGCTCTTCTAAGTATGATTCCAAAATGCCCTTGATCGTTCATTGGAGACTGTACTTAAACCCAATGTCACTATCTACAATTCATCCAGTACATACTTAAGCCAGCTACTCAACAACCCATCCCCAAACTGTTGTTGCATTGGGATCCTCAGTAGCTTAAGCTTTTAAGTTGAAGCTGCATTGAAATCACAATTAGCTGCTGCAATACTTGCGACGAAATATTCATGTGTTTCTTTTTTCATTCAATCACTATTAAAAGCTGGAAGCCAGGCAGAGACTGATATGTCATATACAACAACAAATTCTTAGTCTTCCTTGGAGAAATTTCAATTACAAAAAAGGAAACCTGCATAGAATAATATTCCAGGCCTAAAGCCTTCTTGCATCTGACTGTATCGAATGCCTTAAAATTATCAAATTCATCAATAATTAACCTAGACTACTTGGTCATTTAAGCGAGAACAGCAAGGTTATAGGTGCAGAACTACCATATAACATGTAAAATAAAATGTTCTGCATAGAAGTATAATTGGGTACATACGCATTTCCATGGCACCTTCTGGATCACCATTACTAACACCCACTGGCTCAAAAACATGGAATTCTTGAGGCACTCCATCTAAATCATCAAACTGTCGTATAACAGTAGACTGTGGGTTATGAAAGTAGCAGTAAACCTTTGGAAAATAGAATACAATTGATTAAACTGTTGGCAAAGCCCAATACAGTTTACAAAGAGCTTATGATCTACTTTTGCTATGCATGCAAGAATTAAAGAAATAGTCAGCCTGAATGAAAAAATAACACAGCACCAAGAAGTTCAAGTGCCATCAGTCTTGGATAGATAGTTAAATTAGGTCATAATTATCAAAGCTAGAATTAACCAGAGAACATAACAAAATAATATCATAACAAATATTAGAAGAAAGACCAACATGGATTTTATTACTTACTTTGAAAATCTGATCACCTATTTTGATGTCATAGTATCCACTAGGTGACTGTTTATTTTGCTCATAAATGTCCTGGCACTTCGCAGCTGGACCATCATCTCTGGAAATTAATCCATAAAATATTTAAACAATAGTCAGCACAAACACTTGTTGATGTTAAAATACAAGCTCAAGAAGAGCTAGAATTGACAGTGACAAGGAAAGTACAAGAAAGCTTAAAACATTCCTACAGATATTTACAGGTATTACAGAATATTTACAGATATTTACATATATTTACAGATATTAACATATATTAACAGATGTTTACAGATATTTAGCTAATTGTGATATAAGGTAGCTGTAAAAATGCATGATTAGAAAGAAAAGTACCTGTCAACATTACTGTGTTTCGTCAACTTTCCATAAGAAACAGAATTCACATCATGAACATAAATTAGTATAGCTAGAGTCAAAGCCAATCTTATCATCTTTATCATCTTCTTAGAGACCAGGAGAATCCAGCTTGTGCTCAAAGTCTATTGCAATGCTACCATTTCCCATCCTTTAAAATGACAAAACATTATTATTTTATTATTAGTAGTACTTTACTGGTTAAAAGAGAATAGCTCTTCAGCATAGCTGATTTTCATGGTTTTCAAGGCCTACATTTACAAAACTTACAAATAAATATCATATGTAAATAACTAAATTAACCTAACTACAATGGAACTACAAGCATGGCTTAAAATTTGAGAACTTTTAAAACCACTTTTTTTGCTAGAAGAAGTGTGTTGAGAAATACAGTATGTATAAGCTAGAGGAGAAATCTTAATATAACATTGAGAAAAATACATTAAAGGATTCTTTCAAGTATTGTCAAAAAATTAGTTATTTGGGTTATAAAGCTCAATTTAACTTTTTAGGCTTCATCCAACTTAATTCACAAGCCAATTTCTCATTGATAATAGCAATTATACTACTTCTGGAAGGCAACCTGTTTTTGTAGAATCCTGATTTGTAAGTTTTTTGCTCATATGCTTTTGAACTAGAAAGCATGTTTGGAAATAGGAAGTTGAAATGGCGAAGAATATCAGGAGAAGCTCTTCCATAACAAATGACAGGCAGAAAACAACTCCACAAAAAGATCCAGAGTACAAACCTAACTTCATTTACCGTAAATCCTCAAATTAGACCCATAGGGGATTATTTATTTTTGATATCTTTATTAGGGGGGGCTTATTCGAGGGGGGCTTATTCAAGGGGTGGGGCACTTGTTCAGGGGGGGTTTATCAAATTACCCAAAACATGCCACATAAAAATGATAATTTTTGAAATTTCTTTCTTTTCATGATATAAAAAACAATCTAAGTATAAAGTAACATTTGATTAAATTATTAACAGAAATATAAATTTTTGTGGTAATCCACTAAAATGCCAGGCAACCTCAGGATTCGAAAATCAAAAATTGAGCGGACCTTATTTGACGGGGGGGGGTGCTGGGGTGGGGAGTTATTGAAAATGTTTAGTTCTAGGGATGGGGCTTATTCGAGGAGGGCTTTTTCGAGGAGGGAGGGCTTTTTCGAGGAGGGAGGGCTTTTTCGAGGGGGGGGGGGCAATTCGAGGATTTACTGTATACCAGAAAAAATTCAACTAGAATAAAATAGATGTCACATAGGGCTACTTAGAGTGAAAAATTAGGGCCTGCAACCTCATTTAAAAGTGGGAGGGGAGGACCATCCTTAATATTTCAATAATAAAACCATAGCCAGGGCCTATATGATAACTTAGCTCATTTCTTTCTACTAACAAACTTCCTATTTCTTTCTATATGGCCCTCAAAATTTATATATAGTGCTAGCGCCAATCAGCATAATTCTAAGGTTGACAAACAACTGTTCAGTATTCATCTTGTAGCCGCATTTGAGTAGAGATTACAAATCAGGGCATTGTATGAGATATGGGCAGGAGATATTGGTATAAAATGTAGCTAAAATAGTATCTTACCGGAATAACATCCACGAGTTTCCTCAAAAAGCTTTGCATTAAGAATTATCAGGTAACTTCGTCTTTACAGTTGTTATGCAACACAAACTTTAGCTAGCTTTCCTAATTCTCAGTAAGACTGAAAAGCTAAACTGCACTATCGTGGATTGTAAAAAATGGCCTAAAATTGACTAGACGATGAGGCGACCGCTTATTGAAAAGTATAAACAAATTGCCGTGTAAACAAAGACAACAGCATTAGGCAGTCACGAAACCGCTGAGGGAAAAATAATGTTTGTGAAAATTGAGGAAAGCAGCCTAATCAAGCGATAAGTTACTGACCTTCAGAATTATTCAGCCATGGTCCCAAACCTGTTCAAAAATATTTTCCAAATTCTCCCGCGTCAAAGCACCTGTAAGCATAATGTCATTACGAGGCTATTCAAAAAGTGCTGGGTGTTGCTGTCAAAAGTCATGATCTGAACTTCAAAGTATCTCTTCGCTGCTTCATGCAAACATCTGTAGAGATTCCTAAAAATTATCTTCATTTTTAAGGAAAGCCGCTTTACATATAGAGAAATGTGTAACAGTAGATTTGGGGACATTTATGATTCACCCTGGCGTTATATGATTAAAGTATGATTTGCCGTTTGAATTTAGGCCTGAATTCGTCACTCATAATGAACGAAGGAGCTACTGCCTTTCGGTATTTGATGAGATAATGGAGCCCCTTAATAGCTCATAAAGAAAGCCTTTATATGCCAACTATGTAAATAAAGCTATCTCTCAAAGTGTCAAAGATAAACAAGAAAGTTTATTAAAAGCATTGGTGACTTCTTAAAAAGGCTCTAGCTAATACGTCAGTTGCTTATTTGCGTAGTTGAATTCATGATTTGCTCCCTCTCTCTCATAAGACGACTCACGATTGCCAAACAATCCGCACTGAAACTCGAGGGGCTTGGTGAAAGTGCATTTCAAAAATGCGCCTAACAACGCCTCACTTCCCTTTCAAGATGCATCCTATGTCCCTGTTTCTCATGCACGTTGGCATATCTTAGAAGTTCAAAACAATTCCACGCAAGTGTTTAGTTGGTTACATGCAAAAACACCAGAATAAACCGGACCCTTTCGAATCTGTCAAGCCTCAGTCTCATACACAATAAAAACACCACCCTAACTGTATTGAATAGTCTTAAATAGAAGGGAAGAATATTATGGAATATCGTCCCGTTGGAGCCATTTACCCTCTAATGGGAGTTTTAGGTTTCCACGTATTAGATAAGGTGCATGCCGAAGTTATCTTCGCACCACGATTTGTAGGGGTTGCCTTACACGGGGCTGCAAATATCCCATGACAGCCTGGGGGCAACATCCGTAAGATCAGATAGTGTCTAGGAGATTACAAGTATTGCAAAGCTTGAGAGTCAACCCTAAAGAGGATTGAAATTCCCTAGCAAAAGATGACACTGCTCACAAGACGGGATTAACATAAAGAGTGACCTTCAAATCCATATACATGAAAAGCTCTCAGTCCAAAAGCCGTGAGATCCGCTTTCACAATTACATTTCAAGTCTTCCCTTCCTTGTGATGTTTAGAGGGCTCAGAATGAGTCTACAGAATTCAGCATTTTGGAAGGCAACTTAAAATTTTTTAACAATTATTCAAGGTTTTTCTCAATGCTGTCTCTAAGGCCATGCTTAGAGATTGGCGTAAATGTAGCTAAATAACATATGGCGTCACTTTAACGATGAAAGCTCGTTCAGGGTAAATGAGAAAGGAGAAAAGTCAAGTATAAAAATGCAAATAGTAGCAGCTTGATTGCTTTGAGTCAAAGCCTGATTGAGATGGAACATTATAGCACATGGCTGCAAGAGAACTTTAAGAAGATGTCGAAAAAGCAAACTTTTTGTTTTTGACTAAAACAATCAGCTTAAATTTTTTGCACCGCTTATTACAAATAAAAACATGAGATTCAAATTCTATTTTTTCATGGTAGCCATCCGTAACCTTTTAAGCGACAATTTTATGCGATGTAGCATGCTTTGCCGAAACTTATAGTACAAAGCTCTACAGCCAGTTTTCTATCTCCTAGATTCGCAAACATTGTTCACTTCATTCATTCAACAATCTGGTGATGTCAAATACAATTCCGAATGGAAAAGTTCATTCTAAGATTGCTGTGAAATTTCAACTATTACAACTGGCTGTTATTGCTAGGTTGCCAAGAAAGATCTTAGCATTCAACTCTTTTTTTGCCAAATTCGTGCCAACCGTTAATGCTATGTCGTTGTCATACCATCTCTAATGTTATGGTATTACAGCAGGCCAAAAGAGAGAAGAAGCAGAGAGGCAAATAATAAAATTGGTTGTTGCTTAACTTACAAAATCTAAGATCACATATTGTCATTAGATTTATAATTTTCCTATACAAAACGTAAATTATCTCAAGTCAAAAATGATTTAACTTTTTGAAATATCAATGTGACATCAGTCCAGTAGCTAAATAAAAATACTTGTTCTTCAATTGTGTTTTCGTCATTTCTAAACTAACTCTTATGCTTTCACCTTCTTACTCATGTCGCAGAAGATCTAGAAAAAAAGAGGAATGAAATGTTATTCAATTTCAGAATGTCTTGAGCTGGATGTTTCAGGATCCAAGAAATGAAGTAGTTGATTCCAGGCCCCGGGTAGTTATCACTATCAACGCCTAAACCAAGCTCATTAAATACACCAAAGACCAAGTAAAAATAAAATGTAATTTTGATGGGAATAGAATAGAATTTTGAAAGGAAAAATATAATTTCGTACTGTATGTCTTTATAACAACATATGATAGAATGAAAGAGTTCATGGAAGGAGCTATGAGAATAATGGCAATAGTGGGGGGAAAATTGGAGACCTAGGGACCCAGATACTTGAGATGGTAGACTTTTGAAAGTTATTATGGAAATTAATGAAAGTCTAATGAAATGCTTGATTATGAAAGGCTGTCATTTTGCAAAATAAGGTGGACAAGGAAAATCTAGCGATTAAGATTATCTAGACTGGAGGATGGTAAGTTCCTGGAAACAGCAGGATTAACAATAAAGAACGAGAATCAAATCAGACTTAATCCACCGCTGAGTAACAGTTATAAAAATATCCCGAAAATATATTGAATTGGAAGGTTGGCTTCACCAATCGCGAAATCTGTACTTTGACGTGACTGTCTCATTTGATGTCTCTCATATTCCATTTTGTCATACTGTCAAACGTATCCATTGCTAAAACCCGTACTGTCATGTCAAGGGCTGGACCAATTTCAGGCGTGATGTGGGAGTTTCGAATGTCAATATAGAATTCTTTTCCATTGATATTATGGTGTAATGTTTTCAAAACACGCTTAATGAGAGTCACTCTACTAAATCCTATCCATCACTGTTTCTTATTCGCTGTATTTTCAAGATTCAGTGCTGTTTAAGTGCCCAGATGCGCAATGGGTAGAACTGAAGTATTTTTAGACCGGATTAAAGTTAACCCCCCCCCCCCCTAAGCCCTACACAGGTTTGCCAAATGCATGCCCTGAAGATCCCACAAAAATATTGAGCCGCACTTAACAACAAACTACACTGGTATGCACAGGATCAAAGTCAGCCTCTTTTCAGCGAACGGGTTCAAATCGGTGTTAGAGTAATGGTTGGTTAATGCTGCACACACAATACCTGTTGGACACCGCCTGTTTTTGTAAGGACCCAATAATATCCACTTTGCGCCGATGGATTGTCATTGATAATTCGATTACAGGAGCTTCCAGGGGTGTCACGCCTGAAATTGGTCACGTCTCTGTTACGTCATAATTCTCAAGTGTCATTACGAGGCAAAATCAGTATGGCTCGGGAATGATGGATTCTAATGCTCAAGCATTGAGTGTGGTAGGCCTAATTGTCAGCTTGGTACTATGTGTTGTTCTGTGTTTGAAAGAGCAAATATTTGGCAATGTTTAGGGCCAGCACTGTGACGTCAGCAGTTATAAGCAGTGGCTGCGTTCAAAGTGTGAAATGTCATATTTCATGGTCCTTGGATTTTCCGAAAAAGTAAATGTGTATCATGCCTGGCTATTTTGAGGATGTCGAAAATCGTTAGAGAGAGAGAGAATGCCTCAGTCAGTGACAAACAAATAATTATTGGCACTGCACTCGACCCAACCGAAGTTGGACCAAAACCTTTCCGACATTTTTAATATCATTTACTGCCTTGGACTACAAGTTCGCTAATGAATAGACTATTTTGAATAAACTAACCAAACTTCTATAAACCGAAGCGTAATTGAAGATGATTGAAAAAAGTCATTCAGAGTTATTGTTTGCTTTTAAAGCCCACCATTATGAAGTATCTTATTCACAAACCTCCCCTATAGATACTCTTAAGAAAACTGCCAATCTAGGAACTGCTTGAAAGTAAATTAGACTAGCTAAAAAGGTCCTAGTGTCTCTTGAAGCTTCATTTCACAAAAGGATCCTGTTTTCCCTTTCTTCTATCTTTAAGTCTTGCATGTAAACAAGTTATAAGGATCGTCGGTTTTATGCTTAACATTTGTCTTTGCTCTGCTTTAGTCGCTTATCTTGCATGAAATGACAAAACGATTCTATGGATTGAACTGACAAAATGTCATGATAGTCACCTTCCGACTCCCGCAACTTTTACGACGGTCTTCTTTTGGCCTGTTTCGCGCTTCTTCTTTGTTCCCATTGATGATTCGGTACTTGTCGCTGTTTCGGTGTTCGAACCACTGCTCGTGTTGGATCCTGCACTCGTGCCCGCACCTGCTCCTCCGCCTGACTTTCCTTCGGAACCACCACCGGATTTGGCACCAGCATCACCTCCTAGAGTAAGTTTCGTATCAAATACGGATTATATCATCCTTTGAATGCGCCATCTCATAAGATCTAGTGTATTAATGCAAACTTCACTAACTAAGAAATGACTACTCGAAACAAGAAACAGATTAAGAAATTTCATGTTTAGAACAATTTCATAGTTTATAGTTCAGGTTCATATCTGTTTCATAGTTCAGAGGTCACTTACTAGGTCACTCACTAGGTCAAAGGTCGGCTTAAAGCCTAGTCGTGTTTCTTTGCAAATATGGTGATAATTACAGTAAGTAGCAAAGTAGTGGGAAACTGCTTCAGAACTTCCACCTGTGTCAGAGGTGAAAAGTCCTATGATGTGAGCAAAAATTCAAAGAACAGCGCAAGCTTTCAGAAGATTGTCATTCTTGATAAGTCAGTTCCAAATCTTATCCGTTGGGTCTAAAGGCCTAACTTGACATTTCAGGCCTGCGCATTGCATTATGGGATATTCAGCGACAGCAAAGGCGCTTGGTTAGTCAATGAATCGATGCTCACCACCAGCGCTAGCACCCTCTGCTCCTCCGGCTCCAGCTGCGTTGCCTTCTACATTCCCGGATGAATCACCTGGATTTATTTCAAATTCAATATGTAGCAAGAATGGAAACGCGAAAGCCGTACGGACAACTTACAGCTCAATTCATATGCAAGAAAAGCTTCTAAGCAAAGCTTCCTAGCAATAGTTGTGTTGTGGAACACCTTTTGTACTGATTCACATAAAAGAGCATAGATTACGATGCTTGTTGATAAAATCACTAAGAGTCTCCTTATTTAGAGCCAAAACTATCGAAACTATCTAATGATGCCTTGGAATCAAAGCCAACAGAGTTTTAAAGCGATGACGTCATAAACAATTTATTTTAGGAATTTTTGAATTCTGATCCCATAACCTGAAAGAGCATCATGAAGTACCTGTAAATACGCAAAATTAGTCAATTGTGTTACAATTGGCAGAGATATGGCCAGATGTGTGTTGGCTCTTTCCCATCAGACCTCTGTTCGTAAAGTTAGCCAAAATTCGTTAGCCAACCTAAAATCTATCATTGGCCATTTCTCAACCGATTTGGACATACTTGGCCAATTTCACATATTTTGAAGTTTATTATGGCGATCTTTAATTTTATGTGCTTAAAATTCATAAATTCTAAAAACAGGTTTCTTGTGACGTCACACTTTAGATCTCAATTAATATTTTCCAAGAGGAGCCTCGTTCTCTCCCCAACAGTCGTCAAAGCCTCGTAATCATAATTTCCCATGTTTTTTCAGGACTGACCTCCAGCGTTGGCACTTGCTCCTCCTCCGGCACCTCCTCCTCCGCTTGCCTTTCCAGAAGCTCCTCCGCTGGCCGCAGTTCCAGTATTCGTTGATGTTTTGGTCAGCGTTCCAGTTTCTGTCGTTGTCTCGCTCTGAAAGTAAAATTCACCGACATTACCTAATCGACTTCTACTTACATTTTTACTTCTTTTTTTCTCTCATCAAACTTAGTGAAAATAGGGCTTTTTCAATCTATCGAAATGTTTTCCATCTTTATTTCAAACCCTTAAATACATCTAATATGATCAATCTTCCATTATATTCATAGATTTGATTCGCTTTTATTGGACACTTACTATGGATACATTATATACTAATGCAAATATGTATGATTCCATAGTACGCTTCAGCCTTTCAAGTGTTTAAATGTCATATTATTCTAACTCCTTTTCCTAAACGTTGTATTCTTTCCAGTTTCATTCAACACGCCAGAATAATTGTACCATAATATTTCCACATATTTAGACAATTTGTCACTGGTGGATTCAATTCATGGTATCGACACATTTCTGTACCATATCCCTTTCCCTTGGCCATCCCGAAACTCATGATCACGATTTGTTAGTCTGTAATCTGGAACATTGCATGTATGAGGCCTCAGTAAATAAAACAAAATAAAATTGAGTCGCTCCTTAGCAAACATTAACTAAAGGTTTCCAAATTTGAGTATACAGAAATGAAGCACCCTCCAGATTCTCTGAAACACTTTAATGGAAATCCTTCCGAATTATTCAGAAAAAACATACTTGGAAGGAAAAAGGCTACCATCTGAAACATGTTTATGCTTTCAATGAGAACTATGGTCTACTTTAAGCAAAATTACACTTAGAACCAAAGTCTACATTTTAAGAAAGTATCAATCTTGCACGTAGATCTCCTCGACTAAGACATGTTGCTTTGAGCTCTGAATTTAAGGCAATATCTGACAGTAATCTATTCTAAGTCATTAGAAAGAAAGGTATTTTAAACAGGGTGTTGCTCTGTTTCTAAGTTATCAAAAATATCGACAAGAAAGTTCTGTTTTATAATACAGATGTCTACATTTTTGAGAGCTTTAGGTTACTAAGGTTAAAGTCTACAGACACTATTGCCTTCTTGGTTAAAGCAGATCTCAAGAACATGATGAGGTTTTTAAAAGCGCTTTGTACCTTTAGCAGAGGAATGTTCGCCAATTGGCGATGGGTTCCTTCTGGTTTCATCGAAATTTGATGCAGTGTATACCTGTATAATTTCTTTGCTACAGTGAAATAAAAATTAGCTGGAAGTGAAATGCTGCTTGTATTATGCACGCAGCGTGATCAAGTGCGCAATTGCTAGTTATTCTTTGTCGTCTATGACGGTGTACCGTCGTCTATGACGACATAAAAGAGCAACCTTGGCATTTTCATTTGGAAGTTGTTAAACAAAGCCCAGTAAAAACCTCATCATGTTGGTGGCGAACTCCAATGTCTACACTTGGCGCAAATACCATACGGAACGTTATCTCGAAGATTCATTACACCATTCAATCAGCCGACCCTTCTGAAGGCCTGAAAGACCATAATTGCGACTGTCGGGCTCTACTGGTCTGTATTTTAGCTTCAGTTATGCTTCAGTAGCCCAGCTTGCTGGTCAATGTTTTTGTGGGTCACCTATCAAACACACCGGTGGTATAGGGTCCTATATGAGACTCAACTGCTTGAAGTTGTAATGAATCTTCTCTTGATACTGTTAGTCTAATCATTCGTTGTTTGTAGTTAACGTCATTAGAATATTACATATTAAACATCATAGTCTCTGTTCGAAACTGTCCAGTAATCCTAGACCTTGAGTTTCCAATAAGTTAGTTCCCTTTCTTGCCATCTCCAGCAGCGTTGACTTTTGTGTCCGCTTTCACAGATGCGTTCGACTTATCTTCCTTTTTCTCATTGGGACACTTTCCTTTTTTGGGACAGTCTTTGTCTTTTTTCTGTTGACAAGGAGACATTGGAGCTCGCCAATCAAATTGCCCGATATCGTTCTTAACAATGAACTTAAACCACACAAGTTTCCGATGCAACGTGCTAACACGGAGGGGTTAGCTTGAATTTTGTCTCCTCCTTGAAGAAGAGAAATCATTCCAAAAGCATTGCCACCTGGTTTTGTATTTTGTCTCAAAATTACAAAATGTGATTAGGCCTAACTGTAAGCAAGTCAACGAGCGAATAATTACACTTTGATGATTAGTGACTTCAAAATAAATGCAAAAGGAGCAGCAGTAACATGATCAACAATATGGTGTTTATGTTGTTAGGCCGCTTTTGACTTCAACTGGATTTTGAATTCAACTGGATTTTGAATTCATTATATCAACTAAGCATGCATCAATGCATCGCATGACGTCAGCTGCCAGTGCTGTGTTTTGCTTTCTCAAAAGCTCATGTAGCACCACTTCACTGTGTCTTAAGCGAGATGTTTTACAAACACCAGGCCTGATCGTTTTGCATAAAGACAGCAAAATATTTGAAGAAGCTGCATCGCAGTCACGGATGGCCTTCTGGATACTTGCTGCCAGTAACCCACTATTCTATCTCCACCTAACGTTTCTAGCTTAATTCCATACACTGTTCTGTTAGCACATAGAGATTTGCATTTGCAAGAAGATTTGCAAGTGGATCTTCATCTGAGCCATGGTAGTCAGGGTTCTAAGTCGTGGCTTCACACCCACAAGCTGACAACGACTCTGGCTTTCTGAAGGAAAAGCAATTTAATGAATCAACGTACCTGAGTTTCAACTTCGGTTGTCTCCATTGGAGGTGGTGGAGGGGGACATGGGGGAGGACAAGGTGGTGGACATGGGCATGGTGGTGGTGGAGGTGGGCATGGAGGTGGTGGGGGTGGACATGGTGGAGGTGGTGGTGGTGGAGGTGGTGGAGGGCATGGTGGTGGAGGTGGTGGGCATGGTGGAGGAGGTGGTGGAGGTGGAGGTGGTGGAGGAGGTGGTGGTGGTGGTGGGCATGGGGGTGGACATGGTGGTGGTGGAGGTGGACATGGTGGTGGTGGGCATGGAGGAGGAGGTGGTGGGCAAGGTGGTGGAGGAGGTGGGCATGGGGGTGGTGGTGGTGGTGGACAAGGTGGTGGGCAGTCATCCTTGTCTTTTCCTTCAAGGTTCACTTCAGCAGATGACGATGCCTTGACACCAATGTCTCCTTTCTAGCAAAACATTTTGTGTCATCAGTACATTGAGACTTCTGTGTCTCATCTAAGAAAAAGCTTAATACACAAAAATCTTCGAGAAAAGCGTACTCAATTCATATGATTTCGGTGCATTAGCTCAAGAAGCAATATAAAATGGTAAAACAAAACAGCTTTTATCCTTTGCTGGAATAAGTTTTTAAAAACTTTGTATGACAATGTGTCAACACGTCATCAAAGTACAGAATTTCCCTGAAGTTTTATAGATTTAAGCTTGCTGATCTCTCCCCCAATTCACATTGGGTATTTGTTCCCAACTTAAGACGGCATACCTTTGATCCTTTCTTTGTCCTCTTCTTTGCCTTCTTGTGTTTGTTTGCCTTTGCTGGTTTCCTTGGCAGGACGGGGAGCTTTGGCTGATGCGTCGCTGGTTCGGGTTTTGCAGCCTGTTTGGGATTCTGTGGAGTCTCTTCATTTTTGCTTGAGAACGTCAATGGAACTTTCAGGTTAGTGCCGGTAGGTGCAGTTTCTGTTTGCCACACCGTCCTGCGAATCAAATGAGTGGCTTTACATAAGCAGCTGAATATACTATAAAGTATCAGAAAGTGATAAACAGGCAGTATAAAAACGTCTTATAACATCTTCAGTTCTAACTATCTGCTGCAATAGTCACTGGTAGACATAGTTGATGATTCTTAAGGCCCACAGTCAGTGAAGAAGCCTTATACCTTACATCTTATACATTATTCCATTCAGAACCACTTATACGACATATACATCTAAATTGCAAAAAACTCACTGCAGCTTCTTCTTCTTCTTCTTCTCGACAGCCTTCTTTTTATCCTTAATTACTTTTGCCGCCTTTGCTTCTTTTGCCGCCTGCGCAGCCTTGGCTTGATCAGCGGCAACCTGTTGTTGTTGTGGCTGCTGATTTGCCTGGGGCTGCTGCACCGGTGCCTGTTGCTGCGCAGGAGCATTGTTGGGTGTTCCAGGAACGGCTGCTTCTTTGACGCCTTTGGCCTTGACCTCCGCACCCTTCTCTGGTTTGAATTTATAGAGGTCTAACCATTTCTGGTGCTCAGCTTTGTATGCTGCGATGTCCTTTTTCGTTGCTTTCTTCGATTTGCTGCTCACACTGACAGCCAAGGCCAGTGAGACGAGTAGAGTTGCCACTAATATCCTCATTTTGAGGTAGAGATTGGTTTCATAGAAACCTAGAATAAAAGAAACGTCAATCCACAATATCTTCCTTCAACACCTTATCTACTAGACTCGAAAAAATCTTCCATTTCGATCTATTAATTGTATAGAAACTAGTAGAATGCATTACTCTGCAATAATCAATTTTTCAAACCTTTGCCTTTTTTCAGTTATTGTGAATATCTTTTGTCAACTTAGGTATATAATCAAAGTTTCCTTGCTGAAGTTCACCAGCACAAGTCTCGAATCCATCTCTATTTCTAATTTCCAACGTTTTACTAATGATCTTCACTTACGAGCAAGACTGTTTTTATATTTCACATGTATCATAAAAGATTCTAAACTAAACTCTGATCATAGAGAAATTAGCAAACATTAAACCTGCTTAAATATAAAGCACTTCAACAGTTAGATACATCTAATACGCGTTATTAAGTAAGCTTTCTAATTTGTAAGCAAACTATTTCTTCAAAACATTTCAACAAGCAGTTGAAATGGACCGAGGTACTGCGAGGCCTATGTTTCTGCATGTTCATTGGCGCGAGCCTTGGTTTAGTATAAAGTGATTCGACATTGGTGAGCTAAAATTTATTCTTTGCTTTCTCAAACAGCGGCCTTTATAGCTTGAGCTTGAGTAATTAAAAATTATTGCGAATCATTGATAAGTTTCTATCCTTCGAGTTCTGTCAGTCCTTTCTCGCAAACTAAGAGAAACATAATAAAGTGTAGTTCCTCAAAAGGCTTTGTTTTCATTATAGACCTCATTGAAGCAACTTTAATACGAAAAAAAATGATCGAAAGTTGGTTATTTTGGCAAGATTATAGCATTGTATTTTACTTAGGCCCTTTCTTTACGTGCCCGTCAAACCCATACCAAATAGACAGAGATAGCGGACCTGTCACAAATATTCCTAGAATGTCTGCTGATAACCTATGCCCTAAGCAAACAACATGCAATGATACATCATACAGCGCAAGGAGGATGCGAAATTCTTCAAAATTCTCTTTCTTTCCCGTACCAAAAGCTTTATGCATGGAAACAAAAGCGACACAAGAACCTGATATATTTCTGATATATATATAGAGATTTTCACCCATTCACGAACTAATGTGGACAATCATTTCAATAACTGTTAATTTATTCAAATAAACTTTATATCGTTAGTTTTTCTTTCAACCTTAATTTGAAGCAAATTTGATTCAAAGTTCTGATTTTCTCTTATCTATATAGCGATGCTCTAAACGAAATTTGTCACGACAGTTCAAGCTGGCGAAAAAAAACCCCAATACTTCAACAACATGCGCGCTGGCCTATGGCGTAACATCGCATTTACGAAATAACATCGAAGCCTTTCAGGACTTTTTGTTGCGCGTAGTCGAAACAGTAACAGTCGAAGCTACGCCAATATCCCTACGCCAATTACTCGAAGCAAATCAACATGCAAATGGCTACAAACCTGACTAAAGCTCTTCCTGTCCTTTTACCGTCAGTACGATAACGGCTCGAAGAAATTCCAAATCAAAATTCTGAATTTCAACAATGAGCGCGTCTACAAACTTCCTTGGTGGTGTGCCTCCGGTTTGAGGTTACGAGCTGATCGCAATTCAGTTATCGCCATGGTTGGGCGATTCGACAGGTTGCGCGTGACCTTTTCATATCGCAGCAAGCAAAGAATGCTCATAAAAACCCCAGCTATATTTAATTTACGCTTCCAAAAAGGGTGTTAATATTTCGTGTAGATGTTTCGAGCAATCGTAACTTTAATAAGCGAAAAGGCATTTCAATTCAGTCGCGAATTCGAGGAATCTTTCGCCCTGTGCAATTTGACGTTGATGTTACGCTTGTAAGCTTATTCGTAAACCGAAAGGTGATTGAGCTAATAGAACCATGGTCGAATGCTAAACACCTGCACTCGAAAAGAACCCACAAAAACGTGATTAAAACAAGATTCGAAGGTGGAGAGCGTAACAGTAGGTGCTTCAATGCCTTTGTGAAATTTTCAGGGAGTGAAGGCGAAGATGCCCATTCGAAAATTTGCTTTAAACTAAAAAGCTGTAAAGTAACCGTTAATGAGGGGTTAAGGTCGCTGCGAAGGAGACTATATGCTATATAGTCCTCTTCCCTGTTATATATCTTTTATGCAAGGTGGAAATGCGAGAAAAGATTGGGAATAGGGATCTAAGACACTGTTGTTCGGCAAACAAGACAAAGCACATTCATTTTTTGAAAATCAATTTCTGTCCCCGGTCACGTGATCAATTCTACATGAGGGCAATTTCTAATAGAGATGTTTGCTGAAAAAGACCATTTTTGCACTTGCTTGAAAAATAGTCATAAGGGTATGAATACTGTTCAAGTAGAGTGCTACTTTATAAAATACTTTTAAAACCTAATTTAAGGAGGGTATGGACGTTCTGTAACGCCAGACAGGAAATGTTCTTTAATGACTTCAATTTTTAAAAACTATTAATGGTTTGTGATTGACACAGTGGGACATAAATACAATGCAGCTTTAGCTAAAATTTTAACAAAAAGGGATCTATGACGAAGTTATAGATAAGCAAGGAACGACTGGAGGAGATGAAGTAAAGAGAAATAATGAAGTACGTTGGAAACAAGAAGAGACTTGGAAGAAGAAATGAATATATGGAAAGATATCAGAAGGGAGAGGGAAGGAATGAAACAAAAAGAGAAAGAAAATGCATCAGGCATTGAAAGAAAGCATGTAAAGAAGTTGTTGTTCCTTAGATCTGTTCAAAACACAAGTCAGCAGCTGTGAAAATCTTGTTAGAGAGCGACGCAAATATAATGTCAGGCAGTCTATTGTGCGAAAAGTCTTATACTCACATAAACAAGCAATTAACTAAAGTCGAATAGGAATTTGCAATCAGTGTAACTACTTCTATTAGGTGGTATTTGCATTTGAGCAAGTTGTATCAACACTTTGTGGCAATCGATGTAATCAGATGTGAAATGTTATCGGAGTCAAGAGAGATTCATTGCTTTTACTATCCCACATTATCAGCTAAACACGGAAAGTGTTTCAAATCGAGGCTAAGCTTTTAACATCACATGGGTGGATCTCAGCAGTTTAGGTATCTTCAGCTGTGCTTCCTAGCATTCAAAACATTCTGTCGATGGTGGTATACATGAAATTGCCAGTATTCCATTACATCCACTAGTGCAGTGTGTCGCGCCATCAGGGTACTGCATTCTATGGCGAGTTACCCTTCCTGGAAAAGAACAGAATGTATTGACACGAAGAAATTTATCATAAATAGCCCTAAATTTGGCAAATCTTTTCCAAGATAACTTATGCAAAGAGCTTGTGCAAAAACCTCATGGTTTCTGCACAACAAATCAAAATGTAGTCAAAGTTCAATAATTAATTTAGATAGATATTGTGTAAAATGCACAGTCTTTATCAATAATCCTTGCTGTTGATGTCATTGGCATGGAAGTTCTGATCAAGTCCTTTATGTGTAGACAGTCAACAATGACTTGTGATAAAAGACTTTCTGAATCGAGAAAATTTTCTTTACTGGTCATGCATGTAGCTACTTGCGATGGTTATTCGCTTTCTTTCTACACAATACTAGCAGCTCTTTGTTGAATAGGACTTGCTAACTATCTCTCTTGGCATAGGAATTCAGCCCTTGAACAACGATTCCTTTAAAAGTAGTCTTTGGTAGTCTAAGGAATTTACCATCTTATTTTTTCTCCTTCCAGTTCAAAAGAAGAGGGACTCAAGCAGTTTTGAGAGCGGGGTTTTGAAATGACGACTTTCCATGTAAGAAACAGTACTTATAGGACACATAATACAGAGAACTAATTTTTATGGACAATCCTACATTGTCAATTGCTAAAGCAGACTTCATGACTACGTATTTACTTTATTACCAGAAAGGTATCTAGGCAACGCAGCCTCTAGTCTTGTTACATAACTACAGGTACAGCCTGGATGTTTACACAGGCATAGGCCAGAAATAATTTCATGTCTGGACAAATTTTTCCAAGCAAAAATGTATCAAAAAATTGTTCCAAACAACTAGTGGCGGTTTTAGGGGGTCCATGGGCCCATGGCCCCTGGCCCCACGCTTTTGGTGACCCAGAAGGGGTCCCGCACCTAAGCAAAGATTAAAAAGAAATCACAGGAAATCACAGTCTGTGTGTTGACTTTACAAACAAGGGCACTGCAGATGATTTCGGCCCCCGAAGTCCCTAAAGCCACCACTGCTTGCCACATTCAACCTAAACACCATGCCTGCAAGCCTTGAATAGAAAATCAAAAATTCTCACCATCCTCTCTAGCAGCGGATTTCCAGGCTTAAGGTTAGTCCGCGCTTGTGTGACATTCTGGCTGGTTTCATTCTTGGACAACCTGCTTACTTCTTTCAATGTTGCGATCACGATTTGCTTCGTGAGGTGCCTTATTTTGCTTGCAGCCTCCTTGCTCGAATTACTTGTCACCTCAGGGGGTGTAGTTGTGTCTGTTTTAACTGCACCAGTCTCATTTGCTCCCGGGCTGTCTCTACCAACCAAAAATGTACTATTCGAAGCCTCTTTATTGGTATCATTTTTCGTCGTTTCGTTGTGGATATCTTCTCTCATAAATGTTAATGGTATTTTCAAATTATGTGGGTCTGGGCGACCTTCTGGGTTCGGCACGTGTTTCAAATCATTCTTCTTTGCTTTCTTCTTTTTTCTTCTCTGGTGCTTCTTTCCTTTCCACTTCTTAGACTTTGTTTTCCTTTTTCCACTTCTATGTCTTCTTTTCTTACCCTTCCTTCTATGCTTTCTTCGTTTATGATGATGTTTTCTCACCCTCTTCCCTTTCTTCCTGCTACTATTCTTCTTCGTCTTCCTTTTGCCTTTACCATGATGCTTCTTTTTCCCTGTTGCAATGTTTTTAGCATCTCTATGTTTTGGCTTAGGTTTTTGTCCTTTTTTCAAACTATGAAAAGCACTGCCTTTCTTTTTGGTATTATCAACTCCAGTATCTCCATCTTCAAAATAATCCTCATCATCATCATCAGTATCATCATCATCACTACTTATATCTGCTTTGTCTGTATCGACTTTTACGTCGTTCTTCGAAACACCATTGAAAGTCCCTTTGACATTTTTAGAATCTTTAGAATCAACATCTACTATTATGTGGATCTTTGATCTATTGTTAAAAGACGTTGGCCCCGTTAACCGGCAATGAAGTAAAGACAATGCACTAAGATGAAAGACCAGCAGCAACGCAGCAGTTCTCAACGAAAACATTTTGTTCCTTGTCACCGTATGATGCTTCTCTAGAATCAAACAAGTAAATTTTCAGAGCCAGTAAAAAAAAAGTAATTCAAAGCACCTTTTTATCGTTACGACCTATAGAAGCAGCCAACAGTATCGTTCAGATAAATTCAAAACAACGTCTAGCTTTCTGTATTGTCTCTAACGGTTCAAATATACTATTTTGGCCTAAACGTTTTTCTGGTCAAATTAAACATAAAAGTAATATCAGAACTATTAACCGAAAGCTGCACTTTTTGCTAAAAGAAAACATTGTAATTGCTGCTAAAGACTTTGTCTCAAATTATTTGAGAATGGGATTACAGCAATATCTGGGTTAGGGATATCGAAGGGTGTCCATTACGTCCTTCCAGCTTTAAAAATAAATTATATTATGTGTGTCAAAAAACAATCCAAGTGCAAAACTATAATCAAATAAGGCTTTCCAGTATCATTAGGCATTTAGTGTTTGCTTTCAATCCGTTCTCTGTACTTTGAGTAATTTATTATTTTATTTTACTGCAATCTTTAGACAAAAGGCCAAGTTGTTTGCTTCTATAAGTTATTATTTGCAAGAAGCAACCTTATATACAATGGGTCAATGGGTTAAGTGCATCAATAGGCCTAAGTTAAAAAGAGTGAATTCCTTATTACATCAAAAGCGTAAGATGTTAATATTATTCAAGCAAAACAATTCAAAGCAATATAACAGAATGCTCTTTTTATTTTCAGGTATATTTTGACTCACTCAATTATATTGAATAATACAACCGGTTTTTATATCGGAATTCCCTAGGGCTGAGAGTTTACCTGTGTTATTGAAAACTTCAACAAATAACAGCTTAAGGCATAAGTTGAAAACAAGCCACTTCATCAAACTGGCAAATTATTTGAATAATTCGTGAGCAATTCCTGAAATTCCTACAATATCGGTGGATAACATTGCGATAAAATTTTTCATACTTGCCTCGCAGCTTAAAGCTTGTTAGTCCCAGCAATGATTCATATCCACTATAGTGGCGAATGCATTAACTCATCTTTCCAGTACAAAAAGACTTATAAGAGTTAGTTTGTTTGTTTGGCATAATCCGTCGCAATTTACATGTAAATCTTCCTTGGTCGTTAGCACAGGTCAAATCCCCACTGGTGTCCTATTCAAGTATCAGCTGATAGCAACGTATTCCCGCAACGAGTCGGCCATTTGTACCGGCACCTCATGAATAAGTAACACTATTTCATTGACTATTTACAATCTTATCATTTTCTCCCTTGTCGTGAACTACAAATGAACAGTTTTCCCGTATAAATCGTGTTTTGGGGGCCTACATTAAGAACAGCGCCAATTGCAATTGACCTAGACATAAAGCTTAAGAATTGGTAGAGGAAGTTACTATGTACAGACGATTGTAGCTTATGAGATCAAGCTAGTGTAATTGAATGTGAGGCGCTTTCCTTTGCGATACATTTTGCTGCAATTTCATGCTTATCACAGTTAATCAACCGTTCAACTTGGCTACCCAAAGCCTAAACTGTGAACACTTCAATGCAACATACCTATTGCTCCAGTTACCTAACCTTCAAGAAAGGTTATTGATTACCTGGAACTGGAATCAAAGGGGTTTTCTATTGCAGCGTATAAAAATACAGTGACTATGGGGTGACAGAACAGTGGATGACTGGGCAATTTTACCCCTTTAGTCTTTAGCCTTCGGCCTTTCTAGAAAGCTCAGTGCAGAACTTTGATGGCAAAGTTTCTGACATTTGAATATCAAATTCAGTATCATTGACTAGAGTTGACTTCAAATGATTCAAGCATCAAGTCAATAAGTTAAAAAAGCCAATCGCATCCAATTTTGCTGTAAGCTGGAATTGCTTGCTTAATAGTCAATGTATTCCTTCAAAACAGTGTTAGTTGCTTATACGAGAATTTTCGGAGTGCAGTTTGAAAGAAAGAGCTTGCTTGCACGCAGCTAGAACGATTCATCAGCATCTTTGCAAATCAAAGAATTAAGGGCTTGTCTTATACTGCACCACTAAAGCCTTATCAATATACAATCTCTGCCAAAAGTAGTTGGAACACCGTGAGATTTTTTTTATTTTGCGACCCCCGTTCTATTTCCGTCTCTCCTTGGTAGCTGCAACCCCCTTGCCCCCTTAAACAATGTTGCATCTTTAAGGGAAGGCCATAGGTACATGAGAATACTTCACTTTTGTTTTAAGGATTAATCACTTTTGCGCTATACAACATTGTTTGCGGGACGAGGGGATTTGGCAACTTGCGCGATGCGCAAAATAGAGCAAGTTTTCCAAGACTTTTGGCATAGATTGTAGGTCAACGAAGAAAATATCACAATTATACAAGAATACAGGCTATGTACATAATAGATCGAGGTAGTCGCTACAACGTGCAAATAATTGCAGTAGCATTTGCATCGATGCAAACGGTGGTTTCATTATCCAAACAATGCATCAAGTAGCCAATTTCATACATCCAATCCTAACTGCCATAGATTTTAAACTAAAAACCTCTCCAACAGATTTTCAACCAATTTGAAGCTGCAATTCGTTTTATTCAGTTTTAAATAGATTATTAGTTTCGACGAGAAAGTGATAATTGCATGAAAATGTCTTTCAGATAGCCTTAGTTTAAATCCTTAGTTTAAATTTGCATAAGTATCCTACTCCAATTATCAATACATTGCCTTTATTTTGAGATTATTACAAGAGCAATATCCTTAGCTTAAATGTGTCTTTTGCAAATGGAGTAAAGTTTTCAATCTACCCTACTTCCATCGGCGTTCCACTAAATAGAATATCTTGCTGAAAAGAAGTCAGTTGCAAAAGGTTGAACTTTGGACTGATGGTGAGAGTCTACTTGCAGAAAATTCGTGCAACTCCTAATCTTTCTTCCGAGCTGCGACTAATGTGGAAACTCATGGACAAAAAAGTAGAATTTCTGATGCCTGAACCAACAAATTGAGAAACAACTCGAGAATTGCATTGCTTTTCCAAGTGTTCAAATCTGTCTGCAACCAAATCTGTGTTGGTTGTTTGGCAGGCAAACCAATTCGTTTGTCGAGCTGTTATTAGCGTCTACATTTTCTTTGTGTTTGTAATTGGACCCCAGAGACATTCAGCCCTCAGACCGTGTATAAAAAGAGACACCACACTTTCCCATGACATTGCTTCGACAGCTTCGAAACTCTCTTGGTACTTAGCATCCAGCAAAGGTATGTTGAGACATTCACTATTGTCCCATTCACATGGGATTTTGCAGTGAAACTATTATACTCTTCTCATTTGTATCTTTGTTGATTCACTTTTAATCTAGTTGTCGATTCGTTACTCATTTGTATCAAACCGTTCGTCAACTGCCACAATCCTATTTTTGTCACTGTGACATCTTGTATATCAAACTGACGAAAATTACAGCATTTAATGGTTCAAATTAGCTACCCTTTAATAAAATACCTAGAAAGAGTGAGACTAGTTTTTGCACCTCTTCGCATTAAACAATAGCTCCATCATTTTTAGCAATTGTTAAATTCTTTACCACGAAGCACTTGCTTTTTGAAGTATAGAGACTTAACTCGCTTCCCGTTTGTTTCAAATTAACACTAAGAATTTACGTTCTACATTATTAAGGAACGTAGCTGCAAGTTGAACCAAACTTTCATTTTTGCCATCGCTGGCAAGGCGCTTTTTATTACGTAAACAACAAAAACATAAATTTGATTTCAAATTTAACGATCTACGCTTCGTGATGCATATAGTTACATTTTTCAAGCCTTTTCCTGGGCAATCTTTTCACTAATCGACAAAGTCACACGAGGCTTCTTTCTAAATTTCCAACAGACAAGCTCAAAATGCTTCAAATGAGTAAAGGCATCTCCCACTTTCTTGCTATTTTGGATCTTTTTATGTAATGCTCGGTTCATGAAAATAATTTGATTTAAATTTTCTCTTCCGAATCTGAAGGCGTCTTTTCCTTTGGTAGGTGACCGAATTTCAAGATGAAGGCCATTTTGAGCATTCTCCTTATTTCCTTCGTTGTTTACACAACTGCCGATGAGCTTACCCTCGTCAGAAGAGACCTCCCAAAGACATGCGAGGATGTTCTTGCTGCAGATGTAAGTAGATCCCACAAGGATCATTACTGTTGCCAATTCTTTTCACTTCAGTCAAAACAAAGCTTTCCGCTCATAAAAGGACGTGGAATAGAAGTTAACTGATAATCTTATGCAGCGAATAGAGATTATCCCGTTTTGGCTTTGATAAAATCTGCTTGAAATGCAAATGTTTGAATGAATATGTTTTAATTGGCTCTAAATCAAAGTTGCTCTCGCTTGAAAGTTTCATGGTTTATATTTCTAGTGAACCTTTAAACGCTCCCGAATATAGAATTTTTCCTTTGCCTTTCGTCTTATTCCATTTATTCTAACTCGATTCTACGTACGACAAAAAACGCCATAGATAATTGTCTAGGTTTTACAAAAGCAACACTAAAACGTTTTACCTAGATTATTCGCACACTTAGAGAACTCAGCTCAATTGTGTACGTATTTTGAGCATTTACTGCAATTACACTTTGCTTAATTTTCATTGTCATAAATTTCCAAGGTAGCATTTAATAGCTTCTGATTGCGTCATGAAAAAGATTTTATCAAAAGTTCACTACTTAGCGTGTTGAATGCAATGTATTATTGTAGAAGGTGTTACCATCTGAATACATAATAGGCACTAATTCGCAAGGAAACTCAAGCAAAAGCTTTTAGCAACCAAATCTAATCTGCTTTTAGCTCTGCACCAAACTGAGAGAAATCGCAGCTGCCCTCAAACTCCAAGCCTCCAAGGTCGACGATGCCATCATTGATGCCGCAATCAAGGGTGTGACTACTTCTGCTGCAGTTTTCAATGCCGCAAGGGAATTCTTGAAGAATGAAGTTCTTAACAGGCCATGCGAGGACTTCCTTTCACCCGCAGTAAGTTTTCTGCTTTCGATCTTTGGACTTGAGACTGCAAAAAGCAAAAGCGTCATTATTGTGGTGCTTGATTCTCTATATATTAAGGGTATTTCAATTTTAACTTTAGATTGTCCAAATTATACGGCTTTAGATACCAAGATCATCTATTGACGCTGACAAGATTTGGCAAAAATTATAATTTCTATGTCTCTAGCACACTTGTGGCACGGGCTGATAGACAGGCATTTATATAATGCTACAAAGTGGGCTATTCCCTCTTTTGTTTCGTATTCGTACGTTAACTACATAATTTTAGTCTACATACCAAATGAGAACAAAATAACTGTTCAGAAAGTCTGGTTTATTATCCTTGTTCTTATGTCACTTGCTTTTTTGCACAAGGTTTGCAGCAAACTTCGCCAAATTGCTGGTGTCTTGAAGATCCAAGCCGAAAAAGTTGAGCAGTTCGTACGAGAGGCAATCGCTGAGGGCATTACAACTGGAACAGAGATTTACGCCAAAGTCGTTGACTTCATGAAGAAGGAAGTTCTGAGCAAGACATGTGTTGACTTTTTGGCACCAAGAGTAAGTAAACAGTTGAATGTTGTTCAGTCAGCTACTTCCCGATAACAAAACTTTGCTGCGACCTTTGTTATTTGCAACCTCTTGCTCTTCCAATCTTAACATCGATACTGCTACGGTCTTAGGTCGTTATGGTTCTACATCAATCTACTAGTGCGCCATTTTTAGGCCTACACGTGCACCTCCAAGCGTAGAGAAGCTCGTTTCCAGCTCGTTTTCTTGTATCACTTGGTTTTCTGACATTTTTTTGCTCCCATTTGTTCGATAACTGAGTTCCCTATTTGCTCCCGTTTGTTCGATAACCGAGTTCCCTGTTTGCTCCCATTTTCCATCGAGCAGCTTACTATTAGATATACTTGTAATGTTGCCAATGCATGTGTGTATTCATAGTATCTCTACTGACTTAAACTCCGCTATGTTATCCAGGTCTGCAACAAATTGAAGGAAATCGCAGCCAAACTGAAGGTCCAGATCGTTAAGGTCAATGAAATGGTCATTGATGCCGTCATTGCTGGATACCAGAGCAGGGAAGAAATCTACAACAACGTCATCAAGTTCATGAAGGATGAAGTTCTCTCAAAAACCTGCGAGGATATCCTTGCTGCTGACGTAAGTAGTTAAACAATTTAAAGGAGCAGTAGATTTGTTTAAGCAACGGTAGACTAACAGGCTATATCAATATGCCACTTTAAGATGAGGCTATGTCTCGAGGGACATGCCACTATGCATATGTCCCTTTAAGAAACATTACATTCTCGAGCAAACTGTGACACTCTCCTGTTTGGTACCAAATCTACCCTGGTTAGCGGGCGAATCAGCTACAGAGAAAGATAGAGAATGGCATGCCTTTTTGATTGTCTACCAGTTGTTTTCTTGAATCTCTAGGGCCTACATCCCATTATCTCCCTGCTTATGTGAAGTCTTTGTGTTTGTAAGATAGGTTTGGATGAATTTCCTCTGACGTCTACGAGAAGCCATAGTTCATCGCATCTTCTTTCGTGCAAAATTCAACATTGGTATCATTAGCAGGAATAAGTTAATTATATTCAATGAGCTACCGTTGTGTAAGGCACTCATTAATCAATAGTCAATTATGAGCCATACGTTTCAGCAAGCATCATTCTCAGTTACCTAGCAATATAGATAAGCACGTAAAATGACTTTAAGCATTCTATTAGCAAAGCCTTTTCCCTCCCTTTGATGATAGGCACGTTGGCTATGAAATAACAAATATTCTGTTAGTTATGTTACTGAGAAAAGGTGCATTGTCTTCTAGCTCTGTAGCAAGATGAAGGCGATTGCAGCCAAACTGAAGCTCACCGCAGCAAAGGTTGATCTTGCAGTCAAGGAGGCAGTTCTGAAAGGAGTCACCACCACATCCGGAATCATCGCATCCGTCAAGGACTTCTACGAGAGGGAGATTGCCAGCAAGACATGCGAAGATTTCCTTCCTGATTCAGTAAGTGAATGTCTACTTATGTCAGTAAACGTCTATCTGGGAAAGCAATGCAACGATGTGGCTGCCTTTACTTAAACATGGTTGTCCTTTTGCAATTGTGATTTGGTGCCGGAATTGTTAGTGCCTTAAACCCAAAGCCTTTATCTATATAATAATTAATGACAGATATGACGTATCTGAAGGAAGTGTCTGAAGGAAATCAAGAGTGTCCCTGATCAGAAAGCCCGATTGAAACAATTATCTCTTGCATAACCAAACTTAGCTTAAAATATGAAAGTAAGTTATTTGGGTATTGCTCCAATGCAAGAATCGAAATTTCGAAGATTTCTAGCAAATATGTTCTGAACAGAGAATCTTTTTAGGTCTGCACCGCTGCCAAGAACTTGGCACAGAAATTCAAGGTTAGCAAGGAAAAGGTCGACAAGGCAGTAAAAGAGGCATTGATGAAGGGATACAACAAGGTTCAAGAGGTCTACGATTATGTGAAAGAGTACTTGAAGGAAAACATCCAATGTGAAGATCATCTCTCCTCTATCGTAAGTTGAGTTACTCAAATATTGTTGACGTTGTTTGCGTTCCACTCGTTGACAAAAGCAGGAAGCGGTAGCCATCTTTGAAATGTTACTTCTGCTTTTTGACCTTTCTTCCAAAGTGAACTAATTATTTTGTATTCAATTCCTGGAATCACTGCGCTAAACTGTGTTGGCATCGTATTTCGAAGGTAGTCCACACCAAAATTTGGCAAATCAGTCGCAAGTACGAAGTCGTCTTGTTATCCGTCCTCATTTTCATTCTAGTCTTTCATTTTGTGCTTTCTTCTCGTCCTCACCCTCACTCATCTTTGCATCTAATAGGTACTTGTCTCAATTTCCTTAGTTCTCTACTTCGTCCTCGTTTCGTATTCGTCCTCGACTCCGTCCTCGTGTACGACCTAGTTTTCACCGCTGCATCCGTCATCCTCTCCACTCACGTCCTCACATTCGTCCTGATCTCCGTTCTTACCTTTAATGGTAATTGAGAGCCAAGGATCATTCCGTGGTGATTAAGAACCAATATACACAAAAAAGACTTAATGAGCCCAAGTAGTCTCTAAGTAACCCTAAGTTGAGGCACGCCCTAGTGCTCGACGAAACATGTAACAATTTTTCATTCTTCGTACTCGACGTGGCAAGTTCTAATTCTTCGTACTCGACGAGGCATTGATACTGTTGCTTCTCTCTGCTAGTCCTGCTCCATCCTGCGACGAACAGCCAAGTTCCTCGGCGTCCAACTCCAGAGGGTCGAACAAGAGATCAGGGACCTCGTCAGCCAGGGAATCACCAGAGCCACTGAATTGTACCAGAAGATCATGTCATTCATCCGAAACCAAATCCTTGGTTAGGGACAATGTTGATCATGGAAATGTAATGTATTTCAATAACAAATGTGTCTGAAATAATCAAAATTGATATTAAATGATTGCCTCCATTTTACACTGTCGCTCTTCCAATGGATGGGCAGTTGTGGTTTTTAAAACAGGGAAACAAGCATACAAGGTGTCCTGTCAAAACCAATACCACCTATAAATATACTGTGTTTATGGAATGGTAAACCTGTGCCATTCAGAACCAATCAGAAATAAAGTCACACGGGGTTCGAAAGCATTTCATACACAAGGGATCGTGTTATTGACCATGACATAATAGACCTTTCCTTGGATTGTACCAGTATATAGTAGAACGAAGCAAACAAAATAAAAATGGCAAAAACTGTGAAACAATCAACGCAAGAAGTAATACTGTACCGGACCAGATTTTGTACAGGCTCCGGTCAGTAAAAACTCAGCGCAAAAGGCTGTTCCGGTTCAGTTCAGTAGCGGTACCTATGCAGTTTATAAAATTCCGAACAAAATTCCGCATCAGAGCGAGAGCTTTTCAGTTCGGATCACTTGTCAACACGCTTGATATTTTCAACAACAATCATTAGATTTATTCATAACCTTTTTTCAATTGGTGACCATTTTTGTCGCTTTCTTGTAAACCTGTTACAAACAAACAAGATTTAGCAGAGGCAAAGAAAACAGCTAATTAATTTTTCAGTTGCAATAATTGTTTTCAAAACTATATATGACTATGCTTGATATTATCTAGAAGACTTTATCAAAGTTCTTAAATCTATCAAAATACAACAATTCTACTATAAACATTCACTTATGGATATATATTTGAATTTAAAAGCACCGAAACGATGCATGAGAATCTAGTTTTTAAAACCCTTCCTCTCTCGAATATTTAGTCTGCAATGTTAAGAATTATTTTCGTTCAATAGGGTTAATATAAGAATAATTGAAATTTTATTGAAATTCATTAAATTTGAAATAATTGAAGCACCTGGTCATAAAAATACTCAAGCCTAACAGCATAGATAGAGTTAATATCCGAGTTTTCTCAGCACCATCCTATTATCTTTTGACATATAATAGAGTGGCTTTTCATTTACAATGGAGTAAAGATTGCCTTCAATATGAAGGTTTGGAATGCAATGGAGAAGGAATGTTTCTTCACCTAGTTCTTGTGCTCTTAATATTTGTTAGCAAGTGTTTCATTTGATCGTTATGTTCTTGATTATAAATTTATCACAACAACCTTCGACATACAGGGTACATCTTGAATCACAAAACAGCTTGTCTTTTGACGGATAATGGCGTGAATCAAGAACACATGAACATAAATTAATTCTTAGAAGGATGTATCTACGTTTTCCGAGAAATGTCTCCTCTACGTCAAAGTCAAGTCAATATGTTAAAGGCCAGTTATGTAACCCTGGTGCGATTACATCCGTGTATGTGGCTATTTAGGTTTTGACTGTAGGAATCTCAAAAGGCTGGTTGAATTCAAACCAAATAGTGATTCCTCTTATTAGCAGCATGCAGAGACCAAAAACCAAACAAGAAGGGTAAGGTTGAAGTGAGGCATTGGAATAAGAGATTCAAATGCCGTTGTTCTCAAAAATTGTACCTAGCAGCCTTGTCTTGATTCACACTGAGCTACAAACACCTCTTATCACCCTTTACCCCACCATCCTCTTAGAGGCAAGATAGCTCATAATTATCGGTACAGTCTATCAATTGATATTCTATTATCACTTTACGTTAACGTAAATCAGAAAAATTTGAAAAATTAGTTTTACTATTTTTCCTCTTCGTTGCCATATCGTTGACATATGGGCTTAGCGGCAAACCAGAGTCTGATCTGTCTCGTTCTGAGTCTGGAGAATCAGTACGAGGCAAATGCAACAGGGCATCCTTTGCATGATTTTGCCCATCTGGCAAGCATAATAGCATCATACCATTTGCTGAATTCCTGTGTTCTGAGCTTGAATAGTCAACCGACAACCGACCTAGCCTTGGTTGATCGGCTATTTCATAATCAGCTCCAGATCTCTCGCAGTTTCCCAGACCCTCGTGGCAAATAGACTCGGAAGAAATGCTATAAGTTCGTACATGGTTCGAGTCATTGAGAGACAAATTTTGTCTCATTTTAGTATTCATATCTCGAACAACTTTAGGAAGCGAATCGCACTCTAGCTCGCTAAAATGCTTTTCATGCCTTCTCCATTTGGTCTCATAATCATCATGTCCTTCGTGGTTCGATAGTGGACGCTCTCTGCTATCGAATAAATCTGCATATTCATATCTTTGATCATCTTCTAAATTCTCGTTCTTCCATTCTCGCCATCCATCTTTTAATTTCCAGTCACAGCCACTACCATACACTTTATCAAAGTGATTCATCGATTCACTGTTTTCACTAAAAAGATTATAATCGTCAAGACAAGAGCATTTCCTGCCTGAGGAAGAAAACGACTCTTTCGTTGATGCACCACTTGCACTCGACAAGACCTCCGAATCATCATCTCCAGCCTCTTTATCAAGCACGTCTAACTGACACCGTACTTCATTTTGCAACTCAGCATCCTCGAAGTTTTCTTCTTCGATAACCGAATCTTTTATACCTAATCCGGAATGGGGATTCATGCTTCCGAATTCATAAAGACTTGTATCTGCCAATTTCCTTTTCACTTTTCTACCAGCATCGAGTCTTTCGTAATGCAGACCAAAACTATCTTCACTTGCAGAGCCATCGTAACTCAATTCCTCCCTTTCTGATGCCTCCCGGCTACTATTCAATGGGGAGTGGTCAAATCCACTGTTACTGTGAATCCACCCAACTGGAACATGTTCGTGTATAATGTTTCTTTTATTGAATGTCACAAACTTCTTCCTGCGATACTCCTCGCTGTCCTTTCTAACTACTGTCTTTTTGAGGTTAGGCCCCTCAACTGAAGTTAAACCTGGAAGTTTTCTGGCGTTTGGCGGAGTCTCTGGCACCATTAAACGTTTCGTATCTTTTCCATGGGTGATATCCTCACTATCAGAGACAACGACGCCAATCCCAGCTTCATCTTCGACCCAGTCGTTTGCGAAACTGCATTCTCCTGGAAGAGAACAGCCTCAATGATTAATTACAGTTCAGCATTGTAGCTACATGCAATTACAACATACAGGCAGCTAGTATAGCAATCAAGACGAAAATTTAAGGCAAGAGTGCGTCAGTGGAAAACAGTGGCAGAAATTCATTTTTCAAGTAGGGAGGGGGGGTGGATTGGGGTGGGGGGAATGCCCACAAAATAAAATGACAAAAGATAGACAAAACCGACAATTTACCAAACCCTTGGGGTTTGGCTCCCCCCAAACATATAGTAACCATTGAATTCAATATTCAATTTCAGTGATTTGGAAAGATTGCTTTTCAGAAATATTATCTTACCACAAGGACCATCATGCCTTGACATCTTGAAACTGCACTCTTCTTTGAAGATCCTGCTTCCGTCGTATCTTCCAAGGGTGAGCTCATTTCCTTGAAGTCTTATATAGTGACCGGCAGTTTGGGAGCTTTCGAACGCTACATATCCGTCAAACCAGAGATTCGGCATTCTAAAGAAAGCAGTGCTTTCCGCTAAGTGGGAGGAAAAGACGCTTTTAGTTGATGATTTACTAATGCGGGAAACGTTAAGGGCTTAGAAATGTGACGTCACAATATGCGAGAATTTTCAGCTCTAAATAGCATGATACATTGTGGTTAAGTATGTAAAAATTATGGTTTCTTAAAAGCCTTGCTCATTTGTACCACTCCTAACCCCCTATGCCCTTCTCACGCCGCATCTACCATGTGGGTAAGCATTTATAAGAGGAATGGTATTAAGTATACTAGTATCCATTGAAGAGTGGTCTAGTAGTTCAATGGGCTTGCAAGGATATCACATGTAGTCTCATCTCTTCTCTTTCTTCTCTCGATATATATCGCATTCTACGTCTAGTGAGAATTATACAACGGATGCACTCAAACAAACACGTTATAATAAAGATAATTTATTGCAGTAGGATTTCCAATGAGGAGACTGCTATTATTGAGTTTCTACAATACTTTAAACAAGTTCAATCGTGATATTCTAAACGAATATAATCATATACATTAACACTTAGCTTTGCATCAATTATATCATTAACAATATAGCGAGTAATATTAAAGTACTGTATTAAATATAGGAAAGATAATTATCTTGCATCATTGAACGTACATCCTAATACTGTAATGAAAACAAAATAAGAAAATAAGAAGAGAAAATAAGAAAGAAATTAATACGTTTTGAAGATGTACCCTAGCACTTAACATACTTAGAAGTCAAACAGCAAAAAACTTTGAGCTATTTTAGCATTTTGAGCTATTTTAGACAAAATCAAAAATTATATCTTTATGCAGATGTGATTTGAAAAGTATGAAGGAGGCTTAATCGAATTAATTGACAATCAAAACAGCTTTTACCCAAAACTTGCTTAGGGAGATCCTTTTAATGGTGCTCAATTAAGTCCCCTTACCACACTAAAAATTAGTAGAATCTATGCAAAGAAAATTTCTAAATAATGATCTTATGGTAATTCCTTTGAGGTGGACAGTTGCTCGAGTTTCGATTCAATAAAGGCAATTTGAAAAAGCAGGGTTTGCTTTGAAAGAAAGATTAGCACTTCAATTGACATCAATTAAAAAACACCAAGCGTATAATTATTATAATTATTTGGTTTTCTTAATTCAAAATACTTTGCTCTTCACAGATCCTTAAGCCAAAGTCCCAATCTTGGGCTGAATACATTAAAATATGTTTGAATAGTTTAACTGTTCCTTCAAATTAGATTAATTACTGTTAAGACGTTGTTTAAAAGGTGGGTTTTCACAAACTCTACCAGCCCAGGAAATGTAGAAAAGTTTTATTAGATATATAAATGGTACTAAAAATTTGCAGTTTTGATAATTAAGCCCATTTCATTATTTAAGTAAATTCAAGAAATTTTCTAATGCTATGAATGTTAAGAGCCCGTCAAATCCATTCAATGATCCTGACTATACAATCATCAGCTCGTGAATCCACCTAGAATCATGTTTGATCTGCCTAGATTTGCATTGATAGGCCAGTTCTGAGTCTGCTTCAAAGAATATCACTCTTAGATACGTCATTGCACGCTTGCATCTTGGATTTGATGCAAAACAAATTGCCTAATTTGGAACTGGTGGAAAGTCAATTAATCCCAGTACCTAGCCCCCTCTCCCAGGAGTATCTCTGCCTCCATGTTTCCTAGAGAATTATCTAAAACCTTCATATTCCACATAACGCTTTTTCTTCTTCTTAATCATTTACTTATGTTTCATGTTTCTTGATCAACGTGGCAAGATCCTTACCGCCTATTTACAATTCAAAGTCTTTCTATGGCCCAGTTGTGGCATGTTCAAAATAACTTGTCAAATATTAGACCATATATCTCCAATTATTGACTACATACAAGAAAGATTACTGAAGATAAAAACATACCGAAGCCTTGGTCATCTCTCTTCTTTTCTCCAACCAGCTCCAACCCCCTGGCACGCATGACATGCCCTGGGTAATCAACTAACTCAAAGGTTGTTGTCGGGGGCATGAACATCATGTTGTCCAATAGCTTGAATTTGCTTTTGCCTGTTAACTTCAGTCGCAGGTGGCCAACTCGAGAGATTTTTCTTATCAAATCTTTCTCTCTCAGATTCGTGGAGTCTTCCAGGTTGATGACATGTTTTCTTTTAAATAAATCTTTCAGCTTCATTTTCAAAGCAGTTGGTTGATATTTACTTCTTTATAAAAATATTCATTAGCTATAATACAGCCTTTGACAGTCTTTCCTTGATTGTGAAATTTATTTCTCATTGCATCGTGGTAGTAGGAAACACCTAGAGAGAGAATGAGCAAGTTGGTCAGTGAATTACACACATGAACAACCCTTGAAAAAGTTATGTGCATGGCTTAGAAGACAGTTGTAATAAGAGAGATTGTTCCATAAATCGCATTATAGTATTTTCTTCAAATATCATGACACTGATGGTTCGTCTAAAAGTTACTCTTCTAGTTATATCAAATAGAAAACACTTATGCGAAGATAATTTAATAAATACGTTAGAATAAACACATAGAAATGAAAAATGAAACTTAAATTACGACGTTTCATATGGCCAAGAAGTGAAATAAAGCTATAGTGACATAAACTTTGTCTCTCCAAAAGCAATTTGCAACAAAAAACTGTTAACAAATATGCATTGTTTGAATTTCGAATCATTCTTTGTAGCTAAAATAGCTACTTTGTTTATGTTTTCTTCCAATCTTAAAGTTCAAATTTATTTATGATTCTTAAAATGACGTGCCGAAAAGATCGGCATATGCAGAGGACAAACTCCAACTATGCTCTGACCCAAGCAGGCCCTGCTACTTATAATGATCAACATTTCCTACTTGTGCTGAAATTAAAAAATATATAAAATATTGAAATTAAAAATCGATAAATAATGAGCATAAAAGATCGAGACATTAGACTCTAACGCTATATGTCCCTCCCTCTCTTGTAACAGAACAGAGTTGCAAAATACTTTATTACTAAATCTGTGCAGTATTATTCGATTTAGCAAGTTTTTTAACATTTAATAACAAAACCATTTCGATTGAATCCAGGAGTTAAAATCGAAAGATATTACACTTTTTATAAAAAGAATATTTAAAATTTCAGTGAGGAGCGAATCAACCAATAAAGTAATAATACTTATCAAAGTTATATAACGAATGGTTATCATAATAAAATTTGAAAAAAATTATTGTTACAACAGTAATAGACTACCAACAGTAACAGTAATATACAATTGCGAGATTTACCATACGAATCTATGAAGTTCACGCAAATCAATTTGCTACTAAGGGACATTTCAATTGTGCCGCTTTTGAAGAATAACAATAAGTATAAATCCAATTTCACGCGAAGGAAAAGTTGAATTACCAATCTATACTATTTTAGTCATATAAAGACGTGCATTTGCATTCTTGCATTTGGTATTCGTGAAAGAGAAAGTCACAAAACACAAATACTGTATACTGTAAATCACAAAACCGATAAAAAATTATGAGTGAATAGTTGCGATTGCAAGGTATATTGATAGGCTAAGCTGATAATAAAATATTAACTTAATATTCTTACGGCTTTTCATTCATAAATGCAATTGCGTTGAAGTCTTGCGTTGAAGTCAATCATGGCCAAGCGCGCAACCAACTTTGACAGCAAACATGACTTTATTGATCATAAAACATTTAATTGCACTTCCGACACAAAGACGATGTACCAATCAATACTTCACAATGATAAAAAAGCGGTTTTAATTGGCTTTTTACTAAATGATATTGCCTGCTACCAGACTTGTTTAAAGAAGCTAGCTTTTCTGAAAACATCGCCAATAGACAAGACAGCCCGTGACGTTTTACTGAGAACAATCGCTGTTACTAAGAGGTAGTGCAAACAAGCACGAAAAATGAAAACATTCGAAGGAACAGGTGCAATGAAGTAAGAGAAAAACCATCTGGGCTGGTACAAGCCTTTGTTTCATTAGTATAAAAAACAAACAAAAATGGTAGAATGTACGAAAAACAGCCAACGTTTATCTGACAAAGGAAGGAACTAACAAACAAGGCATGGTGTAAAACTTTCTTAGTTCTAATAAAAACTTGGCCAAGATTCGTGTAGATAGTGTTTGAGTTTGAAATGACATGAAGTGATAGAAAAAATAATACGCCAGAACTAATGTAACTGATAAGAGCATCATATGATTTAAAGTATATACAACGCTATTTATCATAATAAAGTGATGTAATGTTCTTTGACGTCATGCTATATCATGATATATTGTATAATTTTTCATTATACAGCATAAATCTTATACATTATATTAAGTTATTAAGACTATATTATATTATACTATATTTTGTTACATTATATTTTATCATTCAGAAATATATTATATTATATTACATTATATTAAATTACATCATATTATGTTACATCATATTATATTACATCATAATATATCATTTAATTACTTTATTGTATCAAACCATATTATATCATGTTATATTATATCACATCATATCAAATTATGGTATATTTTACTTTAAATTTCATTACTTCATGTTATAAAGTTATATGAGATACTTCATAATATTATGTGACGATATATCGTACAAAATCGTAAATGCTATACTGAATATCATTGTATGATGTGACATTGTTTCATATCATGTTACTGTACAGCAAAATACAATGCGCATTTAAGTCTCATTTAACAAAGAGTCATCAATTCTCTGTTCCAACAAACTGCAGTTGTCTTTGGTTTCATTAAGTATTTGTTTACAATAATAGCGTGACTCACATCAAACAAACCAAAACACACTTCAATCTCTTTATTCAGCCAAACTGGTAGACATTCATTAGAACAACTTTGGTTGCCAGGAAAATATCAAAGCTTGGCTCAGCTTGTGATTTTGCAAAAAGACATCCGAATAATAAAAGTTTGATAGCTTATCATTCCTAAATTTTATGAATTATCTTATGGGTTTTATCTTATGTGTCAATTTGTCCTAAATTGGTGAATAGGTTGGGTGAATATTCAATTGGTTACGAAATCTAATTGAATCGAGGCCAAATCACTCTGTTGCTATGGGCTATAGATCGCTTTTCAGCAGTAAGCCACTTTCTTCAATATGAAAGAGAACTACCATCAGAGGCTTGGAAACGAGAAACGAGATACAGTGGATTACATTGTTCCCTACAGATCCTAAAATATTCTTTTAGAGAAGTAAGCATCTTAGCTCGTTCCTAGCGTGGCTCTGTTCCTTGATGTACTTTGGCTAGCATACCAGAGTCATGTCGCTATAGGATACCAGTCTTTGATTTCACTATATTCTAAATCTTCTTTCGTAGTTGCATTCTCTATATTACGGGTGTTTGTCAATCTAAAAACCAACCCAGCACGTGCTAGTAACAGTAAAAGTCAACTCTTCTATTAACGGTTTACGTGAAGCATCTTCCTCTATTTCACTCTTCCAGCTTCTACGTAGAAAATAGCTGATTCGCGCCAAAACTTTCAGGCAATCTGTCAAACTTTATCTGGGAACCAGTCAACAGTAGATTTCAAATTATATTTGGCTGGAAACGTGGCTTACAAATTAGTCGGCAAAGACTCCTTAGATCTCGATTATTTGACCTCCCTGAAGACGCCAGGGACAATCCAGTAGATGCTTGCGTAAATGTCAAATACAGCTGAACAGTATCTTGACCAATAACGCTCAAACAGAGCCTACCAGAGACTACTCCTCATTTTTATTCGTTTCTAAATACAAGTTAATTGAAATTGATGTTTTAATTATAATAGCGGTGTCCTCTTAGTCTTTTTCTTATCGCCAAATCCGGTCATCAAGTTTCTCTAGAAGCAAATTCTCAGATCTCGGCGTTCCAGACAGACAGAAACTCCAGATTAGTAGTTAAAAACATATTTAAACCGCTTCTGAACACGTCTCTTCCCATACTGTGAGAGCCGACAACTGATGCAAATGTATAATTGACCTGAAAGCTGGGCTTTTCTGCGGAGAACTGAATTTGCATGTCAAAATCGCGTACTGTCAGAAATTTGGTTGAAATATCAATCGCAGAAATAAATCGCGCATGTCCACAATATTAAGATATCAAGAAAAGGCTATGGTTTTAAAAACAGGTTGATCCTACCGTTTTCTTTGCATCTTGTTCGCGTTTGCAACTGCCTTCAATGTCCCAAGAAATGCTCATCGCGTTTATCAAGAAACATCATCACACCTTTTCGTGTACTTTTCATGTAGATCAAACAATTCTCGCTGTCTTTTTTTTCATTCTACCCTTCGTTCTGCCTTCTTTTTAGCACTGTCCCCATTTCCGCTCTGTCTCCAGAATTTAAATGTACACACAGCCAATCCAAGAGAAACAGTCTCTTTGGCCAGATTAATTGGCCACCAAATTGTGTTTATATAACCAACTGTAAAATTTACATCAATGTTTGTTGCTTTCCTACGTCAATGAAGGGCTTGCTACTATCCCATGTGTTTGCGTAGCACTTATACCTGGGTTTGAACAAGTGGTTCAATCTTTAGTTGTCATTGTTAAAGGGACTGCTTTACTTTCAAAGAAGATATCGTTCTCTAATGCAGACCGATTTGTTGCCAAGAATCAGAAACAAGGCGCTAATGCCAGTATTTTCTTGGCCTTTGACGTAATACGACTCAAACTGATTTGCAACCAGCATTTAACATCAGAACCCACGCTTCAATAATTAAGGCACCAACTTTTATTTCTAGTTTCGTAGATATTTGATTTCGAATTCTTCCAACTTTTGTTCAGGCCTGGCGATCTTTGCATACTCAGTATAGAATGAACAAGCTATTTTCTCATGAGTATGCAAAACCTTTAGTATCCACAGCAAAGAAATTTGCTATTTGGGTCCAAAGGCACTTTTAAGGCGCCACTCTGGCATTTAGAAATTTACTTCTTCCCATCCATGCCAGCTTATCATTTAAGTTCTTTCATGGATATTCAGTAAAAAAAATTGCCAGACAATTCTGCCAATTGGCCTTGGCAAGACTATATGCTGGTGCTAGTCCCTGTATTGAATCCAGACTGACATCACCCATAGAACTTTTGATAAAGCAATCTTCTGTGACCGGGTTTCAAATAGTGAAATCCATACAGCTAGGGTCTACCGAGGTCAGCTGATTAATTTTATATGGTTGCTTTGACCGCAATGAATACAGGCAAGACCACGAATAATTTGGCGCGTGGCATTGATAAGGCGGCGAATGCCTGAGACTGAAATATCAGAAGGGTCAGTTATCTAATACCTTGAAAACCGAAATTAATTAATCATTGCGTTCGAGTATTACGAGATGACAGGTATTCATGGTTAACTCTTCTTATGTGGTTAGCGTCGAGATACTTGTAAAACGCAGGCCGATAAGAAATGAGCGATGGGCCACCTTTGAAACGGTACAGTTATGATACCTGAAAAGGATGTAGCATAATGAGAAAAAGTGGTGCGGAACATGAGCCTTGAGGAACCCCTTTCTACTTGTGACGTCACATGCATATTTCTATTGTCTTATTGGAAGTCGAATTACGTTATCTCATTGATGACACCATAACCTGCTCTGTTTGCTAACTTAAGAGCTATTGTGCTCTCCTTTTTTAATTCAAAAATCATGCGCAACAAAATAAGAAAAATGATGAAAGTTAATGTTACAAAATTATCAGGCATAGGATTCGTCTTTCAATCACACTTCAAGCGTGCTCTGCTTTCAAGAAACAAAAACTGTACAGTTTTTTTTCACCAACAAAAACACGCATAAATGCATTGCAGCAGGTATAGCAAATTGCAGATACAATGTGCCACTGCTAGAAACAAAGACCAACTAGCAACTCGATGATAGTTATTTATAATTGTGTAATGGTTATTACTACGTGGGAGAAAATTGTTTGGAGAACACTCTGGAGCTTCCTTGGCTGGACAATATTCATAAGTGTACGACGTGGCTTTTCCACTGTGAATTTACACAAGCAAAAAAAAACCAAAGGAGCTGATTCTGTTCAAGGCCAGTTATCATATTACAGTTATCATCGGACAAACTGTACAGATAGGAAGAATTATCGACTGTCATCATATTGAGACCTCGTTTACATATCAGCTTACACAATAGAAGGTGGCTCAAATCAAACTAAGCCACAGCTTTCATTTCTAGATATCACCCTTATCTAGGTATCACCTTTTCTATATATCAATTGGATACCATAATTTTCTGGATTATACCCTCCATTTCTTGATCCCACACCTTCAGGCTGCTCTACCTGAACCATTTATAAACTAAAGCTTATGGATTATTTCGATTCAAAGTTTTCAAACAAATATACCTTGATACTACATCAGAAGTGGTCGATGTAAACAAAATTTTTAAATAATTTTTTTAAAGGCCTCGTGTTCACAAGGAACTTTATTTTTAAAAATGCGTCATCAACGTGTCATCAAAAATAATTGTCATCATGACAACGTCACAGCTATGTACCACAGATATTCTATGAGCTACAACAACAACACGTGATGATTGCGATGAAAAGTTGCCTGTGCACTCTTAAACGATCGAGCTAGCAGAGGCACTCCTTGCAACAGATCAATTCCCCGATGCAAGGTTGTCGTCTTTCAAAGCTCAGTCGTCGTAGATTGCTTAGTCTTAATCATTGTCGGTGATAAATCTAATTAGGCATGAAGCTTCTCAAGAGTAGAATCCAATCAGCATTGTCCTGTATTTAAATTTGATTGGCTTTGTTGATGCTCTGAAGCTTGTGGATAAAACTCTAGACGGCTAACAAAGTCCTATCAGCATCAACCTTTCAAAATGGGGATGAATTAGAATTCAGCATGTAAGACTTTCCGATTAGAATTTCAATGTGGGTAGCTAAATGTTTACTCACAAGGCAGATTGAAGACCAGCTGTTTGCCATTCCTATTTAACCGAAGACCGTGACAAGCTTTCACTTCTTTCCAGTAGCCTAATTAACAAGGCTGTTTTGAAAATGACTCAAAAGAATTGAGAAGAAATCCAGAGAAGCACAACTGGCGCCATTGAAGACTTTGGTCACACGACAGCCGATGAGCTTTAAATCCAAACACCCCTCCCCTCTCCCTAACTTCCTAGCATTTCCTTGTTATTAAAGATCATGAATGCAATGGCAAGGAATAGCGAGAACATGATTTTCGCACGCTTCAAGCAATTCTTCTTCTGACACTCTGACACTTCTTCTGCAATTAGTAGAAAATGACTGAGAACATCGGACGAAAAAGTTATTAGATTATGTAAAAATTTTGTTTTCGCTTTCTCTTGCAATTGTGAATTTCTCACCACGAAAAGGGAGGATCACTAAATTGGAGTTGTAGCTTCGCTCATCGATTCTACCAAAATTCGAAATGAAGCTGTGATGAGAAAGCTCGTACGAAATTCAAGAAAATTTACTTACGCAACATTTCAATTCTATCTCGCAGTAGGCAACGTTTCTTCACCAAGAAAGTATTAACAATATAACAAATATGAAAAACAGCAACAGTAATAATGATAGCGAAAACAATAGTAGAATAATGAAAATAATTATAAATAATAATAATAAATAATTATATATAAAATCCAAATAGTAAATAGTAGCATCAATATATCAATACTTATGGAAGTTTTCTTTGTCAACTAAAAAAACCGGCAGAGATCAAGGACCTGTCGAAATATCGTTAAATACATCGTATAATGTTTCTTTGCAGATTAAAACGCCAGATCCCAGTACAACACATCTTAAGCTTTCACACTTAAGAAAAGTACATGAACAAACCTGTTTATTTCTGTTTGATGCGAGACTGATTCAATAAAAAAACGTTCTGTGTGAGGCAAGAACGACGAGGCAACTTTTATTCTCGTAAAAGAACCAATAAAGAAATTACATATTTGTTCTAGAATTCTATATAGTCAAATCGTGAATAAAATCGAGCAATCCGTTAAGAAAAGCATGCAGTGTAAATGTAACATTTTCATTGCAACCTGGTGGATTAATATTTGCTTAGGACAATGATTGCAATTCAGAAAATTAATTATATGTTTTTAAACGAAGCAGGCACGCTTTTTCATTGCGGTCGGTTGCATGATCTAGAAATATAGTTCTTTAATTACCTTTCAATAACTCAGGGCTGTTAACGCAGAACCATTAAGGTGAGGTTATATCAATCAATTGGACTATTATTGAAAAAACATTAAATATAAATCAACAAAGAAAAATTATACAAATATATAAAGAATGGATTGATTAATAATGAAAGAGGGCGTGATATATGTATGGAGGGAAAGTGTTTGTTTTTTAAGGAGAAACAAGGCGAAATTTTTTTGGCATAATTTTTACCGCTGTTTCAAGCTGCCTAGATTCGATGCTTTACGTGACTCGCGGAGACCTGAAAGTTGATGAAATTTCCCCTGAACAGCCGAAAGTGGTATTTCTTCAATCAAATTTAAAAGAATTAAAGGCAGGTTACCGTAAGAAAAGGATTTGCTAAAAGCCAGTTATATTATGACGTAGTATACTCGGGTCCATGCCCAAGTGATCGCAAGCCACCCGCTGCCTGCTCAAGTCATTGGTTGCTTATGGCAGGGTAGTACCCAGACAGCGTGGGAAATTATTAAAATAATAAGATAAGGCTGTGTCCGTTCGGTATTGAACACAAGTTGTTGTTGGAGGCACACCCTTCAGGATGCCAGACACACAATACCCATTATTTTGCCCATTATAAACTGGATATGAGGCATATCATTAGTGACGAAGGAGGGATATGTAGAAGCATAAGTGGAAGGGGTGGGGGAAGATGGGGGCAGAAGAGGAGCCCTCTTGTGGGCTTTTAATGGGAACTATGTCTAAACTACTGGGGACAAACTTGGGAAGACCACATGCCCCTTGTACCCCCAAGTAAAAAAGGGGCTCCTTGTACTTTGCATACAATCCACAGTAAAACTGCTCAATCAAGAATACACTAGTCGTCGGCTTTTTAAAGGCATTCAGTGGACTTTTGGCATTGATCTAGACATTAACGGTAGCAATAGGAAAACGTATGATGACTTCGGAGAATCATATTGCGCTGCCCCGGGGGCAAAGGAGCAGGACTGTATTTGAGATCATTTGTTTCATTTTTAAGAAAAACGATTTAACGGATAATACAACGGTTGCCTATGGTGCATGAAAATAAGTGGTATTTTTGCAGTTATCGTTACATTGAATATTGGTCATATTATTAGAAGATATGTGGGACTATTGATATTGGTCAATTTATTAGAAGATATCTAGGACTATTGATATTGGTCAATTCAATACACATATCGCTCTTTAAAGATATCCTGAGAGGAAAGGATATGAAGATGCTTCTAAGATAGGAGGGAAAGATCCAGTGTACTGAAAATAACCAAGAACTGGAACGCAGACCTGGGAAGGTATAGAGTAAGGTGAACAAGGCTATGATAAATATATATAAGAAATATGACGACTATGTAGATAGCGAAAGGTTTGAAAATCGATCAGTTATAAACCAAAGAGATGTACTAATTGTGTACCTTTTCAGGGTGCCTTAGAACAAACGAGTTTAAGGAAACGTCTCAAGTCAAATGACTACGTACCATAAGCTCAGCTGTCAATATCAGTTGTCAGTACCGAAAAAGTGTAGCTATTGGGCAGCTATTGATGACGTAATAGAGGCCTTCCGTTTGCTTTGCATTCCCCATCAATGCTTCAATTCCTTAAAATATGCTCGCTTTATCATAACTATTCATAAAAATAATATTTATCAGAGGTCTGTTTTGTCAAAGCGTGTATATCAGCCGTCAAAAGCAAATATTGGGACAAGGTTTCTAGCATGATTTCAGCAGTTTGATATCGTAAAATGACCTTATTATCACTTCACATAAAATGTGTTATCTGGTAAGATGTCAAATGAGAATTGATATGTATGGTCATGGGTCATATTACGTCATAGCGTGGACGAGAAGAGCTTTCGTTACACACTACCAATAATGAACGGCTTCTTCTCAGCCAGTAGCACGCAGCATGTTGACCTTTTCAAAATACATTGTCTAGAAACAGCATCACACGATACAACTCGTGATGCAATAGACAGGTATTGTCGTAGGACACAGAGCATGACTCAACTTCATCATATAAGCGAGGAGAAATCTCCTGTATTTTAGATCTATGTTCGGTGACATTTCAAGATCCACAGCATCCAATGTTTGCATTTAACAGAGCAACTGACTGCGACAGAAGGCAAGAAAGATTCATACGCCCCCTTTGGATATAGGACTATCAAAGCAGACTTATTGCAACTTTCACAGGCAATCTTAATCAATCCCCTTTGATTCAATCAATATTAGATAGCTGTGGACGATTTACGTTAAGCAAATTATGACTCACGTGCGTTTTCCTACGTTTCGCTTATGAAAAATCACACGCTAATAGCTTAATCTCTATACTTCAAGGCTTCCTCAGAAGCGTGTTGTCTCAGCACAGTTTGTGATAACTGAGCGGCAAACGTTATATCAGTATTGTGCTCAACAGACAATGGTGCCACTTTGTTCTAACAGCGTGGAGATTGTTTTTCACATTATTGCAAAATATACGGAAAAACAATCGTTATAATAAGCAAACGTATTCGTCTCTTACAGAAGAAAAAATTTGTAAAAAAATTATACGAAAAAGATGTATGGTATAAAATGACAAAATACATGCTTCTGCTGTATATCAAAGTAAAGTTTACGCGTATTGAAGTCGATATTTAAGTTTATGATATGATAGCGAGTTAGCTACAAGTATTGATCAAATGATATAATGACCAATATACATTAATATTGATATTGATTAGAATATAAAATATGAATATATTAATATAAAACATATACTCTTGTATTAGAATATAATAAGAAGTGTTGAGCCAGAGAAGAGTGATAATGACCTCCAAGTACTAAATACGAGATGATAGCAATTAATACTTAAACGATAAATTTAAAGTAACGTTTGAAGTAACGTTTGATGTTAGTAGATAAGGATGACATAGCAATAATTCTATTAGAATACATAAACCTTGTCATTAAAGAGGAAAAGAGGAAGTGATATATCATACTTATATTGATAGCGCGATGGAAAATAGTAATAAAACATTAGAACTTTAACATCGTTAAAAGAGTAAAGCGATTTGATAAAGAGAAGCAGTAGATCCTCATTGAACATCTGTTTTATCTACCATTCGAAAGTTCATAATGTAATGATTTAAAAACGTACCTTTTGAAACGGGAAGCCAAATAACAGTGAAGTTCCAAAAGCGAACGGTGGACATAAAGTAGCCAGAGGTCTTTGAGCGGGCCGGTATAACATGCAATAGCTTAGCATCTGCCCCGATCACATCATCAACATACAGGTGCTCATTCCGTCTAGTTTTCAATTAACAAACGCGCATGGCCGCAGTAGAGTGCGTTTGTCAGGTTCTTTTGTTCCGTCAGAGGCATCTGGAAATCCCTTCGGAGATGGTTAATTGCTACCCAGTATGACATCTCAATGCGGACGAACCTAGAGGCGAAAACAATTTTCCCATCCACCATGCAATGATCGCATTTGTTTAAAGCATACTTTAACCGACCCCAATCGAATTGATACAACCTTGGCAGTTTTATTGTCCATCAAATGTAAATGTTATTTCCCTAGTCAACAGGTTGCACCTTTCAAAATGGGTCTGAAAGCGGCGAACTTATCAATGGGCATTCAACCCAAGCCGAATCGACACAGCAACAAGGAGGAACAATACAAAGAATCTCCCGGCGTCCACCGCGGTCCCGCGGGCAAGAAGCGGCGTTTGAATACGGCGAAGAATCACGCACGCGCTTTCGCTTTCGTTTCGTCTTCAGCGGGTGGTTGCCTGAAGTTAAATTCAAGTTGAAAGGCTAATCTTGAGGATAGGTCATGATTTTTTCATTAGATTGGTGAATCTTCATATTGTCTTGCGATAGAAAGTTAACGAATATTATTCCTCTTATTGTCTGAAGCACCAGGAGTGCTTGATCGGTAACCACGAACTTTCAATTTGACAATGCCTAGAGTCTAAGCAAGTCTAGAAGGGCAGTCTGCAATTAATGCTTTCCATAACGGATGTTCTCTTTCAAAATATTAATTGGTGCTAGTATTTACGTAACCACTTCACCTTCTCAATACTTCCGACATCTTCACTTAAGAATCTTCTTACAACAAAGGCTAATAGTCGGCTGATAAAAGCTCAGCTGATACAACAACGCTAACCTCTTTCGTGTTGGCTTGAATAGAGAAGTGCCGTGCACAGCTAAAGCGGGGATAGATATCATCATAGTCATTGACAGAAGAAAAATAAGCCTTGTTTGCATTTGCACCAGAAAAAAACTTAGACAGTTCTGGCCATCGGGTAATTTTCCCCGGGGCTGTAAAAAGTAGTCTACGCTTGTTGCAAGACTACACCAATTTGCATCTAATTTACAAAAAGAGAAAATTTGACTCAATTTGAATTGGGGCAGCATTGAGTAAATTCCTCAGAGCTGCAAAAAAACGTTTGGTAATCCCGTTTGGTAATCCCGTTTGGTAATCCCATTACAAAAACACAACCGCGCTACAATAAACACAACAACGTTCAACACAAACAAAAACAAAAACACAACACAAACATTTAGCCCGAACAGCCTTAGTTGTTTTAGCTTAGATATTTTGTGAAGAACAAGGGGGGCATTTAAAAGATGAGTAAGGAAATTACCCACATCAATAGTAGCACATTACGTCATACGTAGTGGGGGCCAGGCTATTTTAGGGTCCAAGCCCCAGAACTTGACGAGAGCGGTACTGCGTGGTTTTCCTTTGGAATTTCTTCTCGTGCAAACAAGAATTAGGGCTTGTCATGTTGGCTTTATTAATTACTACGAGAGATGCCTCGTCTTCATCTATTAGCTTTTCTTATACCCCATTACTCTTATTTTCGGTTTCAATAGAAGCCATACTGCTGCTCCAAATTCTAGGAAACGTTGTCGTCAGAACCCGGAAGTTTGATAATATTAATTAGGAAGTAGCCAAAAAGGCAAAAGCATAAAAATAAATCGGATAGGAAGTTCAGTTCATGTAAAATTGAATAATTCTCCATTTCAGGATACGAGCCGAGTTCAATTCAGAACAGGGGTACTTTGCTTCGGATAATTATCAAACCAATTACGAAAATTGGCCTCATCAAAACTCAAAAGAAGTTTTATAAACCGTAGCAACCCACAATGATCATCGGTATCAAATTTTTGGCTTCGAAAATGATTGAAAAAACCAACAAGCAAGAGACATTACGGGGAATAGGGACATTATATTTCACAAACGGACATCTATGTCAAAGTAATGACACGAGTTCAGGAGATGTCAATTTGATAATGAATGATCAGCGATCAATTTTCTGATTGGGGGTAATAATTAAGGGCTAATCACTGCTTTGGTCATAATCACAATTGTAGAAGTCAGTAATAACTGCTGGCAATTAAAAGAAACCGACGATTCCAAATATTGTTGTTATCGATGATGCTTAAGGACCTTAATAATTCATTGTATGATTGAGAAGGACTTTCCCAAATAAACAAGGATTGTCACATTGATTGCGAAGGTGAAATGTCAAAACGAAGGCAAAAATTATCCATTAGTCCTTCTGTTCCGAAATTAACATACAAATATTTGACACTGTAGATGATCTTATGACATTTCTTGTCAACTTTTTTAATTATTAACGACTCTTTTTGATGGCGCAAATCAAACTGAATAAAGTTTATGAATATGTTCAAAACACAATGGTGGCCAGATTCATACATTAGGCGTGGAACTCGTAAACATGTTTGATTGTTCTAAACAATTGTGTTTTTAGTAATATCTTGGAAGAAAATTTCATAAACCGTACTTTGCATACACGACTGCACAAAACAACATGGCCTATAACGCCGGTGGGGGAAAGGGTGGCATGCATTTGGGGGTTTCTGGGAAGAGCAGGAGGAGCAGGAGGCTTCGTACCAACGATAGCTGTTGTAGCTTTGGGGTATCTAGGATATTTGCCCCATAGCAACGGCAGCAGTCGTGGTTTTGTGGGGTGTCTGAGTGGGGCAGTGTACTGGCCCCATAGCAACGGCAGCAGTCGTGGTTTTGTGGGGTGTCTGGGTGGAGCAGGGTATTGCCCCCATAGCAACGATAGCAGTCGTGGTTTTGTAGGGTGTCTGGGAGGAGCAGGGTATTGACCCCATCGCAACGACAGCAGTCGTGGTTTTGTGGGGTGTCTGGGCGGAGCAGGGTATTGACCCCATTGCAACGACAGCAGTCGTGGTTTTTTGGGGTGTCTGGGTGGAGCAGGGTATTGACCCCATTGCAACGATAGCAGTCGTGGTTTTTTGGGGTGTCTGGGTGGAGCAGGGTATTGACCCCATTGCAACGATAGCAGTCGTGGTTTTTTGGGGTGTCTGGGTGGAGCAGGGTATTGCCCCCATAGCAACGACAGCAGTCGTGGTTTTTTGGGGTGTCTGGGTGGAGCAGTGTACTGGCCCCATAGCAACGGCAGCAGTCGTGGTTTTGTGGGGTGTCTGGGCGGAGCAGGGTATTGCCCCCATAGCAACGACAGCAGTGGTTTTTGGGGTGTCTGGGTGGAGCAGGGTATTGACCCCATAGCAACGACAGCAGTCGTGGTTTTGTGGGGTGTCTGGGTGGAGCAGTGTACTGGCCCCATAGCAACAGCAGCAGTCGTGGTTTTGTGGGGTGTCTGGGCGGAGCAGGGTATTGCCCCCATAGCAACGACAGCAGTCGTGGTTTTTTGGGGTGTCTGGGTGGAGCAGGGTATTGACCCCATAGCAATGACAGCAGTCGTGGTTTTGTGGGGTGTCTGGGTGGACCAGTGTACTGGCCCCATAGCAACGGCAGCAGTCGTGGTTTTGTGGGGTGTCTGGGCGGAGCAGGGTATTGCCCCCATAGCAACGACAGCAGTCGTGGTTTTGTAGGGTGTCTGGGTGGAGCAGGGTATTGACCCCATCGCAACGACAGCAGTCGTGGTTTTGTAGGGTGTCTGGGTGGAGCAGGGTATTGACCCCATCGCAACGACAGCAGTCGTGGCTTTGTAGGGTGTCTGGGTGGAGCAGGGTATTGACCCCATCGCAACGACAGCAGTCGTGGTTTTGTACGGTGTCTGGGTGGAGCAGGGTATTGACCCCATCGCAACGACAGCAGTCGTGGTTTTTTGGGGTGTCTGGGTGGAGCAAGGTATTTGTCATGAAAACGACAGCTGTCATTGATGGAGTAGTTTGTAGGTGACCTTCACATTGATACGTAATACGTCAAATGATTCTAACTTCACTTGTTGCGATGTCCAATGGCCGATGCAGTAGGGCTATAGCTCCTACCTTGCACATCTAACAAGCAGCAGTTGGAACTAGCATGTTGAATATATATATAAATATGTATTCATGGGGTCTATTGGTGGAGTTGTCAACTGAAATCAACAGGTATGCCCATTTGGCTTGTGTCAAGAAACAAACTAGGCTTTATATATTTACAAGCCTGTTTAATCTTGATCAATCATAGTAAATACTGATTTCATCATAAATGTAGCAAGATTTGTTTTTGCTTCTACCTAGCTCCCTAAGGTAATTTTTAAGATACTAAGAAGCTTTATGCTTATTGAGCAGTGTCCAGGTCCTTCCTCTCGATGTGACCACACCTTGTGGTTCCTTATGCCTGGAGTTACAGAGAGCTGGCGACTTTCCTCACTCTGTGTGCAAGTTTGGTCATGCCAAGGACTCGAACCACGGACCTCTGGGTCTGTAGTCAGCGCCTCTAACCACTGAGCCATCTTTGCATGTAGAATTTAGATGAAATTCTCGTGTTTTGATTTTGATTGCTGCTCATGTCTAACAGAAAGAAAAGGGGCTGGCAGGATTTAAGCCGATGATCAGCTGCTTGCCTTACTCATTCAAATCGATCAAAGATTATTTCAGTAATTTGCAAACGTGCTGCAGACATCAAGTTGTCAACGAAACATAGTTGTGTCTAAACCACACAGACTGGAAAGGAAAGCTTGCAGGCAGAGAAGATAGAGACCTCAAAATAGTCTAAATACATTAACATTTGAAACGTCTGCAACGAATTTTCGAGACCTGGTCAAGTCTTCTTTGCCTTGATTAGACGGGCCATATAGCTGTTGGTTTACACTGTCTTTGTAACTTGAACAAAACGTGTTTGAAACGAGAATTCAGAAGATTAATTTAATATTATACAGCACAGCTGAAGATATATGACGATACCAAAGCACGGAGGAGGTAGAATGATTGCTTCAAATTTGTGTTATAAACAAAACTAATAGGTTTTTTGTTATCAATCATCATATTTTATACGCCAAATTCTAAATTGTTATAAAATGATTATTAGCAAACAAACCTACAAAAGTCTCAGGTATAATGGAGAAGCATAAACTATATTTGCATAATGTTATGTCACATAAATTAATTACAATTTTTTGCTTCATGTGTAGGCACGGCACCACAATATTCTAAATGATTGCATTCGTGTCAGCTTTACAGAACGGTCTGAAAATGTTCGAATCTACTCAGGTTCCTCTAAACGATTCATTTATTGTTATAAACGTTCAGAGAAAGCTTAGAAAAGTATTCATTACTGTACAAGTTATAAACATAATTTCAGTGAGCTGGCATCTGCATAAGTACTGTAATAATGAATACACGTCGTTCTTCTGTAAATCTTAAGACTGTATTCCGCTATACCCTTTGGCAAAGAAGCGCGAACTGAGCTGTCCTCTCTTTCCTTTGAAATCCTTTCATATCAGAATAAATTATATCTCTGTCATTCAGATTTTGATTATGAGTAGTTGGTGGTCAGTAATCCAGAAAGGCCTACGTAAATCTCGATATAAGCGTATCAAGCTTCGATTCAGTTGGCCATACAATTTGCTGCTTTCTTAGCAATCGTTGTTCGAGCAATTCATAGCTAATGTAAGCTGGTTGTGTAGTTGGATAAAAACAATCGCCTGTTGTCAATTTTGCGCTAAATTCTTAAACCGTATGCTAGCCACGCTACATGGACCAGTGCTTCAAGCGGTTAGAACAGGGGCAATAAAGTGGATGTTGGAAAGAATTCACGGGGGCTATCGTCAATTCCAAATTGGTTTTAATGCTCCCTCAGAAAGAACAAATAAACTAAAGAAAAAGATACAGTCGCAAGGGTCCTGTAAATCCTTGTCACTGTGAAATTCATTTAAAAATCAGTTCCAAGTAAGTATCAGTGATTCCTCAAGAGGAAAAATCAACTTTTTGCCAGGAATAGAAGATTGGGTTATGATACAAAAAGGTATGTCATAACGGTGTTTTGGGGCAGCAAAACGATCTTACTAGGGGTAGTGTACTGTACGTAGCTTTAGTCACATTTGAAGGCAATCGAAACTACAGAGCGATCAGATGATACAATGATTGCGATCAGATGATTTGGATGTCGTAATCATGATAGAGAGAGCCTAGAATCAAACGCAATCACCTCATAGTACCGTATTCATTTCTTCAGCATTTTGTATCCCAAGATAATTGAACCGCCGACGATTCCAATGATTCCGCCAATGACCGCCCCGCCTGCTATTGCCACGCCCATTAAACCGTCTGAAAGAAAATACACGATCAATCAGATATCCTTTTCCATTGGCAATTGGAGCTGCCATGGGTTGAAAATTGGAGCACTTGAAGCATCAGGAATTAAACAAAAGCAGGTAGGTTGAGCATCATTTGCACATGCACAGTTCTGCTCACATGGCATCGAAAATTTTAAAGGAGGTGAAAAATCGAACACTTAATCCTGCTTAATGATAAGATGAAGGTGAAACCCATAATAGCAACTTAGATCTGCCACGTTTCATCCATTTGTGTACACAGGCACCGCGGAGCGTCGAGAAAAGTGGGGGGTCTAAAAAAGTGGGGGGGCTACAACCATTGAAAAAGAGGCTTTATTGGTAGTTCATTACTTAATATTTGGCATTTTTTGCAAAAAGTGGGGGGGGGGCTAAAGCCCTCTCAGCCCCCCCCCCTGCTCTGCGGTGCCTGGTACAACTCCCTTACATGGCTTTAAATACATGGCCCCATGTCCAAGTACTAAAACTAGTAAATACCTTTGTTTACTTTCTTTTCAATTATTTTTTTCATTTCTATTGCCTGGTGATTTTGAGGCTCGATCGTCAGAAGCCGCTGGATACAAGCCATTGCATGTTGTAGTTCCTGAAACCAATGGTGCAATTGAAACATTAACTGACACAATTATCTGAGCTAACCTGACAATGATAGACATCTGAAATGTTCTTGCAAAAAACGAGTGCTAGATCCCTTGGCCCAGTGAACGGCCACTGTTTACTTGGATTGCAGAAATGGGTGTCAATTTGTTGAGATTCAGGGCCCGTGTTATATGGAAGGGACAAAGAGATATCGGAAAATGAAACACAAGCTTCTGTTTCAACTTAGGATGACTCTCTTCATATTTTGGGCGTTTATAGGGGATGCTACAAATAATGTGTAAAAAGCAAAGAATAGAGTAAAAAGGCCAGTTGTGATACCAATATAAATGAATTGCTTTCAAAATGGATGACTCTCCTCTTTTTATTATCACTTAGCTTGCATGAATAATTTCAAAATGAGCAGTTCCCAAGAAGAATTAGTTGCATAAAATATATACTTTTAGGAATTCATTGGCATAGTAAAAAGTAACCCTAATGAATCTATGTATACTGGTTCACATACCCCTAGCTTGTAATAGCCCAATGCAAGGAAAAACAGAAAATCTCGCTGATCACATCCTTTTGTACAAAGCTCTAGAAACAGGAAGCAGAGCAAATTTTAGAAGGCAAATAACTTGAATGCATTTAAATCATCAAAAACAATTCAAATAAAACAACAAAAATATTTGCACATTAATACAATATATTGAATAAACAGTTGTCAAAAAACAATAAATTGAGCAAAATACATTGAAATCAATTGACTCCCCCTTGAGGACAATTTGGAAATTTATTATTTTTGGGGGGATGGCTTCTATTATCCCCCTAGGCTGCTGCAAAAAGCACATGCTCCCTGATAAAAAATTATATCAAATGCTTCATTTCATGTCCAAAGAAAGTTCAATTCACATGTTGTCTACCATAAATATCAATTACACTTAAAGTCAAAGAGGCAAAAAACATTATCTTTCATATTAGAAGTATTAAGTTCCTCTCTTTATCAAACTGAAAGTACAGTGTCTTCAGCAATGGTATACAAGGGCAGAGGATAGGATAGTCATGGCCACACTTAGAAAAAATAGAGCAAAATAGTACAACTGTCTGTCTTTAGTTAGACAACCTGTGGCTTAAGAGTTACCATTCCTGTAGACAAAAATTTCATCACAGGAATAGAGGGTGTACCCCCTCTTTCCCAGGCTAAGCGGATTACCTTTAAGCAACTCAATTCCCCTTTTGACATCACTCTTGTATCTGCTTTGGACCAGGATCATCCCAAATTGAAATTGGGTATCAATGCTCACAGCCCCAGTAGATTCTTCCTCTTCATACTTATCTTTGAACTTCTAAAGAGGAAAAGATTCTTGAACTGCAAACAATTCTCCTTTATAACCCAAAATTGAAGAATAATGTTCAAATTGAGATGAAATGTCAAGGTTTCTTGCTCATGTTTATTAACGACAGGTTTTTAAATGAAAATTAACCCTGAAGTTCCTGGACCCCATTCTCAAACTTCACCTTGAAGAGGTGAAAGTGTTGAGAAGCACAGAAATCAACTTAGTTCTGGGCTTAAATCAGAGGGGGTAAAATGAAAATTATAAGAAGGGTAAAATGATACACTATACACAGCACTGAATGTGGTTTATTCAGCCAGATATGACCCCCTTCAATATAAGTGAATACAGTAGACTTTGTATATCTTAATGTATAACAAAAATTGTATGGCAATAAATAACTTTCAAAACTAGTCTGTGGCTTCAAAAAAGCCTGCATTTCTGGAACAGCTGACAGTGGAGAAATGAAATTTTGCAGAAATGCACAATGATTAATTGCTTGTGACAATTTATATAAAATACTTTCAAGGTATAAACAGCTTGTTTTGTATGATAGTTTCACATGGACAAATAAGTCTCCTAGCCCTAACGGTGCTTTTGCCACTCAATCATGTTCGTGGTTCGTCATTTTCTGTCGACTATCCACATCATGAAAATGAAATAAATATCAAACGAGTTGAACAAAGCAAAAGATAAATATTTTGCTAGAAATTTCTCTGTTGCTATACACCAGGAAGGGATCTAAATGATCTGTCGATTTAATGATAAGAAGAATAATTACAATAAGAGATAAATCCAAATTAGCGGAAAGATGAAAAGAAACTAAACGAAAAATACAATGCGGTTTTCAGAATAATGAATTCGGTGACATGTGGTTTCCAGAATAATGAATTCTAGTTTGTTTCACAAAGACAAAACTAATAACCAAGGGTAATTAGCCTTGTGTGGAGAATAAATGCACTACCAGCTGAAGGTAGCTATAACCTTGAATTGCGCTCAATAGATTCACTTATTCAATGGAACAAGAAAGGCCGCAAGCCAAAAGTAGGAGAAAATAAGAAATTGGGTTTCCAGCGCCATTTAGGCCTAGTAAAATCTTGCTGTATGGTGGAATATTTCAACTTGCATGATGAGTGCTAGCTATTCAATAAGGTAAATTGTAACTGTTGTAATTGCAATTCGAGATAATATGCAGAAGGCTGGGTACCTGCAAATCTTCTTCCTCCACAAAGTCTGTCACCAACGCTGCCATCTTGGATGCGATATGCAAGTGCAGCTTATTTTTCTTCGATGACGCAATAGTGATGACGTTTGCAGTTTCAGCAATCTACGTCACAGTTATTTAGGGTCGTGCAATAGAATTCAAATTTGTCAGAAGAAAATTTTTAAGACTAAATTAATGACTGATGTTGCAAGAATAAATGAATAAATGGTGCAAGAGTTTGTTTTTGTGTAACTTCTGCAATAACTGTAACTTAGCCAATAACGGGTGATGTGAGAGCTGTAAAATAGCTAGCTTGTTCTATTTTACAAAGTTATATTCTTTTATTTTCACTTCGTTATATGCGTTCTTGGTTTCAAACCTCTCAGAACGGTTTTATACAATTGAACGCATTAAGCAATCATTTCATGCATACCTATAAATTTTCCCGATAAACGGTTATCCTTCATAGGTATATGATAACTTTGAAGGCTAATTAGTAATCAGAACGCCTATTCAACAAATGACCCACTTAATATTTGGCACACTTCAAGTGTTGCGCGAAAAGAAATGACGAGTTGAAAGTATAATTCATACAATCTAATATCTTCTTGATTAAAAGTATCACTAAAATACAGTTAAGTAGTTTTGTTTAGGTTTTCAGAAATAAACAACTATATACAAATGTTAAAAGTCATACAAAAATATTACACGCCATCTAGATTAAAAGTAGAGGTATTCAATGTGATAGTCTTAGCAAAACCGTCTTCACAGGGAACTAAAAATCTGTTGGTTTCTGTCTTGAGACAATACAAAGAAAGTGAAAAAATAATGCGATAATTCACTAAAAGGCCATCAGAGGCATATAGTCTACTGGCATAGACAGAAGTTATTATCTTTACTGCACAGAAGACAGTCTGGGTAAAGTACAATACGGCATTAGGAAGTATTGCGTCTAAACGCAAACAAATAAACAAACAAAATAATTTCTCATATATACAAGATGAAACTACTTTAAAACACATGCCCCTTTTAAGGCCTAGCTAGCTATAATTTATAGATATGCTAAAATACATTAGCAATGGATAATTCTCACAAATTTATTTTGTCAACTTGTTAGTTTTGAGCTAGTGAAGCTAATAAATAAAGACGAAACAATTCAATCTCATCGACGATATTTGAAAAATGATTGTTTCATTGTCTATTTGAGTTAAAAAACATTCAATTAGAAAAATATAAAGAAATAAAGCCCCTCTCATTCTTTCTCTTTTTGGGAAAATTCTTTGAACTACCTTGCGGACTGGCTTCTAAGTGTGATTACCCTACCACGAATTTCCCAAAACTCGAGACAGATTCATTTCTTCCTTCGAAAAACCACAGCAATGTATCTTCAAATCAAAGAAGTCTTCTCTTTTTTGCTTTCGAACTGCAAATACTGCTTACTTCTTACAGCTTGTTTCACGAGGCCCCATCGACGAGAAAGTGTATGGTTTTCAGACGGTCCAAAAATCTAGAGAGAAAAAGTGCTTTGGTGAACTATCAACTAAAGTTATGGAGAAAAACGTATGGTCGAACACTTGTCTTCTTGTCTAAGCAAATAGGCCTAAGAAAAAGAATCTCGCAATTCCTTTACTTAACATCTTGCAGAGTCAAGAAAAAATTTCTCTGGCTGCAATTTCATTTTTCAAACCTTCCTCATTATCAACTCAAAACAGAAGTTTTTTACAATCGCTTTAATTGTTTGTAATAAAAATTACTGATAAACTTTCCTTAAATATGACATAAACTGTCAATTGTTTTAGACTCTGATACTTGAACCATAAGTTGCGTCTTCTTATAATTGCGTTATCCCTCACTCCCCAAGGTTTTTTTTGCTCTCAATTGTCATTTTAGCACTGTATCAGTAATTAAACTAGGCCATACTTTTTTAGTTGGTTACGACAACAATGTCATACACACCTTGTCCTCGCGATGGCCGAAATCTCCAAATGTGTCGCTGACTTTCTGCATCGTATCCGTGTGAAGCTTCCGTTTCCGCATAATAACCTGTAGCAGAAGCAGACACTTCTTAGAAATGGACTTCTTGGAAAAGACATCTAAAGATTATAGTTCCGTAACACGTATAGCCAGTATTATATAGGACAGCATTCTTAGAAGAAATATCGAGCTTCAGGAAACCTCAACAATGAATATGTTGGTAGAACGCAATGTTTTATGGTCATCTAGGGAAGTTGAAAGGCGTTTTTGCAGGGTTTAAGTTGTTCAATTAAAAGTGAGCCTCCCACGAAAAATATGAAATTTCCGGGGCATTTAGAAAGACAGTGATACTACAACTGTAAGCTTTCAAGACATCAAAGACTTTTTAATCTACACTCTAACATCTACTTTTTTTCCTTGCTAGTTTGGGTCAGCTAACTTGATAAGATTGGTTGGTTTGGTCAGCTCGATGGTCAGCTTTTGATTGACAATTGATCTCATCCAATCAGACTGACAAGAAAACAGACACGTGCAAACGTATCAATGATTAAGAGTACATGCTCATATTCAAGAAATGATGTGTTTTCACAGTTCACGTAACTGCTACAAGCAAATAATAATGAAATATAAATATGATTGTAGTGAAATGTCACTTACGTCAAAATCTTGAAAATCTGCCTTTGGTGAATCGTTTAGCACAGGGGGAATCGTTTTCTTACTCTTTACCTGTCAAGCAAAGTTAAGGCTGTACTTTCATTCTTGTTCACTTATAAACTACGACAATAAATACATCCTAAAAGAAATAACAAATCTATGTAAAATAGCCTCAATATACCACAAATAATGTGTCAAAAGTGAGCCAACAAGCATATGAGAATATCGTTATGTTGCACCTAGAAAATCTGAAAACAGTGAAATCTAGGATTGAAAAGTTTGTAAAAAACAAAACAAATGTTTTTTATCGCCCATCACGGATGAAGGTGATCGGAATTGCATCTCTAATATCAATCTAAATATATTAGTCTTTTATGCTCAGTACACAAATAACACATATGAAAATTGTTTTTTATTTGCAACTTCGGATATCACTTCCCATTGGTAGCCTCACAGCATAGACAAACAAGCATAATTATACTGAATCTAGGAATGTGCGATTTAGGGTCTCGCACCAACCAAATATTTCTCACCTTTAGTTTACCTATTGTTACATCATCTTCAACAGGGCTTACATTCTGGACACCCTTTTGCTGGGTATCAATTGTTACAGTCTCCCTTCCATTCTTATCAGCTCTCTCGTGATTGCGAGGCAACTTTAAGTCAAGCGAATCCCACGAATCACTTCGATCTCGATTGTCATCTGCAGTACCCCCCGTTTCCCTATCTGCAATCGAACCACCATCACTTACGTCACCGCTAAGAGTCATCTCGTGGTCGACTTTGGCTAGCGTTGCATGGTTCCCGCTTGAACGAGTGACGTCATAATCGAGCTCACCTGACAAGGGAATATCCTGTCTTGAAATATATCTAGGTTTGCTTACACTGCCACTCTCGCAAGTTCCCTCCATTGGTCCTTTGCTACTTTTTTGTAGTATATCAAAATTTAGACTAGAAATGTAATGTCCTATGCCATTGTCTTTCTTCAGAATCCCACCTTCATCATGGGAGTGCTTGAAATTCTTTTTGATGTACCCTGAAGATACAGCACAAGAGTCCTTTGCCTCAGCGATTGGCTCCTCGATAAACATTCGTTGTCCTGCCTCTGACCTAGAAACAGAGGTCACTCTTCCCTCATTCTTGAAAGAATCAGCCCTTTTGATTATCATAGCCCTTTTCACAGTTTCCCCATCTTCTACGTCTCCAACTGATTCCACAAAGCTCTTCACTCTCTGCACTTTTGAGCCAACTTTTCTAGCAGCTTCGGAGCTAGCAATGTTTTCACTAGCATCATCTAGCGATTGCTTTGCAGTGATAACTTCCTTTAAAAAGTAATAAAGACCTGATGAAAAAGTTTTATGGTCACAGATACAAAAGAACTACAGAGAAAAATCATACCTGAAGTGTAAAAAGACAGGCTGGCCTATTTAGGAGGTCTAGTAATAAATTGATACCAGACGAACAATACTTTTGTGGTACAAAACTTTATGTACCAAAATGTTTATCATTTAGAATGAGATTATTATGGAATGAGAGAATGGGCCGTATTGAGGCTGAGGTCCTGTGGGATTAGAAGTCTGAAAGTTCACCCCAGCTTTCTCTTTATGGCATTAAATGTTATTCACAACATTTGGTACATGAATACTAACATCACTATTCTAATTACAAACTGTCTTGGTGCAAAATCTGTCAGTCAAGGAAGCCCTTTTAACTGCTATTTTAGGGTAGAAAAGAGAAAGGCTTGGGCTTATGTTAAAAATCATGATCTGTTAGAAATCAAACACAAAAATGCAAATACAATTAATAAATATGGAATAATCATGTCCCTCTTGATTGCTAAAATTTCATTTCCTTTCAGCCCCCCTACAGTTTCCAATCCTCAATGTACACATACCAAGCTTAGATACAAAGAATTTCATTAGTAAGAGTCATTGCCATACTTAACATTGCTATAGCCATTGTTTCGTATTGAATAGTGTCTACTCCAAATTTTTTCCTTTCAATAAAGCAAGAAAAAAACCAACAAATTGGTTTTCTATCCTCCAAGATTTCAATCAACTCTTCACTCTTTCTGAAATATTAAGTTTGCTTTCCTAACAAAAGTAAGGTCGTAACAACTAACAGGCTTTTGGCAATTTGACATTTGGAGAGCTGAAGGCTAATCAGGGCCGCATTTAGGACCGCTGGGGCTCTGGCCTAAATTTGATTGGGCCCCTTAGAGCACTACATCACATAGGTTTTTAAAACATTGTTCGGGGCCCCCTGAAGTTGAAAACCTTAGGGGGCCCCTGGGTAAATGCGTCACTGTCAAAAATTAGTACTGTCATAGATGCTGTAGAAATGACTACCAATTTCATGGTTGTTTCTATCAAAATCTGATTATGATTTTTTGAATATATAAAAGATACCTCAATGGCCTGATCTGCATTCACAAAAGCCTCAGCTTGCAAAGAGCCATCAACAGTTTTCCAAGAATTGGTAGTCAGGATGTCATCTAAGGATTGTTCAGCTAAAGATTGAGATTACATGGTTAGAAATATGATGAAAATGTTTGAGTGTTAATCAACATTGTGATTCAAAATCATAAGCAGATGAGAATTTGAATTTGAGCTTTCCACAGACCAAAGGAAATAAACAAATTCACATCTAAATAAGACATATTGCATGTCCTATACAGTGTAATAAACATAATTGTTTACGCCCATGTAGGATATTTACAAATATAATAACAATAGTAACCACTTCATAGGGATGGACAGTTTTAAGCAAACAAAGTCATAAGAGAAAAAAGGATATATCCGAGTGGCCCCATTCCAACTTTTCTTGATGAAACAAACCAAAGAGCATCAAAAGGCATTTTGTACAGTCAAGGATTCTTTATGTTGAATAGGGTTCTCAACCTTAAAAAGATATTAATTGAACAAATGATGACACCTGGCCTTGCCTCAGTAACCATTGTCAATTTAAAAAGTAATACAAACACAAATTTTTTCTCAACCAACCATCATAAACAGTGTTTTTTTTCATCCTTTCATCAACATAATTTTGACTTTCCAGAGGTTCTTCATTCTTTCTGTTTGCTGACCTTACATCAATGTCATAAATACTTCTTTTTCCTTTATTAGACGGCCACCTGACATCTTTCATGAACAGGAAAATCCAAGACAGAAAATGCAGCATTTTTGTACTGTCTGCAAAAAAATTGGAAATAATTCACAAAACTTTCAAAATAAATAAGGTGGTGAAATGAGAAATAAACTAGGTATCCAGAAATGTGATCTTTGTATTAGAATTCAAATAGGTAATGAAGACTACCAAATAAATATTATTCATCCCTAAATAAATATTGCTTAAAATACTTTGCGTTAAAGAACATAAACAAAAGCATATTTTTCAATCTTCATCGTGAAATATTTCAATGTGATCAAATATGAAGGATTGAATTCTCAACAGAAAAACATATAGAAAGTTATAACAACGTTTATTGAAGAGAGAACGAAGCTATGTCTATTAAGCGATCAATGTTATTTGATTGTTGTTATTTCAATCGCTTTGATTTAACCTGGATTTTTTATTTCTTTTTAGCCAAACCACAACCTGTACTTGCAAGATGAATACCAGCCTAATGTAACAAGGTCTCCATTGTACGCAATGGCTCGAGTTCTGTGATGGTGAATGTTAACACTTGATTTGTTTGCAGTGACAAAAAACACTAGTGAATATTGTTGGGTTTGAAAGCGACTACTCGACATGTTTGGTAACCATTTCATTTCTGTTTGAACTAAGAAATTTGACCGGTTTCAGAACTGACAATGTTAAACATATTCAAGTACATCACAAGATCATATTATCAACATATGCAACAGCGATTACCTTTTGTTTACATTATATATAAACCCCCCGCCCTAGTACTAGCAAGTGCTATTCTTCTGAATGAAGGACGGGGCAAAATCTTGACTGCTTCAAAGCGCTGAAGTTAAGCATGCAAGAGTAACATTAGACTGTTTTACCTTTGTTTAATGTGACAGATTTCCCATGATGTGCCACATTTCCTTTTTCCAGAACACGACGATGCCAGGAGACAGGAAGGCCCCCGCAAAGAATGAAAACAAATCTCCTTCGCAGCGGACATCGCCTTGGAAATAAATCCGGCTGCGCAGCCATTGGTTCGATTCGATCTCAAACAACTTTTTGCATCCTCGATTTCACCTGTTTGGAGCTTTGACCTTATGGAATTGATTTATCACCATCCTTTCTTTTTAAAGAAGCCACAATCCTACTTAAATTTCATAAGCAAATTTGTCTGTTCCAGTTGAAATATCATCCTTCTTTCTACCATTGATTGGGGAATCATTTGCGGGAAGCTTTCCTATGACATTAAACCAAGATTTTCTCCAAAGCGACATATTGAAAAGACATCTATGGAAATGAACTAGATAACTACTTACGAAACTGAATTATAAATATCTTTTTTGTAAATTAACGTTAATTATTTCCAAAGTAAATGACAGGGGGGATGGGAGAAGGTTTTTCTTCACAGTAACTGTGTTTTGTTTTGAAACAGCGAAAAATAAATTCGATATAGAAGCAGGTATTTGGCTAATGAAATTTTATAAACAAACCCGCTGACTGATCTAGAACAAAATGTGCTCTTTTTCATGTTAAAAGAACAATGATATACATGGGCTGGCGTGTATTTATTTTGCGATATAATGTTTTTGCTACCTAAACAAAAGCATTTACTACACGATAGGTTGCTTGACTTTTGACCTATAAGTAAAGAAAGTGAATCATTGTATCTGACCTTTGACTCTTCAGTAATGTCTTCACATCAGAACAGTCGCAGCGTCTTAATAGATGATCATGAAATTGATAGAATATAATCGAAGGTTTTGTGAAATGAAAATCTAATTTCTACCATAAAGCAAAACCTTTCAACAAGTTCTTCCTTGGAAAGTCTCTGTGATTTCTTTTCCAGAAGTAATTACTTGTCATTTTCTCGTCTTTTATGTCTTTGCTATTTGTGTGCGGTACTCTGCATCTTACTCACGGAGCATCAAACTGAAAACCCGTAGCCTAGAATCTCAGTTCAAGAACGCTGTGACGAGTTTATGACGTCACTACGCACTGTTGATCCCACTTCTTCCAGCAGAAGAAATAACAAAGCTAATTGGCAGCTTGAATTTACTACTTTATGTTGTTGCTGTTGTTGTTACTTCGAAGTATTCACTATGAAGAAGTGTCTTAGGCAGAATCCTGGCTCCTAGACAGTTTAAAATTTTTAGATATTTTTGGCTCCTTGGGCAAAACACCTAACTTTTTCTACGTGCTACTTGAACTTACAATAAATACTCCATTACATTGGTGAAATAGTTTCGAACATTGAAATTCAAATATTAGTCAATACTATGAAGCTTTCCTTAGTGTTAATTTACCGTTACTTTGCAGGAAAGATGTGAAATAATGTCTTGCGGATACGAAAGTCAGTTAGTTACATAAATAGCCATTGAATTCGCAAACCTACAGCAGATTAACTTTAACTAAACTTACAGTAAATTTTAAATATCACAGAGAAAGATTCACACAGAGCCTTACTAAGATTTAAGTCAACGACGAATGTAAGCAGAATGTATCCAAAACGATGTAAACAGCTCTCCTTGAATCAAGAAAGGAATATTGTACCTTTAATCAATAAGCTGAAATAATTCCTGTCGTTCAAATGGAGAAACGCTTCATTGGAGAGATCCCCAGTCACCCCACTTCTACCCCTATTAAATTAAAGCATAGACCTAATATAACACACGACACATCAAAATTGCAAACAAATTTCGCTTCAATTCAACCCCATCCTTCAGCCATTGCCTGTGTTTCTTCGTCCCGTTCTCTTTTCATTTCCTCTTTAAGCACGGTAAATGGCGACCGATTAATTCCTACTTCTGATTCGGCGTCCGATTCTGCCTGTTCGCAATCAGGGCCTTCAAGAGACAGCGGCTTGTCTGCAAAACAATATTAAATCATTTTGCCAGTAATCCAGCGTGTTTCTTTAAGGTAGTGCAGCAGAACAGGAGTTAAGTACTAGGTATTTCTTTTATGACATCACAAGCAATCGGTTGCATACATTAGTTTGGCTGATCAATCTTTAAAACCCTGGCATATGAAATCCCAGTACCCTAACTATGGCAATCTTCTTTTTCTAAAGCCAAAGTACTTGCTAGTCCTCAAAATTCTTTGAACAAAGGATCCTTTAGGATTCCCAAGGCCTAAGGGCCCTTTTAAGTTCACAGACGGTCCTTGAATGGAAGGACTTTTAACCGTTTTTAAAAGCGATCATTAGAGTCTGAGGCACTTATATACCATGATACGAAAGCATCTATAAACAAGAGGTTCCCAAATGTCTTATGGTTTTAAAACAAATATTGAAAATAACATAGGCAACAGGATTTTTTTCGAAGAATCATAGAGAGTTCGGTAAAATAACCGACCCCAGTGAAACTCAGACAAATATTCCCAGTCAAAGAGTTCACTATCGTTGTTGTTGTTGTGCCTACTCAAACCCGTAAAGTTATCCTTGCACTCACCAAGAATTGTTCCCTGTGGAACCACACGACCAATGAAGTCATCATACCGAACTCGAACGCAATGACCCTGATTACTAGAATCCACAAAGTCGATTGTATCGAACGGTCCATGTATTAATGCGGAAACATTTGCTGGAAAGTATGCGAATTTGCATAGACTGCCTTTGTTCTGCCATCGGTACCAAATATTATCGAGGAATGCGTGGTGGAGGAAGAACTCAGGTGCATTGGCTGCATAGTCTGAAGACATCTCACCCCCTGGAAAGCAAACACAGCATGAATCATCACCTTTGCGATAGCAAAAGTCAGCAGTAGATGATATGGTAGAAAGTGTGGCGGAGCGCTGCGGAGGATAGGCGTTAAGCATCACCCTGCGTAGGTTGGCGGCATGCCGAGTGTGACACAGCGCATAGTGTGAAGCAACGCCATACTTATCTGACGTGTTTTTTGCTTGTAAAACGTAGGGTAGGCCTATGAGCATGTAATTCTTGTTGTTTGTTTGGAAAAATACAGTCCTCGCTGAATACAGTTCTCGTTCTTGTACTTAAGCCTGAGGAGCGGTAGATACAGTTTCTATACAGAAAGGTCAACACTAAATGTCTCGTCCTTTAAGACTTGTCTTCTCTAAAGAGAAATTCTAATCGTCTGATCAGATCTTCACTGACTCGGAGACTTCATGGGCTCAGAAGAAAGTGATGTGTAAAGCAACACTGCCAAGTCTCAATCTTAGGTTCAATTTTTTAAAACAAATCTAGAATGAGCACTTTTGGAAGCTTTTTGATTTAAGCAGAAATAAGCGACTTGATAGGATAGATGAAGGGAAGTATAAAAGAAAATAGTGTAGTGATTAAATAATTTGTTTAATCGACTAACGCTTATCATTTCCACAATTCTCTAATCGTTGCATCATCACACCAAGTCAAGCTGACTCACCTTCGCTCTTTTCTAACTCTAGAATTTTCCATCCAATTACATCATCATTACATCATACTAACACACGCTTCGTCAGCAAGTTGTATTTTTAGCTTAGGGATATAAATTTGCGCTGGTAGAGTAGAGAGATGAGTAATTCACAAGAAGTCAAGAACAGAAGTCAAGACTCTTCTCTTGGTGATATCCTCCAAAGATAAACGATTTGGTAAGGTAATCCTTATTCGTCTTCTTGATAATAGTTCCCAAAGAACAGAAATAAGAACTATTAAAATGGCATAAAAGATGGCATTATGAAAATAAATTATCTAATTACATACCTATTTCGTTGTGAATATCGTTGTGGTAGCCCCCTCTGACAAAAGAGTCGAATTCTTTGAAATTCAGGCATGGAATGGCAATGGTTTGCAAAACATGAGCAAGATTTGGGGGGCGATTGTTGAAGGACCTCCGTAAACACGGCTTGTAGTAACGATCTGCTAAGAATTTCCTACTGCATTGATTCGTGACGCTGTATGTTGAACCTAACACAGCGTCTATCTTTTCATTCGCTGGATGCGACCACGCTGACTCGTTGAATGGACCAGTTTGAACGCAATAGGTTTTCGATTTCTCGCCATTGCCTCCAAAACCATCTGTAAAATAATGTTTCCCTTGTTAATTGCAGAATATTTCATGGCTGTTTAGCCAATCAGTTGGCCTTTGTAGAAACATGGATAAAAACTATACCTAAAACAATAGGCTATACCATACCAAACCATACCAAAACCATAGGCCATACCTTACAATATGGCCTCCTCCTATATACCTATGGATACCGTTTCTTAAAAGAAGGGCCTATAAACTCCAATACATTGAACTGAAGACAGAATACCGATAGCAAACATCTTTTAGTGCTCCCGTGTCGAATTTGAACACTTTTGTTAACAATGTTCCGAAATATAGTTTGGCTATACTTACACTCATCGTCCCTCCATATGTGAATCCCCACCTTCCAAGCTTCTTTGTTCCAATAGCTCCAATCCCAAAATGGAACAGTTACTCGACAATCCACCTCACGCAATAAATTCTCAAATTGGTAAATATACCAACGATGCCATGGAAAGAACTGGTACGTTTTGTGAATACCTATCAAAGGGTGAATCAATTCGTATATTGCAATTTTAAAAGCATTGAAAACATTTATAGAGATTTATCCAGCGAAATGTATAGTAGCTCGCAAGACAGTTACGCTTTTAGCAAAAAGAAGTTGTAGGAAATTAGGTTGAACACAGAATATGACGGTTGCTGAGTATCCTTGTCAAACTTAAGATTGTTTGTAGAAATCAAGAAAATGCTTGTGGAAACTGAGTGGTCAATGTATGAAAGGAGCATTTCATTTTTAATGTAAATTTTCAAAGAAATTTAGCGTGAACTTTTCCAGACTGAGGTGTCATCAATTTACCCTGTCTGTTTTTTTCTCATATCAATTTTTTCAAAGAGCATAGAACTGATTTGAAAACGTTTGGTGCATTGAATATACAACTTGCAAACTCCTTTCCCCATGTAAACAAACAGAGATTGTCCATTCACGTGGATCATCATGACGGAATGTGTTTAAGGACACTGATTGATCAAAACATAGCCAATCATGCATTTTTCTCACGATGCTCTTTGGGGTTTTTTGATCCACACGTTGTAATCTATTCCATCGGCTTACGGTCACTTTCTGATGTTTGCATACTCCGAGGAGTGTTAGAGAAACAAGTGCTTCACACCTTGTTCAGCTGTTTCTTTCTACTATTAATAATTTGAGTAGCGCAGGATATCAAGTGCATAGCTAAAATTGATCAGTCATTCAGATTCATTTTATTGATCATTGGTCATTAATCATTAATCGTTAATAATTAATCATTAATCATTAATTATTAATGATTAATCATAATCAAGCATCCGAGAATATATACTGCATAGGCATAAGATGAAGAGGTGCTTACCAGCCCAAAAGTAATCCGCGTGCTTACGGATAAATTTGACAAATCTAGATTTCAGTGGTTCCACGGTTGTTATGGTGAAGTAGGCCTGTAAATATCGCTTCTTCTCTTCCGGGGTGAATGTTGTAAACTCACGTCTAACGCGATGACAATCGCGCAAAACGCCATTAGAACACTTGCATTCACGCCCACATTCGTCCAATACCATTGCTCCTCGCCCTTTGCATTTCGTATAGGAATCTGAAAGTGCAGACAGGTACAAAGCTCTAGGACTTTGTATTCAAGGTTAAGTGTTTCAGTAATCAAACACATAGCTTGCTTAGAAATTGTTCAATACAGGTTAACACAAAATAAGGCACAGGAAACATTTTTCGAACATCGTTCAGTGAAACTTCAGACACTCTATATTGCGTTTTACCTACCATCCTCAAGTTTCCAAAACTCTAGAAATGTTCCAGTTTAATGTGGGTTCTTTCCTAAATCAAAAGATCATAAGAAATTATTAAACTAGTAGCAAGCAAACCTCTCTTGTTAGTTAATTTGACAACGACTTCTTTGAAATTCTTTCCATCGTTTCTTAGTCTTGTATAGTCATTTACACTGCTAGCGATTTCTTTCAGATTCTTTTCATTTGGTCTTCTTCCAACAGCAAAAACATGTATCTTAACTCCAAGACCTGATAATGTTTTGAGATCCTCTTTAGGGTATCTTCCTTCGTTGAACTTTCCATCTGATATCAAATATATTTCTCTATTTTTGGCAAACCCTTTGTAGCTCTTGAACAAGTGAACAGCTTTGCGAATAGCGGCGCCAATATTTGTCCTGCCTTTTCTCCGACTGTAACGCAAAGGAAATTTTTAATAATAGGACGAGAAAGTATTTCCAAAAGTTCATAGTAAAACAAAGCATAATGTACTTAGTAATCGTATATTTTCTTTGGTATTAGCCCGTCTTAAAGATCTGACAAAACCAAAATAGTAAGGAAATTCTAATCTTAATTGCCTCTGTTACAATTGAGAGTCTTCTAGCAACAGTGCAATGACCACAAAGACGATAAAGATAATCGCAGCGATAACGATATTTACCGCAAAAATGATAAAGACATGGCTAACGATATTGGCAGCGAAGCGAGCAAGGCCGATGAAGAAACGTTAGTGAAACAAATTGCACTTACCTTTTTGTAATTTGCCTCAGTTTTCTCAAGACGCATTCCCTGTTGACAAATTGCTCGAAATTGAACTCAACTTTTGCATTTGATGCGAATGTAATAACTGACAGCCGCACAGAACTTGGAGATATGCTGAGACGGTTGACGAGGTACTTCAGAAATATGACATCGTGGCTATAGGTACTTCCAGTGATGCTTCGGGAGCAGTCCAAAATAATGACTAGGTCTTTTCTTTCAGGAACCGTTGCTGGGAAACATAGACATTGATAATATGCCTACAACTTGAACACTGACACAAATCAAATCTACATTTCAGCTGTAAATATTACAAAGATGGTTCCTCTTTGTGCTTGGATAACTTTGTTGGAAGATAGCCAAATTTGTCAAATAACTCTTTTTCCATGATTAGAATCTAGCCTGTTAAAAACTCTAAAGGGCCAATGTCTGCCCACTCAACTCTCATTTGTAAATAACTTCCCTTTAAGCCCAATCTCCACTAGGCGGAAGAATTTCCTATTGTTGCGGCAGAAAATGCTGAATAGCGAAAAGTGATCTGACTTTTCGCGGCGCGACAATTTTCAGCCTAGTGGAGATAGGGCTTTTTCAATTGCCCTTGATTGGACAGTGCCAACAAAAGTAACCGAACCCCCGGCAGGTTTTGGTAATCAAATACTGTTTGATGAAATTAGATATTTTCATTATTCAGTTTATGTAATTTATCTTAGGAGTAATATATTTTGTATTCACTATTATCATGTAAATTCACGTTGCTATGTAGCATTACAATAAGTACTTGTTTAGTTATATTTTGGGCGTGTTACATTTAGAGTTAGTTTTTGAGTTCGTTGAAGTTGGAGTTGGAGTTGAAGTTGAAAATGGAATTCGGTTAAGAGCGATTAGTTTAAGTTTTAATATTTTGTATATTTAGGTTCTCGACGTTTCACTTATGTGGCAAGATGCTTGTAAAAGATCTTGTCGACATGAACTATGCTTTTTATGGAATACGTATTGATATTTATGGAATCGCGCGTGGCAATTTAGACTATTGTGGATTATTTGATGTATTTGAGAGGACAGTGCTTGAGAAAGACTGTGCCTGGCATTAAGAGAACGAATCGACGTTACGGGACAACCGTAGAGAAACATTATATTTATAGAACCTTTTATCGCTATTACACTTCGCTCAACTCAACTTCACTCAACTTTGTATGTTGAATAATGGGTGGGGCACGTGCCCCCTGAGCTCCACAGCTACATCATGAGCCTATTAAACCTTTGTCACTATTGCACGGGGTCGAATATATACCTTATAATAGCAAGAAATTACAGACTACATAAGCCAAACAAAAATAATTTTCCGAATTTTCTCTCTTGTTCGTTTTCCAAAGAATAAGGATTTCCAACATCATTGGCGTTTAGAATACATGTGCGGCCACAACGGTCTCGGTATGCGGCTTCAATTCTTAACGCCGACATGCTTTGACCAAACCTCTGCAGTTGGTGATCTCTACACAGGGTAGGCGATCTCTTGCATCCCAGAAAAGAATTTACCCGAAAATGTGAGTGTTTATGGACAAACTCATCAATGATTTTTTATCAAGAGAGCTTGTGAAAAATGCCAATAAGAAAGTCGTGAAAATCTGTTATCCCCTTCCAAATCTGATTATCAGGTTTAGGTTTATAACTTTAAATTCCACCTAGCATAAATTTAATACATTTAATAAATTCCACCCACCATAGATAAAATACAACAATTTAAATAACAAACAGTTTTACAATTCAAATAGAATAATAACAAATTTATATTAGTCACAAGCAAAAACTATCAGTTAAAAGATATAAGTCATAACAACTTGTTAAAATCAATTCACGTACAGCAAATACTGTATGCCAATTGCAAGGTCAAGCAATGTTTCCCGCCTGACACATAATCTCATATTTTAAGAATATTCAAATTCGACCTTCAAAATGCGAATTGCTTTTCATCTCATCTGTAACTGGCACAAAAATAGCCAGAGGAATAGAGTGAAGGAATTGAGGTAGTGAATGCAGGAGGGGGCAGCTGTCCCCTGCAGCGGGTACCCCCAATCATTCTATCGTTGGACAAGTCGCTCATTCTGTTTGCCGTTCTTTGCCCCCGTAATAGCAAGGGCTAGTCAGATGGACTTTTGAGATGGACTAGTCAGATGGACTTCCGTTACAGTGTAGCGGGTTTTAGCAACTCTGTGATATAATTTGCGACTAAAGAGCACAATTTTCTTCCTCGCTGATATGATATGGGATATATTTCTTCGGAGCCCAACACTTTATCGGCTGACCTTGCACTCTTATTTTGCCAGTAGATCCATCCACTGTATATCAAGAGAAGTTCGGGATTTGACGCAAAATTCTGGATTTAAGTTTAAAAGAAGTTTAATGCATGGGAGCTTTCTACTTGAGTATTCGGGACAAATGTCCTTAAGTCTATTTGCACGGTGACACGAAGTGTCCCAAAAGTTTAATTAGCCAAAGATTGACTACCTGACTTTCTTTGTAAACGAGTGTTACACAATGATTCTACTTATGGAGCAGTCTTATTCTGGCTCCATTCCGTTTCTCTACAACAGAGCGGTCAACATAAAAATATTTAAAAGTCGGCGGGGCGAAATAATTTGTACAGTACAATTCTTCCTGTTTATAAAATTGTTGTTGTTGATGGCGTTAAGGGAGTTTAACTTACCGTAACAGGAGCCCAGAAAAAAAACTAGTGCGAACATTCGCAGCATGTTCCAAGTGCATTAAACTAATTCACACGTCGATGCCAGGTTCGTGTTTTGTTTTGAAGCCAAGAAGCTTTCGTTGTTCCACTCAGCCGCTCAGTCCTTGTGTTAGAACGAAGCAAAGCAGGAGTTTGGTTGGTCTCAAATAACGCAAGCGTCCACAATGGGACATTGCCGGGGGTAGAGAAATATTAAAATGATTCAATCCAATTCAAACTGAACCACAAAGTTAAGCTTGGATAAAACTCTTCAGTTAAACATCGATTACACGTTTTTTTTCACCAGCTCCGCTCATTCTACATGGATACTACCCTCACTTCTAAATTTTAGAAAATGGGTTGTATCCAGTATCGGATGTTTACCTAAGCAATCCGATTATTTAGAATCCAGGTTTGAACTCTTGTTCTAATTAACTAACCATTGGCAATATTGAATTGTTGACTGGCGGTTGGCACGGCAGCATGGCCTCAGGGGGCACCGCGCAATGTATTTGAACACAAAGATGGTTAGTTAATTAGAACAAGAGTTCAAACCAGGATTCTAAATAATCGGATTGCTTAGGTAAACATCCAATACTGGATACAACCCATGTTCTAAAATTTAGAAGTGAGGGTAGTATCCATTTAGAACGCGAGGACCGGTACCCAGGGTAGAGGACCGGGTGTACACGCTTCTTTTATAAGGAACCACTTTATAAGGAACCTACATGTAGAAGGCTGAAATATTTAAAGAACTTATACTACTAAAAACGAAAGCCCTTTCGATTTGAAATTCTTTATAACTGCAAACATCAAGAGCTAAAAAGCCCGTTCCATTCATTTGCAGCCAATACTCGCATAGATTGTTTGCTATTCGTGTGTCAAGTGCTTTATTGAGTAGTTTCCGCTGAGTCCATCTCGCCCCTCTCTCTATTATGTGCTAAGGCTTATTGATGTTCAATAAAAATTAAGGAACTTTTAAGGAACTTTGGGTACTAAAATATGATGACTTGAGGTCTACGAATAAGGAACTTTTGGAACTAGGCCTTGTGGTAGGTTCCTTATAAAAAAGCGTGTATATTCGTATTGTTACAGAGACACCCGGTACGTATTATTTTCCGGCTCAGAAAGTCATCCTATCTTTTTGGAGTTTCTTAAAAAAGGTTACTACCTGTTTAACAATTTCAGGTTGAATCAGTAGCAGAGAATCTGGAGCAGGAGTTAAAAAAATAGCGTTTTACAGTGTGTTTCAATTGGAGATTTTAAATTGGCACTTTAGCATGAAAAATTTTAGTATTGGTTTTCTTTGGAAAATATTTTGAGAGAGAGAAATTGCGACGTTTTAAGACAATGTTACAAAGCAAAGGAGTTACTAAGCTAGAGCCTGCTTTAAAAATATGGCACTATTTCCTGAGATTTTGGGTGTGCAGCTAGAAAACTCACAAGTGTGTAATTCAACTAAATCTTAACAAAAATTTTAAGCGTTACAATTATGCTTAAAGGGCTACTCTAGCCCAAAAAACTTTTTTCTGGGGCTTTTGGAGAAATTGGAAGCTAAACGAGAGTTAGAAGCTATGGTAAATTTTTTCAAAAATCTTTACTCGTTTTCCAGATATAGACGCTCAAAATCCAGAATCGCCGGAAAAATACGACAAAATTTTTTTCAGAAAAAGCAGTTTGTGACGTATATAAATGTGCAATTTAACTAAATCTCAACGAACATTTTAAGCGTCATAATTATTCCTAAGCTTTGGAGTTAACATGACATTCTAGCTAATTGTCGTTTCTTGATTTTGAGAAATAATCTAAAGAAGCTTTAAAGGCATTGAGTCATGATAAATTGAAAGCGCATACCCATATTGCAAAAATTGCTGAGTCATTATGATAGCTCCGTTGATCTGATTGGCTATCAAGCAAACTGCACACATGATGTTTTAACCTCGCAGTTGATGTCCGATCAGATGAAAGCCAATTTATCTCATGAAAACAGACAACAGCTCGTTGAAAACCGCTATTTACCATGACTCAATGCCTTTGAGAAACTCTTGGGAAACCCAATGTACGTGATCTTTTCCTTCACAATTTTAAAATCACACTGACCACGCCCTTGCCACACCCTTGCCATGTCATTTCATTGTATGTCATTGAAATGTAGAAAGACTCCAAAACAGGTGAAAGGACGACCTAGCTTACCCAATTCTGTAAATCAGTAACTAGGCTCAGTTACCTAGTTTGCAGGTGAGTTTCTTGGTTCATAGGTTAGCAACTTGATCCATAGAACATCTATGTGATTTGAAATATCAGTGGCTTATGTGATTTGAAATGTCAGTGGCTTGGTTCTTGGGTTATTTTCTTGGGTCAGTGGTAGGCTTCTTGTTTCATAAATCACTTACTTGGTTCATAAGTCAGTTTCGGTGTTCATTTTTAAATTACTCACTTTAGTCATTTTGGTAAGGATTTACTAAGTTCATGATGGCTGCAACAAAGCAGGTCAATTCCATTCTTGTCTCCTTGCTTTCATTTCTTTGTCATGCTCTATTTTTAATCATCTCTTGTAGCACTTGAAACGGCGGCCTAAAAATCTTCCCTTCTGATCCGGTATCAGACTCTTCTTCGGGACAAAGCTTGGGGGCATGATCATCTGGTTCATCTAATGAATAATCATAAATCGAATCTCAGCACTTCATTGCCAGGATTACAAACTAAAATCTAAGGCTTTTCATGCATTTTGGGCTCAATTAATGACAATGGGTGACCTGATGCACTTTTCAGAGAAATTTCTGTTCCAAAATAGACACGTTACTCTAAGACAGCCCTTATTTCCTCAGATTAACTTTTTCATATTAGCGTCTTAGGCTTCCTTTGAAGCAAAGACCTTTACATACTCTACGGCTCTTTTCAACCCGCAATGCTATTAAAATGGCCAAAAACTGTATTACCTAATACGACATTCCATAGACAATGATACGAAAGCATCCTTAACAACGAGGATCCCTTTAATCCTATTGTTTTAGTTCAACAGTTATACCAATTAGGAAATCTCCCTATCGTTGTTGTTGTTGCATTTACTCAAAGTAATCTTGCACTTACCAAGAATTGTTCCCTGTGGAACCACACGACCAATGAAGTCATCATACCGAACTCGAACGCAATGACCTTGATTACTAGAATCCACAAAGTCGATTGTATCGAACGGTCCATGTATTAATGCTGAAACATTTGTTGGAAAGTATGCGAATTTGCATAGACTGCCTTTGTTCTGCCATCGGTACCAAATATTATCGAGGAATGCGTGGTGGAGGAAGAACTCAGGTGCATTGGCTGCATAGTCTGAAGACATCTCACCCCCTGGAAAGCAAACGTAGCATGAATCATCGTCTAGAAGGTGAAGAAGTTTCTAGGATCGGGTTGATATTTTCATCTCGTCGCGTACGAAAGACGCACAAAAGATACCCTATTCGCAAGCACGATCATATTATGACGTTGTTTCTGTCGTTGTTGCTTTAGCTTGTTCAATGAAAACCTATTTGTTTATTTTCTTCTTTAATCCGCATCGACACTATTTATTCCACACCTTTATGATAGCAAGCTCTCAAATCATATCTAAAGAAAACATTGAATCAATTGCTAAGATGTCTTTGGCACAAAGTTTTGAATGAAATTATGCAATTAAACTGTATGACCAAGTTCTAAAAAGAGAGATTTCTAATGAGAGACGAGCCATAGCTTAGCAAGAATATGCACACAAGAAACATTGTGGCAAAACCAATATCGTACACATGAACATATCCAAGTGACATGTGGCACAAAAACCATCATACACATGAACATATTTCACGTGACATGTGGCACAAAATCCATCGTACACATGAACATATCCAAGTGACATGTGGCACAAAAACCATCATACACATGAACATATTCCAAGTGACAAGTGGCACAAAAATCATCATACACATAAACATATTTCACGTGACAAGTGGCACAAAAACCATCATACACATGAACATATTTCACGTGACATGTGGCACAAAATCCATCGTACACATGAACATATCCAAGTGACATGTGGCACAAAAACCATCATACACATGAACATATTCCAAGTGACAAGTGGCACAAAAATCATCATACACATAAACATATTTCACGTGACAAGTGGCACAAAATCCATCGTACACATGATCATATCCAAGGGACATGTGGCACAAAAACCATCATACACATGAACATATTTCACGTGACAAGTGGCACAAAAATCATCAAACACATAAACATATTTCACGTGACAAGTGGCACAAAAATCATCGTACACATAGACATATTTCACGTGACATGTGGCACAAAAACCATCATACACATAAACATATTCCAAGCGACAAATGGCACAAAAATCATCGTACACATAAACATATTTCACGTGACATGTTCACGTGAGCTGACATGTACCCCCAGAACTTTTTTCGTCTACATCTGCCATTTCAAGAAATCTGCAAAAAGCGCAACAGAAGCATCCAGAAACGCAGGAATCCTCAGCAATCGTGAAAGATCGTGAGAGATCACGAGCGATCACGAGCGATCCAGATCGCTGCAAGACTTCAGCGATCGTCAGTGATCGTGAGCGATCGTGATCGATCAAGTGGAAACCAGGCTATATAAAGGTCAAAGTTTAGTAACAAACCTTTTCAAGTTTCTTTACCCCAAGTCATTGGCAAAGTATGAGTTGCCTGAACTGGGTATTGCAGCAATAGCTGTAATTTCAGCATATCCAGATGATTTTACAGAAAATTTTGAAACCGAATTGAGATCATTTGTGAATGAGTTCAAGAAGGAATTGAAGACTAAACATTAGTCTTGGAAATTATCAGTTTAATGCTGGGAAGCAGAGTGAGTTCATTCTCCAGAAGTATACAAAATAGTTGTTCTGTTTGTAACAATTCCAGTTACTGTCGCCACTGCTGAGAGATCATTTTATAAACTTAAATTTATTAAAACATACTCGAGGTAAAAAATATCCTAAAAAAGACTCAATAACCAGGCAATGCTGTCTATAGAAAATATGGAAGCCAAATAAATTGATAAGTCTGAACTTATTCAACGATTCGCTAATGTCAATGCAACGAATAAACCTGCAAAAGTCGTACCTATTTCATTGTGAATATTGTTGTGGTAGCTCCCTCTGACTAAAAAATCAAATTCTTTGAAATTCAGGCATGGAATGGCAATGGTTTGCAAAACATGAGCAAGATTTGGGGGGCGACTGTTGAAGGACCTCCGTAAACACGGCTTGTAGTAACGATCTGCTAAGAATTTCCTACTGCATTGATTCGTGACGCTGTATGTTGAACCTAACACAGCGTCTATCTTTTCATTCGCTGGATGCGACCACGCTGACTCGTTGAATGGACCAGTTTGAACGCAATAGGTTTTCGATTTCTCGCCATTGCCTCCAAAACCATCTGCAAAATAATGTTTCCCTTGTTAATTGCTGAATACTAAACATTTGTTTTGACTCATTTAAATATATCCCAGATCATGTTTGACATTTAAAACCTATGAGCAGATCACTGACAAGTTCAAAAATATGTTAGTGCTTCTTCGCCAAATTCCAACACTATTATATACAGCTTACTCTAAACTTAAGGTGCCGTTTCTTTAGCTCAAATAGACACAGTTAAATTGGTGCTGGACTGAGAGAAACTCTATGCGGAAACTGCTCAATGAAGCACTTGATTCATACTTCAGATTCTAGTACCAAAAGTTCCTTAAAAGTTCCTTAAGTTCTCACTTTCGGTGCTTTGACTACAATAAGCCTTAGCACTTAATAGAGAGAGGGGCGAGACAGCATATGTGGAAACTACTCAATGAAGCACTTGACACACGAATAGCAAACAATCTACGCGAGTAATGGCTGCAAATGAATGGAATCGGCTTTTTAGTTATTGATGCTTGCAGTTATAAAAAATTTCAAATCGAAAAGTTCCTTAGGGATTTCGTTTTTAGTAGTATAAGTTCTTTAAATATTTCGGCCTTCTACATGTAGGTTCCTTATAAAGTGGCTCCTTAAAAAAAGGCGTGTACTACCAATGAGATATTATTTACTAACTCGACCGAGACACCCCATTCCTGGCAGTTGACAATACCTACCAAGGGGTACCGTTTCTTATAAGAAGGGCCTATAAACTCCAATACATTGAAGGAAGGACAGAATACCGATAGCAAACATCTTTTAGTGCTCCCGTGTCGAATTTGAACACCTTTGTTAACAATGTTCCGAAATCTAGTTTGGCTATACTTACACTCATCGTCCCTCCATATGTGAATCCCCACCTTCCAAGCTTCTTTGTTCCAATAGCTCCAATCCCAAAATGGAACAGTTACTCGACAATCCACCTCACGCAATAAATTCTCAAATTGGTAGACATACCAACGATGCCATGGAAAGAACTGGTACGTTTTGTGAATACCTATAAGACAATGAGCAGAAAAAAATTGAAATTCAATGTGCAATTCTCAAAGTATTGACAAAATATATAAAGATTAATCCAGCTATATATCTAGCAGCTCACAATAATAGTTTTCTCTTCAACAATAAACAAACTATAGGAAGTTGAGTTGAAATTTGAATGAAACGACTGGTATATCATTTCATTCTATGTCAACTGGCATGAAGAGGGCGAAACTTCTATGTCATTCAGGTTCATTTTATTAATCATTGATCGTTGATCATTAATCATTAATCATTGATCATTAATCATTAATCATTGATCATTAATCATTAATAATAATCAAGCATCCGAGAATATAACTGCATAGGCATAAGATGAAGAGGTGCTTACCTGCCCAAAAGTAATCCGCGTGCTTACGGATAAATTTGACAAATCTAGATTTCAGTGGTTTTACGGTTGTTATGGTGAAGTAGGCCTGTAAATATCGCTTCTTCTCTTCCGGGGTGAATGTTGTAAACTCGCGTCTAACGCGATGACAATCGCGCAAAACGCCATTAGAACACTTGCATTCACGCCCACATTCGTCCAATACCATTGCTCCTTGCCCTTTGCATTTCGTATAGCTATCTAAAAGTGTAGAAAAGTACAAAGACTTTGTATTCAAGGTTTCAGTAATCAAACACTTGCTCAGAAATTGTTCAATACAGCTCTATATTCGTAATTGTTTTCAAGACACAAATCTTATTGAACATTGCCGTCTAATTAAATTGGTTTATTAGATTCGATTCGGTTTATTAGATTCTTCTATTCCACTGTATGGAAGTTTGGATCAAGAACCCTCTCTTGGTAAATCTAGTATAAGCAACCAGAGGCGCCTTCCGTGGGGGGGGGGGGGGGAATGGGCGCCTGCCTTCTTTCAGGACGGACAGAGGGGGCAGGAATTATCCTTGAATATATAAATTCCATGAAGAGATTGATCAATATTGTAGAAACCTAGTTGATGACCACTTCGAGCACTCAAGCCATGTGTTAATGACAATCATCACATTTCAAATATAGATAAATATATTCAATATTTCATGATCTTGATAAGAACACACGTTGCGAATAATGAAAAGGCCAATTTATATCCCCTTGTTTAAATAATAGTGTCAAAATTATATGGGTAGAACATACCCATGCCAATATTCATAACATGTACACGAATCCTAAGAATATATGATTATGCTAGTGGAAGAATTGTCCTTCAGCACCAACCAAGGCCCTACACTACAACCCTAACATCTGGTGTCCCTATTTGAACCAAATGATTCACATGAACCAAGGCTCAGAACAAGTATCGAACGTTGTTGAAACATGCTTTGACCAGCTTTCAGCACATGAGAGTCACCGTATATGAATGGCCTTTTACTTTCGAACTTTGAGTTTCCAAAACGTGTCATAGGCAACAGGATTTCTTACGAAGGGTTATATGTGTGCAATCGGTAAAAGAGAGGGGCAGTGCGGATAGGTGGATGGCCTCGAGTGCTGCTTGATAGCTCAGCGTAGAGCACTTGGCGTACAAAGTCAGGGGTCGTGAGTTCGAGTCTCGCTCGGGTCGGATATTTTTCCGCTCTTTCTATGATTCTTAGTTTCAAAAACCCTTGAAATGCTTCATCGTGAGTTCTTCCAAAAAATAGAGATCATAATAAATTATTAAACTAGTAGCAAGCAAACCTCTCTTGTTAGTTAATTTGACAACGACTTCTTTGAAATTCTTTCCATCATTTCTTAGTCTTGTATAGTCATTTACACTGCTAGCGATTTCTTTCAGATTCTTTTCATTTGGTCTTCTTCCAACAGCGAAAGCATGTATCTTAACTCCAAGACCTGCTAATGTTTTGAGATCCTCTTTAGGGTATCTTCCTTCGTTGAACTTTCCATCTGATATCAAATATATTTCTCGATTTTTGGCAAACCCTTTGTAACTCTTGAACAAGTGAACAGCTTTGCGAATTGCGGCACCAATATTCGTCCTGCCCTTTCTTCGTCTGTAACGCAAATGAAATTTTTAATAATAGGACGAGAAAGTATTTCCAAAAGTTCATAGTAAAACAAAGCATAATGTACTTAGTAATCGTATATTTTCTTTGGTATTAGCCCGTCTTAAAGATGTGAAATTAAAATATAAAATTCCAAAACCCGTACAAGATCCAAGCAACTCATGGAGCTTTGAATAAAACATTCTAACGACAAACATTCTAACGTAACTAGTAATATGAGGAAAAGCTTTTTGAAAATTAATTGTCTGATTTTTATCTTTATCTTTAAAAAAATTAGCTTTTCCTTTATGTTTCAATTTCGGCCAATTACGGTCAAATCTCAAGAAATATCAAAATATTCAGAACAATTAACTCACCCTAGAAGGGTCCACATAACATGAATTTTTAGTACAAACTAATTCCATTTTGAAGTTCAATTTTGAGAAAGATCCGTAGATTTCGATTACCTTTTCTTAATTTGCGTCAGTTTTCTCAAGACGCATTCCCTGTTGACAAATTGCTCGAAATTGAATTCAACTTTTGCATTTGATGCGAATGTAATAACTGACAGCCGCACAGAACTTGGAGATATGCTGAGACGGTTGACGAGGTACTTCAGAAATATGACATCGTGGCTATAGGTACTTCCAGTGATGCTTCGGGAGCAGTCCAAAATGATGACTAGGTCTTTTCTTTCAGGAACCGTTGCTGGAAGACAGAGACATTGCGAAGTCAACAGAGGCAAGAGAACACGCACGAAAACGGAGCATAGTGCTGGAGTTGCAAAACTTAACAAAGAAATACTTCAGAAATCATTTAGTCAGGACCATTCCCAACAAAATACTATGTTTCTGCTTTGGGTCTTCCAATATTTTCAAGGTGCACAGCCCACCTACCCCTAATTCATGCACCCCTAAATTATCCCTTTTGTCTCTAAGGTCGCACGCGCTCCCAGCGTATGATACCCTCGCCCCCATCTGTATTCACCCTGGTTCAGTCTAACAAGCTCTGCAAGCTCACAGTTTGGGTTTAAAAGAGGGTCTATGTATTGGACGACTTAATGGGTACAGCAAGCGATAGCCAGGCTGTAATTATTTCTAATGACTGATGAATTTTCAGAGAACAAGCGTTGACCCAAATTTCAACAAATTTAAACTCATACAAATAGGATTAGTAGCATACCGTAAATCCTCGAATTGCCACCCCCCTCGAAAAAGCCCCCCCCCCTCGAATAATCCCTCACCCTAGAACTACAAATTTTCAATAAGCCCTCCCTCGATTTTTTTATTTTAGTGAACTACCACAAAAATTTATATTTTTGTTCATAATTTAATCAAATGTTCATAAATAAATTCTGACTAAAATATACGAGGTCTTTTAATAATGTCTCCTTCACTATATACACTGAGTTCCAGAATATTTTGTTTTTAACCCCCCCCCCCCCCTCCTTTGAATAAGGCAACCCCTCGAATAAGCCCCCATCCAAAAATATAAAAAATAAATAAGCCGCTAGAGGGCTAATTCGAGGATTTATGGTATACGCAAGTAGCAGGGGAGAGAGAAGGGGGAACTGCCTTGAGTCTCTCCTAGTAACAGACCCAAATTTGTACGTTCTGCCATTATTTTAATTCTTCCACCCCCCCTGATTACGTGTATCTGACGACAGTGGGCAAAATTCACAACCAGAAAATCAAGTGTTGAAAACAAGATTTATAGCAAGAGTAATGAATATATGTTTCTAACGACTGGGTTAATAAAAAGGCAACAGAAACCGGTATGCATGGTTCAGAGTTTCTCTGCCGTTCCAATGAGAGAGTCCCGCAAAAATACGCAAAATTTCATAACGAGCAATGTTTCGACTGAAAATCTTCCGGTTTATTTACTTGTAACATACCAACTTCTATCACTGTTTTCACTGCTTCAACTCACCGTTACAATAAACCAACAGGAGACCCTGAGCCAGAAGCCATCTCCATAACATGTTCCAAGTGCATTAATCTAGTCGAACATCAGTTTTGAATAGATGTCTGATGCTTTAGAGTGCAAAATCCAAAATGGTTGTCGTTCTCAGAACGATCGCAATTCAAAGTAGAGCGTGAAGGTGACTTCATCTCGACAACGATCGATCATTGGAAATATAACCTGATTGTTCTAAAGAATGAAGCTTCTGTGGTGGTTTCGTGTGCTCTCATCCTTTCAAGATTCCATTGTGAACCGTTTTTATCGTCCATTCCCGAATATTACCGCAGACCTAATTCTTTTGCTACCGAAAAGGAGATACTATCGTTCCTTTCGGGGTGCCTTTATTGCGTTTAGCTTACCCAATGCAAACAATTGGTGGTTAAAATGTGAAGATTATAAAAGCGCTTAGTTCAGGGCCCTACTCAGTAAAATACACTATAAACTAGTTGATCTCCTTGCTACAAAATAACAAACTTCTTCCTATTTCATTCTTCGTGGCCTTAAAAATTGTTTGCTCTCGAAAATAGTGAGCCCCCCACCCTCTCTGGTTTCACCGGCCCTGTTGATATGATTTACAAACAATAAAATGGCGTTAAATGTACGTAAAAAGCGGAATTTTTAGTCTTTAAAAACATATTTTAGCCATAATTGTTCGGCAGAGAGAAGCAATGAATTAAAGGGGTACTAGTTTATATAATTTATATTTTGATAAATTTCAAAGGTTCTCTATTCACGAAAATCATTTCAAACCAATTGCATAAGAGCAGTATTGTATTGTTTGAACATAACTAGCGCAGCATATAATTGAAGTTTCACGTTAAATAGTCGCTTTTACGTGGAATTTAAAAATTTTGTCTGATATGAATTTGACGCGACTTAAATACGGTCATATAAAGTCCGTTCTAATGCTTATGGGTATAATAACTCCATGAAAACTATGATTATGAGTATAAACCAAGACATAATAGTTCACTTGAAAAGAATTATACTCAGTAGATTTGATATGATAAAATGATAGTGATGACGATATTTGTAAAGACCTGACCGGTGTGTTATGATGAAGGTTACTCAAGAAGGCATCTGAAATGTAGTGACTGAAAGATTTACCAGTAACATATATCATTAATGCAAATATCTATATCAGTGTTGGAGTAGGTGTTTCCTATTCTGATCACTAGAAATATTGCAATTCTCATTGGCGCTAAATCCCACTCGAATCTAAAACGACAGTACAACGCATAGTGCTACTTCGTATCTTACATCCACGCGAATGAAAGTTTTAGAACCACTTAACTCACGTTCGTCGCGAAAGCGTGTATATTATAATGCATATAATGCTAAAAAATACGTTTATAACCTTAACGTATGTGCATGAAAATATATAAAACTAACGTGTACGTATATAGTGGTGACGGTTATATTTATTTACATATAGAAGATAAAAACATTCATAAAGCTATGGAATATAGGAATAGAACGCTTACACCCATAACTTTGCCAGGTTCTAGCTGCTTTTTGAAGGGCAAGAAACTTTTTGGAGAAAGTGCAACGGTATTTTCTTAAATACTTCGCGTCAAGATAAGAAGACAGGAGGCGATTAAAGGCTTGTGTAAAATGTCATTGTGACCTTAATGTTATGTCAATGTCATCTTCACAGTCAGGCATTGTCACTAAAAGTCTTGTGTGTACAGTTCAACTTGCGAGCAGCTGAAAATAGCCCAAAATCGGCCATCCTGGATGTAAACTGCAGTGCAGGGGTTTCTAAAGAGAATCTTAAGCCTACACCTGCCTCAACCTCGTTTGCAATTTACTTCCGGTTCTCTAAACACGACCAGGTGCCTTGGTTCACGATAATCTTTAATAGCAAACAAGACAGCCATTTATGAATGTTACCTGGTTTTATAGAAATTAAGAAATTAAATGTAATAAATTCAGTTCAAACACAAAACGTCAAGAGATAGTCATTTGGTATTTGATATTCGCATTTTCAAAACTTGACTCTCTGCTCGTGTAGAAATCGACCGATCACCCAATGCTCGTTTCCAGTCGCTATTTAACCAGCCCCAGTCAAAGTTCTACCTCCTTGAAGAATCAGTTGAAGGTCAAAATGAGGTAGGCGCTATCACCCCCAATTCCTATTGCATGGGCAATGAATGCGTTTCTCCAGAACAGAAGGTGGCATCCTCAGGGTCAGAATGACCTCCCTTCTGTAGACGCCAGACCTGTGTCATCCTGCAAAGCAAACTCAAAACCTCTAGACCAATAGATTCGGAAAGAAAGGGAAGATGACGGTTGTGAGACCAAACGGGTTTATAGAAACACAACTGACTACAGGAATGTCAATAGCTGAGCGAGGGGTAAGAAAAGAAACTGTGCACCTGTCTTATGTCTTGTGCTACAGTATTTAAGCCGGTCAAGGTTGTAAAACGTTCCACTTCTCCGGGAAGGCTAGAATAATATGGCTTCGATAGCGTGCTTGTGCATCCTAGGATTGTGCTGTTTGCTAGCTTGGATCAAGATTGGAACATCCAACTTGGCCCGATCGACATTCTACAGACGCCTTGACGAAGCAGCCGAAGACACGACAGTTGATCCGGCTGATTTCCACAGATGCAGCCTTGAACAAAGATGTGACGTCATCAAGGGTACAAGGAAGGGAGCTTTCGGCAAAGAAAAGGAAACTATTACAGTGTACAAGAAGGTTGTGGATGAACTATGTGGGTTTCAACATTATAAAATTATTCGTAGCAATAAGAAGTATTTAGCATTGATGAATAATTTCAGATGTATCAAGGGCCGTAAAATCATCGTTGAAAGCTGTAGCAGAGGGGTTTCTAGGGGGTGGGGTATGGGGGGCTGTCCTTTAAACCTTGCAATAGAGGACCAAAGATGTTAGCAAGTTCCAGTCCCAGTGACTCCGACAATTTGCAGTTATGTTGTCAAAACCAAAAGAACATGACGATAAAAAGCTTTTCTCTAGCAGGTATAGGCTTTGGATTTTGAATAAAACTGACAACGGAGTTCCGTATACCACTTTTGCATATTTAATTTCCTTTTCGTCCGAGATTTTCAATTCCAGGGGGCCCTGAGCAACGTTTGAAAATCTACGTAAGTGGTGTTTATGAATTGAGTAGCTTCGGAAAATTTATTTGGTATCTTTAAAGCGCCCTGGCCAAATTTTGGCCCAGAGCCAAGGCAGTTCTAAATGGGCCCTGGAGGAAACACTACATCAGCATGTAAACTACTATTTGTCGCTATTTTTCGCTATTGTTTAATTTTTGCAGCTGCTAGCAGCTGGGAAGAGTTAGAGAGCAAGGGGTGTACAGAGAGTGGTCCTAAGCGCTTCCGAATGCCTGATGGACAGATACTGAATATATACTGCGACATGAAAATTCTTGGTGGTGGCTGGATTGTAATACAGCAGAACAAGGATAATAAGAGCCACTTCAATTATGGATGGGAACAGTACAAGACAGGCTTTGGTAATAACAACGGCAATTTCTGGATTGGCCTCATGGCTCTACATCAACTGACCAAAACTAGGACACGAGATTTGCTACTTGATGTTTACTTGGTAGGTCAAGTGACTACGTAAAAAATTAAATAGTACTTTCATTTCTCTATTGCTAGATTTGTATGACATGGAATGGATAAGGTACAGATTAGACCAGCAATGATAGAGCTTAAAGGTGTGACGTCACCAAAAACCTATTTTTGCAATTTTCTAATTCAGCCTTATAACATGAAATAAAACCATGAAGTACTTCCAAATTTGCAAAATTCGTCAAAAGTGTCAACAATCGGTTGAAATATAGCCAGGGAGAAGTCTTTGAGAACCTAAACAATTTGTTAGAAAAAGGCCTGGCCTAAAAGTTTCTTCAACAACCTAAAATTTAAACCAAGGGGGCTGAAAATAACCAAGCAATTGGAAAAACAGGGCCATATTTTCTTGCAATATGGAGACATTAATTCAAGTTTTATACATATATTTTTTAAAAAAGTTCAACTTTAGCATTTGATTCATTTATTCTTGGCTAGGAAAATGGCAGCAATTTTGTATACCACCATGAGAAAATGTCAGTCGGAAATGAGAGTGAAAGCTTTCCAATAACTGTTGGTGCCATGAATCTAATCACAGATGAGCTAAATGTGTATCCATTCTATGAAATGAGTGGAGCAAAGTTTTCTACACATGACAAAGATAATGACAAAGATAAAGAAAACTGTGCAGCAAAATACAAAGGCGGGTGGTGGTACAAAGGAGGAGCATACACAGCATGCTGCATCCTCTGCCTCAACTCAATTGAAGATGCAAAATTAGGCATTGACCCATTGTTATCAGGAAGAATGCTTCTGAGATAAAAAAAGCCACAGCAAATGCAGGATGAACCTGTAAACTACACTAAGCAAAGTGCTGAACGATGAAGAGTTTCATGATTGACTGATGATATATATAAAAATAATGAAGTAAATTTATTTGAAATGATAAATTTTTTCTCACCTACTTGAAATTTATCTCTTTTATCAAATATTTTGGAAAGGCTCAAAATTCCCCCCATATTAGGGTAGGCCACAGATTTGTCATGAAACAGAATTCCTCATCAATGGCTATGACCTCTAATTCCTAACTCAGTCAAAGTAAGTTATTCCTTGGGGGCTATTCTGGTATCTTCTTCTGTTTTTTAGCAAAAAAAATCTGTTTTTCATTTTTAGTTTTAGATGGGGGAGGGGACTCTCTCTTGATTAGTTTATCTATTAGAGAGCTCCTCCTTATACTAAAATATCTAAATACATTATGTCTTATAATGTTTTCCTATTATGTTAGTTTATTTAGTTTATGCCCATGTATCTCGTTGTTGTGTAGTATGCATTATTGTCTTATTTATTTTAATTTAGGTAATGCCAGTAATTGTATTGAAATGTACTTAGGTATATTTGTCAATGAAAACTGAAAACTGTCAACTCTTCCGGTTTTCCATTTTTTGTCTGGCATTGTAAATTGACACAAGAAAAATTCTGCAAAAGACTGAAAAGTCTTCGAGCAAGTATTTACTAAAACCGTGATGAATAATCTTTAAAAGGACAGAAAAACTTTTTGGATTGGGAAGATATCGTGTTTATTATACTACTTGCTAGGCTGAAATTGCAATTGGATGTCACACGAAGCCACAAAAAAGAGAAAATTGCCTTCTATGTTTAAACTGGAATTTAGGCAAGGAAAACATGGGAAAGGCAGAAAAGTATCGTTACATCCAGAGCCAGAAAAGTTTCCACGCAACTTTTTCGCTGCTCCCGTGACATTCCACAGGCAATTAATCTTTACATGGAGTCTCCAGCCAAGCAATACATCTTGTAGTTGTTTATATATATACAAATAATGTTTCATTCTCACCAGTGCTTCTTCCGAAGGGTTTTCTTGCAAAAAACTTTTTCAAAACAAGGAGTTCAAGCGCGTGGTCAGAATCAGAGTTCGAATCTTGCGCCAGTACCTCGTTCTGGTGTTGAGGCGAAGATTTTGCGCGGGAAATGATTAAGTCAAGATGGCGACGTTTCGAGGAAGGACCAAGAAAGCAAAGTTAGAAGTAAGAAGCGAAAATGGCATCGTCAATGTTGCTGAACGCTATCAACATTGTCTTCAGATTTATGATAAGCCACCTACAGAGGAACTCTCTCTTGAAGAGTTTGAGCAGTTTGCTGTTGAGCGATTAAAAGGTATTTAGATCTATTTCATGTTGTTGTTTAAAATGATTTTGGCGCCTTTTAGTTTTCAAGTTTGGGCGAATGAAATTAATTTTTACTTAGCAAATTTAGCCTACTTTCTGAAATGACGATCGACTTATTTTCTTCTGAGCAAAGGAACTATCCTTATTTTATCCAAAAAAATCGTTATCTTAAAAGCTGCTACCAGTCACTGCTATCAAGCTTGATGAAGTTTGCAATGACTAAAAGTAAATACCATGTGTATTATTTTTCTGGTAATCTCTTTGCATAAACTGAATGCTGTTTTGTTAATTATATCTGTATGCTTCTTGAATTAAGTTCTTAGAGAAATTGAAAACTTTGGCATACGCTTCAAAAGAGATAGCGATGATTACAACAAGAGAATGAAGGAGGTATTGAAAGGCTTCCTCCCTGCTGATTTCATGGACGGAAGTGAGGTAGCTTGCTTAATCTACTATTATATTGAGACTTAATCAACAAAAGAGGGCTCTGACTCTCCTTTTTTGGAAATTTCTTATCAACTCAGCTGTTGTAGTTAGAAAAGCATATTTCATAAAAGTCGTCAAATATCTCATGTTTAGAAACGACTTCTGCATGAATCAGGAGATTTTTCTGAGGCCAAGAGAAGGAACACAGAGGAAGGGAGGTTGCAAAACAGAAGGAAGGATCATATCTCGCATTTTATACTGAGGCTTGCTTTTTCAAGAACGTAAGTGGGCTTGCCCTGTGATGTCCTAAGTAAATTATAATTGTTTTTAGAAATTGCTTATCAATGAGGTTTTATATTACTCCAGTTCCATTGATTAAACTGCCAGACATTGTATTACAACATAAGTTTGTTTTTGTTATTGTCCTTTTGAGTACTAATGTGTGGTCTTTATGAACTTGCCTTTTACCCTTCAAATTTGTTAATTCTATTTATTACTTCTCTAATGTGTTATATGATTTTGTAAATTTATTGGAGGGTTTTCATATACAAAATTTGCATGCTTTTGATTTCCACGTCCCTAATTCTAATGTTTTAGACACTTTAATTTAGTTCTTACTTTTTGGATTTAATATTGCTTTTTGTTAGATTACCATGTCCCATTTTATAATTAACATTTCCCTTTTGACTTGAAAATGATTCCATTTTGTCTTTTATTTCTTATTTATAAGCTTGTGTGACATCTTTGAATGTCCCTTAAAGTACTTTAGTACCTCATATTGCTTGATATTAGATGTATGGCTTCAAGTTTCCTTATTTACAAAAAGATCAAATCATTGGTTTTAGAAGGTGTTTGATGTTTATTTGTGAGTTGGATTTTGAATATCATTTTTTCTTTGGCAGTGAAGATTTGCGCCGATGGTTTCTTAATCAAGAGATTGAGCTCTTCAGGTATTGTATTAAAAAATCAGCCCTTTTATTCTCATATATTGGATTTGATTGCAAAGTAACTGTCTTAGCTAAAACAAGTTTTCTTACATTGGAATTTATTTTGCACAAAGCATGCTAGAAATCTAAACCAAATAATGTGGAAGAAAAGGGTCCTAATTTACTGAAAAATTCTTAAAAAGAAAGTGTTTATAAGCATGTCACTTGTCTTTAATTTATAAGCAACAATTTAGGATCTGTTCAGTGTTTGTAATCTGCTGGGAATAATCAAATTGTTGTCATTTACTGAGTTATAGATGTTAATAGTGAGCTACAACAATGAAGGGAGGATCTAATATATAACAGAGGATGTTGACTCCATTTAAGTTAAAAGTGGGATTCCCCTGCCTGATTGTTGTATCCTGGGTAAACTATTTTTGTGTATCCTAGTATGAAGTCTGAATGCTCCAGCAATATGATTTTGCTGATAAGAGCAGTACAGTCTGGATAATAATATAATCTTTCATCCTTCTTTTGTAGATATCGTTTTCAGCAAGAGCCATCATCTGAAGTTGATAGATTTCTCCAGCTCAACAATTTACACTACGAAACAGTAAGGCAAACCTTTATACTAAATAGATTTTACATATGTATGTTAAATGTACTTTTTAATTTTTATTGTATATACATTTGTAATATTTTTGTATTAACTTGTAAGGGTTTATGCATTTTAAGTAGCTTCTAATCTTTTTCTTTGATTGATTCATAACATTGTTTTGTCAAAATAATTCATTCAATTTCCTCTTTTCTTGCCTCTTTTCTTCTTTTTCACTCTAGCGGTAATTGACACTAAATACAGGTTTTAAGGAGAGAAGTCAACATAAATAATTTTGACAAAAAAGCTTTCCTGGAAAAATTAAACTAACTGTTTGTTTGTTACATTTTAAGCCAAAAAAACACTTCTATTTTTTACAAATAGATTACAGAAGAAGAAAAAAGGGATAAATGTGAGCAGCTAAGAGATTCTGGGTTTGATCTATCAAACGAGAAAGTCATGAACACAGATTACTATAAGGTAAGTTTCTTTATCACCTTATCGCCTTAGCATTACTTCAATGCATCATTATCTGTACTGTTTTTAAAATTTGAATGGCTCTTTTCTTCTTGCTAGCTTACTAGCTAGTGTGAACCACCCAATATAAAGGTAAATGCTGTGTGGCCTTGAATCTGTAATAATAGTCCTACTTGTTATTTTAGGTTTGCTTTACAGAAGCAATTGACCTCATAAAAGGACGAAAGGTTTTCCTTGCAAAGGTATGTTCCTTCATAAGCAAACCTTCTTGATTCTAAAGCTAGTTGAATATGCTTCCATTATCACTTTTACTACATCATAATTTTTTTTATTTTATGACTTAGTATAATGCCTTTTCAACTAAATTATATTAAATCTTATTCTCAATTAATAAGCAATTATTTATTTGCTGTTCAAGGGATTTGCATACATACCAAGAGGAGAGTTGGTCTCCATCATTATGAATGAATATCGGAGTCAGCTTTCAAAAGCCCTTGTTGTAAGTTTCTATGTATTCATCTTAGATCTTTGAACAACAACTAAGACTTAGGCTTGCATGATCAAATCTAAGCTTTGATCAATCTGATAGCTAGACAGTTTTCTTTTTATTTGCATGATCATGCTGAGTTGTTCATACTTGCAGGCTTGCTCAAGCTTTCTCAATTCTAGTTTCTTTAGTAGTTTCCTTGCTTGATTTTGCTTTTTGCTATACTTCTTAAGCTACTAATGGAAAGTTTGTTTTCCTATCTGTTCAAGTATGTCTCCACTTCTTAAGCCAGCTATACTGACTGCCTAAATTTGCTTTTTGTTTGTCTGTCTTTGTGATAACTTAGGATTATTCCTTGTTTGTTTTACATTTTGCTTGTGCATCTGTTCCTTCTTACTTGCTTGCTTGGGTTCGAACTATAATTGCCTTGATATGGCCATACAGAGACATCACTTTTGCTATTGTCATATTTTGACCTACTTTTGCTCTAGATAACCAACAGAAGACTTCCCTATTTACAAGAAAACGAGAGGCTTTTGCCAATGCTGAAAAATCTAAGGTGATTGGAAGAATGCCGATGAATTCTGGATGATGTCACCAATTGTCAAATTGTTGTTTTGAATAGTAACACCGTTCACCCCTGCTCTGACTATCAAGCCAAGCCATCTTCATGCAAAAATGAAATGAAATGTATTGGGTAGTAGTTGTTGCCAGGGGGGGGGGTCTGAGGGCAATGGGAAGCTGTAATTAAATTCTGAACACAACAGAAAACTTGTCCAAAGAATGGTAGAAGTTTGGATCACACCTTGCTTTCACTGGCATGAGATTCACTGGCATGAGATTTCACTGGCATGAGATTTCACTAGCTTTTTTACTTTAAGAATGAAATAATCATGATTCTGGTTTTTTTTTTATTTTATTCAAGCTGATTTGTTCGCAACTGACATTGTGTCAACGTTAAGAAGAAGTAAATAAGGATTGGTTTATTTAATTTCAGTGGGAGAATTCTGTGCGTTGGTTTTATTTGCATATAACGATGATACTCCTATTCACAGCACTTCTTACATTGGCGAAACGTACACAACACAGAATCCAGCTAATAGCGACAAAGTCACCTTGGACCAACTTGATTCTGTAAGCATTCATTATCACATAAAGTATATTGCTTCTAATCCAGTTTGATTCCAGTCTCTTTCAAGTTCAGTTTTGTTTCAGTGGAAAGTTGTAACTATTGCTACTTGGAGTGAAATGCAAGACAATCATAGTAATGAAAATTTCTTCTGATATCTCTTCAGTCCGTTTTGGAAGATGTAATAGAAGATACAATAATTTTCTGTGAACAACCGTTTTGTGGTATAAAATATTACAAAAGCTAGAAATAGCGAAACCAGTTTTCACATCTGGATAAGAGTCTTCGATGAGTGTCAGACGAAAAGTACTTAAAGTTTGTGAAATCTGGTTCCATTATTTCGAGCTTTTGTGAATAATTTTCTGTTATCATATAGATTTTGAGGGATACGTTTCGCTATAATGTGCCCATTTCCTTTCAGAGAGCTTATATATTTAATCGAAATCATAGGATGTAAAAGACTGTTTTCAACGACTTGATTCTAATCTTATGCCAATTTTTGCATTCTTTCTTAATTTTCGTCTGTTTTGTTAATGATTTTTAATAATGATGTTTGCTAATGTTTGGTTGATACAACAAGCAATGCAACTCTTGTTCCTTTTTAGCTCTCCAAAATTTCCTACCCACTCTGCATGCGACAACTACATGACACTGTGAGGCAGCAACATCACTTGAAGCATTTCGCAAGATTGCAGTTCGGACTGTTTTTAAAGGTATTTTGCGCATTTAACAATCTGGAGTTGGGGTTGCCTTTCAAAAAGAAGAGACTTCTAATTTTGGATTGGGATAACGGGGCAATACTGTTTCTTAATATTTGCATGATGATATTTAAAGGTGATGGCTCTTAGCTAAAGTTTCATGAAGGTCAACAAATGGCAGTCCTCATTTTGTTAATATTTCAGTAATAGCCATCATACTTTATACATTCTGTGATGTTTTGGCGTATTTGCTATTGCTATTGGTTCATTGTGGTGAAACTAGCTTATTGACACCTTCCTTAGAAATATTTCCATAGATTGTGTTGACATTCAATGAAGAACAATCGCTATTATAGTTCAAACTTATTAGCGCATTGAAGCGTACTTGTTGTTTTTTATTACTAGTGGATATGCGTTGATTAGAGCCTAGTTTAGGTTTAAACTACGTCTCTTTACTTTTTCTCTACCTCATGACATTCATCATGTTCCGAACTTAATTGTTCTGCGTTTATGTATTAAATTGACATTTGACCAACAGCCATGGAACCAATACCCACAAGGGAGCTAGGCTTTGTTTATCGTTCCTTTGATGAAACTAGGCTTTGTTTATCGTTCCTTTGATGAAACCGCTCTTGCGAGAGCTGATATTTGAGTCAGCTATAGAATTCGTTGTTGGAGTTGACGCGTATCATTTTTCTATCTTTGATTATTGATCGCTTTTCGCTATTCATTCTTATCCGCGACAGTATCGTAAAATTCAACCATCGTAAAATATCCGCGACAGTATAGAGCCACTTATCAATGGCCGTTTTGTTAATTACTTTCGCAAACACAAAACGCATTCCTTTAAGAACAGCTTTATTTGCCAACGTGTTTGCAATCAGACATTATAACCATGATATTCGCTTCATCTTTCGCTTTGGTGTATTTGTAGGGCATTGGCTTGACGCTTGAAGAAGCATTGATTTTCTGGAGATCAGAATTCACAAAAGTAATGGATGTGGACAAGGTAATGATTGATATTGCGCTTATTATTATTATCTCATTTACCTATTAATTATTGCTCTTTTCTACTTTTGCTCAACATTGTATTTTACTTGTATTACACGTTTATATCTCCGATTGCAATCCCCCATTTGAAAGAAATGTCGTAAACAAAGACACTTTTTCTTATCCTAACTCCAAATATTTTTGTTACAGTCTGTAGGTTTTCTCTTATAAGAGAATGTACATATAGCTAAACTTCATTGCGTTTGAATTGAATTGAAATAAACTAAAAGCTGCATAACTTTTCTGACAGAGATTTTTTAGCCTTTCTGAAAGAGATATTTTATGCTTAATGTAAGGGAGCATCAACAAATGGTTGCGGTTAGAGATTAACGCTATTCTCCACGACGCTGAGGCCCCGTCTCAAAGGGGTCAAAGGTGATTGTTTCTTGACCTGACTTTTTTGCGTGACCTCGAGAAATTCATGTCACAGCACTGCACACAAAACTCTGGCTAGGTCACGCTGCCCTGTAAAACCGGTGATTTGTTAATCAGTGGAAAAGATGGCTATTTTATCGGTCATTTGCAAGCTTATAGCCATAGAACCCACTTTGTTTGCATTGCTCACAAGTGCCATGGTCTTAACATAATAGGCCTTTATACTTAGAGGGTGGTCTTTGGAAGGGCATTTTAAAACATAACGAATACCATATGAAAACGTATGAAGGGTTATCTTCGTGCCTGAGTGGAGGCAGGGATATGCCTTTGCTCGGATGATGAAAGCTAAAAGGCCACTAGAAATGTAGGAATTTTCCACTTCAATCATTGCTTCAGTAAATCAATCCTCATTTGATTTATTTATATCGGTTGCTTTGCTGGAGACATAAAGAAAATAGAACGAGGAAGTCCTAGCAAGTAGCCAGCAGTAGTTATTGTTCTTCTCATTCCCCCAATGGCCCCAAGTGCTGAATTACAATGGGTAGCAATTTCTTATAGGGCTTATAATACATCAAATATTCATTTACTTATTCTTACAATAAAAATACAACCAACAGAGCTTCATATTGAAGCTCCTAAGAGGATAAAGTTTATGATGCTCAAAATCATCTGTGTAAGAACAGGAGGAGGCACAGAGATCGAGTGCCTCCTTCTCCACTCTAAGTTCTTTAGGGGGAGTTTCCCTTCACAGACAGAAAGGTGCCCCTTTTTTACCTGCATGTAGTCCTTCCCCTCACTTAATAGATGCTACCCGAGGGCAAATCACTCCAGAAAAACCACGTACAGCTTTTATGAAAATCCTATTGTTTTATCAAAAAGTCCCTGGAAATCCTATTGTTTTCGTGAAAATCCCGTACGCTATTTGCAAGAGTGAATTACCTTGCCCCTCGATGCTAGCTACTATCTTGTTACTAGTGTTAATTGTAGTCTACTATACACGCTTTTTTTTATAAGGAACCTACCACAAGGCCTAGCTCCAAAAGTTCCTTATTCGTAGACCTCAAGTCATCATATTTTAGTACCCAAAGTTCCTTAAAAGTTCCTTAATTTTCACTGCACATCAATAAGCCTCAACACTTAATAGAGAGAGGGGCGAGATATAATATGCGGAAACTAGTCAATGAAGCACTTGACACACGAATAGCAAACAATCTACGCGAGTATTGGCTGTTAATGAATGGATCGGGATTTTTAGCACTTGATGCTTGCAGTTATAAAAAATTTTCTAAACGAAAAGTTCCTTAGGGATTTCGTTTTTAGTAGTATAAGTTTTTTATATATTTCGGCCTCGTACATGTAGGTTCCTTATAAAGTGGTTCCTTATAAAAAAGGGTGTACTTTGCTTATGCTAGTTGAAGTGTGTAGTCTCCGAGTTCCGCATAACTGGAAGTAATTTATTGCACTCTACGTCACGCTTTCCAGTCAGTCGCGGTCGCGGGATAACTGTACATGTTGGTCTGGTCTACAGGAAACTCTTATTTGGATATTGGTTTTATAGATCTTATTTTATGCCTGGACCATTCTCCACCTTTCTTTTAAAACCTGTTTTTCTTGACAAACCAGTTTGACAAACAGTACGCCTACAACATTCGTCACAACTTTGGGAAGGAAGGAAAGAGAGCTTCGTATACTCCCTATAGGTGAGAAATGTTTTTGTATTCGGGTGTATGATGAATAGTTTTAAGAGACCAAATGTATCCTAACCAGATGGTCTGTTTAGCTCAAACAAAGACGTTGAATTAAAGGGAATTGAATCATATTTAAAAGGCCCCGCGCCAGCAAGCTCGAATTGTCACTCAAATGTCAACCAATTACTGGTATCCATGTACCATTTCACGTGGTGACTTCCACTGTAGATTGCACGCGATATGCCTTTGGGTCTACTTCACGTGCACGGTTACAATGTGACTACACTGCACAGGCTCTGTACTGTCTATTTTTAGAAAGTGCTTGATCTATGCTTCTATTCCCTTTAACTGCCCCCAAAGATCTGCCTTGTGGCGTTCACCTTAGTGCCAATATGTCAATAATAACATTAGCTCACAAAAGGACGTCGGATTGCCGAAAGTCTGTTTACACTTTCGTTGAGATTCATATTTGTGTCACGCATCTAACTAAACAATATGTGTCATGAATTTCTTAACAGATCTTTATTTGGAAACTGAAATTCTTTCTTAAACCTGCTCTACTATCTACTTTGTATCTATTTTTTAGTTGCATGAAGATCATTACTGGAAATCAGCCAGGACCAGGAGATTCCCACGGTATGGTTCTCTTTCGTGTTACAAGGTGCAACCTTTCTTTGTCAGTCGCACCACCAATGCGAAGTTTGTCCCTAACGATGATGCGCAAGGTCACCAAGTGGTGGCAAGTGATGGCACATTAGACAACAAATTCCAAAAGATTGTCGATACAGGCCCAGTTTGTGACAGAAAGGGCATCTGATCCTTAATGCATTATTTGTAAATGACGTTAAAAGAAAGGTAGTTGATTTTGTCCCTAGAATGGGCCAACTTTATTCTCCCGAAACGAAGAGGGACGTAAACAGATAACCTTCTGGTACCTGGCTAACAAGGTTAAAATGAATTTGACATCACGTCAAATCAAAGACCAAATTTGATGTTTAACAAATATTTGACCTTTGAATTTCAGGCTGCCCTTTCAAGCACAGTGATCCAGAAATATTAATAAAAAAACTGCAAATGTACAAAACACCCAAAGATGCAATAAACGAGGTAAATAGAAGTAATTCCGCTCTCTGCCTGCCAATTCCAGTCTGTCGACTTCAATCTATCAAATCATTATCTTCCGGAAATTCTCATAACCGTCTATACACTTGGAACCCTCCCCCTTCCCCAACAAGCATCCTTTTTGAAAAAACTTCTCCCGTCTTAGTCCTTTCTACTTTCATGTGCGTGTTGTTATGCGTGTCGAAGATCTAGGTGTGCGTATTACAGTGTGCTCGAAAAACAAAGCTTCGGCTGCTCGATTAGATAAATGTCATTTTGGCTGCAAATGCCAGTAGATCGATATTTGCTCTGCAACTTAAATGTGGCATTGTTACTTGTTCTGCTTGTCCCTCGAAAATGGCCCATTATCGTATGTTACAAATTGGAACTCTGTTACCACCCTGTTTATCGCCATTCCGAGTCTTCAAGCCACCTATATGACCTTGAGTCTCTACTTAGGGATGAAGTAAAGTTTTCCAATTCTCCATAAATGAAATCTCCATAGGCAGGCTCTAGAACCCTTGGCCCAACAAAATTTCTTCCGGATTTGCGAAAATCTTTTGACAGCTTGGTGACGGTGATAAATCTTGAAAACGATTTTTTTATAAAATTGCATCTGTCTGGCCTTTCAATTAATCAATGTGGAAGGGCTAGAAATGAGACTAGAAAAACCAGACTTAATCTTGTCACTATGTCTCTTTTCTTAAATGTTAGCCAAGAAAATCCAATTTTTTTCTTCATGGAGCGATAAACGTAAACATCAAGCCACAGTTATCCAACATCAAAACACAACAAGGTCTTTATAGAAATCGTTGGAGCTTTGCCATTTAGGCCATGGTTGCATGGATCACTTTGTTACAAATTTCTGACCAAACTCAAGGACATAGCCACCATATTTCCCCTTGGTTCCGTCCTCCAAAAGACATTCTCTCAAACCGATCAGGTATTCAAGACACGATTGCCAGGCTTGAAAAACATTGCATCAATTGACTTCAGAAGTCGCGTGTTATACTGTAAAGACTTGTAACACAGGAAAATTGCTTATATGCAGTCCGTCATTCGACCCATTCACCTTCATTATAGTTAGGATCCAACTTTGGCACCTCTTTCTGGTTTAAAAACCGTAGTTTTTCTTGACGTAAACGAGACTTGGTGATTGGTATACAATGATAGTAAGAATGATAGAACACATTTTCCTTGACAGACTCATTCGATGAAACATATTTTTTTAGATTGTAACGTTGGTCAAAGGACAGCATTACCAAGTGGCGTGTGTGAAGTACTTCGAGGTTTCTCACAAGGTATTAAAGCAATTTAGATATTATTGGTATTGTCCTGTGTGGTATCTAGCAAAAGCTTCATTTTATTGTAAGGGCCAACGTGTGGGTCCTGCATGCTAACATAGAACATTTCAACATTAGGTCCCATTTTCACTAAAATTGTCATGAAAATAAGGCCATCTTGCAATCCTCTCAAAAGAATCCTGCTCTTGCAGTCTAGGTACTTGACACTTAATAAGCAATTGGTGTTTTCTCTAATAGTTGATTGACATATGTTCTACACAACTTCCTTGTTGTATATTGTTTTTGCTCATCACCCCTAAAAAGCGAACCGTTTTTGTATACAAGCAATTTTTCTATGGGGATCAGGTTATAACAAAGTCTAAAAAACTGCCTGGGACTACCGGGTCGGATTCCTTATAAAGAAATACGTTTAATAACAGTGACTAACGATATAGTTACTTGTAGAATAATACTTCTAATATCAGGAACACACACTATAGTTATCAGCAACTCCTCAAATATACATTCTGAAAGTTTTTTTATAGCCTGAATGCATTCAGTATAGCTCGCTTCACGGTAATCGAAATAGTAGCTAGATTCATCGCGTTCATGTTTTTGATTGGCTGCTTAAGTGATTCATTGATTGATTCACTGATCCATTGCCAGTTCGCTGATCGAATCACATGTGAATATGAATCATCTTTGTTTGCAGGTATCAGAAGGCTCGCATGTAAGTATTAATCATCCAAACGGTTATTTTGCGGAGAGTGTCAAAATATTAAAGAATATCAAGTCTGGAGATAAGAACGAAGGCCAAACAAGGTATGTGTAGAAGCTTCGAACAAAGATAACTTTTGTCTCTTCTAGCTAATCTTGTTTCATATTAAGTAGGAGATGATCTGTATTGCTTTGCTCCGGTCATCACAAAAGTCCAGGTTTTTGTAACAGAGACATTTCTTGTTTTGATACATTAAAGGATAGTGGTGTTCAAATAATAGATTCAAAAGTAATAGATGAGATTTTTGTGCAACTGTATTTTGCGGAAATGTCGCTTCATGGTCAATTTCTTTGGCAGACAATTACCTAAAGTTGGACGGCTGAGAAATCAAAGGATAAAAAAATAAAAGCAGCTGAGAGGAATTGTCTCCCCATCGTAAGATAAGATAGATATTCTACTTATATAAGACGCGCACATCAAGAGGATAAATTCATTAATTCTGTCGGACATCGAGAGCAGAGGTTCTGTGACCTTCCATCGCCGAACCTGGTCCTTTCAAGATAAGAAGGATGTGATCAAGGAGTTGAACTCCTTACATATGTTATCAATATGTTGTTTGCGAGGGGATATCTTTACATAATTCTATCTACAGGTCAACGCCCTCCTTAAAAGTTCAAAGAGAATGGAAAGCAGACACACAAGACAAGCCAAATCCATCGCAAACCAACCCAGGAGCAACGGAGACAACAGTTGACGATTGTGATGCTGACATGTTAAATGATGACATTGACTTGGATTGCCTTGATGACATATAGGGCTTAAGTTCTTATGTACTTTAATAAGATTATACAACGGCTACCAAGAAAAAAGGCCAATCAACTGGTTTGGCTTCTATATGAAATGTTCCTTGATCCAGCAGTCCAAATAAGATTGCAAGTTAACGTAAATAAGTTGTCGTGACAATTGAAGTTCAAAAGACCGTCAGCTATTTTATGCTTGTTGACAAGAACAAAAGAAGGACGTAAGGGAAGCCTCCTTAATCTATAGCCTCAACCCGACTAGAATTCTTCTTCGTTTCATAAATTTGTAGAATGAATCATTGTATTAGTCAACCGTAAATAAACTAAGAGGTATGGTAAGCAGTTGATATTGAATTCGATAGATTTCTTCCAAAGGCGAGATTCCTTTTACGTGGGGGATACACCCAGAGTTCGAAAGGGCGATCCTACCCTATATTGACGTCATCATAGCGTTTTCTGATGGAGAGGGCCTTGCTTCTTGCGCAGATAGGTCCTGGACCCCATTCATTTTTTCGTAGATGCAGATGATGGTGAAATACTACCAAAGCTTTATGCCATGGCCAAATTTACACTGTACAGGCATGATACACACAACGAATACGCGGTATTTGTGTCCATCTCACGCGGGATTTTCGCCAGCCTCACGCGATATTTGTGCCAATCTCACGCGGGATTTGTGCCAATCTCACGCGGGATTTGAGTCAACTCACGCGGTATTTGTGCCAATCTCACGCGGGATTTGAGTCAACTCACGCGGCGCGCTCACAAGAGGCACGCGGGACATAACATTTGACAGCTTCTATTATGTTTTGCCAACACATTTTTGGCAGCACAGGACGAAGCATGAACGAATTTATTTTTCTAGCCTAAATCTGTGCCCGAAAGTCGATTCCAGCTTTTAAGAAATGTTACGCAGCTTGTTAGACTTGGCGCTGCTGAGCTCCACTTGCGAAGCCTCTCTTTGGCAAATAAGCCGCAACTTAACAATTGATTCATAGCTACTTCAATCACAACGCCCCTTGGCCTACAAATGCGATTCCTCCTGCATAGCGGCTGCCTCTCTACTAAGCTCTTTGATCTCTGACCTCATTTTGATAAACTTTTTCAGCAACATTTTGTCAGACTTTCTCAGCTCTTCAAGGTCTGCTTTCAATTTTTCTAGCGTTGTGTCAATACGAGGCTTAACTCTTTCCCAATCCTCTCTGTCGTTGTTGTTATTGTTGCTGCTGTGTTTGTTGATAGTACTCTCTTCATTTCTGTTTTTGTTTTTGTTGTTGTTCATATCAGGCTTTCGGCTTTTTGATGTTGCCGTTAGTGATCCTCTAGACAAGCCTAAAATGAATTTAATTTTGTAACTAAGGAACAAAAGACGTACATATTATCATAGAACCGTTTATATCTAATCTTGACTAAACTAAGATTGCTTAACTGCAGATAAAGGTGATTCATTGGTAACTAAGTTGGGCAACATTCTAGAAGAAAGCGCTGAAGTTTATTTTGAAAAAAGGTGATTGCTGATCAAAGTTAAAGCTTTGTTATCACTTAAGGCACTACTAATTTGAAAAGAGGGTCGTTGAAGCCTCTGAAAAGTCGCCCGCTAAATTCTACAGAACGTTTTCTGTTCTATCAAGCATCCTCTGCAAGTCATTAAACGTTATTTAGCCTTAGCCACAGGGTGACCATTAGTTCGACTCTACCCTTGATAATGACGTCATTTCACCTTCACTTCGTTAGGACCCAATTATTCGTGTTTATGTTAGTGTTTTATAAAAGCCTAAGCCATCTTGCCTCGTGCCTAAGTCGTCTGCCAATCTTCAGCATCTCATCAATAAAGACTATTCCAACACCATAGCTCAGTGCTTCTATCTCAGTGCGATACGACCTAAGTTTATGATGCTTCAAGTATGCAAAAAGTAGATTTCCGTTGTTTCTTCCATTGTGAAAGTTTCCTTTTTTCGCAATTGTTCATCCAATTCTTTCGCCATTTAAATGATTCCTGCTGTCTATGTTTTGTTATCTGATTCCGTACATTTGACTCTCTTTTTAAATATTTAACAATTTATCGCATCTAGATCAAAGTACGAAATTTATCAATATACGGTTTACGCATTTGCCCATTGGAAATCTCCGACCTGTTTACACCCTCATCTACTATTCATGGAAACATATAAAGAATTAATCACAATGCTATCCTATTAGCAAGAGGTTTAATTTACTCCGTTATCTATTTTAATATTTTCGTTCATGTTTATCTTGGCGATGCCTTTTTAAACATTGATTTCTATCACGTTTGTTTGCCCTAATCGTCAAAAATTCATCGTATTTCTTTTCGTTTGAAAGCGAGACACTATCAAGAAGTCACCCATTGATAATTTGTCGCTTGTATTCATGGTAACATAAACATGAGATCGAGGACTTTGCTCTCATCTACCTGCCATCTTTTATTCCTGGAAAGTTGTTAGACAATATTTATCACTAGAGAGATCGATTGGACTCCATGAAAACTGGTCTTGTTGGGTAACAGCCTGGCATGCGCATGGACGGCGATTTGAACTTGCAAATTGAAGAGGAGGGGGGGGGGGGGGGCAAAGTGTAAAGATTATAAAAGAGTCTAGTAAGAGCAGCCATCCCTAAATATTTTGATGATGAAATCAGGGCTCTACTAAGCAAACTAATTTAAAAAATATTTGACATCATTTCTTTCTATTTAAAAATGTCTCTCTGTTTCTTTCTGCAGTGCCTTTAGTATATTAACTCCACAAAAGGTGGTAAGATGGGGAAGCCAGGTTTCGCCGGCCCTGATGCTTCGAATGGTCTATGACTTTTGCCAGCATCTGATATTTACAAAAAGTGCAGAAAGTGTGAGGCAACGTCATCGCAGCTTTTCTTCCGCTGCGCAGGCGGAAGGCGAGTTCTTGTGGTTTGTCCGCGACCCTCACCCGAGTGAGATTACGGCTTTGACTCATGTCCAGATACTTTTTCTGCACTCTAGTTGAAATAAGGCCCCTTTGTGGCACAAGCAAACAAAGATAGACATATTATAGATCGATAAAAAACCTATCAAGTTGACTTGAGATCACACCCTACTTGGTTTGCTGGCAGTCTTTCAACTTCGTTTTCGAAAGAACCCTAATTAATCTCCTCAGAGCATAACATGTTCTTTTCGTGACTTAAAAAACCACATAAAGGAATTGCTGCGAGGTCTGTCTATGACTCCAACGAAAACTGTTTCATACATACCACCTCAAACTCTCCTCAGATGCTCTCCTAGTTGAAAAGAGAACGTGTATTTCGATGTACGAGGAATCGCCTAGGCCCAAGCCAGCTGAAGCCCTTCCAAACAATCTTAATCCTATTTCTCCGGATGGCTAATCATGGCTGGATAGTTAAAATGTTAAGCACAAAAGTATGCTGTATTGGTCGTGACCTAAGTGCAGATTGGGACGAGAAATGGTCCTCAGCAATTCGTATGAGTGCCGTTGAACACGAAGTCTCCTGGGCCTAGATTATTGAAGTTAGCCAGACATGTGTTTATATTTATGGTCAACGGAAATTTGAATAAGAAACAGATTGATATGTTGCAACTGTGGTTTAGCGCAATTTAACTTCTGCCTATCTGAACACCATACACAGAATGAATCCCAATTGAAAGCATTGGGTAAATATCGAAAAGGGTGTGGAAAACAGTGATTCTAGTTTTGACCCTCACAATTTCAATCGGCATTCTGGCGGGCGTTTTCAGATTAATCATTTATAAATTTGGTATTCGCTGGCTTAGAAACGATTAACCAGCTTTAGTTCTTTTAATCCTGGGGTTTGGATGCTGAGAAAGAACAATGCTGCTATCTGAAAAAATCTTCCAATGAATTTATAAGTATTAAAAACTGATTGGTTTTAATAGTTGGGCGCTGGCTGCAAGAAATCCTTACAAGTTTCAACTTTGAAACAAAACACAAGCAGTTTCAACTTGCCAATACATATAATGAAGTTAAACCCAGACATAAAGCTCATCCTTAGAAAGTTCAATTTTGTTTTTCTGCATTTTCCCGAGCTTCTTGGACTAGATCAGCTACAAATGGAGTTGCTATGGATGGATGGATGGAGGTGTAACTATCGTTACAGTTATCAAATCCTATGTAGTTGATTTGATTAATTTCTTAGAATTTGCTGTCGTCCCGTAACATATCATGAAATTGGGATTTATTTAAGACACACCCATAGTGTATGCTTTCACACCCACTTTGTCAGCTGGCCCTACAACCACCTACACGCCCCCCTCCCCTCCGTCCCTCCCTCCCTCTCTTGGGGCATGTCTACTCAGGGCCTTGGGAGCTAGACAGGTACGCGTTTTTTATAAGAAACCGGTTTATAAGAAACCGGTTTATAAGAAACCTAGTACTACAGCTCCAAAAATTTAAGAAACGTCTAGAATTAATCAATATTTTTAGGAAACTCCAAAAAATAAGATGACTTTCTGAGCCGGAAAATAATACGTAACGGGTATCTAGATAAAAAGTACCCCTGTTTCCATAAGAATAATGAACAAGAGATACGATATCAAATCTTATTGTTGTGTTATAAACTTTAATACAATTAATATGCAAGGGAAGGCGCATAATTTGATGTTAAATGCTTATCTAAAAATAAGAAAATCTTAAAGAACTTTTAGTACTAGAAACTAGTGAAAAATTAAGAAGTGTTTAGTACTAGGACGCAAGCTAGGTTTCTTATCGAATGAAAAACTTTCACAATCGATATTCTTATCTTTAATACAAATGTATAAGAATCTCACAGATCAACAGAGATGCTAAATTTACTGGACTAATTCCGATTGTATTCCATTTGGTGATCTTCCTCTCTCGAAGGTCACGATCTTCGCTAATTTCAGCATCACTAACTTGGTACAACAATGGTACAGCAATGGATGTGTGTTACCCTACGCATATGATTGAATTAGCAAAAGTCTTCCGCAATCCACCACTTGTTCTCCATGCAGACGGCATTCTTTTATTTTTCCTTTTCTTTTATCATTAGGACGCTTTGCGTTATTTCCTGCGTCTCCTTTTCCAGAATAGTCATTGACGCATCGTGCTGTTCCTAAAGATAAGAGGAAAATCCAGTTTGTTATCTTAGACATTCATTCTAATTGTGAAGAAGATTTTTCTTTCGCATTGTAATCAAATCATTGCTGCGTGTATTCTTCTCAGACGTTTACCGAAAAGCAAGGTATTCGAATTCAATTAGTAACCTTGGACTTCTAACTTCAATGTCTGCTATTGTTATAGGTATGAGATTCTTAGACACAGACAAGAGTTTCTTGCTGATGTCCCGTCTCATTCTGAACCCTTCATAGATGCATTTATTCTATCAAGGCAGGCATCAGGCTAATAGCAACATACCTATCAATACCGGATATACTATCTTACAATAATAATAACCATGATCGTAGTCGTTTCATTAGAACAATACTAAACATTACACTAGTTTTCTTTCCAGGGACAACAAGAACCCGTCAGTTTATTATAAAGATTGTGTTCGAAATCATTGTTAAAATAAAATCAATGATCATCATCGTAATATGGTCGTTACATTGCTGAAGGGTAAGAAAGTAAACTTTCATCCTACAGTGCTATTGATAGTGCAGGGACTCTGTTAAGGGTGGTAAGGTCATTGGCAAATATTTAGGTAAGGGCAAGGGTGCAGTACTTTTTGAAAATTAAATCTTTTCATATTTATTGAAAGTTCTTTTAAATTTTTGATTTTTTATTTCTTTCCTTTACATTTCAGTGTCCCAACGATTGGTATCTCCATTTTTGGGTCTCTTAAGAGGTTTTAAAGTGAAGGTATTACTAGTAGGTTGTGCTAATACCCATGGCCATTTCGTAATCCTGCAATCATAACAAGGCTCTCTTTGTGCGATAATTCTTCAAAAGCGTACCGTAATCAGCAGCATTAACAGAGCATTCACGTGGAAAACATTATCCTAGGATCCGTAACAATTACAGTTTGATCTGTAAGTAGTTCCCTTTCACACAATAGCAAAGTTCCATATGTAGCCTCTTAAGGGATGCGTCTTCCTTATTCCTAGATCGAAAGGAGATTGGCGCAGCTTTCGGCTTCAAAAGCCAATGCTTTGTTGACCAAAATCTGCCTGCGATAAACAGCTTCTCATACAGTATCTGACTGTCTTACACTCGGCTATGTTGCAATAACATACAGCGTATAATACTAGCTTTTGGAACTACGGAAAGCATCAACCACATTCTGTAAGGTTTACTATATAGAATCCCAACGTAAGATCTCTGAGAGATTATAAAAAGAAGTCGGGCTATCAAAAGCTATTTAAAGATAAAGACAAAAGCTTAATAAAATTAAACGATATCATAAACTATTATTTTGGTGAATTTTGAAAAATTCACCATAGATGGCAGATTTCGTAGCTTTTCTGAAGCTTGTTGAAAGAAAACACCAACACCCGGAATCTTTTTAGACGTTCGTATAAACAGGTCTCGATAAATATATCGACGTATATCCTTATAAACTTGATAAGTGATTGGATTTGCTTAAGAAGTCACCCCATACATTGCATCCCCACTAAGTGACAGCAAGATGGGAAATTATCCCTTACAGTCAGTGCATTATATACTACGGAAATGTCCCATTCATGAAACCGGAAAATAATTTCGCTCCTCTGATTGGTAAATAAGCTTGAGGAAAACATAAAATCGAGAAAGCATGAAAATTGGCCTAAGAGCGGCAACAAGTTATTGATTAAAATTCTGAAAAAAACTTGGTTGAAAAATTACACCTTAAGACAATGCTTGTTTGTGAGTTTTGGGAAATGCTTTCAGGAATGGGTTTATTTATGGCGGGTCAGGGCCAGTTAAGGGCTTGCTTATTGCTTACAAAATAGACTTTTACGTAGCAATAAAATGTCTGTCAACAAATTACATGCATCAATTTGCATACGAGGCATATAGAATTCGAGCAAGGATCCCTGGGCACACAATACATTTGCGTATTTTTCTTCAAACTCTGTAACCTTACAAGAAGGAGATTCATGTTTGTTGTGTTGGTCACAGAGCTCTTGATTACAATCGACAAAGGTGCTAGTAATAAAAATTATTAGATGATCACTTTGGTGCCCAAGGAAACGATTCACTCAAACGACGTCTAAAAGGACCGGTGGTCAGAAAACATTATTGTCTATAGTATATGATGTCATGTAACTGGTAAACTATAAAGTAACCTTACCCTTGCTTTCGTATTGTATTTCAGTATTTTGAACCAGTAGAAAACTTCCTTATGACGTAATTAGGATTAAAGAATCAAGTATTGCACAAATAAAGACCACCTTTATCTAGAAGGGCTCGACAGAGGCTAAGAAATTGTTAAGCAGGGGTTAATCCTAAGAACTGCATACAGCTGAAGAAGTCTAATGATCTCATTTGCTCATCTATCACTAGTCTCAAACGTTAGGGGCTCAAGGCACAATGTTTTTTTCTATTTTCCAATGTTCTTCTTTGCTCTTATTTTGTAAACAGAGTCTTTAAAAAAACTGCAATTTTCCAAAAAACAAATAATCGCCATGAAATGATATGAATTCCTTCCATCGCTATATTTCATCTTAGCAATTGTAATTCTCTCTTCAGAGAAAAGGAAATTCCATATAATAACACACTAAATGTAGAAGTCCCTTCAAAAACCTTAGCGCCATCCTCTTCAAGATTCCAGTCAATATAAGCTTTCAACTTTTAGCCTGCCTCGCCTATAGTGCACGCTATACTTATACATGACTTGATACAATCTTTTGATGAAAAAGATTGGCCTAAAAGTAGGTCTTGTGATCAGAAAGCAATGAGGAAGCTAGCATTGCAAAGTTAACTTGCGTCGTATTTGTTTAGCTATGCAAAGTCTTCATTATCATTGCTCATTGTAGCTGCTTCAAGGGTGGAATTTTTGCACTAGTAAATACATTCAGCTGCTTTCACGTGTGACAATGACAATTAAGGTGTAAACAATCAAAGTTTTAATTTCGCCATAAAAGCCCAAGGCTTCTTTCACCCAAATGATACACTAAAGTACCTCAAATAAGAATGTCAAACTTGCTTCATAAATTTATCTTTTACTTAAACCGGGATGAATGTAAAGATCCACAAAAAATGAGTCAATGCGGAATATATAAACCGCGTAATGCTGAAATCCGCTAATCCACAATTTCCTCCCAAAAGACAGTGCTATGCCACTTTAAAGAATGCTTTCCGAGGGATTATCCAATAAGGAGTCTCCAAACATTGAACGACGTTCACCTTATCAATTATACTTAGGCCGTAGCTCACTTGGTGAGTGTTAACTGAACCAAGTGACAACTCGAATGAGAAAACGATGCATGAAATTTACGTTTAAATACTTTGGTTGCTTGTCTGCTGTATGAAGAGATTTTGCCCCATATCTGAATTCAATTAACGAAACGTGTCGGCCGGAGGCCACCTCTTTATTTTCCGTTTGAGAATTGCAAGAAGGTGAGCCAGGCATATTAAAACTTCATGGAGCCTGGGGCAGAAATAGCTGTGACGTCATGTTTAATGTTTTGTTGCGGAGTTGCTGAGAATATTAGAAGCGTTGACTACACACAAATGCCATCATCTATTCCCAAAAATCTCCTAAGATTTTTGAGGATAGTGATCTTTCATTTAATGGCTAGGGCAGTTTCTTACAATGCAAACATTGGTTTCCTTTGCAAAACATATCTCCATGGCGGAGGAGAATGGTATTCATCCAATCAACAGTCCACATTTACCAACACCGACCCTTCCACATACCTGCCTTCTATGGAGTCTTGCTTCTAAAAGGGACACTCCACATTGTTTGATACATTGATGCTGCTAATTAGCTTTGCTTTCGGGATGATTTCATCACTATTTCCCTGTGATATGATTTGAAGTAACTATCTATGAAAGTCAGAAGGGAGATCAAAAATGCAACCTGCTATATGAGCGCCTTTCTAGAAGGCATGAATACAAGCTGTAAAGCATGCTAGATAAAGACTTGGTTCAATGCCAACTGATGACCTCTCGGTCTTAACATGCACTGTTGTTTAAACATAACCTGTTGTCGCCTTACAAGTCCTGTGATACTAGTTAATCAGCGGCCGCATCGATTGAAAAATGAGCAATGCACGCGTGCTTAATGTTCAATATCAAATTGGCAGTTACGCGCAGGCTAAATGGCCTAAGCGAACAATCTATACCATATCAAAAGTAAACCGAGAATGCAACGCGTGTTCAAGTGACAGCAAAAAGCATCGACCTGTTGATAAAATTGACGGAATCCTTTCTAGCTCTTAATTAACAATGGCGAAAGTGATACGGGACATTTTCGTTTGTTACAAAACCTAGCTATCAAATTTTTAATGATGATAATGCAAGTGGAACATTTTTTGCAAATGATTACTAGATTAAAATTTTTTTGCTTGATTTCACCCTACACCTTTGCAAATTCAAGTCTTTTTCAAGTCTACTTTGCAAAATGGCTCTAGAATATCTAACAAATTTTGGCAGTCCGCTGTTCCTAGCTTGTCAAAAATCAATTAGCGAATTTTTTTCTTGGCTCGGTGTATAAATGAAATGGTCAACTCAAACTTGATTTCTCATTTGGGGGCAATGGAAGCCTGGCTATGCAAAATAAAGATTTAGGTGTTCCACTTTTGTCTCTGGTTGCTTTGTGACAGCCCATTTTAGTATCTTGACAGATTTTAGTATATTGAGAGATTTTAGTATGTTGAGAGATTACAGTATCTTGACATTAACACCAACGGATATGAATTAAGAAAATAAGCATCAAGCTTACTTATTATACGTCAGCCAGTCTAAAACTCCCACATCGCTTCAAACAAGTCGATGCATTTTACTTGAGTGCTAAAAAGCTCTGTTCTTTTGCTTTTCTACAAAATGTCATCATAAACTCGGATTTCGCACCTCAAATTGCAATAAATGCAGCAAAATTAAGTCCATGGTTAATGAAGACTTTTGAAGATGATATGGATTTCTCGTTCTGAGGATAAAAGTAGTATAGATGCTATAATACTGAAGAAGTTTTCTTAACTTGGCAGCTATTTCTGCAAACGTCATTCTTGCCAGGGGAATCGGTCTAAATGTTTACATGCACTGAACGCGTTTTGTGTTTAATTATTGATAGCCAAGCTGCGATAAACACGCCATGTTGCTTTCAAATGCATACGAGACCACCAATGTCTTAGATGTTAAAAAATTACTTTTCGGGGGAAATCTAACTTAATGTATGATGCTAAAATAAATTTCGTGTTGAATTTCGAAAAGTTTCTTACTATTTTGTTATTTTAAAGAATTTTAAATGAACTTTTCGACAGGTTGATTAATTATTTATGTGCGGGGTGAAACCGAGGTTGTCAATGTTTTAAAAGCCACATTTTCTTGATAGGGAGCAGAAGCAAATTGAAGACCAGGGTGAAAGGACGGAAAAAATCTCAGCACAAAATGGATGTTAATCTACGGGAAGGTGACATTGAGTGCGATGAAAACAACAAATTCTTCGGGAAGCACAGAACACCAACTCCACTTTCGAAGAAGGAGAAATGCATCGGTGGCCTGAGGAAAAACCTGCTTGTGATTTTGATAATCATTGGTGCATCTATGGGATTCGTGGTTGGGATTGCAGCGAATAAACCAATTCAGTCAATGAAGGAACCAGACAGAACAACGACTCTTACCGTCCTTGGTTTCCCTGGCGTCCTCCTCATCCGAATGCTCAAACTTCTCATTTTGCCGCTCATCGTCTCCAGCCTTATCGTCGGTCTAGCTGGACTAGACTCTCGTGTCTCAGGAAAACTTGGCTTGCGAGCATGCTGTTATTATTTCACGACGACTGTTATTGCTGTTATCATTGGCCTGTGTCTCGTGTCTGCTATTAAACCCGGAGCAGGTGCTGATAAACCAAAATCTTCCAAACCAAACGAACCCGTCAAGCCCTTGGACAGTTTCCTTGACATTATAAGGTAAACTTTTCCTCTTTGATTCTTCTCCATCACTACATCTCTGACTGCCGAAGTAATTGGATCAGTTTTATTTTAAGATCAAGAAAAATTGATATAATTTATTTCTTTCAAGTTAACTACCGCAAACATTTACGGTCGACTCCGAATGCTTTTCAAAGTCGTTGATCATTGAGAAAGGCCGTTATGAATGAGTTCCTTATGAATGAAAATTGCCTCCCGCACATTTCCTTGCGTTATTTCAACATCTCTGACATTTCTCCATTCTAGTACAAAGCTGTTACTTTACGTGTCTAAGACCAGACAACTTTGACTATAATTTAGGTCGAAAGTGTGGGAGATTTGGTTGAAAATGCCCGTAAGCAACATTTTGCTCTGAGAAGCGTTACACCCGCAGGAAGGAAAGAAAATATTCCGAAATTCCTTTGATATTACTCTTGTACCACGCGGTCTACAAATTAATATTTGTATTGTTTTCTTGTGAAAACATGACAGTGTTTTCCAAGATGTTGGATAACGACACACCCCCGCTACGCCTTCCAGCCATATTTTTCCGCTGACACTATTTATTCAGCTTTCGCGAGAAAATCTCTTAGCTAGGCCAAACGACCTTCGCAAATACTTCCTTCAAACTGCGTGCTCTGGCGGGTAGCAACTGCGAAATGACATGCAATGTGTTTATATCGGAAACAGCTAGTGCGGGATTAAATGCGACAAAATTTTATTTAGTTTAATCTTGATGCGTACATAAGGCAACTCTTGCACACAAAACAATTTCCAGACATGTTTAAAATACTTGTTTTTTCAGCTCTGTTAAAGTTTTGCTTGTGACTTTTCCATCGCCATTGTTCTTGTGAATGGCCAAGAGAAAATTTAAACTGAACCCTAATAACCATTTCTGTTATTGTTCTTCATTATATTTTTAATTTCTATTGCCTAGGAACATGTTCCCAGATAACATTGTTGGAGCATGTATCATGCAGGTGAGATCAAATCTCTTACTTTCTCCTTACTATCAAATAGTTCACATACAGCACAAGATGTTTTGCTGAAATCTTGGTAACTTTTGTTATTTTTGAAAGAACATGTCTATGACTTGCCTAATTTGGGTTTGCCACTACCTTCCCTCCAAAGTGATAATAGTGTTCTAGAGAACAAACTTTTGTAGGTTATTGAGACAACCTTCTGAAGATTTATGCCTCAAGCATTTATCAAAACAGCACTGTTTTTCTTTATTACTCAAACTTGATTAAATTGCCACTGGCATAGAAACCAGACCAAAAGTTTCAACATGTGTTTCCTTAGCTGAGTTCTTCATAACCAGAGATTAAAGCTCTAGCCTTCTGATGGAAGTTGTGGTATTAAAGCTGTAGGTAGTTATTAATTTTTTATGATGTATTAGCAGATTTCCATCCAATGCATCCACATCTTTGGAAGTTCTGCTTAGCCAGGATAATGACATCTTATTCTAGGATTTGCATAAACACTTGGGCTTATTAGGATTTCACTTTAAAAGCTGCACTGTTTTTATGCCTATCTTTAGCTATATCCTCTTGACGTAAAGTTTTGCACCTAAAAGTTTTAGTGAGTCAAGATTGTAGGGCTTCTGTTTTTTTTGGCATTTGCAACTTGGAACCTCCAAATTTTAGATCTCATGTTTCCTAGATCTAGATATTTGGTAGCTTGAACGTTCATTCCAAGAACTTTCAAATTAGGAATGTATAGACAAAGAATTATTTACTGGTAAGCAGAGATTAACATGACTTAAACATTGAACAACACTACCCTATCAACAAAAATACATTAATTAATTTACCATCTTATTATTGTTATTTCTATTGCTGAAGCCATGAACAGGCTGAGATTCGAGAGCTATTTTATCTCCAGATTTTACCTGTCATCACAGTTTCTCAGGATCAAACTGTTCTTTCTTCTTAGCTACATGTTCTACAGAATAACTTACTTTTGACTAACCTTGTCATTCGTAACTTCACTTAATAATCACAAATTCAAGCCCAAGAAATTACTTATAAGTCCAAATTCAAAAAATTTTGTCTTCTTGAACACCTAATCTTCAGTTCTACAAGCAAATACTTTTACAATCTACAGTCTATGAAGATGTCTGTTGCAATGTATTGTTAAATTTTTTTACTGAAGGAAATTGCCATAAATATCTTCAGCTTGGCAACTGCTTTTAGGATTCAGTTGAAAAAATATTAAATCTCCAGATCTTATAAGCTTTTGGAAATGTTGTTTCAAGTTTTCCCAACTGAAGTGCTTGTTTTGTGGAGACTTTCACTGCTGAGATAGGAAAAGCCTCTATCAATCCATTTTAGACTTCTGAGTCCATCTTCAAACACAAAATATGATAAATCAAACGATATTTACTGCTGATGGAATAGCCTTGATCCAAATAATTGCGCAGTTTTGTAATAATAACAAAACAAGATGGTAATTCAATGTAGAGAGACAATATTTTCAGGTTAGTTAACGAAAACTAGCGCAGACTTGCCATGAATTATTGAGCAATTTTTGTTGTTTATTATTCTGTAGGAAGATAATAGACTTTCCTATGCTCATTCAAACCCCTTTGTGACGCATTCTGCTTTTGGTAGAGCTTGCTGGAATTGCTTTCGAATAGATCGGAGCATGCTAGGCAACACGAATTAAACCAATGGCAAAAGCTTCTATTCATCCAGCTCAATACGATCCATGTATTCAACAACCTGCTATGTTCAACCACTGCCCTAAATTCACTACAAATTTTACTACGATAGTGTGCGTGGATGCTATTCATATGAAAGCTTCATTGATGTTGCAAGTCGCTTGCCCATTTAGTTCTTTCGTAAATGGAAGCGTATAAGCTGTAAATAAAACGCACGCTATCAACGCTTTTTACTACCACGCTGACTTCGCATTTGCAAACGTACCTGCAAACTTAAACGATTTGCATACGAAAATGGCTCATGACAATCCTTTTACTTCGGACAGGGCTTGGTCATAAATTGAAAAAGTCAGAAACTATTTATGCTACGCAGCCTTAAACGACATTTTGATTAAAAACGCCCCAATCATCAATTCCCGTTGTGGCCTATTCCTTGAACACGGTGATATGTTTTCGTTAAACGTCAGTCAACTTGTTGTGGAGAAATTGTGAATTCTCAAGGAACCAGCTGCAAAATAAGATTCGTATCATCGATCCTCTATTTAAGGATTTATCTGCGTCTGGAACGAATAGGATGAACAGTCAAACATTTTCCCACGGAAAGTTGCTAAATGACTCGGGATAAAAAACGGTCGGAGCTCGGAGGGGGGGATACTACGTTGTTTAAGATACTAGATGTACCATAGATATACATAAAGGACTCATGTCTACAATTCAATTTTCTACCTATGTAAAGAAAAATGTTGAAATTTTTGAAATATAGGAAACTATTTAAAAAGAAGCAGTTCTCGTCAAGAATTTAAAGACTGTGGAAAATCCATGTGTAGAGCAGCTATCTATCCATGTGTAGAGCTGAAATAGTAACCCATTTGGACGGCATGTCTGTTATCTTAAACAATGAAGTGAGCCCCCCCCCCCCCCACACACACACACACACACACACCTCTGGGCTCTGAATTGGTTTAATAGACCCCTTTCCTGGAACTGATCCCGCAAACTTTACCATGTACACCCCCTTAATTTCTGAAGCTCCCCTTCTCCTAATTTATCAACGCTTTCTTTACTTGATCTTATTTTGACACTCTGATTTTGTGTCCTGCAAGCGTCATCCTATATATCAAGACTACAACTTTCCCTTCAATTGAATTGATCACTAAACATACCGTAATTATTTCTGTCTTGGACACTTCACTCTGAGTTTTCCCCTACAGAACCTCAGTCAAGCAATGCTTTATGCTTTTTTAGGGCAAGACAAAAATCAAGATAGAGAAGGAGCTGATTCGCGAGTACAACTTGACGATTACTGGAAATGAAACTGAGCATTTCCTCAACAGCGTCGAGATAAAGGTTTTTGAGAACAAGACCAGCGGAGAGAGGTGGAACTACACCACAGTTCGAGAGTATCGTAGCTATAAAGCTGTGGGAGGGAGTGAGACATCCTTCAAGCCGAACTTCTTGGGCCTCATCGTGTTTTCAATCGCAATAGGGATCGTTCTTGGTACCATGGGAGAAAAAGCGAAGACATTCGTCGATTTTGTGACAGTCTTGAATGACGTGGTGATGAGGCTGGTTCTTTTGGTCATGTGGTAAGTCTTCGGTCGAAATAGCCCGAAATAGAAATATCACGTTGAATTAGGGCTCAGTGTGGTCAAGAGAAATAGGGGATGGCCTAAAAAAAATCACGAAAAACCAGTTGTAGTATTTAGATAGGTGTTGGGGGTTAGAGAGGTTTGTCATGGGATCTTCGCTACCGGCACCTCTGTATCGAAGTAAAACCAAATAGAACAACAGTGTTCAAGTGGGGGGGCTAATCCTCTGGTAATCGCGCTACTTCCAAAGAAGTACCTTTAAAAATACATGAAATTATCCTTAATGGTAGCGAGGATCTTTCTTCTTGCGTATCCGGTCAGCTTCGCGAATTTGTGGTATTTTTAACGATCATTGAACGCTATTCCGCAAATAATTATGGTGCTATTATAGCTAATTGTTCCTCTGCAACTATTTACGGTCAGTGTCTACGAGCGATTTATGTTCATTTGATGTGGATTGAATCCGTGATTCAAATGCTACTATTTGAGATCCGTATACCGGAAGGCGAATCCTTAGATCTGATCCATGCTTTGTAGAAAGCATTTCATTACGCTGTCTCTTAACTTCCCCTTCTTTGTTGGCGATTAATCACTTTAAAGTACAACTTTGTTACTGTTTCCTTCTCCGCAAGGCTACTGAAATCTTATGTTAATAATGGGCGTTTGCTTTACATGGGCGTTGGCTTTACATGGTTTGTTCAAAGCGGCTACTTGGGTTTGACATAAGTAACACTGCTGGAGGGACGCCAGAATTAGGATCCGATTAGAACATTGTGAATTTTTAAAGGTCAAGATGGGTGATTAGGATATGTCAACGGGCATTTTCAGTTTACCGTGGTCAATCCGTTCAGGAAATATCTGCTAGATAAATGGATAAATGTTTTGTGGTACAGAACTACACAATAGCTAGAAATATTAGGACCATAATTTTCGCATACTTGGTTTTTCGTCTGACAATCCTCAGAGTATACAAACGTCGGAAAATTACCAAAAGCTGACAAAAAATCGCTAGTTGTAAGAAGAGGGCATGCTTGCCTATGAATATATCCGATAAAATTGTTCGCTTAGTTTTTGTTTGTTTCTGATCTTGTTACTTTGAGGGTTATCGGACAAGAAGATCCTGTGAAAATATTTCTGCTAGACTGTGCCATCATTTTACTCGATTGAAAGCTCTTGTTTTCATATTTCGAAGGCGTTTACAACAAAGTTGGATATTAATTTTGTATATACTTTTTCTAGGTATTCTCCAATCGGTATTTGGAGTCTGGTATCAGCGAAGTTCGCAGAAATGGCCAACATCGAAGGCACTTTCAGAAGCCTTGGTCTGTTTATCGTCACTGTTGTCTCGGCGATTGGTATTCACTCGCTTCTTGTCCTGCCACTTATTTACTTCATTATTGTACGAAAGAATCCATACAAGTTCATGAAGGGACTGCTGGAGGCTATGATTACCGCTTTTGGAACTGATTCAAGGTAAGCCACGACTGCATTATTCTTCTGGCAGTGAGCCATGATTAGTTTCTCTTTGTAGCGGCCTAACAATCCCAAGTTATAGAGTAGAACATGCCCAAGTTGAAGCTGGACTATGTCGGACAGAGATTCTAGCTTGATGATTCGTGCGTCATTTGATCTAGAGATTTCGAGCTTTAAGTCGTACCAAAGAAAAGTTCGGTTTTCATGAAATCGGATTGGTTTTTAGTTCCTTTATTGATTTCAAGGCTGCATGTTTAGCATTTGTCTCATAGCTAGAGTATGTTGGGCTTTTATTGAGCTGATTTGAGCTTCAATTCCTTGTGATGTCGAGTAAATAATGCTTCCCTAAAGCTTGTTATTCAACACTCTTTTCATTTACAGTGCTGCTACACTTCCAGTTACATTCAGATGCTTAGAGGAAAATAATCATATTGATAAACGAATCACTCGATTTGTTCTTCCTGTTGGTGCAACTATCAACATGGACGGGACTGCACTATACGAAGCAGTCGCTGCAATGTTCATTGCACAGGCTATTGGCCAGTCGCTTTCAATCGGAGATATCATTGCAATCAGGTGAGCTAATCACTTCATCACCTGAGTAATTGATCGATGATTCACTATCATGTCTTGCTTTTCGCATTGGTGATCTTGATAGCTTAAGGAAGAAGTCTTCATCCATTACTTAATATCCACTTGATTCTAAGTTGAAACAGTTTGCATTGATATGGGGAAATTTGGTCTTTTCAATGACAATATCATTGACCCAACTGTTAGGAATTAGCTATTAAGAACTAACGTGATAACCTCAATGGTTTCCCTATGATCTTTACCTCAAAAACATGACACTAGCGACTTGATACCCAATCACTGCTAGTATAAAAGCTCTGTGTATATATGCCTAGCTCAGACTAGGCTGTGTTGGTTTTTGCATGCTTAATTCATAGTTTTCTCTGCTCAAAATTGGTTTCTAGATTCGAATAATTGTCTAGCCAGGCCTTAAACTGATCATGGTTTGCCTATCGTATTTCGGTGTGCGGATAAGTACTGGATGGTGATTTCTTCCAGGCTATTATTAACCTAGCTATCAGTTTTTACAATGCTGATGTCTGTTCCTCGTTTAATGAGCCCGTTCTCCATGACGCCAGAAAAGAAAGTTTAAAGCACAGATTGACGATAAGAAATTCCAGATGTGTTATCTTGTTGCTTGGTAACTTTTGTTCCCGCTAGTTCTGGTCAGTAGACCAATTCATCTCGGTTAAGTCCGATCACCATATGCCAGGACCTTGTTACTCTGTTTTAAAGAAAGGACAGACTAATATATTAATCGCATTACGAGGACTAGATGTGTCTAAACTCGATTTGTCAGATGTGTCAGCTGAAGGACCTTATAACATAAGTCAACTCCCAGTTAATTGCAAAATTTCGAAACAAAAAGGCTTCTTTCTTTAGATTAACGTCTTTCTGAAGCATTTTATTTTCTTCCCTGGGTAGTCGTGACAACCAACTTCTGTCCAATAGGCCAAGACTACGGAGGCTTTCACAGTTCAAATGACAGTGAAATAATGATAGTCTTCTTTAACATCTTTACTGGATCAGTCTGTTCATTGCCAATTCCTCATAAGCTTTGACCCCCTGTCGTTCCTAGTTATTTGAGGCCTCTGGAGCGAACAGTGCAAATTTCAGGATATCCCCCTCGTTATTTTGTATTTCCCATCAAGCGAATCATGGGACGTTTTTCTCAACAGCATTACGTCAACATTAGCCTCGGTTGGTGCAGCTGCTGTGCCTCACGCTGGCCTCGTTACAATGTTGATCGTCTTGGATACAGTTGGCTTGCCAACCGACTACATTGGTGTCATCTATTCTGTGGACTGGTTCTTGTAAGTCGCTTTGTTATCTTCTTGTTATCGTTTCATGGGGAATGTCTTATTAAGGTACCAGAAGCTAGATCGTTCAGTGCTGTTGTAAAATAGAACATCAAATCAATGACTTGTTTTTCCATGCTCTGGAATTTTTTCTCCAAGTACTTTGTTGTCGCGAAGCTTTCAAACACAAAATTTTTCTTGAGCATAAGGTTGTTTTTCAGTCCACCTTGTCATTTTCATTTTTTCATCATACGCGTTTTATCGTCTAGGGACCGATGCCGAACAATGGCAAATGTCATGGGGGATTCAATCGGAGCTGGCATTGTCCAGCATTTGTCAAGAGACGAGCTTATTAAGTACGATGACCCGGAATCTCCCGGCGCCACGATCCAGCTTCCGCAGGTTCTCGAATTGGAATCGCGGCAGCTGTAAATTGATCCGGATTTGTTAGATGAAGAAGGCGTTTACTTTTCGGCAGAGAATTTTCGAGTGGCCCTTTTTCAGGTATGGATTTATCAAAATGCACAGTTGCTGTTCTCTTTTTCATACTTCCTCTACGGAAGAGGTGCTGTAGATTTCTTGGAAATTCGTTAGTTTCTGGGAAATTAATGGTTTTGTCGAACAACACGGATTTGGTCGCTAACTTTTTAACCTGGTCGTGAGCTGGGTAATGCGTTCTAAACGTGAAAAATTTCATGTCAATGTCATGTTCCCTGTGCTTAGCTTTCCACTATGTTCTCTTAGTAGATCTTCACAGTTTGCAATGGAGCGCATTCTTTTGCGAATATACCAACATTTACCGGTAGTTTCCCTGCTATGCATTGTCTTATCAACAGCATAAGAGTTTTATGCATCGTTTCCCTGTGTAGTCACAGGTAGTAAGCACATCATACATACACATATAGTATTGTTTCCACTTATGTCTAAAACATTGTTTCTGTGAAGACGTGACACCGTGTGGTTTTTGCTTGGAACAAGATTAAAACAATGTTTGCGAGTTTCATGTTGCATTTTAGTAAAGATGGCAACTAGTTTTAAGAAAGAACAAGATGTTTTGCTTTAGGATGAGTACATTACAGCCTTTAAAACAAATTTCATATCCAACATCAATTGACATCCAAAAAAGCGTGCATCAAAGGTTTTAGCGCGATTCTCACTGAAACAGCGTATGAAAAAAGCCTTGTAAGTAAGGTCTTTTGTTTTCATGATATTGTCTAACAACCTTTTGCAAGTTTGTTAGATCATTTTTGAGAAGGTGTAGAAAAAATGAAACTAGCACTTTCACAATTTGCATCGACTTCTGATTTCCTTTCTTTTCGATCATCTGAAAAGCTTTTTTGTTGTGTTTTGTTCAGCACAGTTAATTGTTAGGCCCAGCAAAGAATGACCAGTACACTTAATAATTGTTAACAGGCCTAAATATAAGATTTGTAAATAGGGCCTTAAAGTGCAGATTTTGTTGCAGGAAAATGTGAAATGATTCAACCAGAGTAAGTTGAAGGTGCACCCCAAAGACTTGTTAACTCAACGAATAAATAAATGCCCAATAAATCAGTAACAACTCAATGTTTTTTTAACACTTATCAAAAACGTGATTTTTCTATGGATTTCCTGGATACGGAGCGTCTTTGGTTGCGTTGTAGCCTAGCTTGCAAAAGTTACGTTCAAGCCAGCAATGTTTAATTTAATAGGACTAATCATTAAAACATTTTCTGCAATTGAATCTGCAAGCATTTGTGCATCTTTTTACTGGACGTTTGTGAAATTTTACAGTTGTGAGTAGGAGGCGTATGAATTAGTTCTGCATTTGTTAACTTTGTCTTTATTTCTTATCACGTTCAATTAAAGCATATATTTTAGAAAATTCAACAATCGGACCAACCATTCTTAACTTGTGCATTAAAACACACCGCATCACCCATCTCTTAGCCCTAGGTGTAATACTGAAGGCTACCGCAGCGACATCAATATTTGTAATAATAATCATCATGTATATAGATGTGAATTTGCCATGCACATGATGTCGAGGGAAGCCTTCTTTAGTTACTAGCTATCTAGCACATATTTCGTTAGGTATTTGTTAGAATTTTAGTTTTGGATTAAATTCCTATTTAATAGACTAGCTATTTACTTAGAATTAATATTTATGTCTGTGGTTTTGCAAAGTAAGAGGCATCAGCAATGTCGCATTATTGCACAAAGTTTGGCAAGCGATGTGCCTTGCCTCGAACTTGTTCACGAAGCCACCCGCCATTGCTAATTTATGGACCAACATAAACCTGTCAATTATTTCAAGAACCTCTTCCCTTTAAATCATTCCCATTCTTTGCATACATGGCTTCGGCCGATTTTTTATTGTTACATCTTTGTCCAAACTTAGGTCGATAAAGAACAAATGATTGGCCTATTTCTTATCAGGGGGTTCCAGTCGGCGATCTTTTGATTAATTATTTTCTTGTGTTTATAGGAATTAGAGTGTTGAGTCAGTGAGGAGTACCCCCGGCTTTTCTGTGACCTTGCTTAGAACTTCACTCTTCCCTGGCTTTTATTTGCTTTTTCAACTTCTCGACTTAAGGACTGACCTTAGTACCATTAAATACAAAGTAGTTCAGACCTCCACATACACAAGAATTCCTTTTGTAGATATTTGCGTCTTCAAAAATCTCTCCAGCTGCCCCGCTTCCATTTCTCGTATCCCTGGAAATTAGGGCCTACTCTCAACTCTTGGATCTCATCGTGGTTGTTGTTGTTCTAATTCATTAGATTATCATTTGAAACGTGAGTTGTGATTGGCGCTGTTCCCGTACCACGTGATGTTTTGCCACGTTTAAACTATTTAAAGCGCAAGAACCCATCCAACTACAGATTGATCGTTACTTAGCATGTAAAAAAAACAGAGAGTTTTGAGATTAGTTTAATACCAACATTGTGACAGCTAATTTATTATATCCAGTGAGGTTAGTTCGCTGTATAATCAATATTGCATAATAATATTAATAGATGCATTTGTTAGAAAGTTTCCATTAACCGTTTTGGACACAACTTTAATTATGAGAAGTTAGAGCATCAATTTGGTAGAGGGTTAGTATCCCTTCGATTATCGTCTAGTTTTTTTCATTTCAAGTTTGTGTTTAAGCACTGGTTATTGTTTATTGTTATTCTGGATTCATATTCTTGCACAATTTTGGTTATCAGTTATGCGGTATTGGATTTCACACGAGTGTTTATAAGTATTATTTGTAGCTTTTGTAAATGTGAAGACATTGGGTGAAGTAATATGCATTGAATTCGCCTTTTCTTGCTTCCTTCTCTGATCCAATTGGAAGGGGGTAGGGGCTTGGCGTATAGAGTTCTTCAAATTTATTATTTTTCTCAGACTTGAAATATTCAATCTTAGTTACTTATGACCATAAATATGTCATTGATTAAAGATGATAATGTCTCTGAGCCGAAAAAGCAGGGACCTTTATACTGAGTACGCAATAGCAGATTATACCTCCAACTTGATTGCATTGCTTCACTACAAACATTTCTCTTCCTTCCAAGTTACTGACAGGATTCCATTGTCTACAAATTTGGAGTGGGGGATATGAAATAGGGGTACCAAGGGAATGCTTGTTCGTATATGCAAGTTCTAAAGACGCACCCTGCCATTTTAAGGCTTACTGGAAGTTTCGAGTTATTTTGATGAATTTTAAAGTCACATAATGCCCTTTTACTAACCAATCCAGCTCTGAATCTTAATCTCAAAGTATCAATGGGCCAAGAACTCTTTACGTAAAAGATTTCGAAACAAATAACTCTGATTACAGGTAGCAAAAATGTTAGGTGGGGCCAAATTTTGACTGTTTGGACGTTTGTATACAACGTAGGTTTCCACTAACGATAGTTCTAATTCCAGAGCCATTGATGAATGAATCACCCATTTGAGAAGTTTTGTCTCCATTTAATTTTGAAATTAAACGATGATTAGAGTGTTAAACGAACTAAATACATATTTCAATATTACATGAGGCTATTTAACTATACAACGCCATTATATGAGAACGGTTCTCTATGTTGTCCATCGGTATACCATCATTGACTCGGCTTTTCCGACTCCGTTCCAACAGTCGGAGCTCAAACCATCCCTAGCGTAGTTTATTTCGCTTTCAGGGCCATACCAACATTCTCCATAAAACTCGATGGCAAAGATCTACAAAGGTAAATGAAAAGAGCATTGGTGAGATCAGATTAATCAGAAGAATAGTCAAAGCAAATGAAGCAATCTCCAGACAGCACTTCATAACGGAGTCTTGTTCTAAAAGTTCTAAAATAGTACGATAAAAATTGTGCCATTTTTTGTTACCTACCTGTCTCTAAAACACCAATATACTCAACAAAGTATACAAAGGTAGCACATCAAAAGTGCTAATCTTATGGTCCAAGAAATCCCTGAAAGTTGAACAAAAGTAAACGTCTTGTATATTTTTAAGCAATATCTTCATATCCACATTCCCTCCTATCCTTTAGAAATAGCCTCCGAATCGCGCAGTGTGGACTGGAGAAGCTTTTTCCATCAGGAAATAATTCCGGACATTTTAGCAAATTTCGGACAACTTATGTCCGGAATTGTATAGATACCCGTAAGAAAACGCAGAAAATGCCATTTTCTCTTCACGAACAACAAACTAGATTTTTAAAGTTAGTCCTCACCGTGTAGTTTAGTGCCTTCGCCTGCATTGCACAATCAGCAATGGTTTTGGTCATATCTGCCCAGTTGATCTGTTCCCTATAGCTCACAAACTGTGGAAATGGACGTTTTCCATCAACTGAGCCTTCATCTTTGTAGCAACCTATTTCTATCACTGCAAAGAAAGGTAGGACATTAATAATTGACCAAGGTTTGTTAATAGGTGAAAATTGCAATTTAATAACATCTAATAAGTTCATGATAAAGCTGGTACATTAGATATTGCAAATGAAAAGAGTTATGATTGATCTCGATAGGTCAGTTGTGGGGCTATAGTCTTGAATACTGCAATGAAGAGGTAGAGAGCCAGGTTGCATGCATGCATTTCTAATCATCTAAACTCCCGCCCTTTAATCAAAGTTGACTTAAATTTTTCTCAAGTAGAATAGACATCAGCAATTAGCGCCGGAGGCTGTGCAAGATCTTGACATCACCTGTACAGGATTTTATTTCTCAAAGCTATTGTGCGATGATGCCTTATATAATCAACACGATGCCGAGAAATAGTGTGTATTGAATCAGAAGCTGGATGCATCAACTCGGCACAGCAAAATGCAGTTCATTGCAATGACAGCAGAAATGCAGTATCATTTCCTTACCGCAACACGTTTCCTTGCTAAAACTCAAAGCCAGTGTTTCCAAACTATTCGAAATTATTGTGATTTTTGTCCCCACTAAGGTGTGGTACATTCAAGGCAATACCGTTAGAGAGACGGTATGGCTCATAGAAGGGTTAGCGATAGAGTCCAATATGTCATAACTGTCAGTATGTGTTTACATGTAATGAGGGTCACTGTTTGCCAAGTTTCATTATCTGCTTACTTGTATGTAAAAAACTGTATGGTATTAGAAGTTTACACACCATGTGGTTGAGGCTTGGCTGTGGTTAATGCATTTTGCTCATCCACCACGGTTGATCCTGGAAAAACAACAATGAATGATACACTGCATGATTTCTTGCGTACTGTACAGTCAATTCACAGAAAATCAACAACAACAACAAAGTGGTGCAACAGCAACAGCATAAGCAGCAGCGAACCTGTTAAATTGCAGGACCCATCTCTGAAGATTACGTCATCAATAGCGATATCACCACGAAAACCAATGCCTCGCTCTCCCTCAAAGATGATCTGAAATTTGGAACAGATGCAAAGAAGCGATTAACTTGATATTCTGGATAGCATAGGAAGTCAACATAACACGACTATCATAATTGTAAGTAACATTAAACCTTGTAATTTTCTTCTGGCCTAAGTGAGATCTTCGCTTCCCTCCATTGGTCCCCTTGGTCACCAGCCTTTGTAAACAGCGTCACCTTTGTTTTTGTAGTGTCTCCTTCGAAGAGGACCCTCAAAGAGCCTATACTGTCTCCATACATGTGATAAAAGAAGGACAAGCATTTCTCTTCCCTGCTTTCAAACAGTTTGCTAATAAGACGTCCGTTGCACCCCTGTATTGCTGGTGACGACGCTTCGAGGTACAAGTAATAACCTAAAGCAAAAGGTAAACATTCGATCACGTGTCTCTTCAAGGTTTACTGTATTAATACATATAGCCGTGATGAGACTCGTTTCATTGCAACTACATGGAATTTGAGTGAGATACTATATTGTTGTCATTTTTGTTGTCATTGTTCTAGTTACTTGTCGTTCTACACGAGTAAACATACATGCATTGGATTATGGGTCATTCACTTTAAAGGAAACCTAGCCATGATTGGTTATATTAAAAAGCGCTTTTCTGCTTCCAACTGTTTCCCTAGTTAAGCTTAACTTATAGACTCTATGGATTCAAATCCATTGATAATCTGAAAGCATAGCCCCCCTGTTATTTCCTATTAACGAGCCTAGCTTTTTGCAACATCACTTCAGTATAATGGCACTTCGAAGATCATAGATCGATTCACAAATCATATGTTACCAGCGCCCGACGTGTGGTCGTGATTAGGCCCTGTGTATTTGCTTGGTGTCATTCCAAGCTTTCTGCGCCAACTGTACCCTTCGCTGTTCGTCGAGTCGTTTCTCCAATGACAAAACCCATCACTGTCAAACTCACAATCATCTGGACCTACAATAAACAGAAAGGAGGCCATGAAAGATGCCTGCACAGCTAAGAAAAGTTGTTGCATGAAAAGGAATTAAGCCATTATTTCAACCTTGCTGTGCTATAAAGCTTCTTAAGAGTTAATGCCTTTCTTTCTTTGAGGAAATCTATCAAGCAATTAAATACTGCTGTTGAACTTTAGGCCCAGCTCTAATTATAATATACATAAGTAGCTAACAAAAGTCTGCCTTTATTGCTTCGTGCATTAAGACACGAAGTGCTTGCTGCTCACACATACCAAGGTTACATGTTCTCAGTTTACATTTCTGCACATCCGTTGATTCTCCTTCGCAGAGTGATCCATCATACTGCGGGGTAGGATCATCACATTCCCTAGCTCGCTGCTGAACCCCATAATCGCACGTGACTGAACACGGTGACCAAGGTCCCCAGGGTCCCCAATGTCCATTGATAGGAGCTGTAGGAAGACAACAGTGTAAAAGTACAATACAAGGAATGCATCCACGTGCCTTCTATGAATGATGCATTTCGAAGGTGTTCTGATTCTGGAATTCCATGTTTTCATTGCAATTTCTGAGATTAGCAAGTGGAGTTCTAGGATATTAGGAGTACTTTTCAAACCTTGCGAGTCACCTGTGAAATTAAAATCTCCACCGCAAGCATTCAGCAGACACCAGAAAGGGTTTGTTCAGTTTTATTTTTATCTACGTTCTTAAATAAAGACTTATTAGACAGCGTGCAGTCGGGAATCAATTATACTGGCATGAAGATAAATATCTTTCTCGAAAAGAACTCGGGTTTGATTTTGTAGAAATATATGAACTCACTATTACTAGTATTTCATTTTGCTTATCCACCGCTATGGGAAACCAAAAAGCAGCTTAATTATAAGAATGGGGACGTTACACTTAGAGGTTTCCTCGCAAACGCTTTAACTCAGAAAAACATTAGGCTAATTTTCAAAGCAACGTGGGAGATACCGTAGCATTCTGAGGCATCTTTCCTGCATTCCAATGTCTCTGTTTGGATGCCATAGTGATTCGCTCCCTCGCACGTGCTTGCATTGCTGTTCCTGCAAAATCTTTGACGGGTCTTGAAACAGTCACTGCTGCATGGACTGAACCCACTCCACGTGCTCCAGCCGACTGTCTCTGTGTCTACGGGGAATGAGATTTTTTATAGCGAAGGCCTTTGCATGTATTTCAATAGGTGCAGAAAGAAGCCGGGCAGGCACAGTTGACGTTGAATTTGACATTTGACCTTTGACTTTTGACATTTGACTTTTGACATTGATCTAGCTTCTAGCACTACGTGTTGTCTTTCAAAACGATCATGGAAACGATACATTTATTCGTTTTTAAAGAAGAAAATAGAGTAATGGCCATAACGAGTGTACAATTGTGCTCCCGGGATTTTGGTTCTGTTAATTATGGGTTTGGCGATATACCCTTCACGTTGTCAATGAGATGTGTGTAGTAATGAAATAAATAATGGACACGCTAAAAGGACAGTAAGCTAGACAGATTTGGAGTTGACCATGTTTAGTTTGTAGTTTACATATTTTCTCTGTAACTTCGGTGTTGTTTTGGTTATTGGTATATTTATTGCTATAATTATTGTTTTTGCTGGCATTAAAACACTCTAAGGTTTTAAGTTGGTTCTTCGAGAGGATTTCCTATCATTTGGAGTCTCTGAAAGGAATCGATTAAGACAGTCCTTTGCATAATGATCGTTACAATTCGGACTTAGGTAGACCACTTCCTGGAAGTTCAATGTGGCTCATGAACGCCTCGTTCTAACAAGTGGATCTGGGTTTGCAAACTAAAACCAAAACAGGAAAACCAAATGCTTTATGTGAACGAGGTTACATCGTTTGGCGCCATTAGGGAAAGACAATACCTTGCTTGACCACAAAAAAGCCAGGTGAATTATTATGAAGAGAATTATTGAAAAAACCAGGCAGTTTGTCTCGTGGCTACTAAATTCTTCAGTATGAATTTGAGGCCAAACTTGTTTATCCATGTAGCTTTCAGTTGAAAAGTCATCTATATTTAGAGGAATCCTTAACCTTCGGCTTTTCGCAGAAACCTTAAGTATTGCATTCACATTTCCCTGTCTTAGTACGTATAAACATTCAAGATTTTTTGATCATAACGAGACATCATTATCTGGCAACTGTATATTCGTTTGTTCGATGTTGTGTAGTCTTAGCCTTTGTTTCTCACAGTATGACGTAATATCAGAGGTTTGTAAATGGGGTTGATCAGAAATTATGTTTTAATCGACCAAAGGTGTGCTCCAATTTCCGCAATCTACCTAAAATCAACCTTAAATCTGATAAACATTGCTTTCTTGTAACTGAGAACAACGCTGATCCAGCTTACTTGCGCAGTCATAAAGTGCATTGAGTTGGACTGCATCCAATTCACTCATCTCGGAGGCAACACCCAGTTTGACGGTCGTGTCCTTGATTGCTCTCATCGTATCTTTGCCATTTTTAGTAAACGCTTTTGAACCATAGTGCATAATGCTTGAGTAATCATATTGGACTCCGAGGATGTCTGCTTCTTGGTGGGAATACCTCTGGAATTGGCTCTTTTGCTCTGCAAGTGAATAGGATTGTCAGTATAGTGAGCATGTGACGTCATTAACAGCATACCATCGAATTGAGAATCCCCCGCGCTATTCTGCAATGCCACGCGGGCATAGCTTCACGCGGGCACAGCTTCACCCGGGCACAGCTCCACGCGGGTTCCGTGAAATGGCAGTAGCTTTAACGCCTGGTAATCAGTCGATTATATATGATATGTATATGTACTCTGCTATATTACTCTACACGTATAAATACTGCAATAACAATTGCGAGAAACAGTGTAACCAAAATTCTTGCATATTCAAGTACTTTTCCTCCAACTCACTATGGAGGATGCAAATGTCGGAAAATGACCAAAAGCTGACAAAATGAAAAGCTAGTCACGTTTCGAAAACACTCGAGGTCATTTCCCGACGTCCGCACGAAAAAGTATGCGAAAACTACGATTCTGCGGTTCCTCGCAATTGTGAAGTTTTGCACCACAAAACATTTGTTTACAAGTACTGCTATGTTGCTCCGACTGCATGGCTCGAACTGACTCCCAGACTAGTGCTGTCCAGATTTTTTTTGCCGGGCTTCAATGCTCTTTAAAACTTTCAATTTTGAGCCTCAGATTATTCTTCTATTATCTTAAATCTTTTCTGAGGTTTTGCTTTACCATAAATTTCAACAAGAACAAACATATATGTATATATATAAATATACATATAACCTATATAGAGTCAAAAGTGACAGTTGCTTTGCTTTGGGAGAAAACTCAGCTTAAGGGGAATTTTTTAGTCTTCATGAAGGTTGAGCCAGGCATTGCTTTTAAATTGTTCTTAAATTCTAGCAATTTTGAGCCTCAATACACGTTTTTTTTATTAAAACCGGTTCATAAGAAACCTAATACTAGAGCCCCAAAAATTTAGAAACTTTTAGAACAAAATCAATATTTTTAGGACACCCCAAAAAAATAAGATGACTTTCTGAGCCGGAAAATAATGCGTACCGAGTGTCTCGGTAATAATACAAAAATAATACAACAATTTAAGCACATATGCACACATTCTTAAAGCCTTAAATCTTATATGAAATTGTGTTTACTGCACTTATTTTCCTCCAAAGGGCCTGTATGTATATTGAGTATACGTATATGCATATATGTTTGAACGTTTATATGAAAATACGTTTGCAAACCTTCGTCGATATTTTCCCAGAATATCTCAATGTATTGGTCCCTATCCGGTCTGCTTTGCTCATGCCAAAACCCAAGCGCATGCAGTACTTCATGTATCATGGTTTCATGCATCAGGCATCCGTTTCCTAGTGAAATCTCTTGGAAGCCAGGCCTCCAGTACAACTTGCCAACAGACGACCAACATCTATAATCAACAAGATATGCTTTCAACAAAATGCTTTTCGTAAATGTAAGAGCAGCCACAGTACTCTTTAGCGTTTCTTTAACAAAAGTATCAGGTCAGAAGAGGCTTTATTTCCTCTTATCTAATTTGTTGACTAGGCCTCTCTATGAAGGCAAAATATCGCTTCTCTCAGTGCCAAGATATTTTTACAACATAACCTGAAAGGATTTCCTCACTTATTTTGCCTTAACATGCACGGCTTAAAATCATTTTCAAGAAATACTGCCTATCATCCTCAACCATGGCATCATGGGATAGGGTGGCCAGGCCCCTCCAACGTTCCCTATCTTTCTCCCTAGTATGCTCTAACTATGTAATCATTTTCAGATGAGTGCACTTTAGGCCCCGCGGCGTTATCATAGTAGTCGAGTTTCCTAATCACTCTTGTGCTGCGGCCCCAAGTCCTAAGTTTAGATGGTCTTAGTCACAGAATCACAGACTTATGTGTCATAATCACTCGGATACTGTGCCATTTAGTCCTAGGTTTAGATGTGCTTAATCATAGAATCACAAATGATGATTTCCAATCATTCGGCTTCTCTGGCCAACAGTCCTGGGTTTAAGTGGCTTTAATCATAGAATCACAAATGATGATTCCTAATCACTTGGCTTTTCTGGCCAACAGTCCTGGGTTTAAGTGGTTTTAATCATAGAATCACAAATGATGATTTCTAATCACTTGGCTTTTCTGGCCAACAGTCCTGGGTTTAGATGGTTTTAATGTATAGAATTATGATTACTAATCACTTGGCTTCTCTGACCAACAGTTCTGAGCTTAGGTGGTTTTAATCATAGAATCACAAATGATGATTCCTAATCACTCGGCTTCTCTGGCCAACAGTCCTGGGTTTAAGTGGCTTTAATCATAGAATTATGTGTCCTAATCACTTGGCTGCTGATGCCCTTAGTCTTGGGTTTAGGTTGTCTTAATCACAGAATCACAATATCTCTAGGCTGCTTATGCTCTAAAAATGGAACATTTTTAAAATTTGTTTTAAAAATGTTCGGAAGCTTCTTTGAGCTTAAGGGCGTTGCATCATTTACACACATTTAAGAACGAAATTCAAGAAACCCGAAACTCAAGATACAAATGTGAAATTTTCACTTAACTAATTCTTTTGATTCTAGTAATAAATCAGACGTTCCCTAGATACTTTCCTTGCCTTGCTTATCAAGCTTGTCATCTTTCAATCAACATTTCTTATGTTCCCTCAATGTTCGGCGAACTATCATCATGTTGAATATTAAAGAAATTCCGCCTTTGAGGAAAATCTTTGCAACCGCAAGGCGGCTTTAAACTAATAATCCAAGTAATTTTTAACAGGAAAGAGGGGAGAAAATGTTCTCGAAAGGAAAAATGTTTATTGTCTAGTTTTGCTTAATTCTTTGTGTTGGTTATTTTCTGTGCATTGTTTACGTCATTGTTCCTTTAACAATTTTTTCATATAATTATGCCCGTTTACAATATGTTCAACTGATGCGCAACCCTTTTATTCAAGCAAAATTTTATTAGCTTTACATCTAAACTTATCTTTTAACATTCTACGTATTTCTTGTTCTTTGACTTCGTTTTCAATGGTAACATATTTCCCATACATTAATCAGTCTAGGGACAAAGAATACAATTGCATTTATTTAGAAAACCCTCATGATGGTTTAGTCACGATGAATCTCAACCAATTCTTCTATCTTCTACATCCTTATTCTATCTTCTACCCGTTTGATCTATCTTCTACCATTTTATTCTATCTTCTAAACCCCTTTTCCATCTTCTAACCCCTTTTACATTGTCTACCCATTGATTCTAACTTCTACACCCATTTTCTCTCTTCTACCTCCATACCCTATCTTCTAATTCTCCTTCCGCTCCTCGAACCTCTTATTTGTCTCCTACTCTGCCTTCTAGAACCCCGTTTCATTCTTGCAACCCTTTATTATATCTTTTTACCCCTCATTCTGTTTTCTCCACCCTTACCTTGTCTTATTGATCCTTTTTCCTCTCTTCTGCCCCCCCCCCATTTTCCACTTAATCTCACTCACTTACTCAATGTTCCAACCCCCTTTTCTCTCTTCTAACATCTTTTTCTGTCTCCTAGCCTTTTTCTGTCTTCTGCTCCTTTACTTCATCTTCTAGACCCCCTTTTCTCTCTTCTATCCCCTTTTCTAAATCTGATCAATTAACAAGAGTATTACCCTGCTATACAACCCCAAATTAGCTAGGTGCAATTCCATGTATATTGACCCGTGACAGACAAAGTTTTTATCCCGTCTATCTCATCAATTCTGCAATTGACACAGCCTTATTCTAATTAGCTTCCAAGTAAAAATAATACTACATACCCAGCTCTTCTAACAAAGTAAACCCAGTTTTCTTCGTTTGTTCTTTTTACAAAACGAATACATGATTTGGAAGAGATTTCGTTAAATGCAGCTTCGATTGCAAATACAAAATTTTCTGTAAGGGAAACATCATGGTTTTCAATGTTTAGCGTCACTTGGAGTGAAGAGTTAGAGATAATAGAAGGAAGTAAAAAACGTCCTATCGAACATGTCACAACAATGGGAATGGGGGGAGGGGGGAAGCACCCCCTCAAAATGTTTAGGAAGGGGCTCTTTTAATTCTTCTGTATCGAACAGCATAGCATTGGCAGCAATCAAAAGATCTTTAGGAACGTAGAGATGTTAGAAACGTGACGAATTTTTAGAAAAAGCAAGGAAACTGAATTCAAGGTGGGAAATTCGTTAAACGTGAACATGGCATATTACTTCTACGTGAATTACTTTGCTGCCTAAAAAAAACCTAAAGTTGATAGTGGAGAGTGTTAAGTACAAACAGAAAATCTTCGCCATTGAATTAATGATCAAAATGAAGAAACTTATGGAATTAATGAAGGAACTGGATATCAAAATGCTAAAACATACCTAGTTCGTCTGAAACTTGATACGGGACGATGCCTGATTGCCAAAGCATTCTTCGGTCCCTAATAGCATCACGTTTGACGTTGCCGGGCACTGAGCGAGTTCCTATTGGCACTACGTCATTCCTGTCGTTGAGGTTGATGTCTCCTTCGAAGAGGTTGGTCAGGTCGTTGACTGCAAAAGACGTGATTACGTGTATACACTGGCGTGAGAGTAAACAATGGAACGCTTTGGGATACACTGGGTTCTAGGCACATGAGTTGGTAAAATCAATTGCTTTGCTTCTTCGGTCATAAACAAACAGTTTCACATTAAACTTTTGTCAAATAGCTCATATCGATGAAAAATAGATGCACTACCTAAGAATATTTGATATTGTAAAAAAATAACTTCACATTAGTTTGTAGGACATGTGTCTTGATTATTACTTTTCATTGCTGTTCTTTTTGTCAATTTATCACTATTATTTCTGTTATCGTTACTTTTGTTTTTGTTTTTTCAGTTACTATGGCTATTATTATTCATATTATCATTACACTTTATATTTTTTCACAGCTACTACTAATATTATTTTAATGGCTGTTATTATTAACACTATCGCTATTATTGTGTGTTTTTGTTGATCCTTTATCAACTGTTGAGCTTACAGATTATCCTCTCATTTTTTGTCTATTTGTTTCTCAGCTGTTTTCCTTCCCACAATTCAAGTAGCGCTTAGTCATCCAATTCAGCGTTGATTCTCATATAGAACAAACGTTTTCCATTTTTTTGGTTGGAATAGATTAACAGAGAATTCCCTATAGTATTTTGTGCTAACCGGTCAAAATGACAGCAGAATTATATACAAGCTTGTTTCAATGAAATGAACTACCAACAACAGTATTTGGCCTATCGTGAGCGAATAATCTTCGAATAATGATATACTAGATTGCTTGGGAATATGAAATACCTTTCAAAGATAAAGAAGACATTGAGCTAGGGGAAATATTGAACATATGATGACCTCAAATTAACGGAGTCTAATTGTAGAGAACGTACCTCAACAATAAATTCAATTTGAAATTAAATCTCTAGTGATGTGAGGTACTGCTTAGCTTCGTAAATATTCCTCGAAAGAACCAAAAGAGTTTTATCGTCTGCTTGTAATTCTTGTAGTATAGCTAACAGTAGTATGATAGTAGCTTACATGAAGATCCTATAAAATTTTGATACAAGTGAAAAATTTCTTCCTACTGTTTTTGAAAAGCTTTCGCATATGTTTTCCCTATTTCATTTAGAGTGGTTATTTTCTAAAACATCTCCCACTAAACCGGTAGAAACATAATTTATACCTCTAAATAGGCCTTTTTGTGATACCAATTGCCTTTCAATCGTTGAAAAAATCGTCCTTCACAGAACGCAATACGAGAGAGGCAATGAAAACACTTACCTTCGTTAACATTGGCGATTATGTCCATGGTTGCAAGGTCTCTGATTGGATCATCATTTGAAAGGAACTCTGAGAAAGGCCAAACAAGGTTAACTATTCAGTAGCAAGATTAAAATATAACTTTTGAAGGTTAATTGTTTTGAATAGATTAGATGAAAAGACTACGCCACCGATAAGAAAGGGCAGGCCATACGAACAACCGCAACATAATGTTTAAGGAAATCTGCACGTGTTCAGAGAGACAGGAACAATACTGTATATATCGAATGATGGCAGTGAGCTTAACGATAGCTTGTTTGTTTCTGTCATTTTCGTCAAAGCTTATATTTATGAATAATCTTGAGCGAGTTACCGCTACAATGAAAAAAATCAAAATAATTTTTTCTTTTTAAACATCTTTTTGTTTTGCATTTCTTTCAGTTCTATATCTCTCTCAACTGTCATGCCTCGGATGACGTTGGTGATCTTGAATTTCAACTTTTACGTGTTTTTGGTGGTCCCTATAAAATCACGTTCAGTTACATGTACTACACCTGCTTGCATCTTGACTAAAATCTTACAATATTGCATGAAAATATACCTATAAAGCTGTGCAAATTTTCGCTTCAGTCCCCATTTGGTGACCATTACGTATGTGGGACGAATGTGGTCCAGCTCAGCATTGCCGTTTTGTAGAATAGCCCAAAAGGCTTTAAATGAAAAGGCAAAACTAAATTTAAGGCTTTATGAAAGTATTGAGGCGGGGATTTTGTTCAAGGAACAATGTATTGACAAAATTTCAAAAGCGAGATTCTTCTACTTCACTTTAAGACTTGAAAAACGTTTCGATAAAAGATGTCTTAGCTATAAGAGAAAACTTTACTTGCCTCGATTTAGACTTCCACTTGGTAACTGATTCGTCTGTTGTGCTACATAGAGTACCAGGAGTAGGTAAGCTGGAAACATGACAGAGTTCACGTTGGCGGAATGCAGCGATCCAACACAGAGTTCTTTACCACGACGTAGATCAGGAAGCTCAAACACACGAGAGCTGTATCCAGTCGAAGTTTTTATAGATCAACTCAATGAAGCTCGTTATTGTGTTGATATTGACCAAACATTAAAAGGAAGGTAAATCTTCCAGCGCCAGTTCTGGATAAGGACATACACCAATGTCAATAAAGCAACGAAGTATGCATGAAATGACTGTTAAATTTGTATCAATGCACGGCGTCTATTTCTGTTGAAAGATGAAATGACTATTATGCGTGACTCAATAGACGTGAATTGTTGTTAGTGGTTTGCCAACACGCAAAAAAGTCTCAAAAAGATTTGCTTTGATCGCCAAAAGTTTTATTCAAAAGAGAAACAACTCCCTATAAAAGATATTTCACAACAAACCTAGGTTATGATTCAACTAGAATGTGCCAGTTTTCGTGGGCATTTACAATTTGTTTTCTTAGTATGTTTTGATGCCATGGAAGCATAAGGCAACAGGGGATTTCGATTGTATACCTGATTGGTGGTCCGTAGAGAATCGGCGCTGTCTTTTGGGAACATGCATGGAACTTCAATCATAATAGAACCACTTTCTTTCTTTTCTTTTCTCTTAGGAGACAGTTCTCAACGGGGGACAAGTTTTGACATAGAGAGACTTCAAGCCTGACTTGCTACAATTGTACATTTAAGCATTCATTTTTCAGTTTCCCAAGCATCGCGTGTGCCCCAGTAATTTTACACTTCTCGACCACTGTAGGGAAAAGAAAAATCCAAAAAATCATTTTCTTTAGAAGGTAGAATTAAACAGAATTTTCGGACACTTTCTTCCCTGGAAAGATCAATTTTAGAGCACCTTTTATAAGAGCAGATAATTTTCTCATAACTTTTGCACAAGCAGGGGGCATTATGAACAGGGTGTTGTGCAGAAAATTGTTGTGCCGTCTGCGGCTAATGAGCTCTTAGGGTCAAATGAAAGGTCAAAAGGTTAAACAATTGGAATACCACGCCCAAAAATTACCTAGATTTCGTACTAGTTTCTATATCGGACCAAGCAACATAGTGCTGCAATCGAGTCCATGCCAGCATAAACAAAAAGCAAGGCATTTATTCCTATGTGATTTCAGCACCATATTTTACCAGGGAGGGGTGGAGGCATGCTCAATTCTCTCCAAAAATTATACTCGCTGTCGTTGAAAAACCAAGAGTCTGGATTGGCCGTTTAGAGTCACTGTAGACATGGTTCTTGCTAATGCTAAAACACGTATGCATACAGTAAAAAGGTTTGCCAAACTTTAATCTGCGCACTTCAAACAAGTTGGCACCACTTTTCTAAGTATGAATGGGGAAACGAGTTGACATTGAAAAACGAAAGAAGAAATCCCACGTCTTATTCAGACAAAATGTAAAAAGTACTTGTTTACACAGCTTCTGGTGTTCCTTCGAAGTATTAAAAAGCAGCTTATTCAATGGCATTCTAGTGTCCTTTTTCAAAATAGATTTTTCATGATCAAATATTGGCTATTAAGAAAGTCATTACGGATGGCTAATTGACATTTCAAATAGCAGATGTTACAGTTAGCAAATGGACCTTGGACGTTTTCAAACAGATTAATCCCACACATATCTGGCTTCTGTTGGATATTCATCCGCTTCTGAAACGTAGACTGTAGACATATCTATTTCGATGAAGATTTGTTACAGATCCGAAATTAATGTCAGACCTACGTATATAATCTGACCAAGTCTTGTTGTATCAATGACGGTTATAATGCTTCGATCAATGAAAGTAACTACGGGATCCTGTACATTACATTTGAGAAAGTTTCGATGAAATTTTGATACTACCATATGCGAAAAACGCAGCAGGATTGCACTCGTCCTGCCTAGGCCATCATAAAACGCCCATTTAGCCTCAAGTGCATGCATAATTCTTTAAAATCGCTCAAGAAAGTAATTGCACTTAATAACAAGGGTTAAGTTCTCATTTGTACTTAAATATCTTCTAGCACCAGTTGTATTCAGGGTTCAAATCATTTTCTTTTGGTTTCCCTGCTATTTTTTATTACCCCTCGCGGGTTTACACATTAGGTAGCGGTAGTTTGTCTAATTAGCCAGTATCTCAAGTAGGCTCTTCCAAAGTCCCTTAGTCAGCATTGCTGAAGTTAAAGTTCAGGGGCGCATCTAAGGGGGGGGAGGTCGTGGGGGTTACAACCCCTGCCCTTTTTGGCAAGGAAGTGAATTTTGCCATATTCTCATGGAAACCAATGTCTTTATGCCCCATTTCTACCACGAAACCCCTGCCCTTAAAATATCCTAGTTGCGCCCCCCGAAGTTTCACGTTTTTTCAACCTCCAGAGTTGCCAAATAAAAGTTGTCAAACCCAGAAAAAGGTTACTAAGAGAAACGGACAATATTGCTAGAGAAGTCAGTTGATATAGATGGTTAGGGAATTAACAGAATAACTCAATCAAAACGACAAACAAAGAAGAAAGGAAAAGACAAAAACAAGATGAAGAAGAAAAGAAAACAGAGAAATAGAACGAGAAGTCAAAATAAAGACGAAAAGAAAAATAAATGGAGCGAATGGATTTCAGAAATAGCTTGTACGCAAGAATAACCAATGAAATTCTGATAAACATATAAACTCGAACATTACAATAAATTGCTGTTAACGATTCTAGTTGTTATTGTAATTAATTCAAAAAGCCATAGGGCGATCTCGTGAGGTTATGGATGCACCAACGAATGCATAAGTTCGCCCAGGTTTATCCACCATAGTGGAGCATAAAGTGAATTTACATCAGTGTGACTTCACTAAGTGCGTGAAAATTTACAATCACTAAATATGCCGCTTGGAAAACACGCGGGTATCCCGCATATTCTGCGAGGGCAACAATCACTTCAAAAAGGGATTAATAATCTTCTCCTCCAAAAATTGCTCTGTGAACCGCAGATGATCTCCATCCGATGCAAGGAAGTGCAATTTTCCGGCCTTGTCCATTTCTTGCAAGCCAAGCAGATCCTTCAAAATTGAAATACATTCGTCTTTAAACCTTACGTCATTAAAACCTTTTTAATCATAGTCTGTGCTAAAGGTTAGATCATTGCGAATATTACAATATGAAAAAACGCAGTTCAGGAAACACCAACAGTAATAACAACAACAACAACAACAGCAATAACAGCAACAACAACAGAATGACAGCAACAACAGCAACAAGAATGGCATGGAATTAATTAAATTTAAGAAACATTTTGTATATCCGTTTTTTCATGTAAAATATAAACACTTGAATGCACATTGGCACTTGAAAGAATTTGAGCGCCTAAAAGAAACTACGCTTCGAGGATATAGAATCGCTTAAAATCCACAGCGTCGGTGATCGTAATGACAGTGTAACTTACTTTCTTGTACAGTTCTGTTTCTTGCAAGTGTTGAGTAACTTTGGCCTGACCAGGAACATAGTAACCAAACCACTGAAAAACGAAATAAAACTTTTTCTTGACAAAGGAACACAAAAATGCATAACACGTAGAAAATTCTATCGTTCCACGATATTTGTGAGTGAGTGAAGTTCAGTTGATACCAACACTGGTACTAACAGAGACCAGGGTACTAATCTCCAAACACACAATAGGTTCGAAATCGCAAACAATAGGTTCGACACGATGGTATTGTTCCCAAACAATAGTGTTATTGTTTTGCCATCAATTGAATTATTTGCTTTTGGAAGTGCTGTCTTTGTTCTATTCTGTTCTGGGATTAATATACATTCAGGTGTGTATGACAGATGTTTTTTTCTGGATTAAGAGTGAGCAACAGTCATCGCAATGAGTTAGGTGGCTTAACGTTAGATTAGGATACGATTAAACTCAAACAAATGGCAACTCAATAGTAATTTTTAGCGGAACGTGGGCAGTTAAGTGCTTTCACGATTCAAGGAGGTTTTTGTAGCAGCTAAAGGGCAGGTGTGAAATTGTTTTTGCTACAGAAACGAACCTCGCTTTCCCTTGGGTCAACCATCGTATCCTTTAGGAACTTAACCATCACAAAGTTCTTCAATTTCATCAAATTTGTCTTGTAGCTTTGCTTGAACTCCTGTGACGAAATGAAATAGTTAAACACCTAAAATGCTAAAATGAAGCGGATTTGTATCTTTATGTAATATGGAGGCGAAAAACGTGTCTCCCATATGCATGCATGGTCTCCCAGGGGCACGTATGACTTTCAATTGCTGTTACATATCCTGGCATACCAACAACCATAAAAGGCAAGGGTCAGTTCTTAACGATAATCTTCATTATCAAAGCCTAAAACCTTTCTTGCAACAAACTCTAAATAACCACTGTATGTCTAAAACCGCTTTCTAGAAACATAACAGCCAGGTCCCAAAATGGTGAGAAAGCTTGGCTTATTGAAAACTGACAATCACAATTAACCAAAAGATATTCCTATGTTTGTAGTTCTATATTTGTTTTCTGATTTGTGATACCAAGCTCATTCCTTGTAACAAATCTGTATACAGCCTTAATTGATAAATTAACAAAAACTTCTACCAGTTTATCTGAAACGTCGTGTTTCCTCATAAAAATACCTCAAAAGACCTTTTTTATATTCAAGCATTTCAAATTCTGTTTCAGTGAAGGTAACATGTGCATCGAATTGGCGCAAAAAGACGAAGATAAAAAACACTGGTTAGTCAAGTTTGTATTCTTTAGATTCTTCAGTCGCTACTCAGAAGTTCGATGATTAGCCAGTTTCTATTTACTAACGTAGGCCGACAAAGATTATGGTTCCGAATCAGCGACAAAATGTTTTATGGCACCGCTGCCATAAGGAAATGACGTGGTCCAAAGGGATGACCTTTCACATAAGTAGTCCAACGTGAGCCCAATTTGATGAGGTTATCGTTCGATAAAATAAAAACAATTTCAAAACATCAAAACACTACGTGTCGAATTTGGCAGGCTATTAATTGTTACATCACGTCATGTTGATTCATCTTCTCTCGCTCCTCAGCCTTAACATTACCATCTCCGTTACGTCATCATTTAAACATTCTTGTACATTTAAAATCATAGTGAACTTGGTTGAGTAAAATTAGTCACAGGCAGAGATGGAGAAAAGCTCGGAGTAAAGCAGGCCATGCATTGGTCTCTATGAATATAAAATAACAGAAATTTCAATTTTCAGCTTTTCCTCCTTTGAAAATGCTTCACTTCCTATATCATGGTCTCAGAAAAACATGACACTAGAGCACTTTGATTCTTATCCTTTGGTGTATTTTTCCTAAAAACCAATCTGTAAGTATACTTTTTGTTTTTGTTTGCGAGGCTTTTTTGTAGTGTCGAATCATTTTTGGGACAGAACATGTGGCGGAATGCACTATGATAGAAGCACATTGTTAATTGACTCTCGCTCTGGCTACGTGTTCCTTGCATGTTAAATAAGACAACGATGGCCCAGATAATGCAAAGAGGTTGAGCAACGCAGTCAGTAAGATCCAATCTCAACTCATCCCTGAGTGCCTATTGGGGTATATATTCACTGCGTACGAAGTGCAATCTCAATTTTGGATTCCTACATGAGCCGTACTTCCAAAACATTAATTGGCTTATAGACAGACATAGAAACAAGAAAACTTGTGTTTGCATGTCATACTCGACCCAACAACGCTGTCTATGCAACATCGGATTTCTTACAACTTGGTGTTTTGATAGCGCAAGATGGCTTGTCAGTGTAAAAATTCAAACCTAGGCCAAAATTCCATACTTAATTCCAGCCTGTGGTTTTGGAATTTTTCAAAACACTCCAGAAGCACATCGAATAATACGAGCAGAGAATCAAAACAACTGTTCTGCATTAACATGAACTGTGACAAAGAATAATAAGCTGTGACAGAGAATAGTAAAAACTACACAGCAGGCCTATGGATTTCGGAAAAAATGATTGTAAAAAGTGTAGCAGCTGTAAACCAAAGCTAAACAAAGCAAAAGATTTGCACCAGCTTTTAGTAGCTTGCTATGTATCTAGAAAATGTGATCAAAAAATCCCTTCAAGTTCTCGGAAATCTCACCTCAAATAGGTTGACATAACAAGGAATTGAAAATTGTTTACTTCAAACCAAGGTCAACTTGCTTTAAAATGAGCACCATTAGGACCAAAAAACGTTTTTTACCTTTTCTTGGTTAATGTCAGCGAGAAATATACTTTTTACTTTGTATTCCTCCTCCTTTGTTGGGTCGTGCCAGTACTCTGCCTGGACTAGGCTGGATGGAAAATAAATCTGAATGAAAATGAACTCCAAGCTGCTTGTACTTCAAGAATGAGAAACAGAATACAAAGCTTCTCTGGAAAGGCAAGAGCATAATAACTGGCATGCAGGAAGTTCGGTGCAGTTTCCTTGTGTTTATCTTCATCTTTGCTATCCAGTTAAACAAGGTCAGAATCAAGCGAAGAAAGTATTCCCATTGTAAAACTAACCCAAGAGGCTTTCCAGAATTTCCAAATAACTCATTAAAGAAAACAAATTTCAACACTTACTGTTCCTGTACCCAGCTGAAAAAGACAAGAAGATCAGATTAGCACACAAATTGCCATTTTTATCTATTCTTTTCTTAATCAAACCACAATACATATAATTATGTATATAAAGGTTGTTCTCCTTTCTTTTACTGCAATCAAATTATGAACATTTAGAATGTGTAGTTTAACATTCAATGTATATAATTTTGAGAAAGAGTCTCTTATTTCCAAACACATATCTATGAAGGAGCACAGTGAAAAGTAAAGGGATAAGGTTTAGGAAGATAGCAAACAGAAATGAAAATAGAATTGCAAGACAAACCCAATGTAAGCACCAAAATCCAGCAGTTTTCTCACATAGTCACAGAGGCTTGAATTTTCCCCTGGGCAATGTGGGAATCCAAAAACACCTTTAAAAAGGAATGAAAGAGAAGAATGCAAATATGGATTATCCTTTCACAAAAGTTTGCAGATTTGAGAGAAGAATTATAGAATAAAACATCATGATCCTGTGCAATCTCAATCTCTGGCTTTGATTATACCAATTATATATGCAAGACTATTGGATTTCCTTCTAGATGAAATACAGAAAAGCACTATAAACTAGCTGGATGGGCTAAGAGACAATTGGTTAGCTGTAATGGAAACCACCCAACTTGCAAGGAATCTCTAGGCAACAGCAAAATATCACAGAAAACACATGGCGTTAATTCTGAATATTCAAATTAAATTGGCAGGTGTATTTCTAACACTTGTGTGTTTGAATGTTGCTTCAATTGAAAATGTTTTAACGCCCACATACTGCAAAGAGTTCTTGCCAACATACTGTTAGAAAAATCAATGGAAGACTGCTTTTTAGCACAAAGTGGCTATTTCTAACATTCAGAATCTCAATGACCAATGTCTTATTGCAGCTGATATCCATAAATTTATACCTGCATAATGTTAACTTTGAGATGATCCACTTGCAGACATTTAGAGGTTAGTATTTAAATCAAGGCATTACTAGGCCTTTTGCAGAACTTTAAAAATTCTTCATGCAAAATATTCACCTTGATGTTGGCCACCAAACGTCACTAAGTTGATCATTGGAGGCGAAGGACATCTTTGAGCAACTGCACGTCTACAAAATAATGGGGTCAAAGCAACAATTTGATCTAGAGATTCAGAAAAATAGATGCTCATGATTCTTTTACTCTTATCAATAGTTCATTTTTAATAGCAGCTAAAGCAAACAGCTACTTCATACTACCATGGCCCAGGCGACTAAAAAAGTATTAAACTGGTTGTGAGGGAAACCAAAATATCAGAAATAATTACTACATAATGATTGTAATCTAGATAGAATGAAATACAATGAAATACCATAGAATTACAAAAACTGTCTTAGTAAGCTTTGACATCCAAAAGATTCTTACAGAAATTGCCCTCCTTGTGAAAATCCAAGAGCATTGTAACCATTCTTTAGCTTTGGATCAGAGGCAATTTTTTTGCAGACCATCTCAACTTGGGTATTAGCATTCAACAAGAACCCATTCTCGACATCCTAAAGAAAGGAAAAGACCAATTTTTCACTTTTTGAGCCTTTCTCTTTATTGCTTCTTCAAAATTGTACAAACAACTAATTATGATTATAATGTAAATGTTGGTAAAAAAACAAGTGCCATCTTGTTGTGCAAAGTCATACTTTCATATCTTTCCCTTTTTGTTTTATTTCTTATGTCAGATTACTTTTTAAAATATGATTTGAAAAGAACTTTAAAAACAGTTTAAGGATCTGCCATCTTAAATGACATCATAAAATTTTCAACATTATTATTATTAAAGTTCTCTTAGATATTTTGCTGATTAAAACAAAATATGATGCAAGGAGACATCAAATAAATACCAAAAGTACAATTACCTGCATGACATTGTCACCAATCATCAGAGATCGCACATACACCCCATTTCCAATCTTTTTCTCTAACGTGGCTTTGATTGATCCCATGCTAAGAGGGTTGCAGCAAGAATCACCTGCAAAATGGAGCAGCATCTCACATTGTTGAGATGTCTCAAATATTATCATTATTTCAAAGTACTATATCATAATATCTGAATAAAATATATATATTCTTAACATCTTATTTGCTAAGAGAGCCTCCCAGCCACCTACTTTCAACTGGCCTGTATTTGCTAGTTTCTTGTCATTTTAACTGGTCGTAAATTAGGCAACATGAACTTCTCCAGGCTTTTTTATATGACTTCCCTATTGATGAGGTCCCTTATAAGGCGAAACTTTAGAATTAGGGTTCTACAAAAATATTTTGATTTTTGAGTTTGATAGAGGGTACTGCAGAGGCAGAGTACTACAGAGTACCCTACCCTCTCTTCTTTTCGTTTCAAGGACGTTCTCAAAAGTGACCAAACAGAGTGCAAACTTTATTCCATAGTCATTTAGATAATTGTTACGTTCATGAGACTGTTTTCGAGTCTCCCAGCCTGCTCTAAAGGGATGTCATTTAATAGTAATATATCATGACGAAAAATGCCAACAGACGCATTTCCACATTTTTGGTCATCCACGAACCCACACTCCTTTTAGCATCATTGCCATAATAACAATCTTGTCCAAGTTTTGGCGCTGTATTCCAACAAAAGGTTTCTCCTTCAAAATTAAAAACGTTAAGGCGAATTCGAGGTAGATGACTAACTGCATGCATACCCATTCCATGCCATATTACGATCGGAACTGACTCATTGTTAGATGCAGGCTTTGCAGAGACAATTCCCGCAAGGAGCAGCGCAGACAGAACCTTCAGCATCGACGCCATTTTCCCAGGTTTCACATCACATGACCTCGACCAGAATCAGCTGACTACCCAGCTGTCAGCAAATCTTCACTAGGAAAGTGGAGCGCAGTGGTGGAGGAAAATCTGTCTACCGATACCGTAAATACTCGAATTGGCCCCCCTCGAAAAAGCACCCCCCGAATAAGCCCACACCCTAGAACTACAAATTTTCAATAAGCCCCCCTCTCGAATAAGCCCCTCTCGAATAAGACCCCCATCGATTTGTTGATTTTCGACTCCTGAGGTTGCCTTTGGCATTTTAGTGAATTACCACAAAAAAAATTATATTTCTGTTGATATTTTAATCAAATGTTACTTTATACTTAGATTATTTTTAATATTATGAAAAGAAAGAAATTTCAAAAATCATTTTTTTATGTGGCATGTTTCAGGTAATTTTATAAGCCCCCCTCGAATAAGCCCCCATCTAAAAATATCAAAAATAAATAAGCCCCCAGGGGGCTAATTCGAGGATTTACGGTAAACTGGCGATTCACTAACAGTGAAACTTGTTTTTCAGAAAGATTTTCAAGATTTATGGAGATCATTTACCGTCACATTCCGATTTCAACATGCATTGCAAAACTGAATATTTGAGCCAAAGGTCTTGGGTAATTTCAGAAAATAGTTGACAGCATTTGTGGTATTTCCTCGTATTCAAACTTATCAAGCAAAATAGCTTTGTAACACACGAGAAGTAAGGCTGGCCAATGACACTAAATGATTTCATTTACAACTTCTAAGAAAACTCTCGTTCTTCAACCGCCTCCCTTGAAGTATGTTTGAGCTTCAATCGTAAAACTCGTGTTCTACAGAATCTGATGAGAAAAGTCGTGTCGTAAGGCTGGAATAGGCCTATCGGGTCAGCCAAAATAAGAAGAGCAAGACCCATTCCAAGCAAGCTTTGTTCCTCACTCATTAAACCGTTCTTAGGATCTGGTAATGAAGATCCCTTTGATACTGCTGCTGATCACTTCTGACACTCATCAAAAGTGACATAAACTGGTTCTCCTAACAAAGAAAATTAACATTTGTTTAAAATGATTTGGTACCTTCGACTTCAAATTTCATATCGAAGTTTCCCTAGGCCTGTTTTGCATTCATTTTGCACTTTCTATAAGCAACTTGATCCAAACCTTTCTGCGCGGATAGAGGTTTATTATCCACTAGTGCGATTTGTAGGTAATACAACGAGAATTAAGGACCACAGACTGATGGTTATAGCTGAAGGAAAGGGACATTGCACCGTGATGTATACAGCTTCCAAAAAGCTTTAGCCCTGTAGCATATTCAAGCACAAGGAGCAAGTAAATTGATGGAGTTGGACAACCCCTTATAATACGTTTTCTTCAATTTTTCAAAAGTGCATCTATATCCAGCGCACTTAATGATGGGGACCAAACCCATTTGCCTTTCAGTAGCTATAGGAACAGAGTAATAGATAACAACTCAGTTAATGATACTGAGAGTTGATTAAATCTGTTCTTCAAATAGAACCACATCCGTGAATACATACGACGGTTAAAGATGATTATTTACAACAGGGATAATCGTTATACAGTTCCAATATGGAGAAAGCCGGATAGAGTTATTTTACAGCTGTTTTAGTGTTCTTTTCAGGCCAAGCGGCTAAGCAACCATCTCAATGTGGTTTGGCCTAAACAGTTAGGCCAGGTTTTTGCGGCAGTTCGCTGGAAGTTTGGACTTGCTTCAAGGCTCGTCGCACCTTCCACCAAAGGACCCCAAACACGATTGACGTAATGAAGAACACCCCAACAAGAACTCCTAGTGTAGTGTAATTTGCGATTTCCTCTAAAAAGAGTAAAAGATGACCATGTTCTTTACAACTGATAACATATGATACTAACACAGTCAACGGCATACATCAATTTTCTTTAGCCCCTCATATCACTTTTAAGGGGAGTTTACAAGTGAGGGGGCTAGATTAAAGGGGAACTTATCGAATCTTTCTTCCTAAAAGCGAGGCCTAATCAAATAGAAGGCTTAATTGAGATGGGGGTTGGGAGATGATTAAAGATAGACTAAATCTGTATAAATAGAGACACTTTCGCTTTCTGACCATTCTGGTGTAAGCTAATGTTTAGATTTTGAGGCTGAGGTTTAAAGATTTACATTAGAAAGTGCATTTGACTTGGGCTTATTATTTCTCTAGAAGTAATGCATTTATCTTCATGGTTCAATCCATCAATCCCCAAATTCAAATTTAAACACCTTTAAGGAAAAATGCTGAGTGCCTAGAAAGTCGATGGAATGGATGATTCAGAAGAAGAACCCGAGCCTCCGGCGGGGGGGGGGGGGGGGGGAATAAAACAGATTTTTGGCACTTGCTCTAATGCAGTTGCAAGCTGGAGTATGGTGTTCATTTACCTGCAGATGGAGATTTATCTTCTGGTTCTGGTTTTCCTGTTTCTGGTTCAGCTATTCGAAAGAAAACATACTCTTCATACAATCGTATACCACAATTGGCCATGCTATCAGGGAAGACAACAACAGCAACAAAAATAAACAGTAGCCATTATGATAATTGCAAAGTCATAAAGGAAAACTTTTACTTGCAATTCCACTTAAGTTGCAATTACAAATCTTTCCATTACATAGGTAATTTTGAACTGGCTAGCCTGGGTTCACAAAGAAAAAGTCTATTACAATCGCAGGGAAAAAGTGCTTAAAATGTATTGGAAATATTAATTATGGATTCAGTCCATGCTTTGTTTTTAGAGCAAAATCAATAGCATGTGGCATGAATGGAGAAAGTTGAATCTAGGAGCAAGGATAGCGCTAATATTGATAGCATTGCAGTTGAGTTTTGATTCAAGCTCTCTGGTAAATTCTAAAATGACATTTTTTATGTTGTTAGAAGCACATCAGGACGAATTTGACCACCGGTTATCAAAAGAGGCAAAATGAAGGCTGATAAATTCGCTTAGAGTAAAGATCCGTGTACAGCTTGGAAGGGCGTGGCTAGAATGTTAGATACATAATTATTACGCCTTGGTCAAGGCACCTTTGGTACTTTTGAACGTTGACCTTACACGAAGTGGAGGCTTAGTATCAAGTGCAATTTAAATGATGGTTCAAATTTGCTTCTCTGGTACTCACAGGTTGGCTCCGGTACAGGTGTTTTGGTATCTGTTTTTGGTTGGGTTGTTGGTCCCGGAGTTGATGATGTCAGCGACCCTGAAGGACATCAAACCAGTCATCTAGCCAATCATTTAATCGAATAGATAATGACTAGGTCAGCTAGCTAATCGTTTGATCGACTTGACAATGGCTAGATCAATTAACCAACCATTTATGAAAATTAATTTAGCTAATAATATGCTGGAAAGGCTTCTAATGATATGCTGGAAAGGCTTCTAATGTCGGACCTAAATTCAAGCAAAATTCACAGACATGTGGCCAATACCTTGTTGAATTTATTGAGACAGATGAAATATTCGGGCAGCGTCAATCTAGCTTCCGTAGAGAACAGAGCTTGGTTGAAGCATACGATCAAATATTAATAGGAAATCTCTTTCACGAAGATATGCAAAGAGCAATCTCGATCTTTCAGCACATTATTCTCTTGAATAAAATATGATTCCGCGGTGTTAGGATCTTGTTACACAAATATGTTTCATTATCTACAATGAAAGAAAGTTCGTTGTTGACCATTGGTAGCTTATGAAATCAGTTTCTTGAACGACCTGTCCTTTTTTGACCACTAGACAGGTGCAAACCCCCAAATCCATGTTTGGCAAATTCACGAAAAATGAATCTTTCGATAGCCGATGATATTTTCTTATAACGGTAGATATCTAGAAGAACTTTCCACTAAAATTATAGCTTTTAAAAATTCAAAACAGTCAATTATCTGGCTCTTGCGTTAATTGTTGGAATTTAAGTCTGCTATTCCAGGCAGAGCGTTTGATCCCAATAAAAAGCTGAGACTTGATGCAAACTTTGATTTTCAAAAGGCTCAGAACGTTATTCGATTTATGATGCAAAATTTGACGAGGATCAAGATTTCAGGGAGCTATGGAGACGAAAAAAGAAGAGTTTTCATGAAATCTTTCAATGATTTTCTGGTATTGGGGACACACATCACAAGGCCAAACTTATTAACAAAGTTGTAATACGTGCCCACAATTTGGTATCCACAATTCCAAGCACATAATGAAAATGTCATGAAAAAGTGTAACAGATCGGTCATTCAAAGACTTCATAAAGTTTGTGAAATTTAACGTAAGAATTCTAGTATATTTTTGCAAGCCATTGCAATTAATGTCAGCATCGCGTAAGCACGATCTGCTCGTTATCTACAAAGAATAATATCCATCAAGGTCGCAAAAAGGTTTTGAGATATCAAGGGGAATGATTTTTGAATCAAGGAAGGAGTGTGATACATTTTAAGAAATAATTAAAAAATGCTCGACTTACACGAAATATGGTGTACGTTATAAAATATAAAAAGTTATATATGAATAAAATGTTTCTTCAAACCTGGCATGAGGTAAAAAACTAGCAGACACAGAAGAAGCAACTTTCTTGACAATTCCATACTGGCAGCTGGCTTCGCGCGGACTTTCACGTTGATCACAAACGGTGGTTCTCTTTGCACTGAATCTGTTCTCTGCAGTCTCTTCTTTAAAAGCACGAACATCCGGGGTACCGACAGCCAAACAATAGAATAGAACAATGACTTCGAAGTCTATTATCATTGAGCGCATTAAATATTCAATAGAAATCAAGCGTCAAGATGAATCTGCAATATTTTCAATGCCTCGCTCGCTGGCAAATTCAATGCCCCATGGATACTGGTCATAAACAACTGAATGTTATTGGCAAATACCAAGTACGTGAATGATGCAGATAAACGTCCGGGGTTCTTTAAATGCCAAATCGAATTAACGCCGAGGTTTAAATGTTTATTGGAAGGCACGTATTTGGGCGCTTATTTGTGAAATTACAGTGATCCGTTGAATCTCATTCTGCTTTGCTCGTTTAGGGCTAATTCAAATTCCAGCATCGCGTCATTGATAGTAAAATCACCCGCGAGTAGCCAGTTCATGCAATCGTTTTGTCCAAACTTGATTAAACTTCTACCAGCCTTTGTTTACACACATATAAACTGCAGTAATTATGTGATGGTTTCCCATGTGACTGTGAGTTTTCTCATTCATAGGTGGGCATGATTGTATTGTGTAAGATTCCCAAATTATAATGTCTAGAAATCTAGTCTAAGTAAGCTAGAAACAAACGATAAATTAGCTTACTATACATTCCCTACTACTCTTATAGCTTCCCTGTATTGTTATAAACGTTAATATTTCTCTTTAAATCATCTCTTCAGAATGTCTCTTTAAATCAACCCATGGATATTGAAAACTATCATACTTTCACCCCTGGCAATACTCTTGTCTGTATATCTGCATATAATGATATTTCTGTTTATCTAACTACATATCCAATATTCATACACTTAATAGCATAATGTATAAGAACGGATCTATTTTGATCTATTATTCTCCCTTTTGATTTATAATAACAAGGCATTTATGCTGTGGTACCTAATTATTGTTTTTCGACCCTATTGCAGCTGGCATCACAATGTCACTTTCGCTCAAGAAAAACCGTAGCAGTTATCCTTGCTTTTTATCAGCCTAGCTGGACTAAATAAGTAAGCAAGAATCGCATTTTCCTTAACTTGCAACTGACCCGAACGACTTTTCTGTCATCTCAATTATTTCTCCGCAGCTTTCTTGAGGAAATGGTAATAGAGCAACATTAAAGTTTAATTTGTTAGCAGAATTTTCGTATCTCAGGTGCTTCAAGGTGTAACTTTCACAGTTTTTTAATTCAGTAGCGAAGTAGATTTTAATTGCAGTAGTTTGGGTTGCGTCACTAGATGCTTTGCATTTGATTTGATTTTGCAGAAGAGTCCCTGCTTCTTAAGAATGTGTAGGGAATCTTCTCATCGCAGTTATTTGTGGTATACTGATTTAGATGAGCATGAAGTCTTCTCCTTTTCGTCGGTCGCTAAATAACGGCAACCTTCACTATTTGATGCAAGAAAAATTTAGGAAAAGAAGGATGCAGGGATCCATAAGCCATCGATTAAAAAGTCCAATCTAACCTTGACCTAAAGTGAGCGCAAAAGGCAAAGGTATTACGAGAAATGTTATTAGGGTAATTGCCATGTACCATGAAGGATTCTTGTTACTTTTAAGGAATGTAGGTATTGTTTATCAAAACTAATCACTGGTAAAACAAGTTGAATCTTTGGAAATATTGTGTTGAGTCATAGGACATATCGCGTTGAATCATTGGAAAGATCATTCGAAAAATCATAATTGAATCATTGAGATAATCCCATTGAATATTAGGGAAATCAAGTTGAATCATTAGAAAGATTGTGTTGAATCATTGGAAAGATTATGTTAAATCATAGGAAAAGGCGAGTTGAATCATAGGAAAAATCGAGTTGAATCATAGGAAAGATCATTCGAAAAATCATAATTGAATCATTGAGAAAATCTCATTGAATATTGAGGAAATCAAGTTGAATCATTAGAAAGATTATGTTGAATCATTGGAAAGATTATGTTAAATCATAGGAAAAGGCGAGTTGAATCATAGGAAAAATTGAGTTGAATCATAGGAAGAATCAATTGTATAATTGAATCTTGAAAATCACGTTGAATCGTGGGGAAATCGAGTTGAATCATTTGAAAACGCGTCATCGATCCCTGTTAGATGGTGCTCAAAAAGCGCTTCTCTAAAGCGAGTTGTTCTAAAACAAGATTCAATCACTGCAAGATCACTATTGAAATTTTCATACTATCGTGTCTACCAAATTGAATGTTTTAATCTCCTCCAATGTCATATCCTCTTCCTATTTATTCTCTCAATTCAAGGTTTAAAATCACATTAAAAGCCATGTGAGAAGGAAAGGTGAGACCACTATTTCTAGAATGATGACATGACAACCAATTTTATTACCGTCATTAGAGGCTCATACAAACTAATTCCATAATTTAATTAACAGTTTTTAGAAACTGTGTCCACAATGATTCACGCGAAATTAACAAACGTTGCTGCTGTTGTGGAGCACGAAATCCAAAAATGACAATGCCAAGATCTGCCAAGATGTGAATTCTGACAATGATGGAAAACCTGAGTTGTGCAAGCAGGGGCGGCGGGGAGTGAAAAAAAGTTGTTATTACCACTAAATATGCGCTCCGTGAGCTTTTTACCAATAGATATTTAAATGATTGTTTTACGTCCCTTTCCCTTAGAATACTGTAAACAGTCAATCGTGAATGAAAGACATGGATTTCTTCTAGTTTGTTACAGAGTTTTTTATCTTTCGTAAATTTGAAATCGAATGATGACCGCGAAAGGGTTCAGTGAGATTGAAAAAAGAATCTAACAATTACCAAAAAAATGCGATCGTTCCAATCCTAAAATATACTATAAAAACAGTGATAAAAGTTAGTTTCTAGAAAATCCTTCGAAACGTCGCTGGTTCTTCCCCTTGAATCTGGTCACGACATTTTCATAACAAATTGGTTTTTTGCTAGTGATTTTGAAGTTTCATGCTCAACTTGCAAGAAAACCAGTTGCTCTTTCCGTTCTTGAAGCATCGACGATCTGGAAGCTGAGATGACTCTTTTCATTCGGCTAAACACTCGCTCGCAGTGTACACTGGATTAGACATCAGCGGCTCTTTGCCACCGGGTGAGGCCATCAGCGGCTCTTTGCCATCGGGTGAGGCCCCTTGCTATTAAAAGTACACTTTGTAATAGCAAGATGGTCGATGAAGCATTTGTTCCTTGTCATAAGTGAAATATTTGTTTTCCCGTAAGAAACTTTGGTGAAAAATTACAAAATTAGAATACTTTTTGGTGTGTAGACAACTCTACCTTAAAAATATATATAAAAATATGGAGAACAAGTGACAGAAAAGGAACTTTCTAACGCGGTAATATTGCAAAAACCCAGCAAAAAGGTTAATAAAAATTAAATAAGGACACAAATCTATCTGAATATGTATCTGATTATGCAAAAATATTTATTTTTATCTGAATCACCACAAATCCAGGAAAAGCTTCTGTAAACGGCTTCACATGAACGTCTTTTAACTTTTACATCAGGACATGGATGTCCATCGTTTTTAAGGCGAAGGCGCTGTTCATAACTCAATTTGCTTCCTTGCGTAGATAAAAGAGAAAAAACCGTTGAAACACCCCCATCTTACGCCAACTGACGCGATTTGATTCATTTTGTTTCGTACAAATCAACCTTTTTCGTGCTTCTCTTGAGTCGTGATAAGCACGTACCTGATCTCTTGCTATTAAATCTGAGATTGTAATAGCAAGGTGATGAGATTTGCGTTCCTTACAAAAGCCAGTTGCGTCACAAACAAAGGGAGTTATGATGCAATGCACTATTGTTTTCCTTCATTTGCTATGAAAAAGGCCAAGTTAATAGCATGACCGCTCTGTGGCTGAAGAGTGAACCTCCTCCTATCGTGTCGTGATATATTGGCTTTTGAAGAATGGTCTGTTGCGGCAGCTTTGGATGGATTAAGCGTGGCAGTTGCAAGTGGACAGATTTGATAAGCACAAAATTATTTTCTGCGTTGAATCCCATTACAATACAGAAGAGGTGGTCATGAAAAAAATTGCTATTAAAGTAATAGCAATAATAGCACTGTCCGCCGCCCCTGTGTGCAAGGCATGATTTCAGTTTCTGTTTGGAACGAAATGTTACCATTGTGTTCTGGTTAACCAATTTATTCCGGGTGCTGAATCATTAACCTTAATGTAGATCCCGGTACGTTAGAGGCTATTATGGGTACCAGACACACTATATGTGAAATAATATTGTTCTGGTTGTTCTGGTTAACCAATTTATTCCGGGTGCTGAACCATTAACATTAATGTAGATCCCCGGTACGTTAAAGGCCGGTCGGACTTGTTCGTGTTCTTGTTATCCGCCGAAAACGTATTTGGCTTTAAATACCCATTTGAGTACCGGCCAGTGAAAGTGTTTGCTATTAAGACATGAAGAGTAAGAGCCCGGGTCTTTCCAGCTATTTTTTATTGTTTCAAGCTTTTACATCCGTTTTCCATAAAACATACTGCAGACTTTAACAAACGTGAAAACCATTTAATGTTTAACAATATTTATTTTGAAAATAGACTTTTCTGTTTAACATCAGTGCCACAAATATACAAGGTCTTTCACCAAGATCGCAGCTCATAGCAGTTCCTGGGTTTAGCCCTGGGCTGTTCAAGAACCGAAAAGTGTTTAGCAAAAACGGTTTAGCTCCAGTGAATATCAATAGAACTGAATTCCTATTAACATCGAAAAAGGGAAGGTTCTGTCCCTGCATCTTACTCATAAACCTCCAAACACTCATTGGAGGAAAACAATTTGTAAAATAAAACTGGGTTGGTCTAATATATCAATTTGCTAAGTTGACATAATCAGTCTACATTTGCATAAAGCACAGAAAGATTCGTAAAAGGCATACAGCAAAGACCAACGCGAAGGGACCTGTCTGTTAGAAATCTTGTAATTGTGAATCCATATTTTGAATTCCCTGTAAATGTGGTGGAAGGCCTGTCAACTTATAACTTAATGAATAATACATACACGTTTGATGACAATAATACTCTTTCAAGCCCATCAAATGTCATCCAAAACCAATACAAACCAAATCAAAATAGGGAATCAGCCATTAAATAGGAATTTTAAGAGCGACAACTCTTTGATAAAAACCATGATGGGACAGGGGAAATCCGTATAAAGGATTTGAAGCTAGTTTTTTCTGTACCGAGTTGCAAATACACGGAATAATATTCTAATCTAGATAAATCGAAATAAGTTTATAGTAAATCGAGGCAGTATAAATAGCTTTGAAGCAAAGAAATCCCTGATCACTGTTCTAAGAGGAATTCTCCTTCCATCGCCGCAGTGATGCGCCACCGCAAATGAACTTATCAGTCTCCCTCCCACGTGAAGACAGCCTCTTTTTCACATGAAATCATCCTCAAGATCCGTATTCTCCTACAAACAACCAAAATACATGATGCTTAAAAAATGATAATATTAGTAATAATATTTCGTTTTGTAGTAAAGTCTAGCAAAGACGCTGTGAATGAGATAGTAAAGCTCTGAGATGGACGTTATGACCACTGAACAAGCTCCTGAGGAACATTGAGAAGAATCGGATCAAGTAACTGTTCGCTGCTCATTCAACCTCGCGTCATTTGTGGTTTACACGCGTCATTTCGTGTGTTCGAGGAGGCTTCAAGTAAAAGGAGTAGTGAACATAGAGATAGTAACGTAGCAGATAAATACACCAAAGAGCAGATAGGATTCGAGCTTAAGCTATTTGGAGCTCAATTGGCGTGGCTAAATAGCTACAAACATAGGCTTCCTTTAGGGAGCTAGGCCGCTAGGGAAGTACGAGATATACAGTACAAAATCGCAAAATTTTGAAAACAAATGAATCGCGAAAAGATATAGCCCACAGCAGCATTTGCGAGCAAAATTACATTCCATTCATTGAAAAACCACGTGGTACAACACCAAACAAACAGTTAAAGAAAACGTTTCTGCAGCCGCATACATTAAGAATCGTTATCATCATAGTGCATTGAATACGTATAATGCAAACATGAAGAAGCGGCGGAAAACTTCTTCGTTGCTGAAAAACTTCTGCAAATGCTTTCACTTGGAGACAAGCGATTTTGGACCGAGTAAGTGGAACTGGGTGGATTCACACGGGACATCTGACGGTCTCTCATGGCCCAGTGGTGCGCAAAGTCGAAAATAATCAATTTTAATGGAGACTGCATCGACAGGGACAGCTGAGACACTGTTATCGCAGGAGAGCTAAGCATCCACCTGGTGTGAACGGCTACAGTCTTCGCTGGAATTTGTTAGCACCGATTTAAGGTAACACACAGATGCCTGGCTGTTGAAGCAAGTATAAAGTAACGTTCTCGAAGCTTACACAAGCTGGCTTCTTTCCCACGCAAGCAACGCGAGGAAACTTGAAGAATACTAAGACTCAGAGCAATACTAAGACCCTTGTGTAGCAGGAATAGCCTTCTCTATTATGAATGGATCGTATAGTATCCGTAGTCTCGCTTTCATGTACAATCTAATGAATGAACGCTATACTTTCTTTTACCTCTTAATTAACCATTGTCTGTAAATTAATACATAAGTCTGTTATTTCATAATAAGAGTTAGTTGTTGCCGAGATGGCAAAAAGCGCGACAAGAAAGTATTTTTCGTGCGTCTCAACTCTTCGAGGGAAACCTCTCACACCCGCACAACATGGATTACAAAAGAAACATTGTAATGTAAATTCTATCGACTTGCATCATATTAACTTGAAGCTTTGACAAAATGTCTTCCATCTTTTCGGAGTAGTTATTGACCGAAATTGGGAAGACTACTTTATAATGTGTAATTCCTATCAATGGGTCAAAGCATAGAAAAAGAAACCAAAAATAGTTTAAAGTTTGACGCAAACCTTATTCGAAGTCATTCTATCTTCAGCCATCAGCCTATCGTAACTCCTAGGGAAAAGATTGAGCTGTACTGTCACAAAACATTCCTAAATTTTTCCAAGGAAATAAAAGACTTTCTTTGGGTTCAAATAACACTTGCTAGCTTTTTGCACAACTGAAAACTAAAGAAGATAGCTTGAGATAAGATAAAGTTAAACCTCAATGAGTTGTTAATAACTTTACACACACCAGGTAAATGGAAAAATTATTAACTAAATAAAATCGTTAGCTGCTCAAACATTATAATAACAACCTAGCTTCCTGCTCTTCTTTTCGCTGTCTTTCTAATTCTTGTTCTGCAACTTTCTACAAGGAGTGTGAAAAATATATATATACCCAATCGAAAAAGTGAAATTTTAACTTCAAAGGAAAGCGAGAGATTAAAAGAAAATCTGCTAAAGTTTATGCAAGACGACTTTTGAAACGATTTTTTCAATTCATTTAAAAAATCCATACTTCTAAATTTGCCTGTCTTTTTCTTGAAAATAAAAGTATGTAAGTAGCAATGTTGTACAAGGATATCCAACACCAACAATCCCTTTTGAAATGAACAATTAGGGCCCAAAGTTTGAAAAGGGGCATACCTTGAAGCTTGCAGAAATCAAAGAGTAAAGGTCAATTATTGATACAGGGCATGATTTCAAATGCATTTGAACTGCTTGATAGATGTATTGTCAAAATGGGTCAATATTTTTGGTAGTAGAATGAAATTTGAATAAGGAAATAAAACAAAAACACATAAACTTTTACAAACCAGTTTTTGCATTTCATGTTTCTGCTTCATTCGCTCTTTTCGATCTCGTTCGTCCCTTAATTCTTGAAAATTTGGATCCTCTTCTACTTTTGTCTTATTAAGTCTATTAATTATTTCATTTGACTTCTTCTCAACCATTATTCTTTTCACCTACAGCAGACAAGGATTTGTACAGAAGCTTCAATAGTCTTGAAATGTGTTTCATACCTGTCAATAACAACTTCACAAAAGGCAGAAATGGAAGTGGCTGGGGTACATGGGGTACATGGCTTATCACAACATCAACAACAATTACAGTTATCCCAACAAAAGGGTGAGTGAGAACCAATTACTGATACCAGTGCTACATTAGTCAAAAACTTTTTCAATGAAAAGTACTTATAACTTAGGGGAATTATATAAATTTGGAAAAGAAATTACAAGAGAGCAAAGCTATTGAACACCATAACAGCTAGAAGCGAGAACATGCAGAGTTTTGCTTGAAAAGCATCTTGCTTCTTGAAAAGCTTCTTGAGGAGCATGCTGATCCAACTTGTTCTTGTTCAATGGCCTGTTAATCTCCAGACCAATTCCTCAACTGAAGCCTCCATGAATTAATAACCTTATGACTTTATAACTTATGCAAGATAAGTGTATAATTATTTCATTCTTATTAATAATGATTTGTAGCTCCTTTGGAAAAAGAATGAAATTTGGTTGCTTACTTACCAATTTGTTTTTATGAAATCCCACCTGACCAACATCCATATCACCAGATTTCTTTAGATTTGACCAAGGTGTGTACACAATGGCAATGTCATTTAATTTGCATCCTCAAATGATAAATTCCATCATTTAATGAACTAAACCATACAGCTTTGAAGATTTGAAACTCAAGACAAAGTAAGTTGCTTGTGTGGTGAATCGTTTGTCTACTTTTCATTGTCACACCATGTCATGCTGACACATCTTTTCTCACTCCTCAGCCTAGACTTTTCCATCCTCATTACATTATCATTTCATCATCCTCTCTCATCCCAGCAAATTTATTTTTAGAATAATCAATATAAATATGATTGTAAAGTTCAGTCAGTGTCAGAAACAGAGCTACAGAACAGGCAATGCATTATCTTTCTCTCTCTGTCCTAAGCTCTGTGTTCTCTGCATGTTAAATAAGACAACTATGGCTTGGATGCTCCATAAAAGTTGAGCAACGCAGTCCGTAGAAACCCATCTCAACATGTTTCTTCATTTGTATATGGATATTATCATTTTGTAAAAAGTGGGACAAAGGGAAACAAGAATCTAACTGGCCTATATCATTTTGAATATCTGACTCACAATATTCGATTGGGCTGCAAATGCTTGCTTTTATAAAATCAATTCCATAAATTCCTATGAGCTGAAAAAATAAACTGCAAAATTGTCCTTCCTTTTATCATAACCATCCTATTTAGGCGTTAATTTTTTTGCAAACCCTGCATATTATACAGTTGAACAGAGGCTAACATAATTCACATATACTGTTGTATTTTCAAACTTTCACGAATGATGCATCCATTGATGAAACAATATGTGCATATAATCAAATATTGCAATTATTCCATTAAAAACAGGTTTTTTCTTGAAAGAAAAATATATCAGAATAGGGTAAAATTGGCAAACTACAATCAACCATGTTGTAAATAAACATTATAATTTGACATGAGCTTCATAGCTTTGAACAATGTAAAACTTAATCTGTTAAAAAAAATTATATTCACCTTGGATACTATTAGCTTTTGTAAGCTGTGCACAATCAATTAGAACATCTGGTGGTATGTCATCAATTGTCATTCCCTAGTTGAAGGAGATGTCTTTAAGTTGCATTCAATTCACATTCTTATTGCAGCTTTTGAATAAACATTATCATACACATATACATATACAACATCTTAAACTTGGTTATTCAAGTGATCTTAAAGAAACATAAATATTCAATTATGTAGTACTATTAAACCAGATTGGTAGAGTACAGAATATGATGGTTTTAAGTAGAATTTTTTTACATTAAGAATAGAAATTTAGCAATAATGTGAATAGTAATACTAACAGACCATTATTATATTTTAAGACCAAAAGTACATACAGTTCCAATTACAATAAATAAAAACCATTGTGTAGGGTTATTTTCAATGTTCATTTATTTGGTAGAAGAAGTTCTTACATGTGGCATCCTCAGATAGATATGAGCAGAAGATAGCTTGTCCACATGAAACCTAAATTCAAAAACTAACGAATAACCACACTAATAATAAAAATTCTTGGCCTAAATATATCTTAGCATAATTATATCATATAAATCACTTTGAGAATAAATTGCATACATTTTGATAATTAAGTGTCGAAAGAAAGACTGTTAAAAAGTCAAGAAACTATTTTTCAAGACAACAAATGTTGCAGAGTGGTATAATGAAAATCTACCAATAAGATGGTTTATTTTGGTTTTTCAAGACAAAAATCTGCAACTTTGCTACTGTTTGTGGCCTTCATCAATTTTTATCTTAAAATCAAATGACACTTGAAAATCAAATAGCTTTCCTGGTTGCACAATGTCTTTTTGAAACCCTTGTAAGGATTTAAGTAAAATTATTCATATTGAAAATGTTATCAATTTTGTATGACAAGAAATAAACAAACCATATATCCTCTGGCCAGCCCCATTTTATCAAATGTTCATCTAAAATAACGAGCAATGGTCAAAATAAAACTGATTCAGTTTTATTAACATTCACAAATATGTCAATTATTTCAAGTGAGACAACCTTCCAACTTGATAAATAAGAAATCGGATTTGCCCTACAATAAAAATAAATACAAGTATTTTCTGAATAGAATAGCAGATAGTCTAAAGTTGATCCCCAAAAATGTTTGCAAGAAAACAAAATTTTCTTAGTATTAAGAGGTAAAGGCTTGCACCATATTTGCTATTAAACATGGGGTAGTGCACTGGTAAGGGTATATCGCCCTGCACCAAAGCATTTTGTAGAAGGTGGCCATATCCTTTCCCTGCTTAATTTTGTGGACTGAGAAGTAGATTTTTAAATTAAAAAAGACTACAAACTTTCATATTTATCTCTGCCCATGTAAATTTTAACTGGCGGTTTCATAACTGAAAGAAGAATGAAAGAATAAATCCATACAAGGTGTTACAAATTTTTCATCATTCAATTCAAAGGAAAAAGCAGCAAAAGACACCTCTCAAATATTCATCAATTAAAACTATACTTTACATACAACTTAAAGCTGGTTTACATGATCATCTTCAGAAGAAAAAATTCTGATCAACTTTTAATCTCTCGTTCAAACAGCCTAACAAGTTGCTCGAGATTGTTATAAGTAGCGAAAATCAATTCATTATCACTCTATCTGGTAATCTGTCCTCTTCCCAGCTGGGAAAAGTCTACGAGGCAATATTTCCAAGGGGCACTCTTACTAACAAAAAAAAGAACACAAACATAGCACGTTCACGAGCCACAGCTCGCTATACCTTGTAGGAGTTATATACTATAGGCCTAGTTTTACGGTTTTGATTCATTCTGCAAACCAACTCAAAACTTCCTCGTGTGCAACAGATCTAACTGCCAATCACCATGAAATAACTTGTGAAAATGCTTCGACAAATAAGTCTTACATCAGAAGCGGCACAATAGCTTACCATCACTCGTGAAATAGAAAACCATCTTCAATTGCTGGTTGTTTTCCTAAAGTTGAACGTGGGAAAAGCACAAGAATTCCTCCATTATGGAGGTGCCTCGTTATCATTCATAGCCTCTTCATCGATTCGAAGCTTCCTGGTGTTTATCGCTATGGAAATGCCATGGATACACAACAAAAGACTGTAAAACACTCAGTGGAGAAATTCAAGCCATCATTTCGACTCGGAAAGACAGCGAGAAACATGGCACTGGCATCGAAAAAGATACCACCAAGATACGCCGTATCAGACTGGCATACTCTAACAAGATTTTGAGGACAAACGCGGAAAGACTCAGAAATGCATCGCACGATGTTAGGCAAGATGCGAGAAGACTTCGCAACGAAACCGATAACCACACGAGATGGACACAACACGATAGTAACACCAAACTTGAAAAGAGAATCGACGATATAAACGAATGGAGAGAAGCTCTTGAGCGGTGCCTTGATGATACGCAAAGAGAAATCACCGCTCTTCAAGCAGAGAAAGAGAAGACGGAGAGAGCGCTTGATGCTAAGAAGATGCCTCTGGATGTGGCGATTGAATGCCTGATGCTACGAGAGAACAGGGACGGAATCGATTTGGTGAGGGATGAAGTGGAAGAACAGCTTCATAAGGTTAGTTGAAATGGAAACAAAAGTTTTAGTTAATTTATTGTCAATAACCAAACAACTTTCGTTTTTTGGTGCTTTTGTCCACAAAGGGATATTGATAAGTCATTTCTTCTGATTCCTAGGAGGTGGAAGTGATCGAGGGAATTAAGGCGTTGTTGCAGCAGAAGATAACTGAATCTTTTGAGCAATTATGGTAAGGCTGACTTTAATGAATTGTTTATTACTTTTATAGCTTGTATCTGATAAATATCTGATTTGAAGGAGACCATGACAACATTGTTGAATAGTATCACATGACACAAGAAACCATTTACCAACCTTATTGCTGAAGCTAATCTTTTTCTGAATCAGTGGTCTTAGAATTGACCACCTTCAAGTGAGCGGTTTTTGTAACATTTTTATTCTTGAAAACTTAGTTTCCTTTAGATAGCTTGGCATTTTTATTTGAGCCGAGGGGGGAGGTGCATTCTGCACCATATTTTAGTATTAGGTTTTGGTATATCCAACTCTTTGTTTTTTTCTGAAAAGCAATTCCACCCAAGTTCAAATATCTCTAATTCATCGAAATTTACTCTCCAGCTTGCTTGAAGAGGCATACCATCAAATGCATTGTGACGTTTCTGATAAGCATGTTGCGCTTGAGATCGACAACCACTGTGCACAACTTCACAATGGCTCATCAGACATTGCCTTCCAAGTCAACCCAACACGGGTCATGAAAGGCATTGTAACTCCTGAGACATGGGATGCCCATTCCCAATACAACAAGCTGAGAGCAGAAGCAGAAATGAAGGCTGCAGAGAGGTTGAGAGAGGCCATTTTTGCAACTTTGGAGAAGACAAAGAATGATTTAGAAGCGCAGAGAAGAGCAACTGAGTATAGCTACAGAAAGCGTATTCATGAAACCAAGCAGGCTAAAATTGAACTTGAGTGGCAACAGAGAAATGTGAGTATGCAAACTTGGTGCTTTCGAAAGAAGGTCGTTGTGTAATCCATATAATGTTTCTCTAACGATATTCAGTAGGCTTCTATCATCCATCAGGCTATATTATGATTCTGTCTTTTCAACTGAAGGCAAAAACTCATCATAATAAATCCACAATGTTAAATGTGTTGATTACTTAGATATATTGATAGTGAATGAACATGCAAGTTTATACACAATTACTCTTATTCTTAAGGTGTACTGATACATACTATTTTTCATCTTTAATTCAGACTAAAGAGGAAATTGCAGTTCTGCTTGATGATATCAGAGGACTCAGGGAGTCAATTGAAGCAAAAATGGCTCCTATGAAGGTACTTGAGCAGATATACATTCTCTTATTGATGTTTCATTATGTTTCATTAAAGATTTCATCAATAGTGAATCTTCAAATTTCAGCTTAGCATGTAACTATCAAATCAGACTTTCAAATAAACTAATTTGATATACAGTGTCTAATCAGCAAATATAAAATTTTTTGTTTTGCCTAGACTGAAACTCTAACATGCTATATTAATTTCACTTTAAGGTAGCACAAACAAGACTTGAGAACCGAACACATCGACCTAATGTTGAACTTTGTAGAGATATCCCTCAATATCAGCTTTGCTATGAAGTGGCAGAGATTGATGGCTCTATAAAAGCATTGATTGAGAAATTGCAAACAGCTGAGAGTGCATTAGAAAGCCTTGAGAGAGATTTGGCAAGGATTGAAGAAGATCTGGGAATCAAGACAAAGTCGTTAGCATTGGATGACAGGTGTATGGAAATCCGAAAGAAATTGACAGATCCTGATTTTATACCTGACAGAGGTGTAGAAGAAGTCACCCAGGATCTACAAAGGTTGAGCCCTGGATTTGACAGAGCATCGCCTTTGGGTGAAGTTATTGATAAAGACACAGTTGAGTTTCGTAATGCAGTAGCTAGCCCAAATTTGCAGGAGACAAACCATTTTGCTGATACAGGCAGGGCAACGATCTTTTCTCCAAAACCTGGGAGTAAACTCAGTGGTAGAGACATGCTAGAGACAACATACAATGCTTCATATGAAATTGGGAGAAGTAATCTGAGATCTGGTGATCTTGCAAGAACCCTCGGTAGATCTGGTCAGCAAAGTGCTACAAGGCAGAGGAAGGAGATTCTAATTGACTAGTAAAATATCAAGCAGAGATCATGTTTCCTTTTACTTTTTCTATGCTTTATCCTCATCTAGTTTAATAACATTAACAAGTTACTGACAAGTATCTTTTGTAAATATAAATTTTCAGGATTATAAGAGATTCTCAAAATTATAGAAATAAAGATTTGTTTCTTTGTTATTATTTACTACTGCAATGAATATGAGTGTGGGTGAAAATGAAAAAGTTGAGAACAAAAACTTTTAAAATGACATGAAATGAATCCTTAAAATTAGGAGCACACAATACAAGTTGGACCTTGGCATCACTCAAGATATCCAGCCAACTGATTATTTGCATAGTGAAACACAAAGAATGCTGACAGATGGAATAAAGACTGTCCTTTTAAATCATCAGAAGATTGGAGGATAAAACAAAAGCAGCACTAGGACACTTTAAATAAACATCTAACAAATTCAATAAATTTACAAGCAATTTGTTTTTTCAAAAACCTACACAGTTTCTACAGAAGGAATCATATGTACATAAGTAAAAAGTCAAGTTTGCATTGTCAAATAAAGTTGCATTCTAATAAATATGCTATATAAATAAGCTTGCTTTTAAAGCAGTTATCAGATGGCCCTTGCAAAAGGAACACTGCTGAACTTAAATTTGTGATTTGATGCAAAACAGAAATATGTAAATAAAAAATGGTTTGGAATGTCTTTTTGAATTTCACATCAGAGAAATAATGCATCATTGATTCAACAAATTCATTGGCAAATTTTCAGTTTAAAACTGAAATGATGGAGAGTTAAAACTAAAATTTTTAATACTTTACATTAAGGAAAAGACATAAAAATTTCAAGTTCTTAAGTTATTAACTCTGTTTGGCTCTAGATTTTTTATTTTTCTTCTTCTGATGCAAAATGAAAGAGATTCTCCAAGTGATATAGCCACAAATACTCCAATTGCTAGAAAAAAGGAAAAATAATTTTACCATTCCCCAATTGGTATAGCTTCCTAAAAGGTAAAACTTCACTACAAAAACCATACCCATAAAACCTGAATTAAAACCAAAATAAGCCCAGTATTTTTATAAAAATAGGCACTACAGGTTATAAAATGGTATAAAAATTTCCTTACCTAAAGCTACCCACCATTCCCAGTTTGTTGGAAACTCTACCATTACTACAAAATTAAAAAATGGCCATCAAATATGGATGATGTGCTGATATCTAAAAGCCTAAAAGGTATCTAAAATGATTTAAACCACTGAAACTAATTGAATCTCTGCTTTCGACTTTAGAAACAGTTCCATTCTCGTTGAAGAGGATCTAAATTATTAGATAGTTTGTGGACTAAAAAGCAGTTGAATAGTAGATAGATTTCCCACACAAAGTATGAATACACTGCTTCATTGTACCATCTATTTGTCCCAAGTCTTTTAACGTTTATGCATCCAATTACATTCACAGGTGTCTTATTAAGAGAAAAGCTAAAAGCAAGGCCACTTCCTAAAGCTTCCTTCAATGCTTACAATAGTTGTGTTTGAACAGATTAGTTGTAATGATATGTCATTGATTAAAAAGAGACAATAACTAAAATATTGAAGCTCATTCTATACTAAGTAATCATCAGGCCTTCCTGGGAATAAATTAGCACACGTGTGGCATTTCACACTCCTAGATTGTGGTAGGAGTGCGATGGAGTGCTATTGGTACTTTTTCTTATTACTACAGATTTTCTGTTGCATACTATATAGAGCCATAAAAAATTGAATGTTTCTTATTGATTTTCATTTACCGGTGGTTTTTTAAAATTTTGAGCATTCTACCGTTTAGTTTTTTGTAAAGCGGTTTCTCATAATAAGAGGAGAAAATGTAACAAAGTTTTGATTGTTCTTACAACACACAATCAACCATTAAAAATAGTGTTTTAAAAACATGTGCGTGTCAATGCCGATCTGTGATAAAAACGTGGCGGAGCATCGGATTGGAAATTGCTTCAAAGTAGTCAAATAAAAATGTTTTCTGTTGTCTTTTCAAAAAATTAGAATGAACAGGAACTTGCTGCACTTCTGCGCACTTCATGTTTACAATGCTGAAATTTTGAACTTCCAAAACGTTGTGTAAAACTAGTCCCCATGTTATGGTCGTTTGGTCCGTGTTTTATTGTAAGCAATAATTGTCACAACGGTCCTCCAAAATGACGTGCTGGCACCGCATAATGTTTAACTCGAACAAAGTAAACATCAAAGCGTTACTGCCACCTTGTTAGTTCCCTGTGCTAATCAACATTTGCTTGCCACACCTCTGCCAACGATTCTGAGCCAATTTTTTTTAGCTCAATGCCTGCAGCCTTTCTATGGTTGCAGGTAAATGGAAACCAGGTTTAAAAAACAAATGAATAATTACAAAACAGGCGTGCGATTAAACACACTTCTCAGTGTGGGGAGGCGTGTACCAAGGTGTGCGAGTGCGATCGCACGCCTTTCCCGGGAAGGCCTGAATCATTATGTTTGAAATTCTAAACTTACCAAAAAAATAAGCTTGAAAAAAACTAGGACAAATACCTGCTGATGTTATACAGATGTGAAGTATTGAAATGGTAGCGATATGATCCCATAGGCATTTGGTTGTTACAAGTAGAAAAATAAACACTGATACAAAGTATGCTGCAATCAATGAAATGCCAGTGACTAGAAAAGAAAAAATATTCAATTAACAAAGCAAAATGAAATGTGTGATATGGTATTTGTGATGTTGAAATAAAGAAAAGCATGCTACTGACAAATGTATCTTAGAAGTTATCATGGCACTTTGTACTGTTTTGAATGTTATATATACATTGTATACTTTTGGAAAACTCAAAGAATCTTGCCTTAGAATCAATGTAAGTTGATATAGGTATACAGACATGTTTTACATCTATATCATATTTGGTCATATAGCTTAAATGATATAACATTTCTACTTCAATTTTTTCTAATTCATCTAAGTTAATGACTTAACCTATAGTCTCGCATAAAGACGCCAGCACCTATATCTGGATATTTAAAGTTTCTGGGTTTTCAAGTCTAGAAAATAGGGCAGTGTTTAGGTGCCAGATCCTTATAATTTGTTGACAGCAAAATCACTTTCAATCGCAAATAAAATCATTTTGCATCACAGCTTATACTAAGGAACATCTTAACTGAAGAAATTTTGCAGATTAAAAACACAATGTTATAGTTCTATGATAATGTCCTTGCCGTGTTCTTGATCAGAACCAGAGCCACGGCAGGAACTCTATCAAAAGTAGAGGCAATTATTAAAGATATATGCAAAAGACTTAGTGAAAATAATTGAATCTACTATATGCAAATCGCTTTATGTTATTTCTCCGTCAATATAGGGTAAGAAATATGATATTCAAAAAACCGGTTCGAATATAAGCCCTTACACGAGCTGCCTCTATATGCGAGATTTTAAGGATAGGTAATTAACACTTTTTAATCTGCAAAATTTTTCTTACAAATTGTCAGGCTTGAAAATGCAGAACATTGTGTTGTTAATTTTGAATCTAAATTATGTATAATAGCAACATAAATTTCAATAATTATGAATCATTAAACTGTATTCGTACCAATAAGAAAAGAAAAATCTGAAGCAATTTGACAAATAAAACGAAGCACATAAGCTATGCAACTAATCACTAACCTTGAAATTTACTCCCTTCCAGGCAACACTCTTTTGTATAAAATGGTGCTCTTATATGAAAAGATAACCTGCAAAGAGATTTCAAGTAACCCTTATCGTAAACATCAAAGTCAAAAAAAGTCATGCAACATTCATCACTCTTCAAACTTTCTAGGCCATTCTCATACACCCTTGAGCTCTTTTCCAAGCGATGTTGAAAGAAGGTAGATTGGAGGAAAACATCAGAAATCATACAGGCCTCATTCAAAAGTTTCACAAATATATTTCTGCGGTTGCCTTGGCTTTGTTACATTCCTGACACGTGTAAGAACTTCGAAACTTATTATTACTATTTTTCATGATTTATGAAGTAGAAATAAAAAACAACGATACCCATAAATTGCATGAACTACTGATGACAGTGAGTAAAGGGCCATATAGAATGATGGAACCATAACTGCAACATTCTTGAAGATCTCCTAAAATTTGGAACTTAATGTTAAGAAATATACTAAGGCCACAAGCGTTTTTATTTACAAATATTTAAGATTTGAAACAATGTTTCTGCTTGATTTCATATAAGACTTGAAGTGCAGGCAACAATTTTGTGCTGCCGATCTTTATGGCGCAATAAAAACTGATACATCTGATATATAACATATTCAACAGAGATCTAAATTGGGTTTTCCCATCAAAAATTGCGTTTAACCAGAAACATGATAAATATAGAGCATGGTGTTTTGCAACAAAGCGGCTTTAAATTCCTTAAATTCCCAAATCCCAGTAGTGTATTCTTAAAGACTCACCCTAGTGGGTTCTCTAGCGCAACAAGACATCGCTGCCTTTGAGTCATCTTCCACCAATTGTCTTCTTCGTTCCCTTGACACCATCATGACAATTATGTAAGAAACGTCTTCAAAAAGACGATCGTGCGACGGCCTAACGTATGTAGCTTTCTCAGTCAATTACTTTTGTTTCGCAGTCAATGTATTTACGAACTACCACTGGGGCTACCTGTTGCTTGGGGTCCGACCATTATTGTTCCAAGACACAATTAATATTTCAGAATATTGAGATATGATTCCACAACGACGTGCGAAATGTGTATCGAACAAAAAAAATCAACTGTAAATATTGCATGGTCTCGTTTCTGGGCTGAAATCTCGATTTCAATTTCCAGTCTCCTGATGACATTTGTCTTTTTAACAATATGACATTGATATAAAAAGCGAAAGAACCAATAATTGCAACGTCCTTGCCTATAAATATCTTTTTATGCCATACTTTGGACGGTATCAAATCAAGCAACGTTAGCTTGAATGTTGTTCAGACACTGCCATGGTCTGATAATTAGGCCGGTTATCTACCCCGCCTGCAAGAGTGGGGAAGTAAAAGGACTTAACCATTTCGTTTTTCTACCATCTTCACGCTTTGCTGTTGCACTGAATTTATACAGGCTTCCTTGCTTCCCCTTTTTCCAAAGCACAGTTAATCTTCTTGTGAAGTGCTATTTCCTTAAAGGTGTAAGTTTTTCAAATAGGCCACCTCATAACAGGCTTATTTACAGTTATACCAGTTATACTGAGAACTTAACCATTCCGTGAATGGGCATCTTGAATTTTGCAGCATAGCTTGCGTACGTTACTTTTCTCCATGAGATGAAACATTACATGATATTTTAATCTCTTTGGGGCAATATATGCAGCTTTTTTAATGGCAGTTTGACAATTATTGGGGGTGGTACATTTACTTCAAAACCGTGTACTGAATAAGAAGGAGTACAATGGGAACCCCTCCTCCTCCCCAATAGAGATTTCGTTCCGATAGCACTGCTATCTGTTAGAGAGCTATCTTCTTGCTTAAATTAACACATTTCCATAGTTTTGCACTATTTTTTCATAGAGCAAAGCAAATACAAAATTACTGAAATTCGCATGAGGTCAAGAAAGCAAGGAACAGAAATCGCGACAGTATACTGAAAAGTTTTGATATCACATATCTTTAACGATATATTACGGGAAATAATAAACCATACAACACAAATTTATTTCTTACAAATTCAAAAAAAATATATTGGTTATCCCTCAACGCAGTTCGTCTCCGCAGGGGCATGGTATGAGCCGTCAGCGTCAATCAGGAGTGCTTGACTCGTAGCTTGTAAAATCGGCAGTGAAACACAGCCTAAAAATAAAAATAAGAATTAATAAACAACCAATAAGTGTTTGTTGCCTACGCATCCTAAATGATTCAGCGAGATTTTTCTTGTGCCAGAGTTGTATAGGAGTTTCATGCACAGCGTCTATTACTTTTGCCTCTTATGAACAAGGGGACCAGCTCCCTAATGGATAGAATTAAAAAACAATAAAAGCTGACGAGAAGTCAGTATTAATAATCACACTAATAATTTCTTACCTTCCACTGTCGTATTATTTGTGAATTCTTGGTTTTCAGTGGAGCTTTCGGAAATTTTTAAACTGTTTTCGTCAATGCTTTGAAGTTGGACGAGTGTCCTCACAACCTGACTCTCGTGGCCCTGTAGATAGAAACACATAATAAATAAAAATAAACATGAACAGTCTAGAATATCCGTGGACTGAACCACACTGAGACATTAAATACAAGAATATCTATGTAAAGAAAAAGGTAAACATTAAGTATAACAAAAGCAAGCATCAAGTTTGTGGAATTTTATACAAAGTGGCTCGTTGTTTGTCTTACATTACAGCCATTACCATTCAAATGATGCCACATACGTGAGACTCTAGTAGTGAGATTAAGGGTAATTCCTTCAAAAAAGTCCCTCTTACAGCCCTTAGTAGCTTTGCAACACTCCTGCCAAAATTAATCACTGCCGTAAGAGCATTTACGAAAATCTTCTGACCTCAATAACAGAGGGAGGAAAGTGTCAAGAAAAAATTGACCATTGACCATGGAATTGTAAAGTCACCAAGCGAGACCTACCTCTCGTTCAAAAGCCATCTTTTTTCGTTGAAAATATTTGTCTTCTTCATTGTCCCCAGGCTCCCTTTTTCGCTTTCGAGAATTAGTGTCCATGACGGTCTATAAGGGAAGCAACGAATAATATATTCCCATTAATTAAAAGAAACATGTCAAAACTATGAGAAAATCATAAAATCTTGATTTAATCAAAAATATCTAAAGAAGGTATCAAGTAAAGCACTTGCAAAATCTCAATGGGTTCCTTGCAATAAAGACAACAATAATTGGCCCATATCCGCAAGCAATGATAGGCTGGTGTGAATTAAACGTGGAACGAGCAAAAGAAAGGGGCAGAGGTTTTGGGTTGTCCCAACAAACGCTGCCTTCATTGCATGCTAGCATCACTTGGAATTTTCAGCAAATAGAAGTGCAAAATGGAAAGGGAGAAGGGTGGGTGGGGGGTGGGGGGAGGTGGTTGTAAAAATACAAGATGCAGGATTTTGACATTATGATTGAAGCATTTAAAACTGAAAATAAGGGGGAGAATGACCGTTTTTTCTTCTCTAAAATAAAAATAGCACAAGCATGCCAATAGAAAAAAGACCCTTATCCCAATACATGACATTTTAATAGATCTATCAAATTAAATGCATTCATTCAGTGCTTATTTTCAACAATCATGCAGAATGCTAAGAAGGCTGTCAATAAACAATTACCTCTTCGATAGAGCCGAGTTCATCTTCCGCGCTGATTATATCAATATCCGCCGCGCGGCTGTCAAACGAACCCGTTGAACTGTAGTCTTCTAGCTCCACGTCCACGAGACTGTTTTTGACGCGCGAATAATCGTCGAGGTGAATCCTAGCATGATACCGCAGACTTGACTTTCGCGCGAATTCTTTGCTGCATATGTCGCATCGATACGGTTTTTCCCCAGTATGAGTCCTAATATGTACATTGAGGTGGCTTCGATGATTAAATATTTTATCGCAGTATTCACATTTGAAAGGAAATTCGCCTGAAATAAAGAATAAATTCTCGGTTAATACACGAAATAGACTGTGAAAAGAAGTAACAGGAAATCCCAAGACGTAAAAAGAAAATGATTCAGGATTCGTGGTTTGACTGAAGCGCCATGAGAAAAATGGCCAATTTTTTTATTTGAACAGCCTTCCTCTTTGGAATAGTCTTTTATGGCAAAGGAAGCTATATATAATGAATCATACGACCAGTCTGGAGTTGAGCGCCTTTGAATGAAGTTAATGAATGATACAAATGGGAAGCTAAAACGTCATTATTACGTCACTATTATGTTACTTTTACGTCACCATTGCGTCATTCTCTCTTAATTTTTATAATATTTTCTGCCATAAAACATGCAGTTTCACTTTATGCAAATCATTGGTGGCGATTTCATTTTGAGGTCTATTTATATGACGAAAGTTGGTTGAGTTGATTGCATAACAATAATCCAAAGCCTAAATAGCATATATATATATATCACTAAATATGATTATATATCACTAAGTATAAGCCTAAATATCACTTAACCATCGTTAATATATCAAATAGCATTAAATCTAACCGTGACTAATAACTTGACTATGACTTAACTATGAGTTGACTATGACTTGACTATGACTTAACTATGACTTGACTATGACTTGACTATGACTTGACTATGACTTGACTATGACTTCACAATGACTTCACTATGACTTCACTATGACTTCACTACGACATCACTATGTCTTCAATACGACTTCACTATGACTTCACTATAACGTGAGATAGTAAAGACAATGGATACCAACCAGTGTGTATACGAGTGTGCTCTTTCAGCGTGCTCAGCCTGGTGAACATCTTTTGGCATTCGTCGCACTTAAAAGGTTTGTCGTCCGAGTGGACTGGCATGTGGACCTTCAAGTCACTCGCCCTTGCGAATCGTCGGTCACACTGCTCACACTGGAAGGGCTTCTCTCCTATAACCAAAGGGAGATTCAGAATTATTGGAATTCTTTAAATGGCGGAAATAATGGCGGAAAAATGGCGGAAATAATCTGGACAACCCAGATAAAATTTGCTAAGAACAGTATATAAACGAAAAGTTACATCTCAAACAAGCTATTTAATTCAAGAAACTACAGACGCCTTCGGAATTCTTAACCAAAAAAAGAAAATTAATTCCGAAGTTTATAACATAGCTTCACTACAGCTGAAACCTTCAATAATGTGCATACAGTGAGCTATTCGCTGAGCAAAGTGGCATGAGTAACACTTTGCTGAGCAAAATGCTCACCGAGTGGGTCTAGCATTAGGAAATAGGGAACTAAATTTGTTAATAAAACGGTTTTTGAGAAAAGCTTCTTTCAACTATCTAGAGCTGGTCATCTCCCTAAGAAGACATCGGTGTATCAAACACTCACTTTATAACTCCATCGACTTTTTCCAAATAAGAATCATATAACCCTGTCTAGTTCTGTATGCTGAAAATAAATAGGGTAAGTACCTGTATGTACAATAGCGTGCCTCTTCAGCGTCTTCGCAGAAATGAACTCCTTCTCGCAAACCCTGCATCTGTACGGCCGTTTTCCCGTGTGGCTGTTGATGTGCGAGCGGAGGTCAGCGGCCGTGGTGTACGATTTAGTGCACAGCTCGCATTTGAACGGCTTGCTGCCCGTGTGGCTAAGCTGAAATGACGAAATACACATTATCAGGGCCAGCTTTCACCAAAAAGTTTGCACGCCTTTGTTTATTCACTTCCCTCTACAATCCCATACTTAATAGATCTTTTGCCTAATTTCTTCACTCCATTACTTTAACTTCTCCTGTCTCTCCATGCCTTTTCTATTTCAACACTTCATTTATTTATGTACTTCCTGCCTATTTCTTCAATATCCACTTCTTCCGTTCTTTTCTTTTCTCTCGTCCCACCTTTTCATCTTCCACCATTACTTTTGCCTTTTACACTACCTTCATTTTCTCATCTTCTCTCCCATGCCTTCTTCTCTATCTTGATTTCTCTTCAATTCCTTAGATACTTTCATATTTTTTCTTGCCTCAGCTGCTCCCTTAGTTCACCCTCAGCCCACTTGAATCAATTCAAAATAACATACCGATCAGACAAAGCCAAGCCCAATGCTTTTTCAAACATCTCAGCATTCTCCACAAAAAATATCAGAATTTGCGACATAACAACATAACAGCTCACCAAACAGTGACAACAAAAACATACAAATAACGCCACAATCATGGCCTAAAACATCGACCTACCAAATGAGATTTCAGCGAGGTTCGTTGTGTAAATGCCTTGGAGCACTGCTCGCATTTGTACGGTTTCTCCCCCGTGTGCTGTCTCTGATGTTCCCTCAACCGAGCAGGCCTCGTAAACTGCTTGTCACAATATTCACATTTGTACGGCTTTTCGCCACCGTGAGTGTATTTATGTTTTACTAAATCAAAAGACTGTATACACGCGAAATCGCATTGATCGCATTTGAACTGCTTCACACCTGTAAGGAAAAATTTACTCATTCAATAAACCTTAGGCAAGCTTCTTGGCGTCATCGGGGTCTAGTTTGTGACAAGACAGAAACTAACTTAAGGTATTAGGGAAGACCCATTATCAGGGGAAGAGAAAGTGTTGGGATCTTCTCAACAGCAAAACGTGAGAATTCGCAAACAGACAATACTTAGCCTACATCTAGATGAACATAAAAAAGAGTGTCAAGAAAAACGAGTGAAACATTACATGTCCATTTGAGTATATGAGTAAAACTGTAAAAAAGTGCACATTAACGCAGATTAAACTTGGTGAATCCATTTGAAGGAAGAGATAAGAGGGTAATTGACATCTTTATAAGAGTCTCTAAGTTAAAAATCCATTAACAAATCTTACCAGTATGAATGAAGAAGTGTCTTTTCAAATCATCATAGCGAACGAATGATTTCCCGCACGTGGTACATGTGTGGGGTTTGGCACCCGAATGCCGAAATGAATGCCGGGACAGTTCGGATGACGTCTTGAATGCCAAGGTGCAGCCTGTGAAATTGCATTTGTACGGCTTTTCTGTCTGGTGGACTCTCTGGTGTACCCTGGAAAGATTTGATTCATCAAGTACATGGCGATGAAGAATGTTTTGAGTTTTTATTGCTCTAAGTCTTGTTGAATGATTTCACCATTTTCATTTATACTTAAATGCAAATCGGCTCGATTCGCTTTATTTGCAAGGTTTTACCGTATGTTTTACTGGCTACAATAAAACCTCATCAGTCAATGTTAAAAATCACAAAGCTTAAAATGAGAATTGGGTACCTTTTCTCAAGCCTAGGTGTGCAATTTTATACCTACGTACCCAGGGGAAGAGAAGCAGGGTAAGGCAGATAATACTGTGGATGAATAGCCTAGCTGCATGGATCCAAACAAATGGTAAACAATCAAGGAGACAGATCTAATACACATGACTAAGAACAGAGAATTGTGGCAAAGCATGATCGCCAAAGTTTCATGATATGCCACCAAAGAGAAAGTGACTCTAGGGAGGTCGATGTAAAACCACTATGCCGTCATTGAGACTTAATCTTGGATGCAGATTAATCCGATGAGGATTCTTTACGCGGTCAATCTTTATGGACATTTTCAGAACATGCACTGTCAACCCATCACAAGCCTTAAGCGGATAATGCATGACAAAAGAGCAGTAATCAAGTTAGCAGCAAGTCACTGAATGTGTGTGGTAAGTTGATAATGGAAATACCTCAACGAGCTTGGGTTGCTAAATCCCTTGTCACAGCCATCCACGTCGCACAAGTAAGGCTTCGTTTCGGAGTGGGACAATGAGTGGATACGCAAGGAGCTGGCATTGCTGAATGCCTTGTCGCATAGGTCACACTGGAAGGGCTTCATTCCTGCGAATTAACAACGTACTTTAGTGTTTGAGGCTAGGCTTACCATCTAGGTGTGGTCCAGAGAAAAGGCTTTCATGAAACATCGAGTGTATTAGAAAAACTAACCTAAACATAGGGCTTAGGAAAGTGTTTTTTTCATAAAATAATGATAGCAATCTGAAGAAATTATCAAGTTAGAATACTATCACGACCGGCAACTACCAAAGGAGGGGACAATGTCATTTTGTTAAAGTCTAAAGGATAGAAAGATATAGTGATTCGTAGACTTTGAATTCTACCAAGTGTTGCTTTCCGTACTACAAAACTACGAAACTGTATGTTTTCGCCCGATGCTCCTCAAAATTGATAAAAATAACAACCAATCACGCGCAATTTTTAAATCCACGTGGGTAATTTTCAATCTGCCATTGGCTATTCACTATGTCAACTTTTGGTCATTTTCTGACATTTCTACACTATGGGGAGCTTCAGACGAAAAGTACTTCAAGTGTGTAAATTATGATCCCGCTGTTGAGTACAATTTAAAAATTAAAATTTCGTTCATTTCAAGAGTTTCCAAGTAATGCGATTATAATTCTTCAGACAGTTAGAGCGATTATCATAGCGAATGTTGCTGATACAAAAGATATGGGAAACCAAGTTACCAGTGTATGATAAACAAATATCTTATCCCAATAATACGGCCTGAAACAAAAAGCTTGTCCTTTGAGCAAAGATAGCATACCTGTGTGCGTGAGACGGTGTTGCTTCAAGTTACTAAGATTATGGAACTGTTTGTTGCAGATGTCACAGCAATGAGACTTGTCACCAGCAGCGTGTTCCCTCATGTGACTGTAGTAAGACCAGGATCGCATGTACACCTTACCACATAAGTCACAGGTGTATTTGTCTTTTCCATTAGTTGGGAGGTCTATAAGAAAATATTTCTGGGTTATTAAATGACAGTGGTCAGAGAATTGATGGAGGATAAGCCAAACCAGGATATCTGCAAAAGCTCCTGTATGCATGGCCTAATGCTATTTGACAGCAGCCAAGAATGCTATTTGGTAATTATCTGTGCAAGTAATAAGAAAATTGTCTCATTTATAAAAACATGTTTTTGCAAAAATTCATTTATAATTATCTGTGCAAGTAATTGGTAATTATCTGTGCAAGTAATAAGAAAATTGTCTCATTTATAAAAAACATGTTTTTGCAAAAATTCATTTTTGCTAGAGAACGCAATCATCTGAATAGAAAAACCGGCACTGATTGTTATTTAAAGTGACAAAGAAATACTCAGATTTCTGAACAACCAAAGTTTAAGAATATTACCATCAACACAAGAAATTGAACTTTTCACAGGAGTACATTGTAGGTGTAACTGGTTATTAGACACTTCAAGAGCTGAGATGGTTGGAAGCTCTTCAGTCAGCTGTAAAACCTGGCTGGTATTTGATGCTGATGAAGGTTGATTTGGTGATTGAAGTATTGGCAACTGAACAGTAGTAAATGGAATTGTTTGTCCGTTGATCTGAAGTGAATACATTGGAGTCCCTGTTGGTAACTGCTCCTGAATCATGCTTTGCACTTGCTGTGTTCTATCTGGCTTTGCACTTTTATGAAGACTGTCTTGCTCTGAGAAATCTTGGCTGCTAGCATTATTGGAAACAGTTTGTGAAAGGACTTCTACTGCAATCATTTCTGCTTGGATCTTGTTGCTTGCATCTAGAAAAGTCAATGAAATTGGCAAAGTAAGTAAATTTCAGCTCCATAACTGATTTAGGTGTAGAAACAAGTGAAGCAAAAAAGAAAAAATAATCAAAATGAATTTCCTAAGAAACTACTATTGAAAGCAAGACCTAATATTATGCAGAACAATAACCTAAAATATTGAAATCGTTCTCTCCTTGCAAATGGTCTTTAGGTTCACATTTAAAACCAAGTATTTGCAGAAACAAATCAATAATTATGTAATGTTGTAATGTTAAGTAAAATGAACAAAACATTTAGAAAAAACAAAATTGAATTGATGATTATTTAGGAGAGGAAAACTTACTGTCAGAAAACGACATGCCTTGCTCAGTAGATTCCATTTGACTTTCAATTGACTCAAGCGCTTCATTGGAAAATGTCTCATTAACTGGCACAAGTGTGTTTCCAACAGTGCAAGCAGTGGTATGTGAGACATCCTCTGTAATATTACAGTTAAGATCATCTGTACTGCAAACATTCTGAAAACTTGCTAGATTACTAGAGTCTAGCACACTTCCCAATGATAGGTTTGCGTCAACTGAGGAGATGGCATTAATTTGTGGGTGCAGAGTCATAAGAAAAGCTTGCAGCTGCTGCACCTCTATGACGGCATTCCCCAGTAGCTGATTGGGCTGTGCAAGACTTGACAAAGCTGACAGAGGTATGGTTATTCTTGGCGATTTTGCTCCACTGATTTGATCTTGCGTATTTGATGACAATACAAGTGGAACTGAAAGTGCCTGTTGTGATGATACGATCGCATTTTCATGTGCCTGTAAGTTCTGGATTATTACATTATCAGTCAGACTTCCTGAAGAAGTTGCCTGGATTTCTTCAACCTGAGTAAAAAACACAACAAACCCTTAATTTCTAATGTCTAAAAGAACTCATTTGCATAATATATGAAATAAAATGGGTATCAAAATTACAGTAATCAATATTTGTTAATGTATTCAATCAAGTCAAGTCATATTGAATGTGGATTGGCCATTATTTATTAAAAATGAAAATAAACATGAAAATTATATTATGTCCTTCAAATGATGATTGTATTTATTTTCATGATGGTCACATTTTATTAAAAAAAATCAGTTTTTAAAACTTACTCTTTATTTGCCAAAATATACTGCTATTTTTGAATCAAGTCCTTGCAAAAATAAGGCATTTTGAAAAACACATGACTGTCTACACTGACTGTCTACACTGCAAAACAAATTCAACAATTTGAAACTTGCATTATTTGTTATTAAAAATACCTTAGAGCTTTCATTGCTGCAGTGAACTTGCAGATTAGTTGCAATATTTACATTTTGTGATTCATCTAAAAGAGAAGGCACAAAACTAACATGAGTAAGAAAGAAAACAAATTTTGTTTCCACTGTTACACAAGTTTTCAATGATTTTCTTCACTTCAAGTAGCTTCCTTCTTAACAATTTATAGTTACAGTAAAACTTGAAATGTTACAGCAATTCAAATCAATTCTGAAAAATTATATTTGCATATAAAAAATTCTGCATGCTACCAACATTTGTAATTTCCAATTTTGAAAGTAAGTAAGGTATATATGCATATATTACTTCTCTCAGAATATTCTAATAACAAAATTATTTTTCTCCTTTGCCGCTATGTTTGCCTAGTTACTGAATTGATAATGAAACTTTGTCAATAAACTGTATTTCTCTATTGACTTTAATAACAAAACTGAAAAATGCGCTCAATTTGCACGAGCATTGTCGAGTCATAGACTGCCATCCACAAAATAAAAGCTAAATAATTTATACTCTATCTCTTTCTCTAATATCTCTTTGATTGTATATTGTTATGGTGGCAGGGTGTCGTGGAACATAAACATTACTCCCCTTTTAAATTTTTTTGAAACGCTGGCAAGACGTTGACCGTTAACGTAAAGCATATGGTGGCAATAAACTTTTGGAGTTCGCTGTAAACATCAAATAGTCTCTTGGAATAGGCAGCGTAAGTTTAAAAAAAATTATCCCTTTAGGCCTAAATAGAAGACGCCTGTCAACACTGCCTCGCATGTACACGTATTAAAAATCGTTGATCATGGTACACTAACCCCCTTCAACAAATTATGGCCGCCTTTCAACGAGAAAATCACTAGCGAAATTTATACGTTATAACGGCAATGTTGCTGCCTGCATGACTTTAAATCCCTGCCACAATATGGGGAATCCAGTTTGCAGTGTTAACAACCTTCCCCTACCAAAGAAAATTTTGTTTTCCTTCAAATCTCACGAACGGCAACGTCAGTTACAGGGGAGGATGTGTCAAGACAGGAAAAGACCTCAACTTCGCTTGGTTTAAGAAAAACGGTTGGAAAGGCAAGCAGCTACAAATCGCGGAGATCCCTCGATCCAATTAAATAATGAATAAAGTTGTTAATGAAAACAAAAACAAAATATTGTTCAAATGTAACCTGTTGGGAGCTGAGCCATGATGCCCTCGGAGCTTGCTTTCCAGCGGCCATTAACCAGAGAAAAAGACGAAATCCGCTGTCGACGGATCGCTGGCGTGCGCAAGCCTTTGTTATCAAATTTGCATAACAATGGCGGACGAAGAGCGGCAATATTCAAATTTGTCAAACATTGGAAGACACCTGTCTCACTCATTGTGTTCAATTAACGGTCTGACTTCCAAATGAATGAACGGTGAAACAAATCAAGCTATCCATGAACAAGGGAATTGCGGTAGCCAAGTTTACAGGTGTGGATAGCAATAACCCCAGTTCTACGCGAACATGGGGATTTTGAGCTTCCAGGACTATAAATAAATTTATCTTCCCCTAAGTTTCTTGTCAAAGGCAACCGCTTCGAAAAGTCAATAATTCATAAAGTCGTTCAATCTGCATCCTTGCCTTAGCGATGTGGGCACTTTCAAAGCTGCCATGTGTGCTTTGAAACTGGAAGAAAAATTAACAATTGTGTGTTCAGAAAACAGAGCAGCTATTTGATAAAAAACTTTTCTGCGCCGAGATGAGGGCTTCTAATGTAGGTTAACCTGGTAGCTGTTTAATTGGTTAACCTGGTTGCTGGTCTCCTTTCACTTGAAATTCAATTGTTAATAAAGATCAACAAATTGTTTTGTTTAGTACTTGTAAAACAGCATGACTGTGTAGCCATCAGAACAAACAAAGGAACTAAGAGCCTATGGGAGGTAATGGGGAACCTCGTTCTACGCTATCACGCCAATGCTTTTTAAATTATGTTCTAGACATCTGTGTAGCGAAATCACTACTTTATGTCAAACGTTCGCTTACTTCCTAGTTAAAAGATAATTCGGATTTGAAGTGCTTCATGAAATATTTGCGGAAGTGATTATTCAATTTCAAGTATGCGACAATCATAGCTCTGCTGTTTCTTGCAGTTGTGAAGTTTTTACCACAAAAAAGAAGAGATAATTCTAATCTTTTTGAAGATTCAATGGCTGACGATGGTAAATTATGAGATTCATTTTGCTAAGCAGGAGTACATTGTTGGCAATGATTCATCTTTTATACGTTTCATTACTTCATTGAATACTGAAATAAACTCTACATAGATAAAAAGTCACAAAAGCCTAATCAAGTATAATTTAATGAGGTTAACATCAGCTTGATAAAAATACTATTATTTGATTACACGTTGCGGCAAACAAGCTTCTTAGAAAGGTCATTTGCTATCAACAAATCATTGCAATAAGTAACGTTCATTTTTTAATTGTCTCTCAATATAAACCATGTGAACAATTATTGGATAGGATGTGCTATACCAATCTAATTATCTTGAATAGCTTTTTGACTTGCATTTCTTATGCTGTTACATTACTTATTAACTTATGTAAAGTTAAACGCCATAGTTACCAGCGAGGAAAGTTGTGAGCTCGTGTTATTCTTGGGAATCATTACCCTTGGTACCAGACTCCCTCTATTTTGTTTTATGTATAGTGAGTCTAGCACCCAGAATAAGGATTCATTCGCAAACCACCCAGATAAACTTGATAATATTTGACTTCCTTTGGTGCTATTAATAACCTTCATTCTGCTTGTTTTTATATTGCCTGAGCAATATTTCGCCATGCCTCCTATTCCCCATATTTCGTTGGCCATTGAGTTACGTGGTTCTTCTGCTAAAACGATGCACCTCTGCGAATTTTTTTAGAATGTTGTAGCAGGTCTCAAGTACACCTTCATTTTGTGACAAAGAGGCTCTCAAATGTAAGCCTCTAATTTTCACCGTTTTCATTGATGGACATATTGATCTTTTTTTGTAACTGAGTCAAAATAATGATAATTATTCTTCTGAAATTACTCTTTTTGTAAATTCAAACCCATTCTGAAAAAATTCTCATTGTAAAATTGTTTTTTTTAATTTTGTCGTAAAAAATATGATTAAATACTGTTCAATCATTCCCTGCATACGTTGAACCAAGTAAAAACACGCTACATAGGCAAAACGTTTTCCTGAGTTTTCCCAGGGCCCTCTAGCAATAGATAAATATATTACATGTCTTTAGTGCACAACGGAGGAAATAAAGTCTTTCGCAAGCATCTTGCTCCCAAGTGAGCCTAAACTACTTATCTGGCTGCCACTCATCCGAAGCTCATACTGGAATGAGTGTTTAGGGCTTATACTTGATTGTAAACAAAGAAATGCGCAAATAAAGCAGTTAAACGGAAGGAATCTATATAGTGTAGGGGTGAATGAGACAAAACTATATCCTAAAATGCTGGACCCCTGTGGTAATCTATTTATCATGCTGATTATCTACGTAAAAACAAGACGACTTATAACAATGCGAGACAATAATAGGGAGATATAGAGCGGGCAATAAAAGTGGTTAGGGTAAGGAAAATAGTGAATGAATGGACTATTTGGAAAGTCCAAATATCGCAGACTTACACCCGTTAAAAGACGAAATAGAAACAAGTAGAATAATTTTTTTTAAAAAGGCTTCTCGCATTACTTTCATTTATAAGAAATATGGTTTAGCATTAAAAAAATTGGAAAAGTTTATGTTTCAGTTAGATAATAGTAATGACGAAACCTTGATGAGTGCCCCAGCCTTCCATTTTGATGTCATTCTTGGTCACGTGGTTCGATTTTGACATTGCAGAAAACAAAGGAAGAGGCTGGGACCAACATTTCGTTCGAGCGCGGAGAAAAGATGGCGGTGGAAGGACAATAAACACCGCCGTTGATCCGTATTTATCGGTGAAATATTTCCTCCATTTAGTAGCAGTACGTAGGATTTAAGTCATGGATGATGATGACAGGGAGGAAAGTACTTCATCTGGCAGACGGCCTAAGAATAGACAGCCCAAGGCTCCAATTCCAACGTGGGCAGACGCTGCGAGGAAGGTAGGCCAAACTTGTTCACAATTAAACGCCGCTTGTCTTGGCGCGACAATCTGAAGGTGACCGTATAATTCAAAGGCAAACATCCTTCGCCCTTGCAAAGTTCAACTCAGGAATCTCTTTCATCTCAGTTATACCAATCATTCAAACCCTTCCTTGGGTTTCCAATCATAAAGACATGAACAACTTCCAATTTCCTTAAATTTGTTTTGTAAAGTTGATTAGGACATCAGCATTTTCAAAGCACTTTGAGCCCTGTCCTGCATTTTAGTTGTGTAGCTTGAATTTAGTGCTTTTATTTTTAAATTACTTTTATAATATGGAAAATATTGCCAGCCAATGTCAGGTCAATATCCCACTATTTTGAAAATCACCTGAAACATGTTTTGCTGCCAGTTTTGGTTCTTGAGTCTATAACAAAAAATCACTGAAGCCTACCTTTAAGTTTTTGTTTCCTTGTTGATACTGCTGCTGCTTTATGTATGTGATGAGACTGTAAGTGCTATCCAATTAGAAGTTTCTGATGAAATTTGTTTGAAATGCAAATAAATGAAAATATATATATCAATCAATTGCGATCTCAAAAATTGTAACATTCACTACCTCAGGTGTTTTCCACCATTGCAAAAAGAACTGAGTCATATTCTACCACAAGGAAGGCGGTTTTCTCATGATTTGACACTCAAAATGCTAAGAAATTGTATCTTTTGTAGATAAAAATAGTATTTTGTTGATGGGTAAGTTCAATAGGTGAATGTTTCTTTGGTTGGGTTATATATGCTTCAAGGGTGTTGGTTGACTTTGAATAAAAAAAGATTTATCAATTGATTTTGATTATTTTTTTTGCTTATGGACTTGGTGTTTCTTAGTTGCTAATCCAGTTGCTTATCCAAGTTTTGTTTTGTGTAAACATCATGTAACATAGAAGCATGCCATTTTGTATACCACAATCATGTACAGTTTGTCCTAAACTCGACCAGACAATTATGATAGAAAGAGAGAATAAGCAGTGATCTTATTCATTAGATAATGAGATGGGGGGCTAAAATGGTAACAGAAAACATTTGCACTCTGTTTTCTTTGACAAATCTATACTGATAGATAAAGGAAAGTTTTGACACTGCAATGTCAGTTTGTCAGTAATAGAAAAGAGCTTCCAGGAACTGTTGACAATGTAACAATTCATGGAGGAAAAATTATTGAAATGTCCCAAATGAAAATGAAGATAGGTTTAAGATATTGCCAGGATGTAAAAAGACAATAGGACAGTGTCAGGTTTCACTGGGAAGCACTGAGAGTAAACAAGTTAGAAATGTTAGAAATGGAATAAAAGACTAACAAAGATTTAATGTAAATTTTATCTATAAAGTGGTAAAACAAAGTTCTAATTTGCTGCAAATATGGAAATTTAGATCACAGAACTTACATCATTGAACAGTCAAAGACCAGTTCATTATAAAGTAGGCAAATGTTAATCATGCCTGAACCAAAATGCAAAATCAAAATGAAAAGAAAAGACATTTGAGTCTCTTTGAGCTTGGTTTCTAGCACTTGGTATCCTTAGAGTCTAATCTGTTTTAATGTAGCAAGCCATGTTGCATTACCCCTTTGAGCATTGAATGGGCTATTAAATTATAGAAATTTGTTATTTAGTTGTGTTCTTAATTTCAAGTCCAAGCACATTGCTGTGTACATCATGTCACAAGTATCAATATGATTATATTAGTATTCAGATCCTGTGTATGTATACAGCTATAATAAGCAGTATTTCCTTGCCAAAACAGACTATCCAATATTGCAGTATATGTTCCAATAATATGGTTCTGTGCACCAATTTTTCACTTTCATCAAAGAAGTTTCTTGAATAAATATATTTTTACTATTTGAGATTTATGTGTGAGTTTCTTTTGAGGAAGATTAAATTGTCCAACTGTGCTATGATAAGGGATAATATAGTTCAGTTTTTTAATTACCATTTTTTTCAGAATATACGTATACTTACCTAATCTAGACAGAAGTTTAGCCTGATATTGGGGAATCTTTCCCTCTCTAAGAGCCTAAGAAAGCTGCAGTGCCATTTTAAAATATGAATTAAGCCTTCTTGTGTTTTGATTCTTTACCCTTTCAACCAGTTTAGACAAGGGATTACATTGCATGTTTTATCAATTTTTTAACTGGAAATTTTGTAACTGCTTTGTGAACAAACAAGCTAGTTTAACTTAAAATCTGCAAAGAATGCGCATCAGAGAAAAACACTAGTGCTCCTACCAGCACTTAAATAAAGCATAAATTTTTTGTTGAGAAATTTGCAACATTGAATAAAATTTCTCATTACTATTTGAAGTATTATCTGGCAGTGCAAATTTTGAATGTGCCATGTCAGTTTGATGTTAAGTCTAAATTATAACCTTAAAATACAGAAGTATGTCTTGGGTAACTTTTGATTGATGGCTCTTCGCTTAGGTTTTGGAGAGATATGACTATGCATTGCCACACAAACAGATTCTGCAGATTATTCAGGATGAAAACCTGAAACCTTGCGGGTAAGTCTGTTCTTCTGCTTGCCTTTTCATAAATGGCATAATAGATTGTTCATAAATATTTGGAATGTTGTATAGATAGAGAAGAATTAATGAAATTTAGTGTTGCATAAAATTGATAAGGGCATGTAAATGTTGAAGTATTTTGTAGAGTTCAAGTCTTAAGAATGAAGGATGAAATATTTGTGTATTATAGATTCATCAAAAGCTGACATTCAGATGTAGCCTATTAACTAAATTAAGACCCTTGCTCCCAAATTTAGCTCCAATGCCAATACTCCCATAGTTTTGTTGCAAATATCTTTAAAAGTTTTCCTGAGATGCACATACTTTTTAGCAATTTTTTTTATCTTTACGCTGATTTTAAATGAAAACTTTACTAAATGCTAGGTGACATTTATCTGTATCTGAGATTTTCAGTTTACATGCTCATATCTAGAAAAATCAGTTAGGCCCCACTTTACTTTTATGATATTTCAACAGATTCTGAGAATTCTGTTATATAAGATTCTTCTATTATTGCATCACCCAGTCAAAGGCAAACATACCTTGTTTTAGGCGTGGCACGATGCCTCTGGCTTGCCTCAATGCAATGCTGAATTCCAATTGCAAAGGGGAGGATGCCTTGTTTTACCGTGCCCCTGGCCAGGCTGCCTGCTTTGGTTTAAAGGTTGGTTTGAATCTCTGTGGCTATTTCAATTTTGCAGTACAATATTCAAATATATGTAAATTGATTATTTTAGGAAGCAAAAATTGTCTCAAATTGCCCTACAACATCAAGCCTTAATTTTAAATAATTTCACTGGCAAGTTAATTGAAATTTCACTTTTAACAACATATGAAACATTTTCAATTCAAGTGAACTAGTTACTTTTTTCGCCAAAAGGATAGTATCTCAGTTCAAACACCTCTTTATTTTGCCTCATTTAATTCCACTCCTTACAAGGCTGTGTTTTATATGATTATCTTTTTTGCAACCAGAAAAATCAGAAGAATGAAGTCACCAGTGATAAGGACGAAGAGAGCACTGACTCTGTCGATATTGAAAGTCAATCAGCATCAGGTTTGTTTGCTATTATTCTTACCACCTATTTGTTTTGCCTGAGAAGTGAGAATTGTGATACCTGTCACCATGCTGTTTGTACCTGAAACATATGTAACAGCATGGGACATCCGCTTTGGTTGTCAAATATGAGCACTAACAGTGCATCAAATATCAACAGTGGCCTCGTTCCCATCAATTCATGTCATTCTTCGAGTATCTTCTCTATTTGTTTATAATCTTAATTTTTTCAGTAACCACCATTTTTTGCCGAAATAAAATGGAAGTAAACTATTTCGAATATACAGCAGCCTAAACTGTTTCTTTGTATGTAATTTCAAGTGTAGAAGTGATTGCGTTGTTCTATTTGTTATGCCATTGGGAAGTTATCGTCTTCATAAGAAATCATTCTTTGTTGCAGAATCTCCTCCGGCCTTGAAGCTTCCTGCTCAGCAGTCACCTCAGAATATTCAACAACAACAACAGCAGCAACAACCACAAATACAGCCCCAGCAATTGCCGCAGCAACAACAACAGTTATCAAGAAGTGCCGCGATACGAAGTGCCAAGATGAAGGCGAATTTACAAAGAACTAGAAACCAAACTCCGTCCACCCCAGGCTCCCCCGGCGCGGCACTTGTTGCCATGCCTCCAAGGAAGCCAGGTGCGGCTCTCTGTGTTATGCCGCCCAAGAAGCGATCGAAACTGGAGGCGAATGCCGCGGAAGGGCTGTCGCCACTTTCAAAGGATCTCATCGAAAAGGTGACAAAAACTCCTTTATCAGTCGTATTGACAAAAAGCTCCTTTATCAGTCGATTGACGAAAAATTATTTTTAGAAAGAGCATACGATCCTGCCACTTTTGTAATGCTAATCTAGGCAAGGTTTCAAGTCACCCAAAAAGCGTTTTGGAGTATTGGCATGATTTTGTGGAAAGTTAGTCAAACTGTATTCGAAGCTTCTTGTAGTAAATGCTCCAGAATTTTTGTCAAAGTAAATAGAGCTCAAAAGCATTTCTTAAAGGATTCAGAGTACGAAGATGAAGGACAAAACAGCAGTGATAATGAAAGGAGTGTTACAAGTGGGACTAGAAACAGATTTGTTTTTCAGGCTTGGACAAGAAATACCTTCAAAGGTGCCTTAACGCGAAATTTAAGACGTTTTCTGCCCTAACTAACGCTTTTACAAGTTTTGCTGATAGCAAGCCCCAGAACTTCTCACCAAACATGAAGCTCTCTGCAAGAACCACCACCACGTTCGTAGTAGGGCCCTTTTAACCACGCAGTAATAGGCGGCAAAACTGGATATTTTCAGGCCAAAGCAGCGTGGGAATCACAATTATCTGTTTACTCTTTGATGTTTGATGATTTATCCTGCTCAATTTCGCGCATTTCCGCACAAAACGGCTCGTGCGAAAGTGACAGATTTGTTTTATTTCTTGTTGACAGAAATTACTTTGATCTCAAATCAAGTTTCTCTTGCTGGCTGTTATTTTCTATAAAATACCCCAAAAAAGATTTTCATTAGTCAAAAATTTTCCAATCTTAACGTCGTAAATATTCTCTAGTTGCTCTACATATTTTTCTAGCTTGCGAATTTTTTTTACTGGATCGTTCATGCGTAACTGACGTATCTCCTACTCACAGTCCAATTCATCATACGTCTGATTTGGTCGCCAGCTTTCTTTTAGTTATTTGTTTCTATTGGAATACATCGGAAAATAAAGCTATTGTTATCCTACAAGTTTCATAATGTAGCCTTACCATTTTCTTGAGATCTTCCAATACTGAGTCAAAACCTCTTTGTTTAAGATGAAAATTAGTTGCACCCTATTTTTAAGTTTCCCAGTGAATCAAAGCTCCACCGCCAAAGAGCGCCGAATAAACTTTTTGGCGGAATCACACCTGTCGGAGGTTTTGTTGATGTCCAGTTCTCTTCGGACGCGCAACTTACAGCAATTTGTTGTTGCTGCAACCATAAACCATGTGGTCATGGTGGGATCATTTTTATTCTTTCGCAAGGGCTTGGACTTTTGTAAAAAACTGCCTTACATGCAATAAAATAGGCAAACCCTAAAGGCAAATTTTTCTTTGAAGCTGCGTGAATTTTTGTCCACCTTCGAGCCTATACTTCAAAAGTGCTCACGAGGCCCATACTTCAAAAGCGCTCACAAGAAAAAACCTTTTTTCTTTGTCTTTTTAAACATCACAACCTTCTTTGCGTATAGTTGGTGTAGTGAGTACTTCTTGCATCAAAAACTAAAAAAAGCACGAAAAAGCGAGACATCGCGCCCTCGGAGTATAATACAGTTTTAGCCTAACTCACTGGCATTGCTCAACAGCTAATTGATTTCATTTTTCGCGGGAAGGCAAAAAACCATCTATATAAAGGCCTGTCTTGAAATATTTTTTCTGCTGAGATTTTCTCAACTGCATACTGTAGAATCCCTGTCAATATTTTATGTTTTGGAATGTTTCCCTTAGTCAGTAATGCTCATTATTCATTATTTATTCAATTCTTTGTTCCATATTTTCGAAATTCATTTACCAGTTAGAGATTGACGCAGGTCCAATAAGGAAATCGCCAGTAACTGGCACTTTAGCACCCAAGCGTGAAATGTCTTGTCTTTGATGTCAAGGGTGGAGTCATTTTTTGGAAGTTCAGAACAATACATCGACCACAAAGCCTTTTATTGGAAACGATCTTTTGCAATTTCCAATTAGAGATGCTTTGAAATCGTAAAATTTACTAGATATATCAGTGAAGCCGATTAATTTATATATCTAAGTTTTTCCAGGTAGTAATAAATGAAGATTGAAAACTTCAAAATCCAGGCATACTTTATAGGCAAATCCTAGCAAATTTTTCTTGTAGTTGACTATCCTGCATTCGTACATATTTTACAGTCTCCTGCAATCACTTTCTAGGGAATGTAATTAAATGCGATTTATGACTGTTAGTCATAACGATATTTCTCTCGATTTTCAAGTGTTGCGAACTGCATGCACACAAATCGTTACTCAAGTCCACCTGTATATTTATTGAAACTTTTTCTTTACAAGGATGCCATCCGACACATAAAATCGGAACCAAATCTTTCCGCCACTGCAGGCCTGAATTCTGAGAACGATTTCGAAACGCAGTCGCTGTCTGATTTCTCAGAAAGGCAACGGGATGTCAGATCTCAGCAGTTGCAGCGTGTCCAGAAAACGAGGCAGCTGCAGTTAGCGGAACAGAGATCAAGGCAGCGGCAACAATCGAGAATAGGGAATGACGGGAAGGATGTGCCGTTCGGCTCCAAGCCTCCGCAGTTACCGCGGGAAAAGAAGGATATCGAGCAGCTTCTGAGTCAAATAAAACGAGAACAAGAAGAGGAAATGAAAAGAGAGCAACTCAAGAATCACAGAAAGGTCATGCAGACGAAGCTCAATCAGAGCAGACCTGTCCCGAAGCCGAAACCGGTGAGCAGCAGCAACAACAGCTCCCCGTCACCCGCTCCAGAGAAGGCGCCAATCAGAAAGCCGCCTGCCGTCACGGGATTTCTGGATGTCAAGGTGGGTTGGTTTGTGAAGCCTCGTTTTGATGTGGAGGTCTGTACACATCCGGGAACTTGTTGAACCGTGGAATTGACCAGCGACAGCTTGCTGCTTGCTTTATGTTGTAGGCCTACTTAGCAGTTTGAGCGGGTAGATGTTGGTTGTGTTAGATTTAATCTAATTTCAGCATCATGACTAGCAAGAGAAGCCATATTTTATGAGACTAATTTATCCTAACAGGCTTCAACACAAACCACTGTCGTCTTTATCCAATGTATATTTGATATTTTCAATGTGGCACACTGTTATGTTCTCTTAATATTGTTGCTTAAATATATTTCTAAAAAAATCACTCACTGTTTAAAGTCAGCGTTGCGCAAATGGTTGTTGCAAAATACCTATGAAATATAACTTATAGGGTACTTCTAATCTCTTTCGTTATTTGCTGCGATGTCATTGATTAAAGTTCCCAAAATGTGCCTTTTTATGAGCATTCTGAAATTTTTTTTAAAAATAACATGCCCCCATTTCTTACAGATTTGAAGTCACTTTTCAAAGTTTTTCGTAGCTGTCATAAGGAAAATTTCTTGCTATTGAAGGATAGTTGCTATGATTGTTTTGCAAGAGTGCCTATTGAATTGGTTTTATGTCCTAGATTTTTCTCCAGGTTGTAATACTTTATTAAATCTTTCATTTCTTTGCTTTCGGTTGCAGCTCAAAAAGCTGAAGAAAATGAGTACAGGTAAGCTTTGGTCCTTAATCTTTGACGTCACATCTTCTGTAACCCTCTTTTCCTTTCTTATCGCTTCTAATTAAACCAAGCTACATGTAATACAGGGAAAAATTTCATGGCCATGCTTCGATCATTTTTAGCCCAACTTTTCGCAATTTCTAGCTTTGTATCTGCTGGGAATGAATGAAAATGTTCGAAGTTTGAGCTTTACTATGCTTGTCGCCACGTCATTGAAATATTTCTTTGTAATCCTGGGACAGATTTATGCAGCTTTACATTATAAATAAATAAGCAGCAATTTTCTATTTCGTTTTGTTCATTGCCCAGGTCAACTGAATCAAAAAAGTCACTGGATAATTTTAATACTCTCTTTCATTTATTAATTCATGAGAATTCTTTTGTTGCTTAGTTGATCAGATCAAGAGAACCAAGGAAGGAAAAATAGATTTACAGAGCCCAGAGTCGATTGCTGCCACTATTAGTCTCAAAGTAAGTCAATTACAGATCCGTGAAGCGATCTATCTATTTTCTAAGTTCCGAGAAATCCTATTAGCCATGGGTTTCTAAGAATTCCTTGCGTGGAAGTCCCCCATAGACATCCACCCGATTGGCTTTTCAAGCTTTCAAGGTTTCTCTCGTAACTTGAAAAGTAATCGACTGGCTTACGTCCATGGTTGGTTGATGCGGATAATATACTCCGTCAGTGTTTCACAGCCACTGGTAGTTTAATCATACATGCCTCATTGTCAATAAAATGCTGTGAGGTTTTATTGACTAAGGCGATTGTTTAATGCATTAGAAGCGTTGTTTAGAAAACAGTGGTAGCATTTCCTGACTGTTAGCTATATGTAACGCGTTCTTGATTACTAATCATGTAAGGAAATTGTTATTGCGTCGAAATTTTCAAAATATATACAAGGCCTGTAATGTTATTTATCAAATAGGTTAGCTAGGAAGTAGAGGATATAGAAACACAGAACAGTTACTGAAAATGAATTCAGCTGCTGGTATTGATTATGATTATGACTAAAGAAAAAGTTTTTGCTAGGATCAAATGGCAAAAGTTTTTTGTTTCTTCATGTTTCTGAAGATAATCGCAAAGTCAAAGCCTGACAATGATGTTGTAATTCCAGCAAATATTTCGTGAACCATTAGCCAATGTACTCAAAGAAGGTTGACGTACTGGTGATATGGATTCCCATGTCACAAAGCATTACCCTTTCAAGCATCTCCTTTCTTTCTTTGAAGTACAAAGTCATTGGTCTTAAGTAATTCTTTCTTTGCCCTCGATGGACTTACAATCTGTTCTAAAAAATTATCGCCTTCAATCCCCGATGTTTATTCGCAATTATTACTTTTCAAATTCCGTAACATTGCTTTATTGTTATAGAAGCTCCGTTCAGCGTGGGGAAACTTGGTTTGCCTTTCGCGAAGCGATCTTGTTACGGGGGATGCTTCCCACCCGAAGTAACATCACCCTTACGCGTTCCAAATCTCTCTCTATGTATCATCCTTATCTGATTACACCCCCTCGTAACATCACATCACATTAGAAGGCGATTTTGGCACGAGACATACAGAACATAACTCATCGACATTTTCCCACGTGAATCAGAATTCCACGCATAATCGATTGTTATTCTAATTTGCCTACAGAACTTCCTGAACAACGAGATGTTCAAGCAGCTGCCTGCCGCATACCAGTATCAGTTGTTGATGTTGTTGCCAGATGTCGATCGAATCAAAGATGGCGACCACATTCTCAGGTACTTATTAACGAAGTGCCACGTTACAGACTATTTCATGAGATACGGCCTAACTAACCAAAGAAAGGGTCTTACGATATTCGCCAATGTTTTGAAAGCTACACGTGTCACGCCTCTGTATGCTGAAGTTAACTAAATAGGGCTTAAGGATATTTCTGCAGGTGAAGGTTAGCAATTCGCGAAGCTCTCAAAAAGTTGTTAAGCATTAATGCGTGTTTTCTTTTAATTTCACTCAAGTTCTGAAAAGTACTTTGTTCAATTGGCAATATAAGTTGCAAGGGTTTGGCTTTTTGTCACGGATGAAGCATCTTTTCAAAAGTTCCCAGTTCTATCATGTTATATATAGATTATATAGATCACATAATGCGTGGATACGTATATGAACACTGGACAATTCTTTGACGCAGCTTAAAAGATAGAAGTTTTCTGGTTAGTAATTAATGAACGAATTTCATCTTAAAGATACTGAGAGATGGTGAAGAGTTAAATCTGAGGGTTTGTGAGGTAGATCTCTTTAGATACGAAAGAAAGATGAGATAAAGTGGGGGTAGCCCATTTAATGGCAGAGAATTGTGGGGTATTGAATCCTAGGTGTAGTATGATAGTGATGTATCACAAGGCTGGTAGACATTAAGTCACATTCTTAAATCTCAAAATGTTCATGCCATTGTCAATAGATGTTCTTTTAATCCTAGTTCAAGCTGTCTTGTATTAGAAAGTTTTTTCATCTGTTTGATGTTCTAATGCATTTCCTCTTCTTACAGGATGTCTACCAATGCCTTGACGAACGAATTTTTTACCAAAGCTTGCCTGGAATGGCAAGAAAAATTGATAGAAGGTAGAATTCAAGTTCTGAGTTTTATGAAGACATATAGTTATAAATGAATTATTAATATCGTTTAGCTTCATAATGAAATCCAGCTTTCTGAAGAATCAATTTGAGTAGATTCTACAACCCTCTATGCAAATCATATTGAAAGTAAACTGATGATGAGCCAAGATTTGAAAAAATACAATTGATATGAAATGTAGATGGGGAGATAACTTGTTGTAATTCATTCGTTGAATTTAATGAATCTTCTGTAAAAAGTTTGGATGTTTATGAAATTGTTGTCTAAAAGGATTATCTGTGTATTTATGATTTTATAGAATGTTCTCAGTGTAACCATAGTGTGGGGTCTCTTCTCGATAAGCTTTTCCATTGAAGAAGTTCCCCGTTAAGCTTGTTTCCCACACATAAATCTTCCGCAGTTTATTTGTAATAAAGTGAGGATTGCTGTCAATTTAAACTGCTGTATTTTATTGAGTATTTTGTAAACCAGCAAAATCATCTTTGCGACTAGAAAACTACATGATAGTCTAAGAGCTGCTTTCCTTTCTTTTAGGGGAGTTCAATGTAGATATCGTGCAAAGAATCAAACAAGAAGAAGGGAATCCGATTATTCTAGACCCCTGGAAAGTGAGTATGAGAAAATTATCTTTAGTTTGAACACTGTTGGTAAAACGCCAGTTGTGGATCGAAAACCATTTGAGTGTTGTGAGAAAGCGGGTGATTTCCTATTTTATAAACTTGGATAATTCTCGTCGCAAGATCGTCTTTTTGAAATCAAGGCCAACGCAGGGGTTTGATAAAATAACTTGATAAATTGCTCCACCATTAATGATACATAGTCTATGCCTATTGCAATAGCATCTCATAAAAACAAGAGAGAGAAAGATTTCTAAAGTCATTAAAGCTCACAGTGTTTGCTGTTAGGGTTCACCAATCGCATGTTCCATGTATAAACACTTACTACATACATTCATACTGGTATGATACATGATATATTATACATACTGATATTGCACATACTGAGCACTATAAGTGATTAGTAGTAGATTTCGAATGATATTAGTAATACTGCTATACGTTTTAATAAGGTTCCACTTATGTTGATATTGGTCATCCGTGTGATTAGAACCTTTTTCTGTAATATCTTATATGCCTGTTTGGTACTTATTCTGCCACGATTTAATCTCATCCAATCTTTGCTAATTTAGGAAAAGTTTTTTGAGCCCGTTTGGGGGAAAAGGTATGTACTGTTCTATTCTCTATATCATATACTTGTATATATTTACTATTTACTATATTAGTTTAGTTAATTAATGTCCAACTTCCCTGTCCAGAAAATCTTGAATTCCCTATCCTCTTTCATATTCACTCAAACAACAATATATGCTTGGATGTCAGTGAGAGTTTTATGAAATTAGGAGAGATTTTCCGACCCGCTTATCGCACGAATCTTAAACCAGGCCTACCAATTTGATCACCCGACCTTTATACCTTGGTCTTTGAATGATATTCAGAGGGTAAAATGTTTAAATAGACAATCCATTCTCTAGCAACATTAGAATTAGTCATTGCGTTTTGGATTCCACTCAGTGTGAGACCTATGGAGTGAATAGGTTATTCCTGGACGTCATTCGGATTAGGGAAGTCTTTCTTTTCTAATAACATGTTACCAAGGATGCGTCAATAGGCTCGAATGATCCGTTCATCACTGTCTCTTTCTGCTCAATCGAATTCGCGTAATCAACCTCCCTAGGTCAAGTGCATTTAGCTATGAGTCGGTAACCAAGAATTTCTGTTTGGAGTCAACAAGTTTAGGAATAATACGGGCTTGAAAAGCCTGGCTCACGCTGGTGGTTAGATTGAGTTCTTTCTGATTGGCCAGTGAGTTCTGCCAGTGAGATGGTGTGCCGCCTGATTGGCCGCTGTAATTGTACAGTGAGATTCTATGCTTTCTGACTAGCCAATATGATTGGGCAGTGGGATTTTATGCTTTCTGATTGGCCAGTGAGATCGGCCAGTGAGATTGTATGCTTTCTGATTGGCCAGTAAGATCGGCCAGTGAGATCAGCCAATGAGATTGTATGCTCTCTGATTGGCCAGTGCGTCAAATCTCTTTTAACCTCTAAAGCCTTGAAACTTGTCTCATGTCTGTTGTAGACTCGCTTTTACTCCCTGTATTAGAGACTTTTGAAGACCCTCAAAACTTCAAACATCAGTTTTTACAACTTCAATTTCAACTTCAAACATCAGTTTCTTAATCATAGTCTACAAAGACTATTTAATTGGTTTGGTCAGTCACACCCCGCTGAATAACTTCTCTTACATTGTCATATCTGATTGTCATTAGCAGTCACATTTATGAACAGACGCTAAATGGCGATCATATGTTACATGTCACTTACCGATCTTTTGGTCACCAATCCCAGATTAATGTCATCACGCTTCCTAGTAAGATACGCACGTGGTAAACCTAAGTATATTGTATATTTAACACCTCTCCTATATTGGACAGTGTCTACAATAGTAAGGCAGCAGATTCTACGCCCAGAATGACGTCACGTTGACAACACGTCAACCCTCTTGGTGGCTGCCATCGAACTCTAGTCCCAGTCATTTTTGCTGATATCTCTTGGCATAATTGCCTAAATTTCATAAACACCTACCCAAGATATCGTTTCTTGCCTTTTAAGACTATATAATTTTGATTTCTTTCCTTGTTAGTTCACTTGAAGAACCAATAAAAACGAATGTGAAATCAGAATCATCGTCTGCGGACGACAAAGACGGGAAGAGCTCTTGGTCGACGTTTTTGAAATTCTCGGAAAACACGGCGCACGATTACCTCGATCGGTTTAAGGTCATGCAAAAGAGGCTGCGGCAGAAAGCCGACACGGAAACGATTCGACGGAATTTGCAACGGAAGCAACAGTTACTAAAGTCGCCGACGCTCGTGAAACCGCGGGTCGACAGCATTGTTAAGGATCGTAGCAGGAAGGCGATTAAGCGCGCGCAGCTTCTGCAGAAAAAACTGACGTTAGAAAAGCAGCTCGCGGAAACAAACGCGCGGCTAGCGGACACAACGAACCCATTAAGTAACGAAGAACACACTCGCTTAGTTATTTTCAGCCGTGAATTGAGTATCGCGTTAAGGAAAATTAACGAGCATTCGAAAGACACGCAACGCACACTGTCTATTAATCCGATTCAACAGCGACACCCTGATTCCGTGGCAGAACCCTCGTTAGCCAAGACGGGGGATGCCCCTCTTGCCGTGGTGTCTAAGACACGGACCCCTGAGGAGGAGCTCGCGCGGCAGGAGCGCCGAAAAATGAAAGCGAAAAAGCGAAGGCGAGAACGCGACGAGCCAGATGAGAATTCACGGAAGCGAAGTCTGTCGCTGGAACAGTATCAAAAGCTAAGCACACCACCGCAAGATGGTTTATCGTTTAACGTAGTTGATATGAAAAGACTTCACAAAAAGAAGAAGAAGGGGGATCGGCACAAGAAGAAAAAGCACTCGAAGGGAGAGAAAACGAAGGACCGAAGTAAAATCGTCAAGGGGCCGAGTATTTTCGCGAAGAGGACTTTGCCGACGCCCACCCCCTGCCCGTGTAAACTCGAAGCGTTGATCATCTGTAAGCAGTGCGGCGCGTTTTGTCATACGGACTGCATCAGCGCGGATAAACTCTGCACTCTGTGCGTGCCGGCGTAATAGTTTGATGATTTTATGTATTTTCAAATCCTAGCATCGTAATGAGGTAAATTGTAATATTTAAACGCTGCCTTCATGTATTTCATAGCAACAAGAATCGTCTAATATTTCTAATCAGGTATTTTCCTGGTGTTTGTGTTCTCCTCCCTTCATGGCAATTGCAGTGAAATTCGCGTTAACCCGCTGATCATTTCAGCCATTCGCAAGTCTGGTACCTATGCACGATTGCCTTTATATTCGCTGTTTACAGCTGCCTCGTCTTGAGAAAGAGGATGGCTTTTGATGCATTTCAGCGCAAATCAATACTTGCCATTCATTTCATATATAAAACTTGGTGACTGACGATTTGAACTAGATTGCACTGTAGCATATCACGTTTCGTCACATAGACTCCCATTGGTTGACTGAGAACCATGGAATAATTACGAATATCAATGATTGCGTATCTAAACCTTGCTAGCGGCCCTAAGCTCAGATAAACATCACAAACAGCCTCGATATGAGCGCGAGACCAGACTTCTTAACATGACAGTTGTCATGTAAATTTCAAAAACATCTCCAAGGTAACCGTAGAAAAAAACAGCGAAGACTGGCGGCCACAATTCTGTTGCGAAATATTTACTCTTTTCGGTCTTTCATGACTTGATTGAATATGCAATTCGACCATTGATGGGATAAAAAAACAGGATCTTGCCACAGGAATGATCTTACCACAGGATCTTCTATTCTTAATTGCATTGTCAGTACCCACACAAACCCTTTGATTCCAGACTAGCCACCAATGCTAAACTGCAATCTTGCGCCCAAACTTACCGCACAAGCACCGCTATAAGATTTGCTGTAGTTCCTCTATCAGGTCATGATTTCAAAAGACATCGATTTCTTTGCAAAGCAACTTAAAGAGCTGATTACAGTTTCTCCAGAACAGGCGGAAGCAATGCACTAATTGCTGCATTTAAACGAAGACGAACAATAAAAAGCCCGTCTGTATGAAATGGTCCAAGCATTGCAATTAGCGTGTTAGAAAATATGTTGCGAGAATTATCCGTTAAGCATCTAAGTCCATTTGCATATGAATTTTCCGTCTCACATGAGCGTATTTCCATGCAAACTGTGTAATCTACTTTGCATGGTAATCTTTATGAATTCAATCTATTTTGAGCCTAACATCGTTATATCCCATGCTGTTGATCTGTTAAAGTTCAATTATACCAAATGAATTTATCTAGAGAACCCGCTAGGGCACTCTCGCCTATGACGCCCTTTGCTCAAAATCGGCAGACTCTAAACGAGTTGGAATATATTTCCCCTCTTCTGTACTGTTGGTCATTTCTGCGAGAAACCTTTCTTTGGAAATATCTCTACTTTGTACAGGCACAAAGTTGCTAGTAACTAAAAGGATATTTTCTTTAAAACATTGGATCATCGCTATTTCCAATGTTAACAAAATTTTTGAATACTCAACATTTGCCAAGTTCAGCTACAGCTAATTTCTCGAGAAAAAAGCAATGATACACCCTTGTCTCTCCAATGTTTCTTTCTTTATTAGACTGAAATGCTCTCTTCCCTACCTTTTTCAAGGAGATAATACTTAGAGAGTAATTAATAAAGGAGCCGGAAGAGAAGAAGGGTTATTAAATAAATCTTAACTTAATCATCAAAATCCTTTGAAAAACAAAAAGTATAAAATCAATGCACTCTCTTATTTATTTAGGTGGTTGTTAGTATGGTGATGAGGTGGTCTTTCTTGATTTGGATTGGTAATGAGCCATTTCCTCATTTTTCTTTAAAGTAGATGCTTTTGCCTTATCAATTGTTAGATGGTAAAAACTGCCCACACAAAATTTACCTGACGAGATTTTATCAGGCGTGTTAGTCATTTCTGAAGAAATCTCCAATAATCAAGACGTTTACGGCTCAACTAACTCATTTCTTAAAGCTGTACATTTTTGCAATTTTTGTCTATCCTTTACAAAAAAGACTACTTTTACGTAAAAAGTTAATAAACCGGAGTAACCTCACTGAAATGACAATCTTTAATCTATGTTTTCCTAAGACCCTTCTCATAACTACGTCATACGCGAGCGCAATGCAGCCTGGGAGTAGTAGCATGAGAAATTTACCGACAGGGTTGATTAAAGATAGTTAATCATAGCGCACACATTTTACACTCTAGTACCGTAGTGGTTCCTTTGTGTCTAAGCTGGATATAACAAAAATGCAAATCTAATTCTTCCCCGAAATACCGACACGCTGTTATAGTTGTTTCAACTTTCACCGACAGGCAAAAAATTACCGACGGCTTCTACAAAAAGTACTTCACATGTCACCAAACCCCCCCCTTGCATTGGATAATCTTGCATTCTCTATAGTTGATGGTTATTGAGCTAAAGTTTACTGGTGTGTCAATCAACATATTAGAGTTAATGCACCCCGCCCACATAAATATGTAATGTTTCTTCTTTTCAAAGACAGGGGCCAAATTTCCCAAGGCACCCGTCGAATCAGCATCTGAGTTGTCCTAAATGCAATTGATCCCATCCATTAAACGTTACTAGATGTTAATGCGATGTCGCATTACGCACAACCACAGTGAGTATTAGTCCACGATATCTTCTAAACGCCTCTGTCTGTTATCTTTTTATTCATCTCAAATACTAGACATTTTCCATCGTGGTGTTTTTCAATAGGGATGTTTTGAAGGATTATGCCTGAAAAGCGAAACTGTTTTTAACCGTTGTTATGGTCTTTCTGTGATTGCTTACATAAAGTGGATTGGATTGTGGCATCCAGTTTGACGTCACAAAGCTCTGCTTGCAAATTGGGCCTTTATTGAGTCAACAAGGACGAATGAAATGGCACTTGTCGCGTCCTTGTTTGGGGTAGCTTGTTCCAGAAATAATGCGTGGGCTATTAATGCGTAAAGGCGTAGGGACATTTATTAGTCATTGCCAGGGAGTATTCGGAAACAGTGAAGATATCTTGCCCACCTCATTAGGCGAATCAATGTTGAACGTATAACGATTTAATTGGCCCAGAGTCGGTGCGTGGGCCACTGAAGTTGTAGGGAAATTTATTAATCATTGCCAGGGGAGTATTCCGAAACAGTGATGAAGTGTAAAACAAAGAACTATTAGAGTCAATCATTTGCAATTTTGCAATACAAAGCAAAAACATTTACTAGTTATTTAACACTAGTAAACAAACTGTTCGTACTACAAAGCTTCAAAATTGTTCGAAACAGCGGAACCAAAGTTTTTGCATATGAAATCCCGCTCTTTCGTGCTTTTTGGAGATTAATATAATATTTATATTGAATATAACATATAATATAGTATATATGTGAATGCTTAAAAGTGTAATATGTTATCGCCAAAACAAGAAGAACTCTAGCCAAGATCTGTGTCACTAGTCTATTCAGTTTGTCAGCCTTCGAGATGGTCTTGATTAGAACTTATTCTGGCTCCTCTGCGTGTATTGATTGCTTCTAGTTCTGCCTCCGCTTTTACTACAAAGGTAATTCGCGCAAAGCTATTGCCTGTACAGTTAACTGAAGGGAATTCATACTGTTTAGACGGCTACAGTCATATAGCAATATCCACCCTAAAGCTTGTCTAGAAATAATTTGAAGTTTGATTAAATCCTGGAAGCAATTGGTGCAAGTGCTAACGAATATATTTCAAGAGAAAAGATGATCTCAATCTCTTCAAAAGGTGCTGCAAATATTTTATAAAAATTGTAAGACGAACATTTATGGGTAGAATTCTTATAAAATAGGCCACTATCAGTTTATTGAATAGTTTTAATTGATATTAGAGTTAATTCTTTTGTAGTTTCAGTTCGATGTTTGATGATTTGTTGTTGCAAAGTAGCTGTGTGCTTTGTACTGTTTGAAGGCTTTTTTTACAAAAGATTTTATTTAGCTGTTTGTGCAGATTAATAAGTCGGTTTAGAAAACAGGATGGTATAGTTTGCCGAAACCTAAAGCAAAACGATTCTAGCCTTTTGAGTAGCGAACAGCTTCGTTGGTTTGCCAAACGCACAACTCCAGGCTCCTCTTTAAAATGAAATTTTGTCCTCATCCAAGAATTGTTCCTGTCTTCATCCTTATATGAGCAATGCCTAAGTACTTTATGCATCTCTATTTTCAGGTATTACCTAAAACTTTTAATTTCTGATCAGCTAACAAAGAGTTAAGAATAAAGATCCTTGACATCAAAACCATCTTGCAAGTATGAGTACACTAGAAATCATCTGCGAAATCGTTCAACTCTAAGCAAACAACTAGCCAGTCGTTGTCCCGCCCTCTGCTTCCTTATTCTGGAAATTCGATCCAGCTATCCCCCCTTCTCCATTGTCCAGGTCTCTTTTTACTAGCGTCACTTGTGGAGAAACAAAGGGGGGATGCATAAAAAGAATTGCTTTCGTAGAAGTGTTTCTCAGTAAAAACCACTCAGCCCCCCACCGTGCAGTTTTATGCTTCTATAAGACATTTGTCGTTGGGGGTCACTACCCTGTTACCCTATTTCCCCTAGTCAAACTACTGCAAAGGGTAGCCAATGCATATGGCAGAAGTTTTCAAATAAAAGACACGTAGGCCCTCACGTAGAACTGTTTTTGAATTATGAATATGAGGTGCCAGGACTTAGTGGTGTTTCGGCACCCTCCATTATTGCGTCAAACTTTCAACGGCTTTTTAAGAAGAGGAAACGTAGGATAGAATTACGATTGATGGTACTGTTTTGAAGTGTATTTTAGTATTAAGTTTAAGAGAGTAGGTGTTTCTGGATTAAGTGAATTCAGGAATAACAGGCGTTGGGAAGAAACAAAGTGCCCACTTTGATGACTGTTTTCTTTGCTAACCGATTTTAAAGAGATGCCTTAGGTGATTCATAGTAAACAAGGAGCTATCCTGGGTGCCAGGGCCCAAGAGACCTAAAGGTGGCACGCGGGGCCATAAAAAGCAAACATTGGATATCCAGATGACAAAATTCTTTGATATAGAGAAATTTATTTTTCATGGAAAATCGGTTTTATGGACTACAATAAACAGCCAGTGGTGATCAAGACTTCTTATAAGCTGCCAACAGCTGGCATTATGAGATCATGGCAATAGCAGACTGTTGGTCTCTTGTATCATATTGTGAAAATCATGTGAAGTTTCTAAAGAAAGTGGTATAAAGATGCAGGGGTAAATTGTTCACATGCCTTTCGAGCAAATTAAAGAAAGAGAACAATTATCGAGATAGGTATCACGTGAAGATGCCAAATTGTGCTGTATTGTGCTCTGTTATGGATATTTCATTTGTTTTTATTATGCATAATATTTTGCCTCTGCTTATATTAACCCATTCGTTATTGACAGAATTTAAGGATTTTCACCTATTTTACCTAAGAATTCAGGAACAATTCTTGTGTGAGCTCTTGGGTTTTTGCGATTCCCCTTCGCATCAATTAATAAAATTTCTACCAACTTGTTCAAAAGCGATTTTTTATCAGATTAATCTGCCGAAAAAAAATGATTGTAGTAGCAACGAAGTACTCAGTTTTTAGAATTTATTTGGTTAGATCACATGGGGCAACCCCTCCATCTATGCTGCTACTAATTTATCTTGTTGCCCTGCCTCTTCCAAACGAAAAAAATTTATAATAAACCTGCTATACGGATTTTACTGTAGACACAATTTGATAATTTACATTCACTGATATGTTTCAAATTCTTTTCCCCCACCCTATTGTCAAGCGATGGCATGGAAATGAACATACACAAAAACAAAGGAACCAAAGGCGGATAATTGTTTCCAATCGTTGCGGTTCGTATACTGTAATTTATGCTTCTATCATTTGTGAAGTCCATGTTTGTTTCCCTTGGAGATCCGGACAATAAAGTGCACGCATAGGTTAGCACAATTTCTATTACTATTTCCAATACGATCGTGCATACAGCAATGGATGTAAAATCCAGACCAAGATGAAAAAACAAGACAGTATCGATAGTATTGATATAGCGCTAGCGTCTTCAGGACAGCTCGGTACAAAACCCATTCCAGATATTTCGACCCATACACGATATAGTTTACACCCCCCTTTCTCTTCGACTTGTTTTAGTAAGCATGCTTGAGATCTATCTGGAGCCAGGAGGCAATGTCTCTGTTTGACTACTGTTTAAGCTACGAATGTTGTTAAATTCTCTTAAACTGGCAAGTCACTATAACGTGTTGGTCCCACCAACAGGCAACCCTCCATCAATTCTACCGTAGAAAATTTTATACCCATATTGATCAGGGTTAGATCGACGGGGGTGGGGGCTCCGACACCACACCCCCAATATTCTCTATTGGGTTAATCGCCACCTCATTTAACAAAACTGTTTGTGGGTTCAGTAATTCAGCTGTAAAATAGTCCCCTCCTTCATCATCCTGCCCCCTATCCCTCACACAGGGTCATCGGTCCAGCCCCCCTCGTGCTATTGTTCCAACACGAAGCACATTGCTTCTGGGTCTACATTTCACTGACTCCGACTGTCCACGATTCTCTGTGTACCATTTCCGTGGAGACAAACCAGAGCTGGGGTTGTTTGCGAGGGCGGTCGAACCTAAGCACAAGTAATTTGCATTTACTGTGAAGAACGCGCAACCGTACGTAGGAGCGTTCTCTCAATAAAAGGAGGTGACAAGGTCCAGTGTAGTATTCGGCTCCAATCGAATTGGTTCACAACGAGAGACAGCTCGGCATTTATAATGGACAAGGTGGCTTGCTTCCTCGTTCTGCTCTGTATAAACGTAACCTTTCTATCATTGGTGAGCGGTGCTGCTATTGAGAAAGAAGGTATGTGGCTTATTGCGAATTTCTGCTTGTAAAATATGCATTTAGTCTCTTCCAGCAGATAGGATATTATTAGGAATAACATGAGGCTCTAGAAAGCACGCAGCCTTTGCAATTCAATCGGTGGTGCCTTTTGGATAAGAATATATAAAGATGCACCTTCCTGATCTTATTCTTGGAGCTACGGTGATTTCTAAGCGTGAGCTCCAAGGAATCTTATAGTGTCAGCGAGCGGTATATATTCAATGTTCCCTTCCTTCATAGCCCATCTCATCGTTGTTTTTATCAAGTGTTTCGAACGCGAAAAATGTTAAAATCAGAATGTCTTTAAATATTTATGCACCGATTACGTAAAATTACTTTTATCCAAATTGTTGACTTTTCCTTCCGTCAAATAGACCGCAACAAGTTTGGTTTATGAATTTAAACATTCTGTGTTTTCGCTAGTCGAAAATATGATTGCACCCTTAATCTGTAGTTGAACTACAAGGTCCACCTTATCTGAATTCATGAATCGAATTGGTTTACTAAGTCTTTCTGCACACCCAACTGTATTCTATTCTTGTCGTGCGACTCAGAACTATTTTGCCTTGATTACTCTTCCATGCAACCACTGTAAAAAACAAGTCACGTTTCAGTTGGTGACACACAGTCCAAAGCGATTTCTGCTCATTCTGTCAACTGTCCTGTGTAAATGCCAGCGCCTATATCAGGTCTCAGTCGATCAAGAAGCGTGCCTTGCAATCTCTAGAGAAATTTTGAAGTCGCTAGTGGGAGCATTGGTTGAAAACAAACGAGTTTATTATTCTTATGGGATTTTGACACCATGCATTTGACATCAAACTACCCAATGGCACATGCGTTAGTGATGCTCCATTTCATATGCCGTGAGCTGCAATACAATGTATTTTACATCATCTTTCGTATAATTAATCGCCTTATTGCTAGAAGCCCTGACAAGGAGAAGGCAAGGAGGGCCTCTGATTTTTGAAGACTGCCTTTCAACATGCTGTTAGGGCAATTCAAATCCGATAAATTTCACAATGAATTTCCATAAGAGTGCATCCAGAACTTCTCATCGTCATTACAAAAACTCACGTCAACTGAGTTGAAAATTGGGATTAATTGCTCCTCCCACACCCCTCCCCCATAAAAGCATCCTGCCGGCCCAAATATTCAAATAATTGTTTACTTTTAAGCGGTTTATCTTTAGTATTGCACCAAACTCTCTATCAATATAGATATCATTTTATAGCTTGGCATATATCAATTAAAAATCACTGATTTTCATCAACATATGGAACGGAACTCTAAACGCTCTGGTTTGAACACATTTTTTCTCAAAACGTCTGGCTAAATTTTTATCTTTGAAATAATCAATTTTCCAATTCATTAATTCCCTTACGTATATTAACGTATAATAGACCAACAGCGGCATGAAACAAACAATATTTTAAAACGAAAAAATATAGTCTCAACTCGGAATGACGAGGATGAGATGTTTCAAAGCGTCAGTTGCTGCCAACAAAAATTTCCCATAGAAAAAGGATGTTTCAAATTATTTGAAAGGGCGTGTTCTACATTAGAAAGGCAAGGTTCGTAAAAACTCGGAGCTCCGCCACAAGCATTCTCTCCATCCCCCTTTATTTGGTGGCTGGCCCCGCCACTGGAAACGAAGATCTGCATCTTTTTGAGAGCATGCCAAAAGGTAGGCATTGAAGCAGTTTATGCTGGGCCTAATTCAACTGATGCCAATGCTGCTATAATTCCGTGTTCATTGTCCATTTACCGCTTCGCGAATCTTCCAGTTGTGAAACAATGGGCGTGCAGCATTTCCATTTTGAATAATACAGTATTAAGTAAAGCTGCTTTTGTTCAAAGCGTAGCATGAATTGAATCCCACAATTGTGGAAATGTTTGCGGGCAGGAGTGTGTTCTTTTAACGGCATTCGGTTATAGGTAGCGCCGCATTTGGCATTCAAAATCAACAAGCGTATTAAGATAAGACGTAAATATATGTTAATGGCAAAGCGATACTGTACATAAAGTTTCAAATTGCAGTGACTGCTTCAATACAAATGAATTGAAAGAGCAAAATATCACATGCAATGTTTGTACGGTGTTACCATTGAATTGTACAGTCCTTTGATTTAATGCATCAGTTGCTAGGAGACCATACTACCACGCCCCTTGCATGTGTAAAGCTTCATTTAATTGTCGACAATATATTCATCACAAAAATCTTCTCTGCCTTAGTAGCTAACTAAAATTTCTTCCAATACCCCATCTTATCATTTATTTCTTTTTTCATTTTGCTAGAGTCGCCTCGTTTTCTTTGACATGCGTCATAAAGTATTGCAGGCGTGTTGAAAATTCGATTAATGTGTCAATCATCAGGCAAGTTCTAGTTAGGCCGCTCATTCCGTGTATTATGCAACAGGGCGTTCCCATGGGTAGAGAAGACAATTGATGCAGCAGATCTATTGCGCAACAATGGTCAATGGGGACTCCTTATGCTGCGTCTGTACCTGGAGATTTCGTTTAGTTGTTATTTCACTGTGCCAAATCCTTTAAAAAGTTTTGTCAAATGGTAAATTAAACTTTCTGCGCGTACTTTATCGTCATCCTCCGCGAATTTCATGGTTATTTAAGCACCTAAATTATTTTGTTTCTATAAACATTGCAAGTTAATAATGACCAGTCTGTCAGGGCCAAAAGTTTAACGATGAGACAAAAAGAGGGAACTTTGATTAAAAAAACACAGTAATAGAACTTTCAATAAATTTCAAACAGAATCAATTCACAAAAAAGTGAGAGACTGGCTACTTCACTTCCTCTTGATGGAAGATTTGGTGGCTAGATTTCTGTTGTTTGTTGGACAGAGCTTTGCGCTGAACATTTCTCCGATCATAAGTGCTTCTTAAGATTTGTAAAAACACACGGAACGGTTCCTGATTTGTACGCAACACAAAGCGTGGACAATATGGTCCAAGCCATGTTTTGGCTGTGAATAGTAAATCGGAAGTTTAAAGAGAATTTACAACAGAAACATAGGAAATCGTATTGAGGCAAAGTTCAAACAACGGATTCGCGTAAAAAATCGCCCACTACAGTCGACTGAGGACCAGATTCCGTGTAATTTGAGCACACGCGCCAGGGCCGCATTTACCACTGCTGGGCTCAAAGTTGACGGGGCCCCCTAAAGGATGCCAGAGTAGGCCAACTCATGCTACCTAATTCATCAACAGCACTGGTATAGACTTAGGAAAATTTGCTTGGGGCCCCCTAGAATGGGTAAATGCACCACTGACACGCGCTCATACATATATCCTCGCAGAAGCAATACCATTTTGAAATCACTGACATCAATCCCGCCATTTTCTTTTTACGTTTCTGAAATGTGGAAAGGCGGTCTTTGAGTCCGAATGTCGAACAATCTTCGAAAGGTTCTCTGGGCAGGTTAATGAAGTGGCTAGACACTAAAGCTTCAATATTAAAAGTTCAAGCATGGGCTGTGGAAAAAGCTTTTTCAATACACCATTCACCACTGCTTTGGCTATCTACCGTTTTCGAATATCAACCGTTTAATGGATCCTATTTTTGACCTTTAATTATTTTTACACAGAACACAATTAATTGTTTTATCTCCATGACAAGACAATATTTGCAAGAATGTACAAAAACATCCATCTATGAATATTTACTTTGGACAAACAATGCAAAGTTGATATCATATGCTGTTTCTCTTCTAAGATGTCTTCCGAAACAATGAAACAGAGGGGCCTATGTCCATTTAAAACAAATTTAATAATACGCTGACCTCTATGAATACCAGAGTCCCAATGAAACTCTAATACCTTTGGAAATTGTGTAGTCTTTTGCATGTGGGGTGCCTTAGGATATCGTAACAAATAGAACTAGTACAATACTTACATTGTTGCACGGACATTCTTATTCAGATTGCTTTGTAAGTTTTTAATTCCGTACCATTGAGGTATGAAATGAAAGGTAAATTTCGTTGTTTAATGCATGCATTGCCTAATCTTGAAGTACGCAAATGAAAAGCAAGGTCAAATAGACAAACACTGTCTGTATATCATTTCGTGAAGCTCTTCGGGCATTTAAGTAATTCGGATAGAACTTCCTCGCAATCGTAGAGGGCTTTAATAGGTAAAAAACTGCAACTCAATTGTTTGCATGTTATGTCTGTAAAAGAGGTAAAGGATTGAATACCAAAGATTGCAGGGGTGATAACAAAAGAGCAGACATAGATACGGGTACTTTATCCATAGCACTTTGTTAGCTATTTTTGGCTTGAGACAAAAAGAAGTAGGGTATATTATCTAGTTTTGGTGGCATTTTAGCTGTCGTCGAAAGTTGAGCTTAAGTTGATTTATTTTTAAAGAAAGCACAATCAGCAAGTTTAGACCCTCAAAGAAGCCTAGAACACACGTTTGCATTTGTTCGACAAGAAAACATTCAAGAGCCACTTAATATCAACCAATGTTAATCTTTTCAAGGTTTAAATTAAAACGCTCATGAAAAAGCAATTCCTGTTTGCTGTTAAAACAACAAAATGCCTGTTGTTTCCCACAAGGATTCCTCGTGTTTGTTCTTGTGTTTGTAAAGATTAATATAAATTGAAGCACCATCCCAAGGCAGTTGCAGGCTAGCTACTTGGGGCTACAAGATGGTGAGGTGCATTGCATTTGTTTTGGTCCTTCTGATTTCGCAAGCAACTTGCATACCTGCAAGCAAAGGTTCTTCTTCACAGACGAAACATCGTAAGATAACACTTTCAAGTTTTATCTATTAACACATTAATATGTCAATGCCTTTAATGGCAGGCAGGAGATTAAAGTCGATGAATTAAAAGCGATTATTGTTGAATTTTATCATTATTGTATTATTGCGTAACGAGTATGTTCAATCATAGCATGGCCTACCCAAGTTATTTATGTTTTTTATGTATTAGTGCGATAATTTTTAAAAAAAATCGATGCTAGTTAAAGCTTCCTTCTACCAACTAATTTATAGAATTCTAAAATTTTTGAGAATTCTAGAAAATCTAAAAATCAGCTGCCAGCTTTACAATGTTGTGGCTATAAATTTGTTTCTGCTCCTTTCGACGATAAATTTTATAACAGAATTGACTTAACAAAGCCTACTATGACATATAACTCTTTATCTAATGTTTTTAATATCTTAATGCCTGAAAAATTTTGCTTCCATCTGAGTATGTACTGCACTTTGATACGAAATGAGCTTTTTAGAGTAAAGAGATGTTTTTTTCTTTCGTGCCTCATGCACTCAGTAATTGATATGTATCATCTCAGAAAAATACCAAGTAAAAAAACAAACTTCATCTAACAATTGCTTCATGTTTGTTAGTGTTCACACTATTGTCAAACTAACGGTAAAAAGGTATTATAATTGTTATCTATTATCATTAATATGTTGGATAGCTAACTGTTCCCCAAAATTGAAGGTACTTAGAATTTTGGAGTACGAAGCTTGAAACAGGTTTCAGATCTGTCTTAGATCCGTCATCAATCTTGAACCCCCATTAACATGTCAACTTGTTGTATGAATCTACGTTGGACCATAAGTTGGCATTTTAAGGTGACAACCAGTGTCTCGTATGATTGGCTGATGTCATTTTGTTCGTTGATAGGTGAGTTTAAATGTAAAAACCGTTCTTGGTGAGGTTCTCATCTAAGCCTATACTTTCATTTCCTTTAAAGCCGATTGGATTAACTCATTAAAGAGTGACAAATTGGATGATGAGGAAATCGAATCGCTTTCAATTGACGATTCTCACGCAGATCAAGGTATGATACACTGTATTATTCTGCTTGCCATGAGAAATTGGTGGATATTACATCAAAATGAATATTCGGTTTCAGGCCTGAGGATACAACTCTTTAAATATAAGCTTTAAATCCATTTCTGATACTTTGAATTCGTTTTGGTTCCCCCACTACTGGTGTCTTGTATTATGTTTTCTGCTCGAAGCTTCAAGGCTGAAATAACCAGAATGCTAGGATCCTGCTGGTTAGTGGCACATTTTAGTCTGAATAGGTAGAGAAGAACAGATGCGCAATGCAAAATGGCGTACCGAGGAGAGGCCCTAAACTATTGCCATGGAATTAACCAATGAGCAAAGGAACCATAGACCATAGATAGGCCATAGATATAGTTTCATAGATCAATAATGTTCTCTCTTTCTCAGATATAGACAAGGAGCTCCAAGAAATTCAAGCGAAACGAGATGCTCCTGTAAAAGGTAGGAAGGAATGATTAAGATTAAGGTGTTTGAGCGTCAAAGGATGAATGAACGCAAGTCAGAGAATTGCCGTTAGTGTTTCAAGCAAGCACTGTGGCTGCTGTTGTTCTCTTTCTTCAACAATGTCTGTCCTTTATTCTGTGGCTGGGCAGAAAGTCTCTATAGACGTGAGGGGATCTATTGACAAAAAGTAACTGTTATAAGCTATATCCCAACATACGGGCAAGTAATGTACGTAGATTATCTTCTTCAGTCCAAAAACAAAATATTTTGCAAGAAGAGAAGTATCTAAGAGTCTAGTGCAATAATTTTATCCATTGTTTTAATTTGCTGTTTTTTCTTCAGATCTCGGTAGCAATGGTGCAGCTATTGATCAGATTGCCAATGTCAACAAAAGTGAGTTGTCAATTGAATTCCTGACTATTGAATGAAAACGCAATTTTTATCATCTTATTGACAAATATTACCCTATTCTTCTATCCGAATGACTTATAACTTCACTTAATTTTTTATTCAAATAAGCAGAAAATACCTGAACATAAGTAGCTAAAATGAAGCAAACAGATTAGAAAGCAGAAATAAAATTCTTTGAAACTATACCTACCGAGTTTATAAGTTTCAAACAGACTTTTCAAAGCATCGAAAGCTAGGTAATTGTTCTGTCTCATATTTTAAATAATGTTATGTTATATAAATAACAACTTTGTAGTCATTCTAGTTGCCATAGAGGTTTTTTGAAAAAGCCTACCAAGGCCTCATGGCAAGAGTTATTCAAAAATATTCTACATGATAACAGCAGTGGCTGGAGAAACAATAGGTTCTTCGGTGGACTCTCTAGAGCTCTTTCTTAACATCTGTGGAACGGATTTACAGCCATAATACTCCCGTTATTTTGAGACCCTTTTTCTACAAGTAAATTAGCAATGTATCAATTACAGAAAATGTTGAGGAAATTACAGTCAAGTTAACAGAAGGAGACATTGCTACCAACCCGACCGTTAGTAATGATGATGTCATCGAGAAGAAAGCTGCAAAGAGATATCTCGGTAGCATATGGCAAGACAGGACAATTCCCTACGTCATTCATTCATCAGTTCCAGGTGAGAGGGGATGAATACGATATCATTGTTTGGTATCATCAATCACTCTAACCAAGTTAATTTTTATTTAAAGTTGGACAAGATAAACCTTTGGTTATTCAAGATGGAATAATCGAAATAATCAACTTTGTCTGGAAAGTCAGCAAGAATTGCATGATTAACTAGGCTTTTCGAATCACTGTCTTACTTAGATAAATCAATCAGTCATTACAATCAATCATTACAGTCAATCAATCAATCGATCAATCAGTCAGACAATCAATCAATCAATCATGCAATCGCTCAATCAATTGATCATGTTTTGATCAATCATTGTATAAATGATTAAGGCAATAATTTTGTGATTCATCTCCAACTTCCAAGCATTTGCTTGTTTCGTACGCCTTGCCATTTCCTGCATCCTGTTGCATGCTTGTTCGCTTCTTCTTTTAGATGGCGACAAGACCGTGATTTTACGTGCTATGGCAGAGTACATGAATGTCACCTGTCTGAAATTTGTTGATGCAACGGGAAACACTGCTGCCTACAGAACCTATTTACATATTAAACGTTTAAGCGGGTAAGCAAGATAATTAACCAGGATTACGTATCACTTTTGCTTTAGTCTTTGCCTTCCTGGTCCCTTTTTACTCAATGATAAAGTGGAGACGACAATGACAATTTTTATCACTCGTTTGTTGTAATCGATGACATTGTTATTTGTTTCTAAGAAAACTGTCATCTTTCTCTGAAAAGTTTTCGTCTTCCCCGCCCTTGCCTAGCGATAGCCATTTTCATAAAACAGTGTGGATAACTTAAATTAACAGATATCTGCATTCATTAAGGCAAAACAGCATCGACAAGCTGTTTGGAATCCCGTTGTAGAATATTGTCGATCTAGCCTTAGTCTTTTCCCTACAGTTGCTGGTCGTACGTCGGAAGAGTTTTCACCGGTGAGCAGGAACTGTCGATCGGCCCTGGGTGTGGCTACTTTGGCATCGTTATTCACGAACTGATGCATGCTTCTGGCTTCTTTCACGAACAGTCACGATATGATAGAGATGAATATGTAGAAATTATGTGGGAAAACATCAATCCAGGTACGCCCATCTTTGCTAAGCCTCGATGTGTTTACCTCATTGTCTGACGTCATTAGTGCCTAGTCCTCCTTGCATTCGATACAAAGGGTGGTACAGTATCATGGGTGGTACAGCGCTGGTGAGCCAAATGGGTATAGCCGGATGCCCCTGGGGTACTCTTCAAAAAATGATGCCCTTGCGGAGGCCAAATCATAGGCCCTGTAAATTTTGCATTGCCATGGCATGTTAGTTACGGTGTAATTTTGCACCCATTCCCTGCTTAGAAACGCTGACACCCCTTTTCAACCGAGCTTCGTTTCTCCGATGTTCCGTGTCCCCTATATGACTTTAACATCCGGTATTAAAATATGTTGTTGAATGATCCATCATTGACCTCCAAAATCTATTCAAGTTCAATCTTGTATAATATTCTTCTTGTTGTGTTCGATAGACTACATATCTTTGATGGAAATATTTATATTTTTCGTAATATTTGTTTATACAGGCAATGCAGGCAACTTCAACAAGCAAACCGCAGAGGCTGTTCAAGTATTCCAAACCGCTTATGATTTTGACAGTATTATGCATTATGGGAAGACTTCTTTCTCGATCAATGGAAGGAACACAATCCAGGCAATTTCAGACCCTAATCGGTCTTTTGGTCAGAGAAATGGTTTTAGTGTTCTCGACAAACAAGAACTCAATGCACTCTACCAGTGCACACGTAAGTCTTTTTCATTATTATTAGAGGAAAATCGATCCGAATCATTTATTAACGCAAGTTAATGTATTTTTAGCATGCTTATTTTGTATTTTATGACGTCACGTTGACGTCATCATGGAGAGAAGAGGCTGATTAATCGCAAGGCCTAACTCATCTCTGGCAGAGAAAAGGCTTCAGCAAAAACCTAAGGACTTTGCGTGAAGTGGAAATGACTTTGTTTATTCGAAAAATTCTATTATAAGGAGCGTACCTACGTGTACGTGTGAGGGAGGTTGAAAGTTGGTCGGTAAAGTATTGGGATGGTCGGTAAATGTTATGGATATAAGAGATATTACGTGGAGGGATCTCATTTGCTTGTAGTTGACAAGATCATATTTATGAAACAGTTAAAATTTATAATTTGTAATAAGTTGTACATTGACTAGCAAGAATTGAATTTTGGTTGGTAAATCAACCCGGTAATGATGTATTTCACCCGTAAATGCTCCCAACGCAAAATCATCAGGGTACGCCCCTGGTTATTATACATTGCTAGTTGCGTTGCGTTGACCAATGAAGACCGGTCTCCTTTTAGAGGCTGGCACTGGCTGGTCAGAGTGGTCTGATTGGAGCCCCTGCATTCACGTGTCAACGGGCCTTTATAAGCAGAGACAGAAGTACTGCTTTGAAGTTGACCGCTCCAAGTGCCCTGGTGCAGATTCAAGGGGGCTGCTGTTTGAGAGGAAAACTGTCACGTGCAGTGACAGCGAGTGCGTAGGTATGAACCGTTTTTATATTATATAACAGTTAGAATTGAACTACCCACACCTCACGTAACTCTTTGTATAGCTCCGAGTATATGCGTAAACATGTGACGATCAGAAGAGTATGATTACGCAAACCAGCAAAACATTGTAGACTGCAGCCAACTCTTCAACCTCGTTATCAATACGAGGTAAATCAGCCTTGAACTTCGCAAGCACGTTTTACTGCGCAATATTTTCGACACAAATATGATTATTTCAGTAAAGTGAATCACGTTTTCCCTAATCCAACACTTTTTTACGAAATCGTGTTTTACTTTAACAATGTGTGTTTTATGTGGTTCAACTTCTATCAATCATGCAGTCATGATTAAGGGCACGTGATTTTTCTTTGTAGTGAAAGGCCATTGGTCTAGGTGGTCTAGCTGGACCAGTTGTAGCGCAAAATGTGGCTCTTTTGGAGCTCAGACAAGAACTCGTGCATGTAGCAACCCTGCACCCAAATGCAATGGTGATACATGCCCTGGGGTGCCACAACAGTCGAAACCCTGCTACACTTGCAACCAATTAGGTATGTCTTTTCTCCTTGCCTTGTGCGGTCATGTCCGGTCGTGTCCGGTCATGTCCGGACTTGTTCGCTGTCCGGCCCGAAGCTTCCATTACCTGTCTTCTTTTAGTAGAATACTTGCCATTATTTACATCAATATTTCATAATTTCTGCGCTCTAAGTACAAGAGTAAAGAAGTTTAAATTTTCTCCCTTTTCGTGTTGTAACTTTTTGTGTTTATAAGCTGAGCACATCAATATGCAATTGTTACACAGCACTGTTTAAATATTCTCGTTTCTTTTCTTTCTCAGGCCCAGATGACTGTGAATTCGAAAGCAATGTTAACAGAACATGCCATTGGGTGGACCAAAAAAGCACCACGTATCCCCTGGAGTGGACTCCGTACAGTGGAAGTACTCCTTCAGCAGGCACAGGTCCAACGGGAGACACTTCGCCCATGTTTAACGGAAGTAAGACAAACTCTTTGTTTACAGCTGAACATTGTAAAAGAGCCGATCAATTCTTTCTTAGATACAACTATCATTTCTTTTGCAAGTCACAGTAAATGGTCGGCATCTAATATTTTTCTTAAGTATGTGATATGTTATGATATGAGGTGATATGATTTGAAATTACACTTTATTATTCTATAATATATTAAGCTATATTTTGGTATATTATATTATATTTTATTATGTTATATTGAAAAGTATTACATTACATTACATTATATTATATTATATTATATTATATTATATTATATTAAACTATATTATATATATTATTTATTATATTTTATATATATATTTTTATATATTATATTATTTATATATATTATATTTATATATTTATTATATTATATTTATCATATCATATTATATTATATTATATTATATCATTTTATATCATAATATATTACATTATATTTTATGTTTTATTGTGTTTTATTTTACATTGTATGCTATTATGTTCTATTTTAATTCATAAACCCAACTTCGACTATTTTTGTCACTGGTTGCAGCTGGGTACTACATCTACGTAGAGGCATCATCACCCGCTGCCCAGGGTCAGAAGGCGCGCATAATGAGCAAACAGATGTCAGCGACTGCATCTCGAAGTATCAAATTCAACTACCATGCAAGTGTCAACGCGTTAACTGAATTGAAGCTGATCTTGAAGAAAGGGACCGGTGAAGAGTCCGTTATATGGTCAATAAAAGGAAACCAGGGCACAGCCTGGAAAACAGCAACAGTCGCATATACGAGCTCTTCTGTTTATAATGTGAGTCCAACCACCAATAAACTTAATCAGCTGCATTAACCAATAGTCAACAAATTGAGTACTTTATTAAACATATCGATTAATCAATCTGTATATTGTAATTTCATGCCTTATTATATTAGTCAGTTTGCAGCTATACTGTTTTAAACTGTGAATATATATGACATAGCATCATAATATACAATATGATGTCATGTACATCTCACAAGAGCTAGATGCAGTATAAAACATTTTATTGAGACAATGTAAATGCCTCTTCAGCTAGTATTAACATTTGTTTTTGGAACATTTCAGCTGATATTTGAAATGGTTAGAGGTGACAGCTGGAACTCAGATGTTGCTTTGGACGATATTTTCTTCATAGGTATGTAAATGTGATGTATACTTATTTATCTGAAAAGCCCTTGCAGGATTTCGTCGTTGAGAAAACCTTATGTACAATTTAAGGAGTTTCAAATACCGGTACTTGAGAAATTACTTAAACTAGATGTTTCGATGCATCGTGGTGTGTAACTGTTTAAAAACTAGATGCCAGTAGGGAACTAGATAATTCTACCCAATCCCCCCCCACCCCATCCGGGTCCCAAATGATGCAGGGTTTGATATTCTGAGAAGGGTTTAGAACTGCAATGGGCATACCGCACTTGGAATGTTCAATTAGGCTTACTGCGTATAGATTATTTAAGAAATGAAATAGTACCTTCAAAAACTTACCACCCCATATGCCTCTAAGGAAATGATCTAGACTGCTATTGTACACTCTTGGTCTCTAGATCAAGATGCCTGCTCATCGAGCCCTTGTCAAAATAGTGGAACATGCTCTAGCACTGCATCCGGCTTCACTTGCACTTGCCCCCCTGGTTTCACCGGACAGAGATGCGAAACACGTTAGTAAACCAAGAACTACTTCAGGAAATCGGATGAAGAGAAGTTAGATGTTTTCGTATGAGAAAACAATGCTCCGATAATTTTTGCAATATCTTTTTACATCATTTTATGACTTCAGAGCATAGGTTTCTTAGCAAATCGTTTAACACTTTGTGTTGCGAAGTATATGTTTAATATCGAGCACTCCAATACGGTTCTAGTGTGACGTCACTAATTTGTCACTTTGAATTGTAGGTGTAGATGCCTGCTCGTCCAGTCCTTGTCAAAATGGTGCATCGTGCTCTAGCACTGCATCCGGCTTCACTTGCACTTGCCCCCCTGGTTTCACCGGACAGAGGTGCGAAACACGTAAGTAACCAAGAACTACTTCAGGAAATCGGATGAAGAGAAGTTAGATGTTTTCGTATGATAAGACAAATGCTCCGATAATTTTTCCAATGTTTTTACACAGCATTTTATGACTTCAGAGCATAGGTTTTTTAGCAAATCGTTTAACAGTTTGTGTTCCGAAGTATATGTTTAATATCGAGCACTCCGTTAAGGTTCTAGTGTGACGTCACTAATTTGTCACTTTGAATTGTAGGTGTAGATGCCTGCTCGTCCAGTCCTTGTCAAAATGGTGCATCGTGCTCTAGCACTGCATCTGGTTTCACCTGCTTCTGTACCTCTGGTTTCACCGGACAGAGATGCGAAACACGTAAGTAACCCAAACCCCAATCTTCTATCATCAGTTAGCTTATATTAAACCTTTTTGTAATTGTACTCACTCACATGCTAATAAACAAGGAACTCGATCATTGTATCCTTATCAGAAACAGCTGCATCATCGAGGCCAAATTTGAAGACTGGGTAAATGAATAGTTAGGAAGAAATGTCGTCAACAGGAATAATCTAACCTAAGTCATTAAGAAACTAACAAAATCCATGTTGAAATCAAAAGTTTGCTCTTTAAGATTTCTCATATTTGTTGAAGACTCTTTATATTTTCAGTTTCTTAATTTCTTGGAAGTTTGATTGTATGTAGTCTTAGAAGGTTTCAGAAATTTGTCAAGGATTATGAGCAAATGAACCCATTCTATTGCTTAGGAGTAGACGCTTGTGCTGCAATGCCTTGTAAAAATGGCGGAACGTGCACTAACATGGAGGGAAGCTACAGCTGTTCCTGCGCAGCTGGCTACACTGGAAAGAACTGTGAAACTGGTAAGGATATACTGAAATGATTACTTAATTTTGGTAAAATTAATTTTGCTACATATCCAAGCTTCTTTCGAATAGCTTAAAGCGAATTCTCAACAGTTTAGATAAATTGGCACGGGGAAAAGTGAGGCCTTTGTAAGACTACAGCCTCGAAACATATTCAAGCTGGGGAGAATTGTATTTAAAAGGAGAATTTATTTGAATTTTCGACCGATACTAGCACGGGATATTCAATAGCAAGTTGTCACTACACTGGCAGTTTTATGTACTTGGAATTTCAAAACAGCGAAAGAACATAGTACTCTGCTAAGTGCAGGTGCATTTGATTCAAAGCATGTTAACCAGCTTTTACATGGCTAGTTATTATGAACTTTGAATTATGACCTTTCGATCCTGAAGCAGAATTGTTTTCCTGCTCCTCTTAACCTTCTGTTCTTAACTTAGGTTCTTGTTTAATTAGTGAGCTTTTCTTACAGTTATCGACAACTGCGCTTCTAATCCTTGCTTCAACAATGGCACATGTTCAAATGGAATTAACAGTTATACCTGTTCCTGCTTGCCGGGGTTCACTGGAACTCGCTGCGAATTCAGTAAGCATCAACCTCTTGGTTTTTACTCTAACATTAGATGATTCAAACAATTCTAACATTAACAATGAATCGCAACATTCTGAAATAGCTTTCAATTACCTGTTCACTGGGACTGATGTAAACTATTATTTAGGTGTTATATTTTCTTGGATGTTGTAGGCTGCTCTACCTGACCTTTGAGTTGAATTTTACGCTGACCTTTACTTTGACCTCTAATTTGACCTTTAATCTGACCTCTTGACAGATATCGATGAATGCGTCAGCTTGCCTTGCTTGAACGGAGGCCTTTGCATTGATGATGTTGATAGCTATCGATGTCATTGCATTGGCGGATATACTGGAAGACACTGCGAAATCGGTAAGTTTGGTCTTCCTTTTTTGAAGGCAAAAATGTGCTTATAATAAACCTCAGTGGCAATTCAACAGAAATCGTTTTATACATATCTTGAAAAGCCCGGCTTCTGTTTTGAGATGTTTCTCAAAATATCAAAATATATCAGCATTCGCAATTAACTTCTTTGCTCTTCCAAAGATATCAATGATTGTGCGAGCAATCCTTGTCTTAATGGAGGATCTTGCATTGACGGAATTCAGGACTTCACTTGCATTTGCCCGTTCGGTTACACTGGAAAACGCTGTGATGGTGAGTGCCTAGAGAGTTCTAGTAGCTACTTACTTCATTACTGATTTTGATTATGACGTCATACTGACTTCATTCGATACCTTGCAGAAACATAAATGCATGGCGTGGTAAAAATTGACTTAATACGTAACCTGTTTCTGGGTATAAGAAAACCTCTGTCCAGTTTCTTTTGCTATTATGCTTGTTTGCTGATCAATCGTAAATAGCTACTATTACAGACAGTGCAATCAGTGCAATAAAGCCACGTCACATCTCGTTGTACAAGTTTCAAGCACCCATTTACCTTTCTAAAATTCCATCAAACGCTTGGCATTCAATTGCAGTATTCATTCCAACAACTACGAAAAGGCCAACAACAACAACAGCACAACCAACCACAACCAGGAAGCCAACAACAACAGCTGAACCAATCACAACCAAGAAGCCAACAACAACAGCTGAACCAATCACAACCAAGAAGCCAACAACAACAGCTGAACCAATCACAACCAAGAAGCCAACAACAACAGCTGAACCAATCACAACCAAGAAGTCAACAACGACAGCTGAACCAATCACAACCAGGAAACCAACAAAGAAACCTACTACAGCACCACGTGGAAACTTCGTTGGTATGTCTCAATGGAACGTTTAATGTTTCCGAAATATGTTTATAATGAAATGGTTCATATCAATCTCATATATTGTAGATATTGTAGAAATATTGCATGCCATAAAGGGCGTTGTTTGGCTGAGGAAGTGGTGGTTTTAGGGTGCAAGGGGTGCAGGGGGGTAAGGGTCCAGGTCCCGTGCTCTTGGTTACCCGGGAGGGGCCCCGCACCTGAGAAAAAAATCGAAAAGGCACGACCTTGAGGCATAACAATTTTAACGGAAAATAACTTGAAGAGAAATCTTGCCTAACAAAATTTTTTCAAATAAGGGCTCCACAGATGATTTCGGACCCGGGCCCCGAAGTCCTTAAAAATGCCCCTAGGCTGAAGTGCGATATGTGAGTTGGTACTGAATATGGTCTTATTGTTGGCACGAGTTGATTCAGAACAAACACTTTTTTCCAAAATATTTTTCCCTTTATCTCGAGTTGTAAACAGAATACTGGCTAGTTAGAAATAAAGACTTTACACGAAGTTGCAATCCGACATAGGATTTATGCGATACGAATCTGCAATCAATGCTTTGTAGAATCTTTTCACCATGTTGAAAGAACCCCCTACCCGAAGAATACTAGTTTTATGACGTCATGCTATTGGTTATTTATGATAGTTATAAAATACATATTATTATTTTCAGACTTGATTTCCTGCGATTTTGAGTGTGGATTGTGTTCGTTGAGACAAAACAAATCAGACACGTTTGACTGGACAAGGAAAAATGGAAAAACTCCTTCATATTACACAGGACCATCATACGACCACACAACAGCAAAAGGTAAGTAAGACGCTATTTCAATGCTACGATCAATCAGTGTATTTCGATCAATCAGTGTATTTCGATCAATCAGTGTATTTCGATCAATCAGTGTATTTCGATCAATCAGTGTATTTCGATCAATCAGTGTATTTCGATCAATCAGTGTATTTCGATCAATCAGTGTATTTCGATCAATCAGTGTATTTCAAGCATCAAAACAGAACCACACGGTGGTAGGTAGCAGATATGCCTTCACAGTCACGCAACCAATATGTGAGCATCTCAATACGCTTACAGTATACTCTTTATGTGCTTAATAAATGGGGGCTGGAATAAGCGGAGGGGGTGTTGTCAGAAATCTGAAGGGAATCTAAGAAGCCTGGAGGTGTTCGGAATGAGGGCGTGCTTGGTCAAATTGAAAAAGAAGGGGCTCCTGGTAAGAAGAGGGGAGATTGAAAATAGCGAAACATTGAAAAAGAGGGGGGAGGGGGGGGGTCCTGATAAGATTGGGGTTTTGAATGATCAAATATTATTAAGCATCTACGAGTATTTGTAATATTATACTTCCACTTCATTTCTTTTCAACAGGTGGCTTTTTTGTCTTCACCGAGGCTTCATACCCCAGACAACCAAACCACAACGCAATACTCTCGACCCATTCTATGGAATCCGATGGTGAGCCACGATGCATTGACTTCTATTACCACATGTACGGCAGCGGTATCGGTTCTCTGATTGTTACAGTCACTCACGACGGATTGACGAATGAAATTTTCAGAGTTTCTGGCAACCAAGGCAATTGGTGGAACCACGCCCAAATGCCAGTCAATGTTCCAAATGGGAAGAAGTTCCAGGTTGGCTACTACTATCATTTCCAGGTTCCATCGGCAACGTTGCACAGTAAAGCTAAAAGGCGACGTGGCTAAACTATAGTAGGGCCCACGAGAAAGGAGGCTGGGGGGCCATGGCCCCCTCACTTTTTGTAAACAATAGAGCTTTTCTAAACATATTTTGTTATGATTTTTATAAATCTCCCCTGGACCCTCCACTTTCAACTTGCGTCGGAGCCCATGTATAGTGGTCATTATTTAACGCAGACTGAAGGGCTTGTCATTTGCGAATCTGCCCCATAGTTGTGGGGTATAACTTAAAGGAATTTAGCCTGGAATGATTACCCTTGTAGCACTACATATAGCTGGTGCGTTTAATGAGCTTCTCTTTAACTATGTGCTTGGAATGAGTTTCCGACCAGTTGATGCATAATAATTCCATGTCTCTCTACGCCTATCGATTTTATCAATTTAAACACTGCTAATAAAAGGATACAAATTTTCCCAAGGTTCATTTCGAAAGTCTGCGTGGAAACACCTGGGCAGGAGATACGAGTCTGGATGACGTAAGAGTCTGGAAAGGCACTTGTCCACCTGGAGTAGCAAGTACTCCATGTAAGTCATCATGTTTTTAATTACATAATGGTAAGGAGATTCTCTAGCTCGATGGGAGGAACTTGGGATAAATTGTTCGTTCCCAATAATGAATGTGATAAAGAACAACAAATAAGTGGAATCTATGTAATAAAATTCTGGTCAGTGAATGGCCAAAGAAAACACATCCCTATCCTTTCGAAACAAGACAAAAAGTATTATTGCAAATTTCCATTCGTGTCAATAACATCAGCAAATAAGTTGCGCTCTTTATTTTATTCAGCAACCTTGGCCTGTCCCTTGGAACGCAACATGGGATTCTGTGATTGGAATCAAGTGATGACCGATAGTGGAGACTGGGTTCTAAAGCAGTCTCGAAAGGGAGGACGCATGGGAGACGAGGCTAGCGATAACCAAGACGAGGATAACAATGTGGAGGGAGTAGAGTCAGACCCCCGTCGTGGTAAGCGAGTCGCTCGCGGACCCAGGAGGGCGTTAACCGGAAAACAAGGTACAGACTTACTTATATTATGGTGCCTGTTTACACCCGGGGTAGGCTCGTGCATATAGAGGATGAAGGGGGTATATTATGCACACCCTCTTCGGGTGAAGATGTTGTCAGCAAAGTATCAAATGCATTATTTCTGTTTGAACGCTTCCATTCCTAGGAACCATGAACAAGGAATTGCGTTCTTTGAAATATTTGTAAAATCCTTTTGGAATGTTCCTAAAATCTTACCTCAGAAATTGATGAGATCTTACCTTTTTTTAAATTTTACTGCAATGAATCCTACACCCAAAATAAAATTTTGCTAAGGATAGGCCTGAAATTAGGCTGGATCCAAACTGAGTAGAAATCTCTTTAATAAAATGTCTCCTTTGCAGATTACTTCGCATACTTTCGAGGTAGCAGTGATGGAAACACGGATACGGCAGTTTTGAGGAGTGAAACCATAACTTCTAGGGAAACATCTTGTTTGAGATTCTTTGCCCACATGCACGGCAGAAACGCAGGTAGTCTTGCCGTCAACAAAGCAGGCGCCCTTGGCAAAACGAACTTTTCAAGGTATCAGGAAACCAGAAAAAGCGATGGTTTGAAGTTGAAGTCAACATTCCAGCAGATTCCAATTACAGGGTACGAGTTCTCTCTTAGCATTCAGCAAGTTTGTAGCTGCATTAGTTGAGGCTCTCGCCAACCCTTCTAACGAAAGTAAGAAGATCTGTGTTTACCAATAATAATAATAATAACAATAATAATATAAAAATAATAACAGTAAAAACACAATATTTACACCGGGAAACATTTTAAACACACGGCGCGCTGCTATTAACGAGGGCCCGTATGTAAAACTACGATATGTTATAGTAAAATGTAATAACAAAGCAATGTAATACCGAGGGGTTATTCCTAAACAGTGGAGAAAATTGTTTCCAGTGTTCCACAATCCTTTGGAACTAACTTTCGGGCACCAAATGTCTCAGGATTTTGCTGTCTCTACCTTGTTTTTATTTTGATCATCAAAATTTTACAGATTGAGATTGTGGCGACGCAAGGGAAGAAGGCCACTGTTGCCATTGATGAGATTTCAGTGAGCCCAGGCCAATGCCCATTCCCAAAACGTACGTACCAACCCTCTCTTACGGAGTACTTATTTCATTGCAAATGAGCTATGGAGCCAGTAACTTTTCATACAAAGAACTTGAAACGAAATAGGGATAACAGTTTATGATGAACTTAGACTATAGTTTTTGAATCAATTAGGCCTGTTCAGAGCAAATGTAAATTGGGAATGGACAATGAGTTTTTAGAATAAACCAATTAATCTTTTCTAACGTGATAGGTCTTCTCACATGATCTGCTTAAAAATGAAGCCATTTTGGGTTCTTTTCCAGCCTTGTTTGACTGTGACTTCAGCTTTGGATCATGTGGTTTGGGGCAGGTGGATTATGATGACTGCGAATGGAACATAGTGCCAGCAAAAAAAGGTAAAGCCTATGATATAACCTTCTTCGTTTTAATTGAAAAAGAGGCTATGGATCCAACATGGCGGCTATACACTGACAGCAGGCTGCATGCTTGTATCTCTCTGCACACCCTGTGTGCTGTTTGTTCATGAATGATAAACTAACTACAGATAGGGCGTACTGCAGCTAGGAATGGCCTAACTCGAGCACCTCCTCAAAAATGGCATATTAAGGCCCTATTGCTACCTTTTATTTCAAATACAACCCCATTTCTGAGTCCCGATAACACACACTGCTTAATCATAAACAATAACTACTGTCGTGTCACATGTCGTATTTTCTGAGAAGATATTTTCAATAACAGTTATTGCTTTTTATCAAAGGTAAAGCATTGCACTGGGGTGTGGATAAGTGCAATTTTGGTGTCTTTGGCGATGCCGCCTCAAAGGGCAAGCAAGACTTTTTCAGTGACGAGTATGTGGCCCTGCTGGAAAAAGCAATCAGAGTGCCACAGCGAGGTGCATGCCTGACGGTCGAGTTCCACCTCGGAGCCAGTGATGTGTGTGAGCTGCAGGCAAAACTGATCTCTGGTTTCGGTAGTGATAGGAAGCGGTCACATGATGACGATGAGAGAATCTATTACAGAAAAGCCTGGAGTCGCAGTGGAAGATTGCAGAAGGCCTTAATTACTATTCCACCAAGCCGTGGTGGATGCCCACAGAAAACGGTATGCTTAGATTGCTTAAGGTTTCTTACATTGCAATAGAAGTAATACTGAAGTATCCAAAAAACACGAGCTGCCTATTTATGTAGAATGTGCATCACTGAAAACGATGTACTTGCACGCAAAAGTATTTATATATTCGATTCGTAAAGCGATCTTAGCGTATGCGCGAGGGCACATTTGAACAAATATAAAAGGCAATTAATTCGATAGTTTTGATGCGCTGATTCTGAAAAGGAAATTTTAATTCACATTTAGAGCCGTTGAATTGATAAGAATTGCAACTGAACTTCGAATTGTAGCTTATTTTTGCAAAAAAGCGCGCAAGAAAAAGAGCCTGGAACAAGGGAATCTGTGACGTAGTAAGAGTCGAACTTTCCAAAGCACGAGCAGAATCCATGATGACCTGATCTAGCTCAAAATCCCGTCTGAAGGCTTCAATATAGCAAAAATGGCTAAAATGTACCCATTAAACTTCTTTATAAAAAGTCTCTCATGTTTTTACTTGATACCCTCAAGGTGAGAAATAGAAGTTGAAGAAACATGTCAATTATTTTCTTTCAGATCGAATTTGAGGCCTTGATGAAAGATACCAGGCGACGTCATTGTAAGAATGTGTACATCGACCAATTCTTCATCAGAGAAGGCATCTGCGGAAATGTCTGAAGAAAGAAAGACACATGTCATAATTTTGCACATTTTTTTTATTCTCAATGAATTCCCAGTTTTAATTTTCAGAATTTTAACACATAACCACGTGTAGTATTCAATTAATTGTCTTTAACACTGCACTGATTCGGTGGGTACCTCAGTGATTCCCGTCATGTCTTGGATATTTGAACTGTCATGAAAAATTAACCTATTTTCCGCTCCATTATAAAGAGAGCACAGCATTATAGTTAATATGCAGATTGCTTGATTCAGTGAAAAAGGACGCAATGATTTTTTTGAAGCACCCTTTGGAGCTGTGCTCCAAGGGCCCCTACCCCTATCGAGCTTAATAACTCGATAGCATATTTTTTCGATGGCACCTCGAAATATTTATGCGTAACTCAAATTGCCAGTCGAAACGAGATTCTCGGCATCAAAACGAGGTTATATGATTTCCGAGACGCCCCACCTTGTCATTGTAAATTTAATTTGTTGCATTTATTAATTGCATCTGTTTGAATGTCTAAATTAATTTGAGCTGAAGGCGAGCTGCGGATCTCTGAGCCATATTCTTTCAAGGCATTATCATGCAAATATTAATGTGAATGGACCGATTTGAAGGGCGAAATGCTGATGTCTTTAGGCCATCAATTGAATGCTTACGTTATCATGTAGATAGAGGCCCTGCTGGTCAGGAGAAGCAGACGTACAATGCGTAATGCCACAAAAGCCTGTGCAGCAGACTGCCTCTGCGAAGCCTACTGCCACAAGAGAATACGCCTCATAGGCTGCAACTCAGCATGCTTGTGACGAAAAGTATCCACAGGGGTAGCATAGGTATAAAAAGCAATCTAAAACGGCTTCCAACGGACTTATGTTCTAATGTGATGACGTCACACAAGTCTATATTAGGAATTTTTAAATTTTGATCCAATAACCTGAAAGAGCATCATGAAATACCTGCAAATAGGCAACATTAGTCAATTGCGTTGCAATTCAACAGAGATATGGCCTCATGCGCGTTAGCTCTTTCCCCATCAAACCTCTGTATTTTAGTCTCTTACGAACACAACCAAAGTAACAGAGATTCATTGGCTATATCTCAACCAATTTTTAGACATCTATGAAATTTTGCACATTTGGAAATATTTCATGATGATCTTTTGATATGTTGTAAAAATTCAAAAAAATCCAAAAATTGGTTTTGGTAACATCACACTTGAGAACACTTTATGCCTTGCGATTTGACAATGAGCTGTTTTTAATATTATTGGTTGAATTCTAGCGAGAGAGAACACAAATGAACAAGTAGCTTCTGTTAGCTCCTTTGACTCTTTCTGTAATTAAAATATTCCGCAGTGGTGGATATTGCCTAAAATGTTTTACCCGCAAGGCATCCTGTTATACTTTGGCAGCCATAATTCAGAAATATTTTGACTTACTTTCAATTCAAATTAACCTTGAATTGTAAATGATTTTGACTTTGCTTTTAGTTTTTTCAAATCAAAGTGAATTCAAATTGAAAAAAACAATTTGTTATTCTAATCATCCTAAAATTTAATTTTAAAATGCATTTAAAACTTATCTGTGTTTGTTACGCAATAGAAATATATGACAAAAAATTGCAGCGATAGGCCACCATAAACCATAAAGTTTCGAAAGCGTGATTTGAGCAAGCCTATTCAATGCTGGTTGCCTCATAATTCTGTCCCAGAAATCTTTTTCCCTGTGTGCTATATTTCCCAGGTAGAATCGGTATAACCGAATTGAAACAGTTCCTGGTTTAATGTCATGGGCAGAGATAAACAATGAATAACTTGAAAGTCGTCTATTAATGTTGTTAGTAGCCGTTTTGATTTTGAAGACCCGCTCAAGAAAATTATCAACTTGGAGCCAAAGTAAAATGGCCCATTTTTCTCTCCTATCAAGCTGAGGTCTAAAGGGTTCAAGAAGAAACTAATCTTTTCAATGAACATTTCTGTCTTTATAGTAACTTTAACGATTCCTGTCATCTTTCTACAGTTTCTGAAATGCTCTTCCCTTATCCTGTTTTAAAACAAAGAATTATTGCCAACCTCTCAGAAAAGGTTTTATAGGAATTGAATTGACACCAAGTAAATTGAGAACAATTGTGCAAGTGTATGGCTTCACAATTGGATTGAGAAACTTGTAAACGAAGCCATTCACAGCGTGTGAAAGGTTTGTTAGCTATAATTTGGCAAAACTTTGTGGACAGTGAACTTTGAAAGAAGATCTTATGACCGTGTCTTACCTTATTACCGCCCTCCTAAGAAACCTAAACTAAATCAACAAATGGCGTAAAAGAAGATTAAAATGTATTATAGCTAATACAATTATGCAAATCCAATGCCAGCAATCTTGGAAAGCGAATGTAAAAGCAATACCATAAAACACTGGGATAACAGACTTTCCCGCAACAGACTTTGTTCTATGACCAAGGAAATAGAAGAATTTTGTGTTTCAATGTATGTCATGCATTTCAAGCTCCTGCCCCAACGGAGTGTTGAGTTAAAATTACACAAAAAATAACTCTGATTTCTTTTCATCTATTTAGCAGAAAGTATATCTCAACCATTATTTCCAACTGCTTTTGCTATACCAAAACGTACGTTGAAATTACAAACCTTTTGGTGCATTGAACTGTTTTTTTTTTAGTTGCTGATCCATGGGCTTCAAACCCTTGCCAAAATGGAGGCATGTGCCACATAAAGGAAAAAAGCTACGGCTGTCTTTGCCCCTTTTGATTTCTTGGGCAAAACTGTGAAATAGGTAAGAAGAACACATTTATTTAATTGGTTTCGAGTTACTGCGAAATGCTTCTCCTCATTAAGGCTTTAGCTTAATCATGAGAGAAACAAATTTCCTGTTTTAATTATTGCGTATGCTTGTTTTAGTTATTATTAGCTTGTCTGTCTGTTTGCTTCAGGTCCTTGCTTGAACCGAGTGTAATGTTGGGAATCGTATAATTAGCTGCGACAGTAATTCACGAATCTGTTCATAGAATCTTTAATGTTTAACAATCACCACCATCACGACTTTACAACTGGCTCAACTAATAATCTCAACTACTTTTATACCTAGGTACAAGAACATTCCCGCAAACGTTGCCATTATTGCGTACTATTTTGATACGAAGCTTCTAAAATTGTTTATTGCATCATAGCTAATATTGGGTACCCTCAGAAGGTTCATCAAGCGTCAATAAAATGATAACTAGGCTGTGTTTACAAAAAGCTTACGTAAGCTAATAAAGAGAGCTATTCTTAGGGTTTACATGAAACGGGGAAGTTTCTAGTATGTTTTGGAATGTTCCGCTTTTTCAAAAATAAATAAGTAACCTTGAAACTATTTTGTGGTGAAAGTTTGCTTATTGTTACTATAAACGGCAAAAAACTAAATCGGTTATTATTATGACAAATCAAGTCTTCAAAATATGGACTATGCAAATAACAGAGATAAATTATTCTGACTTGTGTCGGAAATCGCGACAATTAATCGCGAATCTGTTCATAGAATCTTTAATGTTTAACAATCACCACAGGGGCGCAACTAGGATATTTTAAGGGCCGGGGTTTCGTGGTAGAAATGGGGTATAAAGACATTGAATTTCCATGGGAATAGGGCAAAATTCACTTCCTTGCCAAAAAAGGCAGGGGTTGTAACCCCCACAAACCCCCCTTTAATTGCGCCCTTGTACCACCATCACGACTTTACAACTGGCTCAACTTAAAATCTAAAATACTAAAATACCTAGGTACAAGAACATTCCAGCAAACGTTGCCATTATTGCGTACTATTTTCATACGAAGCTTCTGAAATTGTTCATTGCACCATTGCTAATATTGGGTACCCACAGAAAGTTTAAGGTTCCCGAGGCAACGTGTTTACATAAGACATATGAAAGCTAAACGCGGAAGTGTCTCGTATGTTCTAGAATTTTCCGCAATTTCAAGGCAATTAAGAATAAATCGTGGCACTTAGTATGTGCACCGAATGTAATATTGATTACAATGCAAAAGTAGTGTAATTGTATTAGACAGAGCTGATTGGTGAAGCCAGCTATACTATAGCAATCCCATCGTTCGTTTCGCCCACCTCCATTCAATCACTCGTGACCAAACGCCTTCGACATTTAATTCGAAACTGCTCTGAAAACGTCGAATGACGTATAGCAATCACCAAGCCTTCTCGATAATTGACTCAACAAATTTTAAATGCATTCTTGTTTATCAAAGGTATTTTTATCTATTGAAGACATATTTATTCATTGGAGGTATTCTGCGAAAGAGTTTTGTAATTTTGCCGATTCTCCAAGTTGGATCGATCCAATGAATGGAGAAAAAAACTTGATGATGATAGAAATGAGAACACATAGAGCTGGTCAAAATTTCAAATTTATAAGGCTTCAGTATGGGAAATAAAAATATGGCTTTCTCAAAAACTGTGAATCTTGAGCTGATAACCAAATTAACATCAAATATAGGTTAAAGGATAGCGTGAAGTTCAGCTGGATCTGCATTGATTCACACAAGAGTAAAAACGGATGCAGTTCTGGAGTTAAGTACAAGAAGAGCTTTTAGAAACTTCGAACCAGTGCTGTGAATTTCCCGAAACCTAAATTAACATACATGATAGTATATATGAAGATATTTGGTGGGTGTTCGGGAGATTTAATCAAGGAACGACAAAGTTATTGCGTAAAACCGAGCGCTAGAACGACGCGAATGTCAATAGGGCCTAAATGTCTGTCATAGAGCGGCCACGCATAAATGCGCATAAATTATGACGTCATGAAAACACCCTATCCTATCTTTACAAGGAGACTGCAATGTAAACGTGACATTAGTCGATAATGAGACGAGAAGCATTGTAATCGTAGCTTGTTCATTTAGCTCCTTGTCTAAACTCTGTTTACGTATTCGCCCCAATTGGCTCTCTCATAGGCAAAGCCTCTTGAACGACGCCTTTTTTCACCGCCCCCTTCCATTTTGTTTTTCCCCAGCTGAGCACAACTAAACCGTATTACTGACTTAGTCGCAGCATTCTACTAAGTGATAATCATAATCATCATCAACAGAATGTTTCGGGGTGTGCTGAATTATCAGCAACTTCCAAGAATCTTTCTTAGCTTTGCACTCATTAGACTTAACCGAAACCTGATTATATCAATTCAAGACTGAACTTGATGCTTAAACTGGCCTTTCCAAAGCTCATTGAACCTTTATTCTTTGTTTGAAACTGGTTTTTTTGCTTGCTAGCAAGATTCTATAAGCATGGAAAATTTTGCAAAGACAAAGGTCTTCATTTAACGACATCTCCGTGTTTACACCTCTCTGATTCATCAATTGTTGCTTCAAGCATCAGTCAGTCGTGCAGTTGAGCATGTACAGTTTAACTTAATTAACTGGCAAGCTTTTTTAGCATCACTAAATTCTCCCTAAATGCTATTCATCTGTGTATCAAGTCGACCACCTTTAGAGACTTCTGGCGACAGATGCAGAAAGTTTCCTAGTCAGCATTAATCTACAGTTCGCCTTTTAAAAAGCATTGCCTGGACATGAAGTGAAGGTTTAGTATAAAAACATGGGCTTTTCGGTAAGCTGCCATGCATGCATTCAAATACTATTCAGGTTTTAAAAATGTGGATTAGACAAACTTGGAGTTTACCCAATTTATTGCCCTTGAATATCCAAGCGCTGATGGGCGATCATATAATCACGAATTTGAAAAGACTTCTTTTGCATGAAGTGGCACGTTTCTCATTTTTGAAAAGAACGGAATCTCGGAAACTGCTTTTGTTCCAAACCTGTTGCGCATAAACAAATTGTCTCTAACTCCTGCATCATACGTCTACAAATGTCATGGCAATTATTACCTTTGATGTGCAATGATGCAAGAATTTCTACGGGGGCGTTTTTCAAGACGATGTAGTAAGCAGTAAAGGAATTAAGATATTCAATAGAAGACACAAAGTCGTTTTCTAAGACCAGCGTAAACAGAATTCAAAGGAACTGCATCCCCTATTATTTCCGAAATACATTAAGGGTGGACATTACCACCGAGACTGCAGTAGGCGCAAGCATCACTTTCGTCTGCACGAGTTTATCAGCAAAGGTGCTCCAGCATGAAGAAAGCTACTTTACTTCTACTTGTTGGTGTCCTGGTGTTATTGGCAACACCAACCAAATGTGCTTCGACTAGGAAAGAACGTGAGTACACTTGGTATATAATTCTTTTTTTTAACATCCTCGTTAAATGCCAATTGCTCCGTGATGTCAACTGGTAGCCTATTATCTCGTTTCTTGGAGGACACAGAGAGGGAAAGCTGAGCTGGGCGTCAAAAGCATGCTACATGCCCAACCATTGCCCACCATCACGTACCTTCGAAGCAATAATCGTTTCAATCATACATACTATAGACTAGATATTCACGAATCCCATCCTTGCACTAATTATTAGGGTCTCGGCTATAAACCAAAATCGCCGCTGGGTACTTCGTCTGTGGTTGATTCCTTGAGGTTGAATTTGCCGTTACTTTTTTATTGATATCAAAATTTATTTTCATAGAATTTACGTTACACACATATATTTCACTTCAGCTGGCCTTACAGACCATAGTCTAGCGATTTATAAACTTGCGTTGTTGTAGGGATTTCCTCGTTGCGTTTATCGCCCGTTCATAATATTGTAGCTAATCAAAGCTGGCAACTTTATGTTTGTGCATGCAAAATCCGTGCAATATATATATCGTTTGCATTGCAATCCCAACGCCAGCTCAATACTTGGCCGTAGATAACATGATTTGCTAACAAGAAGCAAAAGGATTGTATGCTCATTGTCGTTCTGTAAACTTTCTTTACAATTCCCATCAATCGTCAGAATTAATGCTTGTTTTATTGCTGCTTTACATGAATCATTTGAAAAATTCTTCTGCATTAAAGAAATTTTGTCCCAACGATATAAAATGCACCTTGAATTCGAGGCTACGCCCAAGCTAGACAATCTCGGGCTGATCCGTAAGTAACTGCGCAGGCGACTGCTCCTTCGCAATCCACCCACAATTGCGCACGAGGATTTAAGATTTTGATAGTTAAGGAAAATAGCTTCCGTATTGCATTAATCGAGCTTAACCCATGAAATCCCTAACATTAACCCAATTATACTCAAGGCACAGCCAGGAATTCTAAACTTCGTCAGTTTGAAAGAGCCGGATGTTCGTGGGAGATACCGAGTATACTCCGGATTTTAGACAAAAACCCAAGCTCATACTAAACATCTTCATTCCAGTTGTACTGCTTTTTTCGGCTTTGCATGCAAGCCTTTTGCTGGGCGATTGCCCTAGAAAGTCAAATTCAACACAGAGGTCTCTCCCTTTTTCAGGCATCGACTTTCATGTTCTATTGTTTGGGAACTTTAATGGGATTCAGACAAAAGAAATTACTGCGATTGTGATTCTTGTTTGCAGGGGAAGCTGACTGGATAGATGCTTTGAGAACCAATGCTTTGGATGACGAAGAAATTGAGTCTCTTTCGATCGATGATTCACACGCCGACAAAGGTACTTTGACGCATCAGTTGCCATATCGCAATATTGTTAATTGGTCAATATCTACCACCATGGACTGTAGAATCAGTTTTCCGGTTATGGAATTCTGGACCCGAAGAATGAATGGCCCATTTGACTCAATTGAAGGACTGAGTGATTACTTCCATCTTAATAATCACTGAATCAATCAGTCAATCAATCATTACAGTCAATCAGTCAATCAATCAGTCAATCAATCAGTCAGTCAATCAATCAAACAGTCCATTAATTTATCTTTCCTACATCAAGATCGTGTTTGTACAAAAAAACCTACTATGTCTATGAAGGCTCTTAGAGTATAAAATACTCGAAATGTTGGCCAAAAGAATTGGCGAATTCGATAATTCTTTATTGGTGATCTGTAACTGAGAAGATAAGGATGACATGGCAATAACCAGCAGTGATAATGAAGGAATTATCATCTTAATCACCGTTAATAGTTTGAAATTTGACATGTTGTCAGGTAGGAGCACAGTTTTCCTGACGTCATATTCCCAACAGACTCTCCTGGTAGACCGTGATTTGTATACACCGTTAAGACATGACGTCATACTCTTAAAGGCATTGCTGCAAAGTCCACATAGCCTTGCGTACGACGTATTTGCTAAATAGATTAGTTATGCAATAGCAACGGACGTAATAACGCCTCTTATACAAAAGTGCACAACAATGTGGGCTTATGCTTCATTATCATTGCGCAATACATTTCTATGATAACGCCCCACAAAACAATACGGCCTAAGCTCAATGCACGACTTGGTGCCCAGAGATGCTATTTCTTGTTTTCGCGTTCAATTTTGACTACCTTTCATTAAATTTCAATAACCCGCTGTGAGCCAAATATCTTTTGTGAGGTGACAATTATCTTTTCAGACTTAGACAAAGAGCTTGAGGACATTGAGTTACAAAAGGACAATGGGAAAAAAGGTGATTTGATCAACGCTATCCTATTTTTATAACTTCAATCTGTACTTTGCATTGGCATTGTGTTATTGAAATGTACATTTCCCTTCCTTGTTCATTGCGACCGTATGCAGCATATCAATTGCAGCCAATCGTATTGTGCAAGAAAGCTAGGCAGAGGAACAATAATACTACGAGCTGGTCACAATAACTAAATAAAACAAAATACAGACATTTATTTTGTGAACGTAGCCTAAATGTTTAATGTTGTTCCCGTTTTTTTTTCTAAGATCTTTTATGTTTTTAACAGGGCCCTTACTGATAACAGCACTTTCGTTGCTGAAAAGGCCACCCCTGTATAAAGAACTGTATTATTATTATTATTATTCCCTCTTTGCCCCTGTACTGCAGCGTGCGTTAGTTGCATTTGATACTTCGCATTTGTCTACAAGTGAAACCGATCAATGATTGTCCGTTTTGCAAGCAAAAAATAGTGCGTTCAAGTGCCCTATCTGTATTAGCAAATTGATTGCTAAATTTACTTACAATTAGTCGCATTGGTTTGCTAAGGATCTTTTTATTGGGGTGGTGGGACGAAGGACCCAAATTCCTTCTTTTAACAGCCCCCTTCAATTGAGGTGGAGATTTTTCAGCATTTGGTGCATTTTCGAACTCCAGACCTCTTGTTCTAAAGACCATATTCTAAGCCAGGTATCACAAATCTTGACGTTTTCGTTTCTTAATAAGTAGCTAAACCTATTTACAAGAGAACGTATCTGTAAGAGCAATCACCACTGATCTCTATAAAAGACTGGATCGAGCTTCTTATTGTTTGGCCCACATGAGAATCGAGGCCCGCCAAATTTTATTAGGCCCACCGTTCACCGCGAGCACCGAAAGGAGCCGACATGAGAGCTAAACGGGGTACCCAATGTTGCGCGTATGGCTGTTAAACGTAAAAAAAGCAAGGAAAATCAAGCTGATGGTCGTAGTGACAGTGAAGTTTTCTTATGTAGGCCCACACTCTACGGTGGGTCCCAAGCGGACAAGCAATATTGACCTCAGTCTCAAACGGTAGAAGCTCGATCCAGTCTTTTATAGAAATCAGTGGCGATCATCTAAAAGCTTAATCAAATGCCATGGGCAAGAATGGTCAGCGCAGTGGCTGACGGAAAGAGGTCTGAGTCCAAGGAAGCTTTAGACATTACACCCCTCGTCATTGGAAGGACGGACTGATACCATCATGAATCTTCATAAAAAAGACAATATAAACTTACTAATTTTACCGGTGTAAATCCCCAGCACCCTCGTCTCGACAAGGCCTCGATTCAAGGATTGGTTTCTTATATATGGTGCTCAAAGTAGATGCATGTGACCCCTGTGCACTTACGTGTATCCCTAGAGTCAAGCTGGCCTTCGAATGGCGTGACTCTTTTTCTAGCTTGCAGTTTTTCTTTGTTTTCCTTCTGCCGATTTTTATCGACAAATTCCCTTGTTTCAGTACCAGAAAGCAATGCTGCAACCATCAATCGAATTAACAAAGTTAATAAAGGTGCGAACGAATTGTTCTGGTTTTTCATTACTTTTTTTTGTTTTGAATAATTTCTTTTCATTATACCTGCTTTGCTTTTTACCGGTCTAAGATATGATACACATTGCAAACTTTGATTAATACTGGCAGCACGCTACTATATCAATTTATAGTTTAACATCGATTCTTCATAATCAAATTGTACCGAATTCATTGCAGAAAATGTTGAGGAAATCACAGTCAAATTAACAGAAGGAGACATTGCTAAAAATCCTCCTAAAAGTAAAGATGATGTGATCGAGAAGAAAGCTGCGAAGAGATATCTCGGTAGCATATGGCAAGACAGGACAATTCCCTACGTCATTAATGCATCAGTTCCAGGTAAGAAGGGATAGATAAAGTGTCATTGTACGTGAAGAAAGTTCAATTTCCTTTAAGGTTTAATTAACCATCCTAACCAAGTCTTTTTGAAGATCATTAGACCATTAGACCAATCTTTATTTAAAGCTGGACCAAAAAATTTATCAAATTTCTCTTCACAGTAAGCTCCGTTAGCCAAGTCAATAAATTCAACCGATTAATCATTAACATCAAACAGTCACTCGATCAATCAATCAATCAATTAATCAAGTAATCGCTCAATCAGTCAATCACTCAATAAATTGATCATGTTTTGATCAATCATTGTATAAATGATTAAGGCAATAATTTTGTGATTCATCTCCAACTTCCAAGCATTTGCTTGTTTCGTACGCCTTGTCATTTCCTGCATCCTGTTGCATGCTTGTTCGCTTCTTCTTTTAGATGGCGACAAGACCGTGATTTTACGTGCTATGGCAGAGTACATGAATGTCACCTGTCTGAAATTTGTTGATGCAACGGGAAACACTGCTGCCTACAGAACCTATTTACATATTAAACGTTTAAGCGGGTAAGCAAGATAATTAACCAGGATTACGTATCACTTTTGCTTTAGTCTTTGCCTTCCTGGTCCCTTTTTACTCAATGATAAAGTGGAGACGACAATGACAATTTTGATCACTCGTTTGTTGTAATCGATGACGGTGTTATTTGTTTCTAAGAAAACTGTCATCTCTCTCTGAAAAGTTTTCGTCTTCCCCGCCCTTGCCTAGCGATAGCCATTTTCATAAAACAGTGTGGATAACTTAGATTAACAGATATCTGCATTCATTAAGGCAAAAAAGCATCGACAAGCTGTTTGGAATCCCGTTGCAGAATATTGTCGATCTAGCCTTAGTCTTTTCCCTACAGTTGCTGGTCGTACGTCGGAAGAGTTTTCACCGGTGAGCAGGAACTGTCGATCGGCCCTGGGTGTGGCTACTTTGGCATCGTTATTCACGAACTGATGCATGCTTCCGGCTTCTATCACGAACAGTCACGATATGATAGAGATGATTATGTGGAAATCATGTGGGAAAACATCCAATCAGGTACGCCCATCTTTGCTAAGCCTCGATGTATTTGCCTCATTGTCTGACGTCATTAGTGCCTAGTCTTTCTTGCATTCGATACAAAGGGTGGTACAGTATCAAGGGTGGTACAGCGCTGGTAAGCCAAAGGGGTAGTTGGATGCCTCTGGGGTACTCTTCCAAAAATGACGCCCTTGCAGAAGCCAAATCATAGGCCCTGTTGATTTTGCATTGCCATGGCATTTTAGTTGCGGTGTAATTTTGCACCCATTCCTTGCTTAGAAACGCTGACACCCCTTTTCACCCGAGCTTCGTTTCTCCGATGTTCCCCGGTGTTCCCCTATATGACTTTAACATCCAGTATCAAAAGATGTTGTTGAATGATCCATCATTGACCTCCAAAATCTATTCAAATTAAATCTTGTATAATATTCTTGTTGTTGTGTTCGATAGACTACATATCTCTAATGGAAATCTTTATATTTTTCGTAATATTTGTTTATACAGGCAAAGCAAGCAACTTCAACAAGCAAACCGCAGAGGCTGTTCAAGTATTCCAAACCGCTTATGACTTTGACAGTGTGATGCATTATGGGAAGACTTCATTCTCGATCAATGGAAGGAACACTATCCAGGCAATTTCAGACCCTAATCGGTCTTTTGGACAGAGAAGTGGCTTCAGTGCTCTCGACAAACAAGAGCTCAATGCACTCTACCAGTGCACAAGTAAGTCTTTTTCATTATTATGTTTTTAGAGGGAAATCGATCCGAATCATTTTTGCATCTTTATTTGTGTTTTCTGACATCACGTGGACTTCATCATCGAGGTGAGAGGTGATTGACGTCATTGCAATAAATACTCCAGCTAGCTGAATCGGTCACTACCTTCCACAAGTACAAGTTCAATTAGCAGATTGCGCTGAATGAAGTCGCAACTCGAGTTCAACATTAAACTCCCTTTTCAGAAAATGGCACTGGCTGGTCAGAGTGGTCTGATTGGGGCCCTTGCATTCACGTGTCAACGGGTCTTTATAAGCTGAGACAGAGGTACTGCTTTGAAGTTGACCGCTCCAAGTGCACTGGCGCAAACTCAAGGGGGCTGATGTTTGAGAGGAAAACTGTCACGTGCAGTGATGTCGAGTGCGTAGGTATGAACCAGGTTGTACGATTAAATCTTTAGCTATCCAGGTTGTACGACCTGGACCTAATGGTTAAAACACATCTGTCCACCATTTTGAAAGCAGTTCTTGAAAAAGTTTCCTTTGGGTTCCATGGAGTTGCCTCTTTGACACTGGATCAAGTAGAAGGTCATGTATTTCCGAAAATTGTGGTGCATTTTTATCGAGTATATGTTTCCACAACCTGGCTTTGTTCTGTTAAGGAAGCCGGGAGGAACAAACTGATACCATATTTTGGCTTTAACGTATGGTAACGTTGGTCCTTAATTATTCCTGCGGGGTCATGAATGGATTATGACTCTATTTTTTGAGAATTTGCATTCGGAACTATGGCTAATGAATTTGTTTTCTTAGTGAAAGGTCATTGGTCCAGGTGGTCTAGCTGGACCACTTGTAGCGCACAATGTGGCTCTTTTGGAGCTCAGACAAGAACTCGTTCATGTAGCAACCCTGCACCCAAATGCAATGGACCCACGTGTCCTGGGGTGTCACAACAGTCGAAACACTGCTACACTTGCAACCAATTAGGTATGTCTTTTCTCCTTGCCTTGTGCGGTCATGTCCGGTCGTGTCCGGTCATGTCCGGACTTGTTCGCTGTCCGGCCCGAAGCTTCCATTACCTGTCTTCTTTTAGTAGAATACTTGCCATTATCCACATCAATATTTCATAATTTCTGGGCTCTAAGTACAAGAGTAAAGAAGTTTAAATTTTCTCCCTTTTCGTGTTGTAACTTTTTGTGTTTATAAGCTGAGCACATCAATATGCAATTGTTACATAGCACTGTTTAAATATTCTCGTTTCTTTTCTTTCTCAGGCCCAGATGACTGTGAATTCGAAAGCAATGTTAACAGAACATGCCATTGGGTGGACCAAAAAAGCACCACGTATCCCCTGGAGTGGACTCCGTACAGTGGAAGTACTCCTTCAGCAAACACAGGTCCAACGGGGGACACGTCGCCTGTGTTCAACGGAAGTAAGACAAACTCTTTGTTTACAGCTATAATATTTTGAAATAGAATTATCAATGCTTCCGCAGAAACAAATGTCATTTCTATTGCAAATCACGATGTTAAGATATGATTTGATATGATATGATATGAATGCTATGATATATATTATATTATATTATATTATATTATATTATATTATATTATATTATATTATATTATATTATATTATATTATATTATATTATATTATATTATATTATATTATATTATATTATATTATATTATATTTTATGTTTTATTGTGTTTTATTTTACATTGTATACTATTATGTTCTATTTTAATTCATAAACCCAACTTTGACTACTTTTGTCACTGGTTGCAGCTGGGTACTACATCTACGTAGAGACATCATCACCCGCTGCCCAGGGTCAGAAGGCGCGCATCATGAGCAAACGGATGTCAGCAACGGCATCTCGAAGTATCAAATTCAACTACCATGCAAGAGTCAACGCGTTAACTGAATTGAAGCTGATCTTGAAAAATGTGACCGGGGAAGAAATCGTTATGTGGTCAATAAAGGGAAACCAGGGCACAGCCTGGAAAACAGCAACAGTCACATATGCGAGCTCTTCTGCTTATAATGTGAGTTGCCCTGCTTTTTTCAACCGCTAATGTTGTGCTATTTCCCTAATCAAGCTCTTCGCTATTTGTATACGAATCATATTGTACTGTGTTATAAATTGCCGTATTCTGTTGGGCTGCATACAGCTGTAAGGAATTAAAGCACACATCAGGTTCTTTATAAAAGTAGATGGTACGGAGCCTGCGCAGTGTTGCACATTGAAACTGAGCACGTGCAGTAGATTCGCAGGCCTATCGTGCGCAATCTACAGTGAAAGTGACCACGTGAAATGTTAATTGGACACTTGCGATTGGTTGGTGCTTGATTTACAGTTTTGGCTTCCTGTCTCGGAGCCACTTGAATATGCCTCCGTTCCCTTTAATGTTGCAAATGCCATTCCTGGTTTATACGGTGTTACATTGTAAAGCGAAGTTGATGGTAATTCTTGTCGTACTCAAGGCAACATACCAAGGTCCAAAGTTCACATTTTCAACAACACGAGGACAAATAACAGGATATTGAAAATCACATTTACCATCTGTTTTTTAGCACCTGCTTTAGCTAGAATGATAGCTAGAACTTTGGAAGCTCCTTGTTTGCATCTTGTTCATAGAAGTATTGAAAAGCCGAGGCAGTAGATGCAATTTGATGATAACAAAACGTCCAGATGGTACTTATTTCGATGGGGATTGGAAGCCTAAAGTTTTCAAGACCTAACACAGAATTCACACAATACCTTTCAGATGTCATTTCGTAGCTTCTACAACGTAATTTTAAATGCAATTGGCCTCTCTGCGCAATGGGGCTTGAGTCAATTTCAACCTGGATTCGAATCTAGCAAATCTGCTACGTGAATTTAATTTAATGGAAGGCTTGTTTTTTGTTCTGAAACTATGATCGTATGTCAAGTTAAGTTTGTGTCGAGATTTTCAGCCATGCTCCTTCCTTCCAGGCCTGTTTTCTTTATTTGGAAATGTTGCCATTAGGCCCACTAGTTTGAACTGCTGGTGCCTTTGCGTGAAAAACCACTGGAGGGGGATGAGCTCCACAGTTAAAAGCAATGCTTCTTAATATTGATCTTCCCTTAGAAGCACGGAGTGATAGAATATCATCAGTTGTGTTGATAAAATATCATCAACTTTATTTTTATTAAATATTGCGCTCTATTATATGTCATCAGATTAATCACAACCGTTAAAAATGACACTTTTGCATGAAAGTCTTAATCGTTTCGAATAGTGCTACAGTACGTCCCCGCATATATGGAACTCAGGTTCTAAAATCAGGCTGTCGAGTTTCTTATACGTAAGAAAATATTTTCAAATCAGGCTGGCTGGTTTCTTATATGTTCATTAAGAAATTTTCTTTTTCTGGAAGGCTTTCTTGTGAAAAGAACATCTTTTTGAATTCAGGGAACATATTTCATTGTAACAAAGGATACCCTAATGTACGAGTATGGATGAAATAAGTATAAAATACTGTATATCTTAACTTTGAAAAAATCTAGTTTCTCATAAAGAGTTTAAATTTTGTTAAAAGATTTTCTCCATTTAGCATCATTTATAAGAAATTGGAGAGAAAATTAGGCTGGCTGGAGAAAATATTCTCTGTGCTGGCAGGCTGCAGTTTCTTAAATGTACGGGGACTTACTGTATAACGTCTAACGAAGCTATGAAAGTATCATTTGCTCATGTAGGGCCTATAGCATTTCATTTAGACCTTCGATTAAAACGTATCATGCTACAAATCAAAGAAGAAAATGTAAATACCTCTACAAGCGACATAAATGTTTATTTTTGCAATATTTTAGCTGATATTTGAAGTAACTAGAGGTAGCAGCTGGGACTCTGATATCGCTTTGGATGACATCCTCTTTATAGGTATGAAAACTTGGCGACCTTTTGTTTTTCTTCATTATACCGGTTGCGATTTCTTATTTCTATTGCTAAACGCGACGGTCTTTAAATTTCTATGAAGTCTAGGAGTTTTAAATTTCGTCGTTACTTAAGCAAAGTAACTCCAATCGCATGTTATATAAGATGCACAGCGGCTTGTTTTAATACTTAAGCTCTAAACAGCAACAGGGCCTAGCCAAGTACCCTTCCCTCCCCTCCTCAATCATAAAATATTTAGTTTACTGAGAGATATGCAGAATCAAACATTCAAGAAGCAATTTTCCTAAACAAGGAGTTCTCTTTAGAAAAATCCATAGCTCCTTGCAACATTCATCATTCCATATGCCTCTAAAGAAATTATCCGGACCGTTATTGTACACTGACTGAATATATTGGACTCTAGATCAAGATGCCTGCTCATCAGGCCCTTGTCTTAATGGTGGATTGTGCTCTAGCACTGCATCTGGCTTCACCTGCACTTGCCCCCCTGGTTTCACCGGACAGAGGTGTGAAACACGTGAGTAACCAAAAAACGTTTTATGACGTGGGGCAAAGATGTTTTCGTATGATAAGACAAATGCTCCGATAATTTTTCCAATGTTTTCACACAGCATTTTATGACTTCAGAGCATAGATTTTTTAGCATATCGTTTTACAGTTCTGGTTGCGAAGTATATGTTTAATATCGAGTACTCCGTTACGGTTCTAGTGTGACGTCACTAATTTGTCACTTCGGATTGTAGGTGTAGATGCCTGCTCGTCCAGTCCTTGTCAAAATGGTGGGTCCTGCTTTAGCACCCCATCTGGCTTCATCTGCATTTGTCCCTCTAATTTCACCGGACCGAGGTGCGAAACACGTAAGTAACCAAAAAACGTTTTATGACGTGGGGCAAAGATGTTTTCGTATGATAAGACAAATGCTCCGATAATTTTTCCAATGTTTTCACACAGCATTTTATGACTTCAGAGCATAGTTTTTTAGCATTTCGTTTTACAGTTCTGGTTGCGAAGTATATGTTTAATATCGAGCACTCCGTTACAGTTCTAGTGTGACGTCACTAATTTGTCACTTTGGATTGTAGGTATAGATGCCTGCTCGTCCAGTCCTTGTCTTAATGGTGGATCCTGCTTTAGCACCCCATCTGGCTTCATCTGCATTTGTCCCTCTAATTCCACCGGACCGAGGTGTGAAACACGTAAGTAACAAAAGAACGTTTTATGACGTGGGGCAAAGATGTTTTCGTATGATAAGACAAATGCTCCGATAATTTTTCCAATGTCTTTTTACATCATTTTTGACTTCAGAGCATAGGTTTTTTAGCAAATCGTTTTACAGTTCTGGTTGCGAAGTATATGTTTAATATCGAGCACTCCGTTACGGTTTGTACGTCACTAATTTGTCACTTTGGATTGTAGGTGTATGATGCTTGTCCAGTCCTTGTCAAAATGGTGGGTCCTGCTTTAGCACCCCATCTGGCTTCATCTGCATTTGTCCCTCTAATTCCACCGGACCGAGGTGTGAAACACGTAAGTAACAAAAGAACGTTTTATGACGTGGGGCAAAGATGTTTTCGTATGATAAGACAAATGCTCCGAATTTTTGACTTCAGAGCATAGGTTTTTTAGCAAATCGTTTTACAGTTTGGGTTGCGAAGTATATGTTTAATATCGAGCACTCCGTTACAGTTCTAGTGTGACGTCACTAATTTGTCACTTTGGATTGTAGGTATAGATGCCTGCTCGTCCAGTCCTTGTCAAAATGGTGGATCCTGCTTTAGCACCCCATCTGGCTTCATCTGCATTTGTCCCTCTAATTCCACCGGACCGAGGTGTGAAACACGTAAGTAACAAAAGAACGTTTTATGACGTGGGGCAAAGATGTTTTCGTATGATAAGACAAATGCTCCGATAATTTTTCCAATGTCTTTTTTTTTTTTTCAGAGCATAGGTTTTTTTTAGCATCGTTTTACAGTTTGGTTGCGAAGTATATGTTTAATATCGAGCACTCCGTTACGGTTTAGTGTGACGTCACTAATTTGTCACTTTGGATTGTAGTGTATAGATGCCTGTTCCAGTCCTTGTCTTAATGGTGGGTCCTGCTTTAGCACCCCATCTGGCTTCATCTGCATTTGTCCCTCTAATTCCACCGGACCGAGGTGTGAAACACGTAAGTAACAAAAGAACGTTTTATGACGTGGGGCAAAGATGTTTTCGTATGATAAGACAAATGCTCCGATAATTTTTCCAATGTCTTTTTACATCATTTTTGACTTCAGAGCATAGGTTTTTTAGCAAATCGTTTTACAGTTTGGGTTGCGAAGTATATGTTTAATATCGAGCACTCCGTTACAGTTCTAGTGTGACGTCACTAATTTGTCACTTTGGATTGTAGGTATAGATGCCTGCTCGTCCAGTCCTTGTCAAAATGGTGGATCCTGCTTTAGCACCCCATCTGGCTTCATCTGCATTTGTCCCTCTAATTCCACCGGACCGAGGTGTGAAACACGTAAGTAACAAAAGAACGTTTTATGACGTGGGGCAAAGATGTTTTCGTATGATAAGACAAATGCTCCGATAATTTTTCCAATGTCTTTTTACATCATTTTTGACTTCAGAGCATAGGTTTTTTAGCAAATCGTTTTACAGTTCTGGTTGCGAAGTATATGTTTAATATCGAGCACTCCGTTACGGTTTTAGTGTGACGTCACTAATTTGTCACTTTGGATTGTAGGTGTAGATGACTGCTTGTCCAGTCCTTGTCTTAATGGTGGGTCCTGCTTTAGCACCCCATCTGGCTTCTCATTTGTCCCTCTAATTCCACCGGACCGAGGTGTGAAACACGTAAGTAACAAAAGAACGTTTTATGACGTGGGGCAAAGATGTTTTCGTATGATAAGACAAATGCTCCGATAATTTTTCCAATGTCTTTTTACATCATTTTTGACTTCAGAGCATAGGTTTTTTAGCAAATCGTTTTACAGTTTGGGTTGCGAAGTATATGTTTAATATCGAGCACTCCGTTACGGTTTTAGTGTGACGTCACTAATTTGTCACTTTGGATTGTAGGTGTAGATGACTGCTTGTCCAGTCCTTGTCTTAATGGTGGATCCTGCTTTAGCACCCCATCTGGCTTCATCTGCATTTGTCCCTCTAATTTCACCGGACCGAGGTGCGAAACACGTAAGTAACCCAATAACTACTTCGAGAAATAGAGAGAGGTGGAGAATTTTGAATGATAAGGCATATCCAAAAATATTTCACTCAAAGATTAATATTTTTCATTAATAATAAATTACTATTTTTGGTTGTCAATGCCTGTTGGTCAAGGTCAATTTTCATCAAATTTAATGCATTCGAGAAATGGAACGTCTTTTTCTAAAAAATTTAATTATTCCACTTTTTAGTCATGCGTTTGTTCAACACTCGGAAAATTTCAGCTCATTGAATCTCTTTTTTTAGCTGTCGATGCATGTGCCTCAAACCCTTGCCTGAACGGAGGCATCTGTTTGGGTGGTGTAGGTGGATATAACTGTTCTTGTCCTCCTGGTTTCACTGGGCGGAACTGTGAAACAGGTAAGGGAAACATTGTTTGGTTGACTTTTGAAATATTGCTTTGTGTCCCTTTTAATCCATTTTCATTCTCATTGTCCTCAGAAAATTCCAGACATTATTTTTCTCATAGTTTCAAATACTTCAACATGAAAGGCATTGATTTGTCTCCTTTTAGCTGCTAATCCGTGCCTTTCACTACCTTGCAAAAACGGAGGATCGTGTTTCGATAATGGAGGAAGCTACTGGTGTAATTGTCCTTATGGTTTCACTGGGCAGCACTGCGAAACAGGTAAAGTAAACTTTGTTTCTTTTATTTGTTAAACACTGTCTTTGTTTGCTGTTCTATTCCTAGAATCACACATTGCTGCAAATTTTCTTCAACTATAACAGGCATTAATTTGTCTCCCTTCAGCTCTTAATCCGTGCACTTCACTACCTTGCAAAAACGGGGGATCGTGTTACAATTACGGAGGAAGTTACAGATGCTACTGTCCTCCTGGTTTCTCTGGCCGGAACTGTGAAACAGGTAAAGTAAACTTTGTTTCTTTCATTTGTTAAACGCTGTCGTTGTTTGCTGTTCTATTCCTAGAATCACACATTCCTGCAAATTTTCTTCAACTATAACAGGCATTAATTTGTCTCCCTTCAGCTCTTAATCCGTGCACTTCACTACCTTGCAAAAACGGGGGATCGTGTGTCAATAACGGAGGAAGTTACAGATGCTACTGTCGTTATGGTTTCACTGGCCGGAACTGTGAAACAGGTAAAGTAAACTTTGTTTCTTTCATTTGTTAAACGCTGTCGTTGTTTGCTGTTCTATTCCTAGAATCACACATTGCTGCAAATTTTCTTCAACTATAACAGGCATTAATTTGTCTCCCTTTAGCTCTTAATCCGTGCATTTCACTACCTTGCAAAAATGGAGGATCGTGTTTCAGAAACGGAGGAAGCTACTGGTGTTTCTGCCCTCCTGGTTTTACTGGGCGGAACTGTGAAACAGGTATGAGAAACATTGTTTGGTTGACTTAAGAAACATTGCTTCGTTCCCGTTTAAAGCCTGTTCTTTAAAAATTCAAGATATGATTTTCTTATTGTTTCAAATTTACTTCATTTATGAAAGGCATTCATTTTTCTCTTTTTCAGCGGTTAATCCGTGCCTTTCACTACCTTGCAAAAACGGAGGATCGTGCGTCAATAACGGAGGAAGTTACAGATGCTACTGTCCTTATGGTTTCACTGGTCGGAACTGTGAAACAGGTAAGAGGAACATTGTTTGCATCATGTTCAACTGGACGATGATGAAACCTTGTTTTCAAGACCTTGAATTAGATGCGATATTCGTGCGGTTTCTCTTACTGGTAGCAAAGTGTGTGCAAAAACGCATTTCCACTCTTTTTTGCTAATACCACTCAGTTATGTCTATGAAAGCTGCTGCATTCTTGATATTACCCTTTTCTTTAAAAAATCTTCTTTTCATTCTAGTAATCTCTGCTGTTATTTCAATGTTATCCATTTCTTTATATTTCAACCATGCAGGCTGAATACTTAGCTTCTTATGAGCTTCTTATGTGAATGAAGTTCTAAGGGCAAGTCGATGTTTTTGGTAATCATTACCCTGTAATTACCGAGATGCTTTTTCTCATTATACCCTCTTGGCAGGGACGGATTTAAGAGGCAACGATTGGGGGGGGGGGGGGGGTTGTTAGATTATGATCGGTTTGTGTCAAGCCCTTCAGTTGCCTGGGAAATAATAGAAACGCCCATTTTTGAATTTCTCTTTATAACTATAATTTTTTAAATCTTTGCTTTCTGTAACATAAACTTTCAGCCGTACAAAATGTTCAAGTAAACAATATTCGATAATACATTTTAGGCTATTATCGCGCATCTAGGTAATATAATTTTATCTGACATCGCTTTGAAGCGTTCTTCGATTTCAAGTTAGTTTGATTATATTAAAAAAAACTACAACTGACTCGACGAGAAGATAAATAAGGAACAAACTAGCCTCATTTCATCACTACTGACTACCAAATAAGCTATTTACCGAATCAAAACAAAATTTACTGGATAGCGCAAAAATATTTGGGGTGCGTACCCTCCACACCTCCGGTAAGTCCGTCCCTGGCTCTTGGCAATCCTAAAAAGATTTATAAGTTGATAATTTGCTTTTAGATTTACTTGAAAATGGTGATTATGTACGTGTTTGAGTGTTATTTGTTTCCATCCCTTACTTAGTTATCCCAAGCCCAGGAAACTTTGTCGGTGAGTCTCCCAAAAGTACTATCTTTAAGCTCAGTGTTATTCCACAATGCGTGTTCCGATACCGAATAGATTTTGTGTAGATTTGCAAGCATGTCACAAATTGTTTCATGCAATGCGCTGAGACGCTTTTATCTCACTTCCCAACTTTTGTTGCAACTTAAAAAGAATGCAGAGTGTAAATTATCTAATGGCTCGTCCAAACTCTCAGCTCATCATGGATTAATTTTCTAAATTTGTTAGAGAAAATTAAAGATAAAGTTCTAATTTGTAGAATAACTGTACTTGATTGATTTCCTTTATCCACTTGAAATATTCTTTTTTAGATTTAATTTCCTGCGATTTTGAATGTGGGTGGTGTTCGTTGAAACAAAACAAATCAGACACATTTGACTGGACAAGGAATAGAGGAGAAACTCCTTCATACTACACAGGACCATCATACGACCACACAACAGCAAAAGGTAAGTTAGAAATCGAAAAATTAGTAAGTCTTCTGTCGTAAAAACTGTTTGTTCTCCATTATTTGAAGCTAGAAAATAAAGAAAAGACAAGATGTAAAAACAGCACGAATAAAACAGACAAATACAACAGCACGAACAAATACAACAGCCTATCTAAAAGAAATAAACAAATAAACAAAAACAACTTTCTCCCAAAACCCAATAGCTATAATCTTCGAAAATGGATACTATATCTGTTCCAAAGGTTAAAATTATAAGTTATGGTATATAATCTATTAGCTTTTTGGGTCCAAAGAGGTGGAATTCTCTTCCAAATGAAGTAAAATAATCCAGCAATGCAAGTCAATTCATAGTTCTTAAAAACGATTGGTACTTCGAAAATCAATGCGCATGTAACGCTTGCAGTCAATGACTTCCATAACGCAATCTCTTTAATTGCTTCATGTTAGTGTTTATTAGTGTTCACATTATTGTCAAACTAACTGTAAATATGGTCATGTGTTGAAGCCTGATAAAGTAAGGAGTTTAGGGGAAAGGAAAGACGCTGTTTAGACTCTTCCACATTCCTGTTATGAATTTACTTTCCTGGCAAAATTGATTGATTTTTGAGATAAATGCGGTATGAAGTCAGATGAAGACTGAAAAAGGAACAATTCACTGCTAAAAGCCAACCGAGAAGAGAGAGGGAAGGGCAAACATTTCACACAAGATTATTTATATTGTTTGACATTGAATCATATCGAATCCCTTTCACTGACTGTTGTTATTGCATTACATATGTCATATAAAGCTATAATTGATGTACTTGGGCTTTTGAAAATAGTTGAGATGGTTTTTTGAAGAGATAGGTCATGTATGATTTGAAAGAATGCCACGAAGATTCAACATTTGATCATCATAATTCTAATTATTAATATGCTTGGTTTTTATCAATCTTCATATATAATTAATAAAAATTCACACAGAAATGGTTTGTCTTTTCTTAGATGGCTACTTTGTATTTACCGAGGCCTCGTACCCCAGACGACCAAACCACGATGCTGTGCTCTCCACGCCTTTCATGACGTCAGACGGCAAGAAGCGATGCCTGGACTTCTACTACCACATGCTCGGCAGTGGTATTGGGTCTCTGGCAATCACAGTTGATTATGCTGGTACTTCAAGTGAAGTTTTCAGGGTGAATGGCAACCAAGGAGATTGGTGGAATCAGGGCAGGGCGACAATCGATGTCCCAAGTGGAAGCAAGTTCAAGGTTTGTTTCGTTATCTCTTTTCGTCAACCCCAAAATCAGAACTCGACTATGTAGATATGCTGCCTCCAATGGAGCAGTTACCTCGTTTGCATGATAAGCTAATGGTCCTCTTTTTGCAAAGCAGATGGTTATTGCTGCTTACCCACTGTGACAACTTCTGCGGGTAACAAGTTATCTCCCTTTAGGTCCACTTCAAGAGTACCAGAGGTCTTAATTGGGCTGGAGATACTTCTCTAGATGACATCAGAATTTGGAGTGGTGCCTGTCCTACTGGAGCTGCAAATACTCCGTGTAAGGATGTACTTTCCTTACAAATTAAATTGTTCGTTTATTTTTTCCAGTTTGATTCTATATTCTCCCCAAGCTTCCTATTGGCTTATAAATATCATTATCAATATTGATGAAAGAAAATTTTCACTAGCCATCCTGGCATGCCCCCTGGAACCCAACGTCGGGTTCTGTGATTGGACACAGCTTGTAAGTGACGGAGGAGATTGGCGTTTGAAAAAGTCACGGGGGTATGGGGGATATAGAGGAGACGAGGCTAGCATTGACCAAAGCGAAGATGGCGATTATGACGGAGAAAACGCAGACCCACGCCACGGTGGACGCGGAGGTGGACGCGGAGGTGGACGCGGAGGTGGACGCGGAGGTGGACGCGGAGGTGGAGGTGGACGCGGAGGTGGACGCGGAGGCGGACGCGGAGGTGGACGCGGAGGTAAAAAGGGACCAAGGAGAGCCTTGACTGGCAAGAAAGGTAGTGAAACAAATAGTGCCATTAGAACTTTTGTCTGAGTCGAAACTTGCATGAGAATCGATTGAACTGAATTAATTTCCTCTCTGTAGTTGAGGGTTCTTTTGGTTTCTATTGGAGTGATATGGTACTGCTAAGTAATGAACATATGTTGGAAAATATATTCATCCAAATAGCTTGCGAGTTGATGTTTTATCTAAGAGGATTGCCTAATGTATGTACCATGCGCAATAACCTTCTTTCCAGTGCTTTTTGAAGGAAATTTTTGAATTTTTCCATATAGATTTGGTAATAATTCGTCTTCTCTCTGTGTAGATTACTTCGCATTCTTCAGAGGATATATGCCCTGGAATACTGAAACAGCAGTTTTGAGAAGTAGGCCTGTGACGTCATACCGAACAACATGCCTAAGATTCTTCGCCCATATGCATGGCAAAAAGATTGGAAGTCTTGCCGTCAACAAAGCAGGCGCCCTTGGCAAAACAGAGCTTTTCAAAGTATCGGGAAACCAGAAGAATCGATGGTTTGAAGTTGAAGTCAACATTCCAGCTGGTGTCAACTATGAGGTATGGATTTACGTATTTAAGTTATGAGTTTTTGCAATCGAATTCTTCCATGGTCAGTAATTTGGTCATCCTTTACTGATTTCTATGTATTGTGTGATCATTTGAGCTTGGTCTAGTTCTAAATTGCCAAGACTAAGAAGTCACTTGTTGTTAATTAAAACATCTTTAATTCTCAGTAATAGCTCTGCCTCTCAATCCTACCTCTCAATTCTAGAGTTTGCTATTTTTACAGAAAATTTTACAAGTGCAATTTTTCTACTTGCTTTTTATATTCAAGTATGCTAAGGACTTTGACCAATTTATAAATTCATTTTGAGAAAAAAAATTGGTACTTGATAGTTCAAACTATAATTTAAAGGTAGTAACGAAGATACTTATGTTTGACAGCATAGTTTGTGACAATACAAAAGGTACATGAGACTTTATTCTGATTTAAGAATTAAACAATCCCCAGTGAGTGTCCTACCCTGCTTTTTACGTTCCTTACAGATTGAACTGGTCGCGTCACAAGGAAACAAAGCGGCTATAGCTGTTGATGAAATTTCTGTAGCCCCTGGAAAATGCCCTTTCGCAAAGAGTAAGTATCATCCTGTTTGGTTCCATTTTCCCAAACTTCTTCTGGTCGCCAGCTTCTTTCCCCGGGCTGGTGAATCCACAAACTTTATTCTTTATTCTGATTTTCGTCACCTTAACGACCTTTTTCGTTTTTGGGAAATAAGTAGGGTCTCTTTTCATCGTTTCTGAACGACCGTTAATGGAAAAGCATCAGTTTTATTGTAAAATGACGTCATTATAACGACATTTTGGTTCTATTTTAGACAAGTTCCAATGTGACTTCAGTTCTGGAGCCTGTGGCTTGAAACAAGTGAATTATGACGATTGTGACTGGAGCATTGTGCCTGCAAAGGGGGGTGAGCCAAACCAGATTTTTACATCGAATTGTTTTCATTTGATTTATCAATTACAAGCAAATTTTACCTTACAATAGTTTATGCTTTACGAATTAATTAACGGTTTACATGTTTACCATAACTAATAGAGACAGAAGCCAAAACATAGAGAAAGATTTTTGAAGGATCATAGAGAGTGCGGAAAAACAACCGGAAAAATAATAAAAAGATTTTCCAAGTACTGATATACACATTCAGTTATAATTTCAATGCTTAGAGTGTTAATTTTTTCTATAGTGTAACCTATATTGTGTATTACATTAGGTTATATGTTGTAGTCCCTGTAGCCTAATATCGTATATTAGCTTTATAGAGCAGGCTCAATCACGCAGCATGATATACAGTTGCATTATCTATTATGATATTCTACGCTACGGTATAGTTATTGGTGTCGATTTATATTTCTTAAATTAAAGTAAGAATACCCTCTAATCGAAGGTAAGGCATTACATTGGTCTGTTCACAAGTGCAGTGGTGGTCAATATAGCCAAGGCCGCGCTAAACCCAAGAAAGACTTTTACAATGATGAATTCGTGGCTCTCCTTAGAAGAGAAATACACGTGCCACAACGCGGAGCATGCTTAGTACTAGAGTTCCACCTGGGCATTGCTGATGTCTGTGAATTACAAGTGAAGCTCGTCTCTGGTTTTGGCAACACTATAAAGCGATCGCACGATGATGATGAGAAGATTTATTACAGAAGAGCCAAGAGCCGAAATGGAAAACTGCAGAAGGCCTTAATCACTATTCCCCCAACGCGTGGTGGATGCCCACAGAAAACGGTATGTTCTACACTGTTCTAGTATTGCCTCCTTGGTAGGAGCGTAGGTGGAGGATACACTGTTCTAGTATTGCCTCCTTGGTAGGAGCGTAGGGGGAGAATACACTGTTCTAGTATTGCCTCCTTGGTATGAGGGTAGGTGGAGGATACACTGTTCTAGTATTGCCTCCTTGGTAGGAGCGTAGGTGGAGGATACACTGTTCTAGTATTGCCTCCTTGGTAGGAGCGTAGGGGAGAATACACTGTTCTAGTATTGCCTCCTTGGTAGGAGCGTAGGTGGAGGATACACTGTTCTAGTATTGCCTCCTTGGTAGGAGCGTAGGGGGAGAATACACTGTTCTAGTATTGCCTCCTTGGTATGAGGGTAGGTGGAGGATACACTGTTCTAGTATTGCCTCCTTGGTAGGAGCGTAGGTGGAGGATACACTGTTCTAGTATTGCCTCCTTGGTAGGAGCGTAGGGGGAGAATACACTGTTCTAGTATTGCCTCCTTGGTATGAGGGTAGGTGGAGGATACACTGTTCTAGTATTGCCTCCTTGGTAGGAGCGTAGGTGGAGAATACACTGTTCTAGTATTGCCTCCTTGGTATGAGGGTAGGTGGAGGATACACTGTTCTAGTATTGCCTCCTTGGTAGGAGCGTAGGTGGAGGATACACTGTTCTAGTATTGCCTCCTTGGTAGGAGCGTAGGTAGAGGATACACTGTTCTAGTATTGCCTCCTTGGTAGGAGGGTAGGTGGAGGATACACTGTTCTAGTATTGCCTCCTTGGTAGGAGCGTAGGTGGAGAGTGCCTTTGGTTTTCAGGCTTGGCATGAAAGAATGCCCTAGTTTTTGATGGACATGAGCTCCCGCTGGAAAGAGGAATCATAAACAATCAATTTAAGGGTTCATTATCCTCTCGGAATTCTGCCAGTCAACTTGTACACTCTTAGCAATATGCACATAATTCAAAATAAATTACAGCTAATTAAACATTGCAAGTCCTATTTATTTTTTCTCGCAGACAAGTTTTGTACCTCCTTTACGAGTAGCCGATTCTGCAATTACGACATGCCTCCTTCCAACGCAAGGAGGCTTGTATGCGGGGCTTGCCTCCTTCCAACGCAAAACTTCTTAATTTGTAGGAATTTTCAATTTTCAATACAAGATATGGCCTCTTTTTACTGACCCTTGCTAAAGGAATCATTGGCTCTCTCTTTTAGATTGAGTTTGAAGCAATACTCCATGAAGGTGGTTGGGAGCAATGCCGAGAGGTTTTCATTGATAAGGTTCTCTTCAGAGAAGGAATTTGTGGGAACGTTTGAGAGCTGAACAAACTTCCCAATGCACAAGCTGATGGCACATTTGCAATGACTTTCACACAGCGAAATGATGTGAAACTCCAATAATATTTTCTTAACAAATCAAATGCTTTTACTTCTTTACATTTTTTATAACTAAAATTAATTTTGTACACAAAATTTCGACGCATTCATCCATGACTTGCAGAAAAGAAAAGTGGTTGTTTAATTTTTTTTCTTCATCGATCTCTGCGACTCTCTACGCTACCAATCAATTATTTGTCCGCTGCTTCCAATGTCTCTCTAAACATTGAAGTTCGCTTGAGATTCTAAATCTGCCATAAATCAAAGGTTAATTTACCCCAAGATAGATACCTAGAGGGCTCAGTAATATAGTATTATTCTAATTAATTGACCCATTTTGATTTGCCCTATACTCGGTCCTCTGGAACAACAGAGTTGAATTATACTTATCCAACTAAAAAGTAATTGAAATGATGTTCCCGAAGGATGCATTTGCGTCAAACTAGTAGGGTAGTGTTGGAACATTTTTTGATATTTTCTTAAATATTAAGATGTGAAAATAGAAACATAAGGCTACAATATTAGATACCATGTACGAAATAAAAATAGCAAAAGGAAAGTCATGATAACATGCTAACAAGAATATGAAAACTCACTTTCTATTTTCTATTTATTCACTTTCTATCTATTGATGCCACAAGGTGCTAAACGAAGACTTAATACTGGTGACTGTTGATTTGATATTGGTGACTTGATATTGGTCAATTGGCGCTGGAATGGTGGAATGAGTCTTTTCTGTTTGAATAAATCTGTCTTTCCCAGATTCTAATGATGAGTGTAGACTTTCTACAATAATTTCTGAATCTTGCTCCCTATTGAAAGGTCTCCTATTAGCGTTCTATGAAAGTTGTATAAGTCAATTACATGAAAGCAACATCACATAGACTGAACACGGCTACAGGAATCTTACAAGCTTCCCTTGAATCTAAAAATTTGTCTTCTCATAGAGGTCCAGAACTTCTTTTTTCCAATCTCTGGTCTGCCCTTATGCCTCGAGCTGAAATCTTTCATTGACCTTTGAGGTTTTTTCTCTTCATAATAGACAAACAATTTCTAAAAAGGGGCACCAGGCCAGCATTCGAGGGAGGGAGGGCAAATGTCCTAAATGGTCAAAAATATCTGGCTGTTTTACCGCTTTCTGCATTTATCCCTAAATATCAATAAAAATTCTAACGTTGGAAGTTTTTATTTGTTTGCGGATGTTTAGTTATTTTAATGGCTAAATTAGAATAAAAGCACGACTTAAGTTTTGGAGGCAATGATGCCCATCGTCTAATTTAGCGTGCCCAAGCACCAGAAAAGATTATAAATTGTTCGACTATTCATTTAGTGCTTTTGGCTAAACTACCCAGAGCTACGGTCATGTCAAGAGTCTCTCTTCCACTTCATTGTACTATGATAAGTCATTATGTAAGGCGCAAACTAGATTCTCAATCGACGAATCCTCGTGTTGTTGTTTTTGCAAGAAGAGGCTGGGTAAGGACCATAAAATTCTGCCCAGTCTCCGTGTACTTGAAAGAAATTAGAAACAAATAGTCCATTGACAAAAGAGTTCAGGCTATATTTCAATGATTTTATGTCAAGCATGATGCATTGGACATTTTGCACAACTTCTATGGCATCCCTCGAGAAAGCCTCCTTTCAGTTTTCCCTTGAGGAATTGAGATTGAAAAATATGCCTTACCTCTTTGTATTAAAGGATAATAGTGCACTGTTAAGCAGAAATACCGTTAAGGCCCACAGGGACTCTGCAGCTTCTACGTGCGTCTCCCTAAGGGACAACAGAATTCGAAGATATAAATTCGGTTGCACTTCTAAGTTTACCACTTTGCAGCAAAGCTAGGTCTTGAAAGCATGGCAGGGTTCAGGCTATCAGTAACACAGCGCGTGGCACTAAATGCTGCCTTTGCATACCTCTTCCTGCAATGCCATGGAGTCCCACTAGAGGATGGCACCTTCGAAAAGCTTGATAAAAACTTCAACGTTCCAGATAGTGGTGGTTTGTATTGTTTATGATTTTTCCTACTGTATCAACGAACCTCGTGTTGAAATGCTCACTGCAAATTAGTGCGTCAACTTGTAAATGTCTAATTACCTTTGACTGTCAGTCTTCGAAGATTGGAAGAGTGTCCCATTACAACAGCTTTTTGTTCTGCAGAGCCTAACTGGAGTAACGGCTTCGAGACCCCTGACCAGAGCGATGAAGAAATCGAGGCATTGTCTATAGATGACTCGCATGCTGACAAAGGTATTCGAATATCAGTAATATCGCAATGCATAATTTTGACAACTTTTTGACGTATATTAAGCTTCATTTTGAGTAGTGTGGTCAATAATTTGGCTTTGTAAACGAAGGTTATCGAATGCTTGTTTTTTGCAGATATAGAGGAAGAGGTTGCCGCGATTGAAGATGCGAGGCGACAGATAGACCAAGAAGGTGAGGTTTGAAATTTGTGAAGTAATCTTACTTTCTGCTCATTATGTTCTGTGAATCTAATAGGCATAAATTCCCTTTGAAGCGTTGCTCGAGAAAACAACTGTTACAAATGGGCATGAATTTGAACAGAAGTCTCCTCATTACATGCACCTCTGAGCCATATCGTCGGGATATGACTTGATTCTAATCTCCTTGCATTGACCGAGTTTTCTTTAGAAAAGCTTCCAATTTCTTCGGGCGAACAATCTGCCCCTCCCCTTTAAAGTTTACCCAAACAGCATTGAATTTAATTGGATACATCTGTGCGGCTTTTTGTCGCATTTTATGTGTCATGAGTTGGTCAGTCAGCCTTCGAAGATGGTTTAGATTAGGACTACATCTGGCTACTTTACATGTGCTTATCGAGCCTTGTTCTTCCTCCGCAATTTTTACATGTGCATTATCTCCACATATTATTGCTCTGAACTTTTAAATTCCCTTTGCGAAATTGCAGATGCCTGTTTGTGCAATCCTTGTGAAAACAGTGGCACTTGTATAAGGATTGCAAACAGATACCGTTGTAGCTGCATTCCTGGATTCACTGGTCATAATTGTGAAAAAGGTAACCAATTTTCCTAGACTGATGAGTTTTGGCTTTTTCTGTCCATTTTCTCAAGAATCAAATCTCACCCTGTTATCTGCGAAAATTTCTTTGCTCTCTGAAATCTTAAAGAGATCATATTCGATAGTTACACCAGAGAACTATACAAGAGCTGGCCTAAGCTAGCTAGTCACTCTTTAATTTAGGGCCTTAACTTGCCCCCCCCCCCTTGGTATCAATGGCATAAGCAAACTAATTCTTCCAATTCTTCTATAAGTATAAAACTTTATCAACATAAATTCTTTCGTACTTGTTTCATTCTTTACAGAGTAGCTTTACTCTTGATTTGTAGTTTCTTTGCATCATTGTTGCCATCATAATTGATAAAACTATATTATGATTATACCTATAGATGCAACTAAATAATTATCAGGAATGGATAAATAACCACTAAGTTCGCGTTCATCGTACAAAGAATTTCACAGCCATCTTTTTCTGAATACTCTTCACATTTATGGTCTATGAGAACAAACCCAGGTTAGCTTATGGTTTGTACTTTCAGTAAATGATCAATGCTCCAAAGGTCCTTGCAAAAACAACGCAACATGCACCCCGATGCAAGGTGGATATGTTTGCCATTGTCTCTGTGGATATACTGGTCCTCAATGTGATCAACGTGAGTAGCTTTTCTACCATTTTTCTATCATCCGCATTCTATCTTTGCCAAACAAGGTAGAAGGCCCTTTGGTGTTGTGATTTCTTTCAAGAACATTATGCAAATAGGAACCACTAGAGGAATAAAACTTGATATCTTCATATTTGTATCAATTTCAGTTTAGATATCAATTTTGGTAATGTATAAAATGTTTCAAATACGACTTTCATTTTGGATACAAAAAATATAAAAATGGACAATATCAGGAAATTTAGAAAAATCGCACATTACCCTTCCTTCTCATTTCGCTATGATTATTAAACCTTATCTTAATCATATTTGCATGCCAATGCTGTAATTTGTCAATTTACGTTTGTCGTATTCATTTTACAGCTTCAGCAATCTATATCTGTGAACATTGTGCAATATAGCAGTTAAAGACCCCGCACTCTGTGTCAAATGACTAAGTTTTGCTTCCTTTCCTTTGTAGTTATTGATCACTGCTCTTCAGATGCTTGCCTGAATGGAGGAACATGTATCAATAAGAAAGATGGATTCACTTGTCTATGCCCTGGTGATTACACTGGAAGATATTGCTCTGAAGGTATGTAATTATTTTGAAAAAATTCTAGCAGTTGTTTGCAAATATTTGAAAATATGTGTTATGAACTGTAAGAGTATTAAGTATTGGTTTAGGTCTATATACTAATCACGAGAATCTCCAAAGCCCGTCCTTTGACCTATGTCCCTTACCTATCGTAGCTTTCCGTCGTCCTTTGACCTCTCATGACCTTATAATCTTTTGCCGCCTTATGACCTTATTTTACCCTGTATGGCAAATGCCAAAAATAGGATGATCGGTATATTCAAGATCGGTATTCATTTGAAAATTGGAGTAGGAGTTATTTCCAAGTTATCCTCAATAGTTTCATAATGACATTTTATAGAACGGACTTTCTGATCTTTTCAATATTCAGCATTGGTCTCAGAAGCTGGTGACCCAGCATTGACGGGAACAAACCTAACAACCAGTTCTCCTACACAAAGTACGACTTCTAGCCCAATAACGAAGGAACCTAGTACGACAAACAGTTTAAGAACGGACACAACAGCAGGTCCTGGGCCAAATGTAACAGTTGCCCCGACAACAGGACAAACAAATCCGACCTCGGGCTCAACAGCCGGCCCGACAACATCAGGTCTGACCTCGGGCCCTGGTCCGACAACATCAGGTCCGACTTCGGGGCCGACAGGAGCTCCAACTATGAACACATCAACTGGTTCAATACAGCAAACAACAAATGGTCCGACTCCAAATACAACTCAAAGTCCCACGTCAACCACAACAACAGTCCCAAGCAAAGTGCGATTCCGAGGTAAGCAATCTTTTATAGTATGAAGGATTACAGCATACATGTATTATTGTAATAGTGCATACTCCCTATTCTGGTTGGCTCAAAGATAAATACATAATCGTCATTTGTTGGGAAGCTTGTTCTGTGTGTAGCTAGGTACATTTCTGATAAAAGGGAAAATATTTTGCAAGCTGCTTTATAGTTGAGCCTTTGCTTAAAATTTTGAATAAAATGATACCATAGATAGCGCTAACCAGAATTAAATCTCATCTTACTAGATCTAGATCTGTTGAGATTTTACTGAGCTTGTTAGGTGTGGTATTTCAGTATGTGCAATCTGATTCTAGATTTGATATCCTGCGACTTTGAATGTGACCTGTGCAGCTGGATGCCAAACAAGACAGATGGCTTGAGGCTAGACTGGACAAGAACAACTGGAAACACCATGTCCTACTATACTGGTCCATCTTTTGACCACACTACTGCTAAAAGTAGGTCCTTGAAATAGGTGGTAAAGAAATAGACAGGGAAAAATTACTTTTCGGATTTCACATACCTTCAGAGGCTAATTTGTCTAAAGAGTTTCTCAAAAAAGCTAACGGGAGAATTTTTGGAGCGGTTACAAGCAAGCTTTATTTTCTAGACGATCTCACTTTCGTATGGCTGGCAATTCTATTTGGAGCAGTTCTGACGAGCTCCTTGCAAACAAATGTCCTAGCCATATCAGTAGGGTTCTAATGAAACCAGCCTAGTCTGAGTGCAGCCTAAAGGTTGCCCGGCCTACTCTCCTCTGAACAGTAACGCAGTCTTCTAACATTCAACAGTATTATTGTAATCAGTTCATTAGAACACTGTGTAAGTGGCACCTTGTATCATCTTGGCAGCCACTTGAAGGGTAGCTGGTTTAACTCGATGTACTTGTTTCTACATACCTAAGATCCCTGTGTCCTTGCAGGCGGCTTCTACGCATTCACGGAAGCCTCGCATCCAAACCAACCCAATCACAACGCAACACTGTTCTCCATGTCAATGCAATCAGACGGAAGCCCAAGATGCATTGACTTCTACTATGACATATTGGGACCAGGCAAAGGGTCTCTTAACGTCACTGTGGAGTATAGTGGTTACCACGAAGGGGTGTTCAACGCAACTGAGTCTGCCACCCCTGGCTGGCGACGCGGACAAGGCCCACTTCATGTCCCCTCTGGGACAAATGTCACGGTTGGTTGGGTATTACGTTCAGTCTATGAATATGGATCTTCCATAGCATTAATCTCCAATAGCCAGGCCTAATTGGTTCCAAACGCCTCATAATGCATATAATACTGCATATAATGAAATAGAATCTTTTAGCAATGGCGGACTGACTCAATGGTCCATCAGTTAAAAAGGGGCCCTTACCGCATTATGAGGCTTTCGTTTTGATGTCCCATTTTAATTTCATTTTAGTGCTAGCATTTTTACTGATTAAGATACGATCGATCACCATTAACTGCTCACTTGACCACACTCTTATATTTATGGCCGCACCACCAGGGCCCCTCAAGATCTTCATAACCGGTTAAAAATTCTGAGCCAGTTCTCCGCTGCTTTCAGAAGGTGTCTGTTCTTTTACGCAAAGATCACAGCAGTTTTAAACATCGCTTATGCCATCCATTGCTTTAATACCGTTTTATGCTTTTATGAATCTAACAAAACTAAAATATTGGTAGATTCAACGGCAAATGCTTTCTTCATTATTCTTGCATTTTAATATATATCCAAATCACCCAATCAATGTGATGCAATCACCCAATCACTAAGGTGACGCGAAGCTAATTTGCAGGTCAACTTCACAAATCTTCGATCTGAAACCTGGATGGGTGATGTAAGCATTGATGACATCAGAGTTTGGAAGGGCCCGTGTCCAAAGAAAACATCAAGTACACCATGTACGTATGCGACACTACTTGCTTTAATTCTACATTTTAGTAATAAAGTATGTATTTCTTTTTATGTTTTCGCCAACATAAAAACTAATAGACTTTTTAATTTGTTTTATAATTTTTCCAAGTTATATGGAGGATAAAACAAGCTTTTTGGTTCAATTATTGTGAAGACTGTTGCTGTTACAAATGCTATTGTTTGTGACTTGGTTGTTATTGCTGCGAGACATCTCTGTCTTGATTTTAGTATACATGCAAGCAATAATGTCTCAAGTCTTCATAGCAATGGACAGTTAATATACTATTTTTTCGCTCGTTTAATTTTTCACTGAAGATGACTCTGGATAGAGTCGAAACATATGTGTCAGTCGCCGGACTCGTATGGATATATCGAATTAATTAATATATTTTTTACCAAGGAAGTGTCGACTATCACATTAATATGGACATTTTATTCGTCGTTGTCCTCGTTATAAAATTCCTCAACAAGCTACGGTTTCCGAAGACACATAATATACCATTGTAAAAGATTAATATAGGAAAATTTTTTTCTCTCAACTAGCTGTACTAGCATGCCCGATTGAGAAAGTCGTGGGTTTATGTGAATGGAAACAGGCTAAAAATGACACGGGGGACTGGATGCTGAAGAGAGCCAACCGAAAAGGACATCGTGACAATCGCCCTTATGGCGATGAAGATGTGTATAGATATGGGACATGGAAGCGGCGATCCAACAAAGGACCGCGAAGGGCGCTTTCTGGGAAACAGGGTAAGCTTTGATGTCTGAACCTTGTCAGCTTTTTGTACCAGTAATCGAACAATCCGACATTAGCGGATGTGAGTGCAAGCCACTTTACGCCAACTTGTTGTCCGAGACCCCGCCACTGGGCTCGATTCTCAGCCATGTTCCTCTCATACGTGAGCACATCCTCCGTACCAGTAATCAATGATACGTAACTCTCAGAGATACGTTCAATCTTCTCAGGGATCGATATTGTCCATTAAGAGCTAGCTTTACTGTTGAAAAACAAGGGTCATTGTAGTGTGTTACAGAAACTTTATCAAATATAAGTGTAGTCTAGGTTCTAACACCAGAAGCCTCTAGCACCGATTATGATGGAACCGTTGAGCTTGTAACTCCCCTATATCCATGCATGCTACAAACGATGTATGAAAATCTCTTCCAGACTGGTTTGCATACTTTAGAGGCAATAAGAAGGCAAACACAGAGAAGGCAGTATTAATAAGCAAATTCATTTCCTCGTTTGAACCAAGCTGCTTACGATTCTTTGCACACATGTCGGGAAGTTCAGTGGGAAAGCTTACGGCCAATAAAGTAGATTCTGTTGGACGACATGAATTATTTAACGTTGCTGGCAGCCAGAAGAAACGGTGGTTCGAAGTAGCAGTAAATGTGTCAGCTGGGGAAAATTTCCAGGTATGGAAATCGCAATGATGCAGCACTTATTCTTGTGGGAAAGTTTGAGATAATTGCTTGCTGATTAATGTTAAGATTAAATAGAAACACAGCACTACTTTCATAGCCTCTTCTCTGGTCCAGTGCAGATTATAGCTTCACCGCATGAGCCTTTTACGGCAAATGGCAAACAGAAATCTTCAATAAACATGTTTAGCATATTAAACGCTAAAATGGCATATCTAGAGAGTGAAAACTACTAGAGAAGAACACAAGGAAACCATACTCAGAGCCATCAAAGCTATCTCCTGCTTGTATTGTATATTGTTCCTTTGTTTATATTGTCTTCAACACTTCATTAAAAGCTACGCCCTCGTTCTCTTATCCAAAGAATTTTGGCCGATTTGATAAACTTATGGTAAATAAGGATGCCTTGAATTTATGAATACATTTAGATATTGAATCTCTCATTAAACATTTGGATATTCATTGCTGATTCTTATCCGCTATCTTAAAAGAAAATATTGAAGTACTTAGCTGTACGGAAATTATTGGGTAATTGAATATTGTGATGATCGATCGTTTTCACTAGGTCGAAATTGCAGCTGCTCAGGGTAAGGGTGGAACGATAGCCATTGATGATATTGCCATAAACCAGGGATATTGCCGCCCACCTGCACGTAGGTAGCCCTTTGTACCCAAGCCTTAATCGTCTTCCATGATCAATTTGTATTTGTTTTAACTTAGCGTCAAAAGGAAGTTTTTAGGACACTGGGAAGTTTTTTGCTTATCGAGCAGTGTCCTGGTCCTTCCTCTCAATATTACCACACCTCATGATTCCTTATGCCTGGAATTACAGAGAGCTGGCGGCTCTCCTCAATCCTCACCCTAGTGATTTCAAAAGAAGATTCATTTTGTACACTCCATGACATGTGAAATGATGAAATTCTGTGACACAAGTTCTTTTTTATAGGTTTGTTTTCTTGCGATTTTGAAGATGGCTCGTGCGGTTTGATGCAGCACCAAAATGATGATTGCGATTGGAAGATTGTGAAAACCAAAAAAGGTTTTGTAGATCTTCTTAATAACTCTTTCATCTTGTTCCCGGAAGATGTGTTGCTGGCTTACTAAAGGAGAAGACTGGGAAAATAGGATTACGTTGTTCAAGATCATGTTATGTGATCATGTGTTGTTTACGTCCTTGTATTCTGCCGTAAAACACCATTCCACCAAAATTTTGTATAGGCATCAGTAAAGAATCAGAGACACTAGAAACTGATGCAACATATACCAAAACATAGCAAAACTATATGCAGCAAGACGAAGCAGTAACTTGCTCTGATTGAGTGTCTGATTCGATCATAGGAAAAGCTTTGCAGTGGGACAGCAAAAGATGTCATCAGCATCACGACCTTTACAAGAGAGATCGACAGGAAAGCTTTGCATTGCTCCGTAGAGAGCTACATATACCGAAGCGAGGAGGATGCTTAATGATTGACTACCACCTTGGGATGCATGACATTTGTGAACTAAAAGTAAACCTGCTGAGAAGTTATAGACGAAAGGAAGAACGCATCTACTACAGAAGGTCGAAAAGCAGAAGTGGGAAGATCCAAGCAGCTTTCATTACCATTCCACCACCAAGAGGCGGATGCCCATTAAGAAAGGTCAGAGCATAAGCACTATTTTACTCAAATGTTCTGTTAAATAATTTATAAAGTGTTTGATTTGGTGCCTGCACAGAGTGATGTGAAATGTGAAACGATTATCCTCAAACAAGTGTTACTCGTTCATATTGGCGTAGGGTCACTTGGAATTAGGGGGATGCAAATTTTCTGCCCGAATGAACAACAAGGCTAAAATATTAGTATATATATTTTATATTACTACATAAAGTGTACTATAACTATAAATATTCAATAAAATGTAAGTAAGTATTATCATTTTCTTTCAAAAGGAAACTTGCAACTGAAACCATAAGATTGAAATTTTACTCGAATACTTTGTGGATTTTTGTGAATATTTGACCTCTACCCCTGTACTCTTAAGCTCGTTTAGAATAAGTTCCCCCAGAAGAGAGGATCGCATATGTTTTGTTTATGATACCTTGCTTTTTAAGATGATGTGGTGATGGTTTATAATATCTTGCTTTTTCGATTTCACTTTTCGCAGGTTGAATTGGAAGCAGTTATAGACAACAAGTGCCATCAAGTGAACATTGACAAGATAGTATTTAGTGGATCCATTTGTGGCAGAAAATGAAAAAAATTTAAACAGAGTTGTGATTTTCAAATGCTGAATTTTATTTGCTGGCTAATGAGCCCAAGTATTTTGGGATAAAATTATGATATTTCATGTGCAACCTTGCCTCTTTTTTTGCTGTAGTACTTTTGGTTCGTAGTACTGTAAATGGTTGGGGTGGGTAATGTTCCCCACACCCCCTTGCCGATTTGTTTATCGTGATACAAACAACTTGACCCAAAGATGATAATTCTGGGGTAAAGAAGGGTATGGGCAGGTAACAACTTTTCACATGGTAAACCAACAATCGCATTGAGACTTAGCCACTGTCAACCACTGTGCCCCCTTCTCACTCTTAGATGCCAGTTGCTTGCCCTGAGTATATTGTGTTGAGGTCAACTTGTCCACTAAGCAAAATAGCTCCTAGCCTTTTCCTTAAAAGGGGGAGTTTGTCTTGACATCTAGCGTTTTCTCAAGAGTTTAACTACAAAAAATTTTATTTTAAAATGCAGAAGCCTGATAAACGAATAGTTTAAGCAACATGAACGAAATTGGCCTTTATTAGAAGCAAAAACTATACAAAAGACTTGCTTAGCTTGTCCGGAGAATGAGAAGATATGATGTAATACTATTGCAGCCTCTATTCGAACCGACTACTCTGCAACGTAGAAATCAAGACTTATCAAACCATTACTGATTTCATTGCATCAACTTTTTTATATATTTTCCAAGGTGTGGATTAAAACATGGCTGTGTCCTAAAGTTTTTGGGCGGGCAAAGAAGAGCAAGATCTGTTGGTTGGGGTGGGTAATGGCCACATTCCTATTGGCTCTTTCCCCATCAACCCTTTTTTATTTTGGTCTGTGTTCATAAATTTACTAACAGATCCAAAGTAACATTGATTCTTTAGTAAACTGCAAATCTTTCATTGGCAATACCTCAATCGATTTTAGACATATTTTGCAAATTTTGCATATTTTGAAATATTTCATAATGAGCGTTTATGTTTTGTGGTTGAAATTCAAAAACTTTCAAAATAGATTTGGGTGACGTCACACTTTAAAGCTCTATTGAGGGAGGCGATATCCTGGTTGATTTACAATGAATTTCACTTTGCATATAAACAGGCTTGTCTGTACACAAGTTTCGGATGGTTAGTTCCCAACAGTTGTTAGGAAAACAGCCAAATAATAAGGAAGTAAATGGTGGGAACATTGCATGTACCTTAATTCACCTGCAAAGTGCATGTGCAAAGAAAATTTGATTTCAAGACAAGGAATATTTTAATTTCAATTACCCATCTTTTTGCATGTTCAATGTATTTAGCCACTTGTTATTGCAGCTGCGATTTCCGTATGGATGTGAGGTGTTAAAAATGATTTAAATTTGACATAGAGCTGCATAATTTGCGCCATTATTCAAAATGTGACTTTAACACAGAAAAGAAAACTGTTAATTAGATGTTTGTATGACTAATTAAACCAGCCTCTTTCCAGGTCTCGCGTTCTGCAATCTCGATTTCACGGTCGAAAAACTTCCCATATTGCGCGGTGTTTTATTTAAATTTTCCAGTTGCTGTGGGAAGAGAAATGAAGCAGAATTCAATAATTTACCGAAGGCAATGAGATAAGGTATGCTTCTTAAAACTCTTGGTCTGAAAGAGAAAATAATAGCAAACAGTTTCCTGGGAAACGGTGTCGCAAGTTTTTGTTTGTTTGCTAATTGAGGTTATAATCTTAATCAAACAAATTATCGCTGAAGTGGGCTCTGTATTCTTGCCATTTTGCTCCCTTTTTTAATTTTCGTGGCCATCATGTCGCCAAGTGTGGAGATGCTATGGTAGAATTTGATAAACGGAACAATGATGATTAGAGTATAAGTTTTGATCTAATTTTTGAACTGAGAAATCTTATACTCTCTCTTGCGGAAGAAACTGTGTCGCAAAAATTGATTTGTAGAATTTTTGTTCATTGGCGAGCAGGTACTGCATAGCAGATCTAACTACCTATCTATTTATTGATAATATTAATTACCTACAATAGGTATTCCGTACAGGTAGAGTAAATAGTAATTCAATTTTTAAGGCTAGCAGATGTTACATATTTGCTTCTTTTTTGCTGCATATATGATCAATCAGTTCTTGATAACTCCTAGGCGATAATGAAATCCCCAAAGCAATGATTTTTATTCTTTTATGTCTGCATATTTAGGTTCTAATTCTATTCAAAGCCAGTGAAGCACATTGCAATTCTATTGGTTTTTTAGGTTGAAATATAATATATTAACTATATATATATCAGTTGATTATTTGTGTTTACATCCTTTCTAGGACAAAGTCATTTGCTTTCAGCCTTTAGAAATTCAAAATGGAAGATGGTATGAATTTTTGGTGGTGATATATCTTACTGCAGTGTTAGAAATCTTTGAAAATTGTGTAGAGAGTATTTTTGCTAGTTTGCCAAAATTTCTAGTTTAATTTATCATTTTCTTTATTCACTTTGATTATATGCAACCTATAATTACTTGTGATATTCTGGGATCTTATTTAGTAGTCACGCTAGCCTATTTCGGGCATGATTTAGCCTAATTACTCAAGGTGAGAATGGAAAGAAAGCCCAGACAATCAAAAAAGCTTGGGTAATTTTCGAGGCATTAAGCTAAGTAGGATGTTGTCATATCATAACAATTAGGAAGGTACCAAGTTCTCTATGGTTAAATAAGTTATCTTACTTTTTTATCTTAAGAACAATGGTTCTGTTTAGATTTAAATTATTTAAAATATAACTGAGATAAATTTTATTTGACAATAAGCTTAAATTCTCATCAACCATTCTTTGATATAAACATAATTTGTCTTGCATTGTTGTAAATGAAAACTATCAACGCTGCAGATAAGATTTCAGGTAATATTGTAGTGCAATTTTTTTCAACTAGTGAGTTTGCTGTCAGACCAAGAAGACTTTGATGACCAAAAATACATGTCTGAGGACCATAATGCACAAAGAAATCCCCAATCACACAGAAATGCAAGGTTGGATGTAAAATGCATTGGATTTTAAAAAACACAAGAACATTTAAAAAATGTTAATCTTTATTCTAAACTTTTCAAAATTGGAGAATTCATTGAGGATTTTTCTTTGTTTTGTTTTGGTTTTTTCATTGGACGCCATATGTTGGTCATGATATGAAATAGTCACATGAAATTGCCAACATTAATACTGGTTATTATTGAACCTTGGTCATATCAACCTGCAAACTGTACTACTTGTTCCATTTGTGGGCTTATTGGTGCAGCATAGAGCCAATCTAAAACTAAAACTGAGCCATGCATTTAGAGCAGCATAGCAGTTTACTAGATTAATTAAGGGCCCTGCCAGAATGCTCAAACCATGCATGTGCATTGAGCATTGCATTTTAAAGTATGCTGTATTTTTATTCCTCACAATTTAGGCCTCAACGTTATAGCTTGTTGCCATTGGCATCATTCATGGCTGCTCTTGGTGGAATACTTTTTGGATATGATATTGGTGAGATATACGATACTCTTACAACTCTAAATATTACCTCTTTAACATTACTCTTACTTGCAAACTAATATAGAAAACTGAATGTTTTGTTAAAGCATATACCATTCATGTTTATTGAGTTTCTCAAATGTACACAAATTTAGATTATGCTTGGCTCTAGTTTATCATTTGGTCATAGGGAATGGCAAAGTCTTATAGGTTTTGCTTTTACTGAATCTTCAGTACACTACTGTTGAGATCCTGGAATCAATTAGATGATCCAGACCAATCTGATTGTATTTCTGATTTCAGGAATAATATCTGGTGCTTTGCTTCAACTTAAGGAGTATTTCCATGTGAGCTGTCACCAGCAGGAAATGATTGTTACTTCATTGATCATTGGCGGCCTCATTGCATCTTTGGTGGGAGGTGATCTTTTTTAATAATAAAACCAGCATGGTGCTAATTGACGATATAAAGTCATCATAAACACCTGCTGTTCATACTTTTTTTATCAAAAAGCAATCAGAATGCAATTTCATTTATGCTAATCATTTTTCATTGAACCTGATATTTGTTTTGCTTCATGCTAACAAAAAGAAGCTGACTCAATTGAATTTAGCTTCAGTTGTTGTAGTATGTTATGCACAGAGCTTTATGGGAAGCAATTTTACAAGAGCAAATTATTAGGATTGAACAAGGATACTCTGAACATCTCCTTGTTTAAAAGGTTTAATAGTATTTAGAGCATAAAAAGCGATTTCAGCATTTATGGGCTTCAGCTAACGGCATCCATATGAAACGTTGTTTTATAGGCTTGGTATATTTCAAGTGAATAAGTTTATTTTGTATATAATCGTATAAGGTAGTATGAGGATTCAGTTACTTTTGATGCTGCATATGTGCAGGTGTTAGGTGACCTTCAGCAGATGATGTTTCAGAACACGAATGTTCACCCGTAGAAATAGAATTCAGTCAGAAAGGCAACATATGTTTACATTACTCTGTTTTTCATGTGAAAGCGGAGCTAAATGTCTCCGCTCTGGGATTTGCGTTTCCAATGACATGCATCAAAATGAATTGGCATGCATTCGGAAACGCTGTTGGAAGCGATTGATTTGAAAACGGAGTGATTTGAAAATGGAGTGATTTGAAAACGAAGTGATTTGAAAACGGAGTGATTTGAAAACGGAGTGATTTGAAAACGGAGTGATTTGAAAACGGAGTGATTTATAACGGAGTGATTTTAAAATGGAGTGATTTTAAAAAGGAGTGATTTGAAAACGGAGTGATTTGAAAACGGAGTGATTTGAGAACGGAGTGATTTGAGAACGGAGTGATTTGAAAACGGAGGGATTTGAAAACGGAGTGATTTGAATACGGAGTGATTTGAAAAAGGAGTGATTTGAAAATGGAGTGATTTGAAAATGGAGTGATTTGAAAGAGGAGTGATTTGAAAACGGAATGATTTGAAGACGGAGTGATTTGAAAGCGGAGTGATTTGAAAGCGGAGTGATTTGAAAATGGAGTGATTTGAAAATGGTGTGATTTGAAAGCGGAGTGATTTGAAAACGGAATGATTTGAAGACGGAGTGATTTGAAAGCGGAGTGATTTGAAAATGGAGTGATTTGAAAGCGGAGTGATTTGAAAACGGAGTGATTTGAAAACGGAGTGATTTGAGAACGGAGTGATTTGAGAACGGAGTGATTTGAAAACGGAGGGATTTGAAAACGGAGTGATTTGAAAACGGAGTGATTTGAAAACGGAGTGATTTGAAAACGGAGTGATTTGAAAACGGAGTGATTTGAAAATGGAGTGATTTGAAAGCGGAGTGATTTGAAAACGGAATGATTTGAAAACGGAGGGATTTGAAAACGGAGTGATTTGAAAGCGGAGTGATTTGAAAAGGGAGTGATTTAAAAAGGAGTGATTTGAAAACGGAGTGATTTGAAAACGGAGTGATTTGAAAATGGAGTGATTTTAAAAAGGAGTGATTTGAAAACGGAGTGATTTGAAAACGGACTGATTTGAGAACGGAGTGATTTGAGAACGGAGTGATTTGAAAACGGAGGGACTTGAAAACGGAGTGATTTGAAAACGGAGTGATTTGAAAATGGAGTGATTTGAACATGGAGTGATTTGAAAGCGGAGTGATTTGAAAACGGAATGATTTGAAGACGGAGTGATTTGAAAGCGGAGTGATTTGAAAATGGAGTGATTTGAAAGCGGAGTGATTTGAAAACGGAGGGATTTGAAAACGGAGTGATTTGAAAGCGGAGTGATTTGAAAAGGGAGTGATTTAAAAAGGGAGTGATTTGAAAACGGGACGATCTGAAAAGGGTGTGTTTAGAAATGAAGTAATGGAAACATGGCCTTTGTGGTCAGTGCTAAAATCATTAATATTTATGCAAGTGCATTCTTTTTTGCTAGGCTTGATAGTGGACCACTTTGGCAGAAGAAGAGCCATAATCCTCAACTCCTTGTTCTTCACTGGTGGAGCAATGGTCCTTGCTTTCTCCAAGGCATATCATACTCTGGTAATTTTTTCATCATTCGTTAGAGCAATGATTAGATTTTTATGAATATACAAATAATCATAATCCATCTTTTAAGGTATCTTACCATTTCTCTGCCGTGACTCATTAGCTTATGTTAGTCTTTAATCAAATTTATTGACATAAGATGCTCGTGATACTGGCTCCGAATTCATCTACCAAGCTTTATTAACTTTGCCTAGAGACATTAGTTTTTAATTTTCAAATAATCGTAGATATTGTTGGAAGCAATTTGAGCTTTTGTTTCTAACAAGAGGGACGCTTCTGCTCCACGAATAAGACTGTCGTTTTCAGCCTTATCGCCAGCTTTGGGCTGAATTTGTTATTTGCTTATTTTTCAGATTCTTAAATTGTCTCTATTTCGTTTCTTTTCCAATTAGATAATCGGACGTTTGATGCTGGGATTCGCTGTTTCGCTTTCTGCTATTGGTGAATGCATTTACATCTCGGAGATCGCACCACCGGTAAGAATACAACACTGAATTCCTTTGCCACTCTATTTCACTGTTGGAAGACTGTGACAAGTATTAAGAGCAAATTCTACAGGCTACTATAAGGAGAATGGTTCAATGACATTTCTTTAGCTTATTTATTCGGGAGGAATAGAACTACTTAGTTTCATTTGACACCGCTTCTGGGAGACAACCTGCGTACCCTTTTGTTTATGTACTTAAGAACTGACTATAGAGAGGAGCATTCCAGCTTAGATTTATTTTATGTCTGCTTTTTGTGATTCTCTTCATGGATTTGATTTGCTGCTTTCTGCCCACTTTGAGAACCAAGCATGAATTGATTATCTTTACTCCACCACCAAAAAAGGGTGAAAATGTGTACCAATTACCATTCTAACTGGTAATGACTACTAATTTACTATCCTTATAATTTTTGAGGAGTTTATTCGGCAGTTCTTGAACCCAGTATAACTGAATATTATTCTATCCTACACATTGCTAAGCTAGTCACCTTTCTCTCCAATTGGCTAAAGATACAAAACATACAGTGGCCTGACGATTAATACTCTAGTCTTTATGCTTGTGGCTTTGCCAACTCTGTCCCACTTTCGAATCAAACTCAATATAATCAGCAAATTACTCAGTGGACTAGGAGTAATCACCTATTTGGCAATTATATCTTTCTTTTCATTTATTAAGCGCGTAACCACATCTTAACAGCAAAATTAGTCGTAATATGTATTTTGCCTTTGAGCCGCCCCGAAATTTTATATTTGCCAAATTTTACCATCTTTCCTTTAGCAGCAAAAATGTATTTTCCAATATGTTTGTGTAAAAAAATATCCACTGCCTAATTGCATTTTTTGCTTAAAAGGAAAGTTTATTGAAATCATGAACTGACCAACTTTTCTTCTTGAAATTACATCTTAAATTGAAAAGAGGTGTACGTCAAGAGAGGTGTACGTTTTCATATCAAGAGTTTTATTTCAAGGGAGATTTGCAAATACTAAGATAGCATGGAGACTTTTGAAGTGCTTTAAGTATGCATGTAATGGACGAAAAGTACTCTAAGTATGCATAAACTAGTTCCCCTATTTATTGCCATTGGGAAGACTTTACTGTTTGAAAATTGATTTAATTTTTGCCATTTAGGCCCGCCGTGGATTGCTTGTGAGTCTGAACGAGCTCGGAATCGTCGTAGGAATACTCCTCGCATATTTGGTCAATTTTCTTCTCATCCAAAAGGAAAATGGATGGTATGTTTGCTTAAGGAAAAGTAAACCGTTCCCTTGCTGACTGATTACTTTTTTCCATTCTAGGAACTTTCAAGTCTGTTAGCGTAATATCGATACTAAGAGGATTTGCTAGTGCTCTTGTTACACGTGTTTTTAGAGCTCTGTAATTTGGAAATGAACAACTCCATAGAATTGTATTGCTAAAATATTTACAGCATAGTAAGTGCATCTATATCTGAAGTACCGTAAATCCTCGAATTGACCCCCCTCCCCCCTCCTGTTGAAAAAGCCCCCCCCCTCGAAAAAGTATGTACACCAGAAGTCATTTTTTCATCCTTTAATGGTTTGATATTTGGGCTTGATTTATTAAACAGCTATTCCATTGAAAAGCTGTTTGATTCACTATTTATCCGCGCGAATAACGTCATATCCCAGCTCAATATTACCATTCCTTTCTTAACAAGATTTTTCTCGAAAAACGAGTCTCTTCCTTCTAAGATGCAGAATTTTTCATGAACGTATTTGCCTTGCAACAAAAATGTACTCGCTCACGGTATCTTTTTTCAACAATTTGCTATTAAGAAGCTTGCATGTTGCTTCGACCTCTTATTCACCACGGCATTGCCTCGATTCGATTCACGCCTCTGTCGTTAATTTGATTGTTTTCTTCGTTCTTGCGCAGGCGCATAATGTTTGGGCTATCCGCCATTCCCGCGCTGCTTCAAGGCCTGGGGATGATGTTTCTTCCGTCAAGTCCAAGATGGCTGGTCTCAATGCAAAATATACAAGAGGCAAGAACTCCAATCTCTCTTTAGTGATTATTATCATATCAAGGATTGGTCAATATCGACTTTGACTTGTGCTTCAGCTTTTCCCTACTATTGTCCTCAGATAAACCCATCCACTGGTCATAGCATACTAGCCTTTAATAGTTGGAGGGTTCTCTTAAATCATTCGAACAAGGCATAGCAATCAACCGTATGTTTAGCCGATCATAATCACGATCATGATTACATGATCACTGCTATCAGGTACGTTACTGATTCATTGATCACACAGCTAATGTTCTCATTTCTCTTCTTTAGGCGAGAGTGGTGGTTGCTAAACTTTGGCCTAGATGTGATGTTGATCGTGAAATACAACGAATGAGATCATCCCTGAAAACTGAAAAGGTGTTGTTAGTATTCTATGTAGATAACAATAGTTGATGCAAAATGTCTTGCCATTGGGCTTTATCCGTCCATTCAATCATTCTAGGTGTATGCCAGTAAGTTTAAATCAGTCAAAGTTCTGAGAACATTTCTGTCTGGCTTATAAAACTCAATATCACCTTTGTTGCTGAAGTGAAAATTTGCAAATCATCATCAATGAAATCAAAACTGAGACATATGAGACCATTGGTGCAGCCATGATTTGAAATTTGCTCTCAATTTCACATCTGCTCTACAGATGCTGAAACGCAATATATATTACAGGAATAGGAAGAAACCGCTTATGTCCTGTCCATATCTCTGTCCACATTCCTGTCTCCTTTACAAACCAATTCTCAACATAAATTCGATTCATTTTAGGATTACAAGTTTACTGATCTGTTCAGCAAGAAAGAGAACATGCACCTCCGCATGATCATAGGATGCGGCGTTGTCTTTTTCCAGCAAGTATGATCACCAGAATTTTCTTTGATATTTTTGCAAGATTCTAGTCACAACTCACTTCAATATGCGACATTTGAGTTCCAAAGATATACATTTATGCTTTTATGTTTCTACTCGGCTGTCAAAGCTTTCTTGTGTTTATCTTTTACCATGAGTTGGGATCAAAGTGTATCTTTTGTAGTGAATAGGTACAAAGAGAAGCACTGTCAAACTTCAACATAGAATTTGCCCGAAAGCAAAGATTCAGAAACTATTTTACCCATCTACCTTTTTATAGTTCTGTTATGCTAGTATCGAGCATGCCTAACAGCAGAGCTGTTATTGGCTTAAGAGTGTCCACGTGATCACAAACCCAATGCTGTCACATGACTTGTCTACCAAAGCTCAATGCTCCCGTGCTGTAAAGTTTTTCAGAACAGCCTCTTTTTCATGTAGGTAACTGGACAGCCCACAGTCTTGTACTATGCTCCTGCTGTGTTCCAATCTCTTGGCTTCAGGTCCAGCTCCTCCGCAACACTAGCAACCGTTGGACTTGGTGTTGTCAAGGTATTTCATAAATTTGTATGAGTTAAGATCGGAAGCTGGTAACGATTGCGTAACTATATGATTCCCTCTGTTAATGTTTCCACATGTATTCCTGTTGAGATGATATCTCCATGGAGGGCAAGCGCCTTTAAGGAGATGAATTTTACAACTGGCATTTTTTACAACAGCGAAATGAACCTATTCTGTTATTTTGATATATTAAACGAAAATATCCATAATTTTTTGTTTCAAGAATATATCTCTTAAACTTATCTTGGTGTATTTCATAGAAACAGACTTCTTCTATTGAGCCAACTTAATAGATAGATTCTTCAACAATGTCTAAATACATGATATTTTTTTCCCTCTAGGTTGTTTTTACGACTTTCACCTTGGTCAACGTCGATAGAGTTGGTAAGAAATTGTGTATTTACTTAGACCCATGTTTTTTACTGCAAAGTGTACTAGGATTTGTATTACCGCTACACCTATGTATTTCACTGCTCGATTTCTGCATCACATCTCTGTTGGCGTATGCTTTGAGCAATTCCCAAAGTTGATATAGCAATATAAAGGAACTTCAAGAACGATGTTTCAAATCGACGAAGGACATTATTCCTACCTTGTCTGTACCATTTTAGTTCTGAATTATGAATAATCCAAAGTGTATGTCATGGGAGTATTCTTATTGTCCTGTAGTGCTTTTTAATTCTCCTGACCATTAGGAAACTTTTGTGAGATCCCTGGTATCCAGTCCGCTTTAGTTGTTTGACTGTAAACTTCAAACTTTAAAGGCTTTTTCAACATGCATCAAATATATGATCTCTTCAAGCCATTCCGCATTTTATTCCGTAGGTCGTCGCGTTCTTCTTTTACTCGGTGTTGGGGTCATGACAGTAAGCCTGATAACGCTCAGCTGCGTAACAATCTCAGTTCGTGATTTACAGACCCGGAATCAATGCGATAAGAAGTTCATCAGTGCAGGCCATACGTACGTAAGCAATCCATCATACGATTCAAAGAACCACTGCCATGGTGTTCAGTTTACAAACACGACTAATGCAACAACAACAGCGGCATTAAAGCCAGCAGCAGCAACAACGATTGGGGACCACAGCCTCACTCTTCATTCAATAAAAAGCACAGATACCCCATGGCCTAAAACCACAAGCAAAAAGAAACTGAACTGCACAAAGACGCATAAGCATTTTTCTGCCAAGGAATCCAGAGAGTTGCACCATCACCCACCGGCTTTGAAGTATGTCTGCCTCATATCACTGATGGTATTTGTAGCAGGATACGCCATTGGATATGGACCAAGTAAGCATCCTTGTTTTGTCATTGCCTTGATTGATGGGAAGCTTATATCTATGAGGAATATTGAATTGAGTAAATTTCGTTTCATCGATTGCTAAGGGATTTCCTTTTGCAGAAAGTTCATAACATAGATATATATCCATCGTACAGTTATTAATTTTGCTTGCCAATCTTAAATTGATGTACTTTCTTTGAACCGTCTTTACACAACAGACATGGTATACTGGGAAATACTGTTTGGTTTTTTGCTAAAAAGTGACTTCGGAATAAGCAAGTATTTTCGAGAGAACTGCTTTCTGTAAAACATTAGGCAGAAGTTGAAAATGTTGATAAATTTGCAAGAAACGTCTTTATTCAATATTCAGATTCGCGAACATAACATTTGTTCCATATACAGCTTAGATATACCCTCTTTCCATACCCTCTATTTCAAAACGAAGCTGAAGGATTATTTATTCTACAAGACAGAGGCAAATTGCGTCTCATGTCAACGGCTGAATACCTATGCTGAATGTTTTTAAAGAAACATAATTATATATAACACTTTGAAAAAGGGGTTAAAGGTAGAAAAAACGCATCTAGAACGGACTGAAAAACACAATTGTTTGTACTTCCAGACGTTTTAAATTCAAAATGTAAACGGGAAGCACGTGACGTTTCTAGGAAAAACGTTTCCTGGTTTCTTTAAGACAACAGCTGCAATGTAATAACCTTTGGTTAATAAATTCTAATGCATGTTTACTTGGCTAACAAAATCTTGGTCCGGAAAATGCTTAGAGCAATGTTTCAATCGCCTTCTAGTGTCCTGGTTAATCCTCACTGAAATATTTCCTGTTGCTGTAAAAGGCAGAGCGGTTGCCACAGCAACAGTATTCAACTGGGGAACAAACATTCTCATATCAATGACGTTTCTTGAAGTGATGAGTAAGTTTGTTTCATAATTTTAATTCATTCTCATTTTCTTGTTTTTTTGAACAATCTCTATTTTCTAAGAAGGTTTGCAAAAAAGCCACAACGATAACATCTTGTATTTTCCTATTACAGATGGAAGGAGTAGATAATTATTAATTCCTAGACGATTTGCTTTTAATTCCGAAATTTGGGCAATCTCCAAAACATGGTCATACAGTTAAATGTTCTTTTTAGTCAGCACTTGGCTCGGAAGAGAGTATCGTTTAATTCTGTCTGAATGTAATATATTTGTTCTTGTTTGATCTTAAAGGGGGATATTATATATTATATATTATATTATATTTAACAAATCTTAAGTGGTCTTTGAAAATTACTTAGGTTTTTCGTGCCAAAGTAGAACACGTATTCATATTGTTCAATCGCTTGTTTATCCAAACCCCTCTGTTTCATTTTTTATTCAAAATTTCATCATATTTTGAAGAAGCATTTTGTCACCAAAAAGATTGCTAACATTGGTGCCAGTTTGACTTCTATTGCTTACATTAAACAATTTGGCACTTTTGTAAAAGGCGTGGTAGCAGGGACCCATGTCACCCCAGTAAAAGGAAAGCCCCCCCCCCCTTGTTTTTGTTTTGCTATGTATTGTGCCACTTTATTCATACTTATTCACTATATCTATGCTTTGCAAAAGAGGGTTCCCCCTTGCCTTGAATATAGCGTACCTTTGTAGAAGCTAAACCGGTGAGATGGCAATGTGTTCATTTGTCACTTGCATATGCTCAAATGTTGCATATACGTGAATGAGAGCCTGTATCGCTGCACCTTTAATAGCTGGCAAATAAATAGTCTGATCCAGTGTAAAGGGTGTTATAAGCATGAATAGTTTACAGTGATGCCTTAGCTTACCATCTTGATAATCACAATGCAAATTATTTTGTCTTCGTCGTCTATGTTTACGGTGACCTTATAGGCAGATTGCATAAACTAAACCACGGTGTGCCTCTAGTATAACTCTACAGGATACATAGCTAATCTAACAGCCTATATATATATAGGGTCTGGACCCTAGCGTCCATCCGCTGCGCAAACATTACATATAGTTCGATCCTGAGTTGATGTCAGGCTAACCCATTACCATCAAAGTAAGAATCTCGCAACATCATTGTCCAACCTACCCTCCCCTTCTTCCAAGCTCAAGGGGGGACTGAAGGCGCTAATGGTAGTTCCATTGTATGTCTCTTGTAATGTTACCCATAGCAAAAAAATTAGCTAAAGTTGATTTGTGACCATTTCCTATTTTGATCGTTAATATTGAACAGATTGTTTATATTTATAGTTGTGACCATTTCCTATTTTGATCGTTAATAGAGAATAGATTGTTCTCGTTATAGTTGAAATATGTTTTTATTACATTTTTGTTAATTTTCACTTTGTTCTAGGTTCAGTTGGCCCTTCGATCACATTTTTGATTTACGCTGTTTTTGGATGTTTTGCTTTTCTTTTTGTCTTCGGCTTTGTACCCGAGACAAAGTGCAAAAACCTGGAGCAGATATCTGATGACCTCAGCAAAAGGTGAATGGGCCATAGTTTGATTTACTGTTTATCAACATTAAGAGTGATATTCTAAAAGGGGGTCTTCAAATGGTGTTTCCCGCCCTTGTCTGTCATTCTTGGGTAGGTACCCCTCCCCCCTTTTCTGTTAATTTTGAAACCTTAATGTTATTCTCATCACTGCTGCCACGATTCGTACCAAGATCGCTGATGCATTGTTTCGGTAATATACACACAACCCAGAAAGCCATATTTGTAGAGGTTTATTAGTAACTTTTAATTTAAGCAAAGAAGGTGATTGTAAAAGGATTTAATTTTTAGTTGGTGACGAGGAAGGTGTAAAATATAAAAATTACAGCTAGAGAAAGGCTATAACTTTCTATAGACTTTGAATATATACTTCAAAAGACTGTTGTTGATAAAAACTGTCTTTCATTTGAAAATAGAAAATACTTTTTTTCGTAACATCGCTACACTACAAGTCTTTACTTTGTGCAAATAATGTCAAATCGATCTGTGACAAATTATAATATAAAGATCTTCTTACTTTGTACATTGAAGGTCAAGCTTTTGTCTTGGAAGAATAAAGTGCTTTGAGAAGTCAAGTCGTGTTCCAGTTCGGATCCTCGAAGAAGCAGAGCACAGTGATACGAGGATGTAATTTGTCCAACTTTCATGATGCATCCTTTGAATGTCTTTTACCAGTTGCCTAGTCTTGCTTTAGACGATACAACTGCAGTTGGGAAACCACCAGTTGATAATAGGTAGTAGGCGGAACGGTCACCCATGCAGCCATGCAAGGTACAAACGCAGTTAATACAAACTTAGCTGGTGGATTCGTAGCTGGTGGAATTGTAGCTTCACTTGATGTAACCATAGTCTATGAACTCTGTAACTACTGTTGTTTCAACTGCAGCTGGCCCATCCCCATTTGGTACAAGCTTAACTGGTTCAATCGTAGCTGGTGCCACTGTAGCTGCTGCGATTTTATTTAGTGCAACCTTTGGTGGCGTGATTGTAGTTGGTGCAAACTTTATTGGGGCAGCTCCAGTTCGTCTATTTGAAGCTGGTGCAACCTTGCTTGCTGCGACCTGAATCCTTCTGGATGCAAAACTGTAGCATGGACCTAACAGTACTGGTACTTGACGTTAATGCACGAGTATAAAAAGAATTTGTTTCAAAGAAGCAGCTTCAGAACAGCACTTTTGAGTTAAGAGACTAAGTAGATGTTAGAAAAGCAAATTATACTTTTCATAATATATCAAATTATGAGTATCATTTTTTTCAAGGATTTTATACATTTGATGAATGCTTTCTTGTAACGCAAGCACGAAAAATTCGTTATTATTATTATCCAATGTTGCCTATACAGCCTTGTAGAAGTGGGGCAGGAAATTAATCCCAAAAACAGTTCAGCCAACTGACAAACATTATAAGATGCTAGGATAGTATCAGATTCATTATTCATCTTCGCCTTGGTCTTTGCCATAAATGCTGTATGATATTGCCTCTAAGCTTGCATTGTTTTCTTTTGTTAAACAAGAAGTCTTCTATAGTAATGATTTGAATCAGCTTCTTCGGCGATAGTTAAATTTTGGATCACAACCTATAGGCAAAGGTTCCCATAACTGAAGAAGGATCAGTATCATCGAATAATCGCTTTAGATTGAGCGAGTTGTCAGACATATAGTTTAGCCCATCGTGTTTGTTTTTGTATTTGTACTTCTTAGGTCGAGGCGTGTAAAAGATGTTTTTTGCCAGACTGTAAAGTATTTGTAGTTTGTGTTTTGTAATTGAGCCATTGTAAATATTAAGGCTTGGTGTAAAGATTCTTCGTCGTTCGGTAGAGTGTATAAAAATTCTTCGTTTAGTTGGCTTCTTCGTTTGCAAGTTCTAGCACCTCTTGCGTGATATTGGCCCTGGCTACTATTTTACCATTCACAGGAGACTTCGTTGATTTATTCCTTCAAGTCATCAAAGAAGAATTGATCTCAATCGAATATTTTCATAACACGAAATCATTAATTTATTGGTATCTTTTGCAGTTCAAGGTATTGATTTGAGGTTTTTAAAAGAAAAATAGGGTCAGATAGCATTTAATATTACGGGTGTTATCAGACTATAGCAGGTGTGTTACAAAATTCATTTCTTTTTTGGCAGTGCAAGGTTGTGCTTGTGGGCCTAGTCATAAGCAGGGAACGCTTTTTGTCAAAATTGTCACTTGATGTTTTTTTTGCAAGATTAGTTGCACTGATTTTTATGGAAGGTTTTATTAACACAAACAAACCGATTTCGACAGTTATTTGGCTTGCGCGATGACGATCGAATGACGTTGATTGCGATGTGAATTCACCCTGCATTTGACTTCGCATGCGTAACCACTCCGCAACCTCAGTTGGAAATGGCCTCGATTCCACCAACGGCTTGCATTCTCAACAATTCATTTTCCCATCGAAGAAACACGATTGATGTCAATTAAACAAAATTAATTCTTACCACTGTAATACTACCAAATTTAGGCCTTTGCAATCCATCTGTTTGTTTTTCCTCGTCTTAGTAGCTCTTGTTTGTCTTTAACTCTCCTTTGCTTATTCCAAATCTGCCTTATTCGTCTATTCCGGTAATTCTTGTATTGTCATGATAAAACCTGCTTTTATGCCAAACATACGTAAAAATTTCATGTAGGTTACCATAATAACTCCAAACTCATCACTAATTCCGTGAACCGTTTGAGTTATAATCCTTTTTTGTAGCCAAGTTTACACATAGCCAAATCCTCGCGTTCTGTACAGTAGTGACCACTGACAAAGACACCCTTTTATGAGAATACGTTTTTTTTCCAAGCCTCAATGTGCTGAAATTTTCATTTTTGAGCCTAAGATTATCCTTAAATTATACTTGTTTAACACAAGGTGTCAATTTGCCTTAAGATTTGGGAAAAAGCTCAGTTTAAGGAGAGAATTTAGTCTTGATAAACGTTGGGCCTGGCATTATTCTGTCCTGAAATTTCAGCAGTTTTGAGCCTCAATATTCTTATAGACTTTATTCTTATGAAGAAAGTTTGTATAGCAGAAATACAAATAGTTTAGGTAAATATCGTATTAGGGTCACGATGCTTGCGAGAGATTTTGTAACATCCCTGCTTCACTTAGCTGTGAGATGTAAATCTGCCTTCAAAGGCCTTGGAATAATTCCAGTGAAAGGTTACGCCTTTGTCCCGTCTGATCATGGGGTTAATTGCATGGAAAGTGGCTGCCAAGTTGATTTATATCAGAAGAATAGAAAGAATGAGCATATATTTGCCTCGCACTATTGCATTACCCATCATTGGCACTACGAAACGTCATTCGATAAACATTTTAAACTGCAATACAAGAACTTGTGCAATTAGCTAGCTCTATAATCTTCGCCCGTATATGAACCTTTGTTTATCTGTATTAATCTATGAGCGGGCTGTTAATTTTATGAAAAACTTCCTTTTCCACAGTGAAATTAAGCTTAGAAAGGGAATAGACGAGATATATGCTTGTCTGAAATACTTATTGTTGCTAGACCACTAACCCAAATACCACTGCAGAAGCCATAATATGGTAGTACGAAACAACAACTACCACTCCTCTTTTCATAGCTCCTACGCAGCTGCTTCAGTTTTGCGGCGGTGCATCAGAAGAATTTTACAATTATAGCTCTTTTTGTCCTTGGTATGAGAAATAATTTTCTTTGGCGCTGACGCAAGTAGAGCCGTGGGGCTCTGAAGGTTTATTGGATTTTTAAGATAATTACGAGGAACCATTTTCCCAATTATTATGCAGTAAACTTTATCTTCCTGCTTATTGAGTGTGATATTTAATTTGAAAGTTTTCATTGAATGATTCAATTTATTTCGATTTATTTTCTTTAGATAGGGTAATTGCTTAATTTTGTGTCATGCAACTTTTACTGGAAATTTTGATTACTATATCATCTTTTGTTTAAACGAATATATATTGAGGTTCTGGTTTCCGCAGTTAGAAAAAATTTTGGCGCTGACGAAAGTAGAGTCGTGGGGCTCTGAAGGTTTCGCCTATTAGAGCAGTAAGTTTATGTCTTTCTATAACTTTATTGCAACAGTTTCAACTTGCCCAGCTTACGGCAGTATAATGGTATATTCTAGTTTTGCAGAAGTAAAGTCCAGGGTAAGAATTAATGAAATATGGCTTTGTGACGTTCTGCAGTAGAAACTTCCCAATTATTGGTGTGCACCACTAGCGACTTTGAGCCGCGGGGTACAAATCGGGCACTTGTCTCTATTCTTTAAAACTCAAATGACATGCCTCTTTGAGTTCAAGTAGGTTCCACCTTTTTGCCGATAAATTCAGTTGTTCTTTCGAACAAAGTAGCAGGGGACTAGTAAAGCCAAAAAGTGAATCTTTAGGGGCCTCTCTAATGCCTTACCAATACATCAACAAGCATCACATGATAGCATCAAGAAAATTAAGAATCTTGGTAATGGCGACCCTCAAAACCGTGAAAACCTCTCCAATTCAGGCATCGCGGAGCGTTGAGAAAAATGGGGGGTCGAACAAAAAGTGGGGGGGGGGCTAAAACCATTAAAAAAGAGACTTTATTGGTAGTTTATTGTAAAACCTCTTAAAAGGTGGGTTTTACAAACGTGAATTCTTTTATAAATTCTAAAAAATACGGCAACGGCGGATAAGATCAAAATTCTCCTTTTTATGGCAATGATACGACTAACGGCTAACAGCAAGTTTGACAAATAACGACACGGCTTCAACAGGCACGACAAAGCTAGCGACAGAGCTCCTAGCAGTACGGCAAAACTTTCGAAAAAAATACTCCTAACTTATGAAGCAACCCTTTATATAACCTGAGCAAACCTTAAAATAATAATTACGTAATACAAAAAGCATCTTTACAGACGCTGATGCAATCACAGCGCAATGGTGCAAATGTCACGTGATACTGTCCGTAAGAAAACCCTGTGTCGTTACATTATTACTTAATATTTGGCATTTTTTGCAAAAACTTGGGGGATAAAGCCTCCTGTTGAGCTTCACATTTCCTTTTTTGTTTTGTCAAATATTGTCGTTCGTTGCTATGTTTGTGATTCCTAGAAAGGGGGGAGGTCGTCATGCAACATTTAGACATCCTGATTTTGGTTAGGAGAGTTTTTAAAATTTTGAGACAAATTTCGACAAAGGGGGAAAGGTTAAAAATAGCAAATGAATGTATGGTCCCTTGGCATAATTTTAAAAGTTAGCAACGTATCGAAAAACAGGTAGACTTAAAAGCAAAATACAAAAAAACATGTAATATTGTAATTAAAATCATCCAAGATTGTGATGCAGGAAAAGCAGCTTCGTGTCATTCCTTGGAAGAAGCCTCAAAATTTCCTAATTGGATAGAAATTTAGGGTTGAATGTCTCTTTCTTATGAATCTAGCAACTATAAAATAAATTTGAAAGAACAAATTTTTAAAACAAATAAAGAACAAATAAAAAGATGTATTCTTTAAGACTAATTTTCAGTCAGTAGAATATTCAGAGTGGCCGAGTGAAAAACTGGGCTTAAAGGATAAGTATTTCTCTTCTATTCAATCAGCTTTACGATCAAACGAGCAAACAATTGGAAAATAGGTCTTAAATACATGTGAAAAACATACACATGAAATACAAGCTCTAGACAGGAAGGCCGTTGGATATGTCCAAGGCAGTTTCCTTTTCGTTTCGCTGGCTCATGTTTTCTTGGACGAATTATGGAAATTTTATTGCAGAAAAATCCGTTTATTGTCGGATTATCCGGCACTCTGGGTCCAGACTTACAATGGATCCAGACTCACTATGTACCAGGGGTAGTTATCCGGTAAAATCCGACTGGTATGAAAAAATCCAGTAAATCAGGTTCCGGCCGGACTCTGAAAATGCTGTGATGCATGGTATGGTGTACTGGCTTAATGCCGGTTTCCACTTGATTCGCACTGGTTGCGCGATCTGGCGAATGAGTGAATGGCCAGAATCGTTTCCTTCTCTGGGGGAACGTTCTTCTGAATCCTGTCCAAATTCAATTGATATAAAAAACCCCGGGATAAAATCCAAGAACAGATTAAATCTATTTTTCACACGACACTCGGTTGCATCCCATGTAACGGATGAAGATAACCGACAAAAGAAGTTTAGAGATTGTCTTAGAGCCATTACACCCTGAAATCTTCAGTCGTTAATAGCCATAACTATAACAATTTCCTCTCAGAGTTGGCATTGCAAAGATGGAATTTAAGGTACACTTGTTTAGGTTTTCTGAACAATAATACGTGCTTTGACATTCATACAACTCTTTCAGAAAGCACTGTTATAGTCCCATTTTATTCTTTAAGAAATACAATGCAATACAAGCTCTCCGCGAGAAAGTCTTGAGTCTAGAAACCAGCTCTAACCGGATAATATTTGGAACAGTCACCTATGTGTTGGTAAAGAAATCATATTTCGTCATTGCTATACGATGTCTGGTGATGGCAGAATTGTGTATATGCGGCTGTATTTGCGTTTGAAGTTGCCCTAAAGCTGGATCGAGCAAGTTAGACCGGAATCTCTTTGGACAACCCTTCCTTTGGGTTCATACCGTAGAGCAGGTGTATCTTCGGCCGCTGCGGAGTATATGCGTAAAATGCATATATGTGCGCAATCTGTAAAACTTCCTTTCATTCTAAGGAAGAAGCTCTTTAGGAGGCTGTCAGAGAGATAGTTTTTCTCAAGCTTCTTTTGGTGACCTACAACGGCTTCACCATTTCAGCAAGGCCGCAGCAAGTAAGAAGGCGGGTCACAGGAACTGGTCGTGTAAGTATTGCTGGTTAGATCCCACATATTTTGAGTTTTCGTCGAAGTAATGGCTACGGAGAGGGCCTATTAGAAACACGTGCAAATTGGCAGGGGACTGTTCGCCTTTTGTCTCGTACGCTGAACTGCAAGTGCAAATTTAAGTTTGCACGCATCGTCTAAAGCGTTGCATGGTTAATGGCTTATTCTGGTCTACCTTGTACAGTAATTTTGAATTCTATGAAAAAGTTGGAATTTTGCGGTGTTTTGATATCACTGAGGTTACAAATCGTCGTCAGAGATGTTAGGGACCACAGCAATTCTTTGGAATGTGAATAACTAGCATCTCTAACGCTATTTTTCACGAAAACGTAAAGTCTATCCTATGATAACAACAAATTTTGTCTAAAATTTTATTCTCCGTTAACCACAAATGGTATCATAAATTAAATATGAAGTTGACAACTTAGTTGTATATCTATAGTTTGTGAATTTCACAAACGAATAAGTATTACGTTATAGATCCTCTCAGTTTATTTAAACCTTTTAGCTGTTTATAATTCTTCTTCTGCGGTGAGGAGACCTTGAGTTTTCTCTCTTTTTGAAAATCTCTAGATTACCAGAAAGTGGTAGAATTTTCTTCATCTACAAAACCAGAGCCTATTTTTATGACAACAGGGCAAATTTCAAGGGTTATTTTCTCAATCTGAAAGGCCCCTTTTTTTGGTGTTCCACAATACATTATTTTTATTATTCGACCAACAACAAAAACAGTATCTCATCTTTAAACTTTCAAACATTGCCATCCGTACTATGAACTACATGTTTTGTTGCAAAAACAAAATTTATCCTTTTACCATACGATTTTTATAGTTTTTCCTGTAAAACCAGGCAAGCCAATTGAAAATTACCTTGTAATAGTGAGATTTGTAGTTGAAGTTGAATTGAATATGAAATGTTTCCATAATCAATATTATTATCAATTTATCTAAAGTTGGCTTTTCTAAATTTATATAACTAAAATAACAGGTAATTAAGGCCAACTATAACTGAAAGAAAAAAATATTATATATAATTTACAATTAAAACTAGAAAATAGAGCAAAATAATCTAAAAACAAAAAATCTTTTGTAAAAACTCTACACAATCTGCCAGTGCATGAAAAGCCATTTAATTGTTATATTTTTCTTTAAAATTCTTCAATTGTGCTACAGTCTTTCAAGAGGTTTGGAAGAAAGACCATGAAAGGCAGCCTATATAATGAATATTCTCTGTGCCATAAATTTTTATCCTTTCATTAGTTACAAATTACTTAGATAACACAGGCTATAATAGCCATATCATTCTGCAAAGATGTCTTTTAAAAAGAAGTTGTGTTGAGATCATTCTTTGATTTGAAATTTTCTGTCATAAGCAATCGCAGATTGTGTTTGTGGAAATACATGTTTTGCAGGCACAAATACCTGTTTTTAATTACAGGTGAAGCCTAGCCTTTCTTTTCTATAGCCAGTTGTTTTCCCATTCAGGAAACTTGCTTATGCTTAATGTATCATTAGTGTTGTTCTTTTATTTGGTGTTGTTGTTATATTTGGTGTTGTAGATTTTTAAACCAGCCCATACCCAGTATGGGATGATGGCACCATTTCTTTTGAACCAACAACTAACAATATTTGCACATACATTTGCTACAATTTTTTACCTTGGCAAATCTTTCATGGTTCTAAATTTAAATATCTTTTTGCATACAGCGAAAGCTGCATTCTTTGAGCAGCCCACAATTGATGCAGTTTCTTGCTAGCTTTCATCGTTAATTTTATAAAAGATTATTTCCAGGCGCTTCTCGTATATAATATTTCATCATGAACCATGAACAATGTCTTCTGAAAGTTTCATGGAAATAGCCGGTTGTCATACTTAATAAGAGAGGATCAAATGCATGTTTTTTGAAGCTTTTATCATAAACTGGCAATGCTGGGAATAAAATGATAGGGGTGGGATGAATCCCACTCATTGTGGTGCCAAGGCGTGCAATGGTGTGCAAGTACTTACTGGCGTGCAATGGTGTGCAAGTACTTAATAGCATAGAAAGCTGTATATAGAGTTGAAAACCTAACTTTATCATAAGAAAACATAAGACAAGTCTAGTACAATCTATTCATTTTTTTAAACAAGCCTTAGAATTGTCAAATCCAACATATTAAGAGGACCATATTAACAATGTTGAATCACTTGACCACCTCATCCAACATTGTTGGCTATGTGCAACATGTTACTCTCCTCTTAATCTCCTCTTAGAAACTTCATGCGGGGAAATCTTTTTGTCGAAGACAAGGATTTGTAAAGCAAAGCGCATCGAGTAAACTGACGTTTTATCAGCGTTCGGAAGCAGAACCAAGTTCTTGGGTTGTTACGGCCAGTCTATATAGATATCGGAAGGGAATAAAACAGAAGTTTGGAGAGTCTAGTAGATAAATTGAAAGGTCTAATTGATAGCACCTATCTGCGCACGTCTTTGTGCCTACGAAGGTTTTTCCTTTCGTTTTGAAGTTTTGTTTTGTTTTGATGGGGCAATTTCAACTTCAAAGAGACTATCAAAGGTCCAACAACGGGAAACGTTGTACAGGGACAGTACTGATGAGAGTAGGCATACAGGCACACGTGACAAAACGAGTCTCGAAGCTACCTTAGGCGAAGTAGTCCCTAGGAAAGCTCCACGGTAAAGCCAAAGAAAGACCAGAGTGACGGCATAAGAATCGGAGGGCCATTCCTCCGTACGCCCAGGCTCAGCGAAACATGCAGAAAATGAAGGTTTACGAAAGAGGATAAGCCAAAGATGACCAAAAAGTCCGTCCGTCAAAACTGATCAGGTTTAACTGACCGCGTATTTCAGCCTTGTAGCACGGAGAACGGAAACCAGCATATCACAACAACTGTCTTTGCGAAGTTCAAGCTTGTCGTAACTTGCGTAAAAAATCGAAAAGGCGGCGACTATTCTTCTTCTTAAGGAAATTATAATATTCTCCAAACGTCGTTGTGGTAAATTATAAAAGCACATCACTGAGCAGTATTGAGCACTCTAGAATTAAATGTTCAGATTATTTGAGGCGTGCAGTGAACTGCACTCCTGAGCAATGGAAGGCGTGTGCCAAAGTGGTGGGCGTGCGATCGAACGCCATTCCCAGCATTGGCTGCATAAGCGTCTTTTGAAACTTCAAATCGTCCCAAGACTTTTTGAACGGTAGTGTATATATATACCACACCTCTATATACAAACCAATACCACAACTCATATATATACTGTAAATATAAACCAGGCTTCATTTTTCATAATTCTTAAGATCATCATAAAGGATATTAACTGACTGAAGTGTTGAACACAATTATATTAACTTATTTTTAAAACAAGAGACAGTCTACATTTGTATTGTTTGGGTGTCTATATATAAGTAAATATATATATATATAGCTAAAATAATCATAAGGCAAATGCTGACAGGAGGAAAATTCTTTCCACAAGGGTGCTACCCGATTGTATCGAACCACTCTTGGTCTGAATTGAACTCTAGCTTGCTGCTTCAAAAACCAACGCTCATTCCACTGGATCATACGACCCTTATATATATGGATTACCAACTTTCAATTTATCATATTATTATCAAAGAGGTATATAGCTTTAATTTAAATCACTCAGAAGTAACTTGATAGGTAAAGAAGTCAGGCTTTCGTGGGAAAATTATAGCAGGCATTCTAACCAACACATGCCTGGAGGCATACGCCAGGGCGTGCGTGTGCGGTTGCATGGCTTTCCCACGAAAGCCTGGAAGTGTTGACTAATTTGGCAGAATTATGTGGATGATATATTCATGTTGAAATAATTTTCTGTACAGGGCCTGGCCGCCGCAGGCCACCTCATCATTCTCTCATTTGACGTCTCCTGGAGTGGTGCAGACGAAGTTAGCTGACACTAGCTTTCCCTCAGAGACAGGTATGAAAATGCATAAAAGTAAAATTGAATACATTCATCAAAGTTGAGTCATGAAAATCATATTCAAGTAGAAGCTTGAGATTATGTTTTAAATTACAATTTGGAGATATTGTTTTGGGAGATTCTAAGTAATGTAACTGAGTCATTTAAAGACAGAATGTTCAAATGTATATTTGATTTATGTAGCAACCCTGTGAAACTAAGAGTTATATAACTGAAGAAACCACGGATCTTAAGTATAAATATATATTTTAATTGTAAATTTTAGAAAGTATATAATATAAATACATAGTATGTTTGATGATTTTCTTCAGTTATGATCTTTTTTTAAGGATATCAAGAGCCCAATAAGATAAATAACCATGAAGTTCGTAATCGGAAAAGATACAGTTGTAGAAACCTTTGCAGATGATATGAAGCAAAGAGACATTATCAATGCCAAAGTCAATTCAGTTGGCAGAGAGGTCTGCTAAGAATTTTTCCACACATTACTAAATTTGGAGTTTGAAAGCCAGTAATTCTTAGATATACAAATCCACATTTTAGGACTTTAGAATTGAACTAAAGTAACATAACAATACAATAAGAAGTAAAAGTACTGAAGTAAAAACTTGAATGAAATGAAATTGTGATTAGGTCAATGCAAGATGTTTATGAAAAGTTCTCACTAGAAGTTTTATTTGTTACTAGAGCCAAACCAAAGGCTTAAATATGGTTATGAGTGTTTCTTTTTTGGAAATTTTGTTAATCTGGAATTAATTATTAATCTTGGTTTAGCAGGTTTTTGGAACTGTTCTTGCAAATGCCTTTAATAAAACAGTTGAACATGTATTCTCTCCATGAAAGTATGAATTATTAATCTGGAAAGATAGCTGAACTTTCTGAATTTGCTAACACCCAATGTATTTCCTAGGACAAAGATGATGCATTCTTTATTGGTGATCTTGGAGACATCATCAATAAGATCAAAAAGTTCAAGAACCACTTGCCAAGTGTTGAGCCATTTTATGGTAAAAATAATTACATTATGTTCATTTTCAAACTAGTTAAAAATCAGTTTGATTTTGCTCTTTCTGTTTCAAAGTATAAGAATTTCCAATGTTATCTCTGTTCTCATTATCATAAAGATTTGTTGCAGCATCAAGTTTTATAATTAGCAATTCCATTTAATTTTTAGCTATGAAATCTCCAATAGTTATGCTATCAAAGTCATTGCTGAAGATAATTAATTGTTATTTGATAAAGAGTTAAAGATGGGGAGAACCTCCATACAATGATCAGTAGCATTGGTCATGAAAAATTTGTGCCATAATTGGGAAAGCTCCTTGAGAAAATTTCTGTAAAACATCTGACAAATACGCTTTTATTTTTGTATTGTTTTTAGGCAATGCCCATTGTTTGTCTTCAGGGGCCACTTTCCTTCTCTGTATTCTAGTATAACCTGCAGATCTGACCCACAGGCCATCTTGCACCAACCCTCATAAATAACTTGCCAAATGTCTCCAATTAACTTTAATGTTTATCCAGGGCAAAATATTATGCGACTCCAAAATGTCCAATTATATATAAAACTGCAATGTAGTTTTAACACAAATTCAAAACAAGCCAAGTTGTATTTGCTTAGCCTGTCAATCTAGCCATAATAAAGAAATTGTATCACTTTATTTTCATGCTTTGTTTATAGCTGTGAAATGCAACAATGAGCCTGCAGTATTAAGCTTGTTGAGCAGCCATGGGCTTGGTTTTGATTGTGCCAGCAAAGTGGAGATCCAAACCATTCTAAACTATGGTGTCTCTCCAGACCGCATAATTTTTGCCAATCCATGCAAGCAGACGTCGCACATAAAGTTTGCAGCATCAAACAATGTCAGCATGATGACTTTTGATAATGAGCAAGAACTGCATAAGATCAAGACATTTTACCCAGATGCTCAGCTAGTTATTCGTATTCAGGTTGACGACTCAAAGTCCCTTTGTCAGGTATGCTCTTGAATTTCAGTTCACTATTTGAAAGTTTTCTCGGGGAAGAAAATTATTAATTGGTTTGCTGTTTTTTACGGAAAATGCTAGAATTTTCTTCCTCAACAAAATAGATTTGTTGATTTTTTTATGCAAAAGCTTATAGTTCCACATGTTGGGAAGATCTATTTTATCTCTAACTCCTTTCGAAATAAACCCTTCTGTCTTTTTGGGCTAAAAAAGGACATAAATCAATCCGTATAATTGGTCTGAAATGGAGACATCCTAGTGACATATTTCAAACCATGTATGAAAAATACCCAGTGTACATTATATCATTGTAAGTCAGTTTTCCAAATTTTTGAATTTGGTTTAAGAATTAAGAATCGAGAATTTGGTTTGAACTAGACCAGACTGAAATGTCTTATTGATGCATGTTTATTTTCCCATACTCATTTTTCCAAAGAATATGAAACTGAGGTGTAGAAGTATATAAGGTGCATATATTTTCTGAATATACAATTTGCAAACTCCTGTTCTATGTAGAACGGAAGAGTTTGTACTTTCAAACCAGCTGTTATAAAAAAAAGTGTTCAAGGTTCACACCCTTAGTGACTTGTTGATCCACAAGTTGCAATCTATTTTGTCAGCTTTTGGTCATTTTCCGATGTTTACATACCCTGAAGATTTTTCAATGAATCTACTTTTCCACTGTTTCATGTCATTTTGCAAACATTCCACTGTGTTGAATTGAGGAAGTACCATGGAAAATTCACATATTGGAATCTTGCTTCTGTATTTATCTGTATAAGTAAATGAATAGATGGATACATGATTATTTGCTTATTAATTTAAATATTTTTCATTTTTCATTTCTACTTCCGTAGCTTGGTGTGAAATTTGGCGTTCCACAAGGAAAGACAAGACCTCTCTTGGAAGCTGCCAAAAGACTCCAGCTCAATGTGATTGGTGTAAGGTAAGACATAAGCACTAAAAATGTATAAAGAAGCTTTATTTATATTCCTGCCCCTCTGAACATTTATAGAAGTTGGCTGTGAATTGATAACATGCTCCTTCTTTGCAGCTTTCATGTTGGTAGTGGCTGTTATGATTCAGAAGCATTTTACTATGCCGTCAAAGCTGCCCGTGCTGTCTTCAATGAAGGAGTGAGTTTGCTATTTTTGTCTTCAATGAAGGAGTGAGTTTGCTTTTTTTGTCTTCAATGAAGGAGTGAGTTTGCTATTTTTGTGTTTTACGAAAAAGTCAGTTTGCTATGTTTGTCTTCAATGAAGGAGTGAGTTTGCTATTTTTGTCTTCAGTGAAGGAGTGAGTTTGCTTTTTTGTCTTCAATGAAGGAGTGAGTTTGCTATTTTTGTCTTCAATGAAGAAGTGAGTTTGCTATTTTTGTCTTCAATGAAGGAGTGAGTTTGCTATTTTTGTCACCAATGAAGGAGTGAGTTTGCTATTTTTGTCTTCAATGAAGGAGTGAGTTTTGCTATTTTTGTGTTCTACGAAAAAGTCAGTTTGCTATGTTTGTCTTCAGTGAAGGAGTGAGTTTGCTATTTTTTGCTCTATTAAAAAGTGAGTTTGCTATTTTTGTCTTTAATGAAGGAATGAGTTTGCTATTTTTGTCCTCAATAAATTTTTGTCTTCATAATCTGCAAGAGCATTATAAAATACCTTGTAGTTGGCAAAATCTGGTAGTCATGTTCAAAAATTGGCAAGATATGACTAATGAAATAATTCAGAGTTTGCAAATGGATTACTGTTATTATTGTCTGGAAGCTAAAGTTATAACACATGACCAAGATCAGAACCCGTGTCTATGTGGTTGTATATCAGCCTGATTGAATCTTAATGCTTTGTTTTGGTATTTCCCGAATTGTATAAAGAGGTTTTTCTAAGGTTACCATAAAATGGCTCTATTGTTGACATGGCTCGTCATTTTTTAGATTAAATTAGCTGATGAGACAGATAGAGACTAGATGAAAAGAGATGAATGACTTGTTTTGAACTACTGAATCAATAAATTCTATAGTATAATCAATTTTACCAAAATGATAACAACGGGTGGATCGTTACATTACAACACCACAAGAAGGGGTCCTTGCAAATGGGCACCGTGACAGGAGGAACCATTTATTATATCAACTACCCGTTTTGAGGCGAGAGGTCTGGTACACACTGTTAAATTAATAAATTCTAGAGCGAAAAGTCTCCAAATGAGAAGTTTGAGTACTGTTGCGCAGGGTTTTGATTTAATCGGTTCTTTTCGAAGGAATCGCTTGGTTTCAATTTCACGCTGCTTGACATTGGAGGCGGGTTCCCCGGAGATAATGCTGCTGCCATTTCATTTGAAGAGGTAATCAATTTTTCACATCACTTGAGCAGTGTTGACACAAGTACAGTTGTAAGCCAATTAAAGAAAAGCAACCCAACCAGCCTCAAGGCGCAAATCAAGGCACACAATTTTTTCTCTACCAGAAGAATGAGAATGAAAATTTCCCCTTTTTCAATTTAGAATGAAACCACTGCACCCCCTTCTAGAAGTTAGCGCTGAAGTATTGGTTTGACAATTTTTATCATTGCTTGATTTTTTGCCATTTTCAGTTAGTTTTTGTCACTATTGATTGGTTTTTTATTAACCGCAAAAGCTTCTGGTTAGCACGGGCACATGAACGATTGATTTATTATTTGGGAAGCGAAGCTTCGCGATTTCCAAAAACTAGGCTTGTTGTTCTGCTTGGAGTTTCTTTCGTGTTATGACGTCATTTTGTTCCATATTTCTTTTTAGTCTGCTGACCAGCTCAACCGCGCCTTCGCAAAGTACTTTCCAGCCAACTGCGGGGTGAGGATCATTGCCGAGCCAGGAAGATTCTACGTCTCATCTGCTTACACTATCGTTTGTAACATCACGTCTGTAAGATCCATCACTGGTGAAAACTCAACCGAAAAGAGTAATCAGAAAGAGGTTAGTTGAGTGGCTGTTTCTTTTGCTTCTTGAGAATTCATGCACTAAACAGCACTAGATGACCTTGTTTCTTTTCCCGCTGTGAATGCCATAATTGATGTTCATTGGAATTTGTGCTGGCCTAATAATGTTGCTGTTTTTGTTGTTGCTGCTGTCGAGCTTGATGATCCATAATTGAGATCTGTAGTTGGTTCCTTCTTCGACTGCCGTTGAATCGTCCAGGGCGTGCCGCAACCCATATGGGTTGTCACGTGGAGGCGTAACGATCGAACGTTGAAGTTGTGCCCCTTAAAGGCATTGAGCCATGGTAAATAGCGGATCTCCGCGGGGGTTTGTCTGTTTTCATGTGATAAGTTAGTTTTCATGTGATCAGGCATCAACTGCGAGGTTATAAAATCACGTGAGCAGTTTGCTTGACAGCCAATCAGATTGGCGAGGCTAGTGCCGCACAATGAACTCGTGTGTGTTGTTGTTGAGCAAGCATCATGTTATCAAGTTATTTGTTGTTTGACAGCAACCTTGTTCAAGCCGAATGGGAAATACGTCGCTGAATAACGATCTTTTCACAGATTAGACAGAGGCACAGTGTGTGGGAGAGAGGCTGTGGCTTTGCAGATGTCTTTTAGCAGGAAGCATGCTTCATCAGATCGACTTTCTCTGTGCCTGGCAAATGTTTCCAAAAACCCCAAGCCGCACCCCCTGCCTCTGTTATAGATGTTATCTACGTTTTCTAGTTGTTTGAAAACAGGGGGTGTTGAGGTCAATCACATAGCTATATCCAGTAAATTGATCCTGGTGTACCTAGGTCTTTTGTTATTAAGCATTAAATAAGCCTAATGCTTTTGTTTCCATTCCAGGGTTTCATGTACTATGTGAATGATGGTGTCTACGGGTCCTTCAACTGTATTCTTTTCGACCACAAAATTCCTGTTCCAGAGCCTCTTGAAGTAAGTGTTGCAGAAAAGATTAAAGAATGCTTGTGCATTATATACATTGATAGTGAATTGTGGTGTATTGTTTGAAATGTTTATTATGGTGTGTTTGAGAGTTAAGTGCAGCCACCTGGTGTTATATACTGCACCTGTCCCAATTGAGAGTAGCCGGGAATTCACGGTTTACGGGTAGTGATAGAAAGAGAGAACAACCACATGTGAACGAGGAGGAAAGAAATATTTTGTGAATATTTGTAAGCGAAAGTGTAGAAACGAGGCATCACTCAAAAATGAAACTGATGCAAAATGAACCAAAATTATCTGATTGAAGAAGTTCCTTATAGTTTGGTCTGCTAATATGTTAGTTGATGAAAGAAGGCAATTGCCTTATTGTATATATGTAAATGTATCTGCAATAGTTGAAATGTGTATGTTTTAAAATCTGACGTCTTTTTGTGCAGCCTTCTGAGGGAAGAAGATTGTTCCCATCAAGCATATGGGGACCAACGTGTGATTCAATGGACTGCATCAGCAAGCGTACAATGCTGCCAGAGGTACATGACGTAATCGTGTTCAATCTACCCAGGCTTGACAAGGCCTAGTGCCGAGGGGAAATTCACTCTTGCTAATAGCGTACGGGATTTCCACGAAAACAATAGACAATAGTATCTGGGATTTTTCGATAAGACAATAATATTTTCACAAAATATGTACGAGATTTTTTTGGAGTGATTTGCCCCTTTGCCTAGTGCAAGACAATTTTGTATTCAGCTTCCTCGCTTTCGTATCTCTCTCTAATTTCCTTTGCCATCCTGCTACCCAGAAGCACTCGTGCAACTTGATCTTATCTACAATATTCAGGATTCTTCCACAACTAATGACCGTCATTATTGTTTATTTGGTTTGTTGTTCATAATCACGTGTTGGCTCGATAAAAAAGGCGTATATCACGTGACGTGTCATGATGCAAGGTACTGACAAATCGTGCAAATGTGAAAGAGGCTGTAGATAAAGATGAGATCGAGGCTAGGAGTGACTGATGTATCAGTGGCATAAAACAACCGGACCGGTTTGTAGGACCGGTCATCGAATAATTCAAAAGAAGTTCTTTTGATACATTTACACGGAAACGGTTCCGAATGGAACCCATATAGGTACGGATAGGGCTTGTGTTTATACGGGAACTGATGGAACCGTTCCGAACAGAGCCGATAGCCGTACCCAAACGAGTCCACCTAAAAAGGAGGTGTCGTATAGAACGGTACTAAAAACGTTTTGTACTTAAATGCAACCTTTAAGTTCTCTTTGTATGGGATCAGAGTCACGCTGTACCCTTGGCCTAAAGTTAACTTTACTGCTGCGTCAAACACAGTGTGTTAACCATACCCGAAACACTTCAACATAGCAGTCCGGTAATATGTACGGTTTGTTTTTCGCCGTAGATGGAAGTCGGTGACTGGATGTATTTTGGCAACATGGGTGCCTACAGTTTGTCCGCTGCCTCCACATTCAATGGATTCATGAGGTCACGTGTTCATTACGTGGCTGGCGAGACGCATGCGCCACTGCTGCGACAACTGTACCGCCCACTGAAAGAGAACCGAAGCCATGACTGCCTCAACATGGAGGATAAACACAAACTGGATCTTGTCACCAAATCAACCGAGAATATTCTTCTTATGTAAACAAACATGGACTGTGAGCGTGTCATAATCTTCTTGATCATTATGTTTTCTGTGAAACTCATTGCAGATTTCAGGTTTGCTGTTTAAGTGACTATCCCATAACCACACCAACTCTATGGGTATGACAAAAAATTGCAACTCAAGTCATCTACCCCAGAGACACTTATTTCCACTTCCTGATGTCCCAAGTAGTCTGAGACCGCTGTTTGACATATGACAAATATGTTGTAATATATTCAACAATTTCCACATATCCTACGAGAGGCCTTATTTTTGCACAGATAGAATTATCCCCCTTTACGCCTCATGTGTTACAATGTATGTTTGATCCCTTTTTGACATTACGTCATACCTTTAAATAAACGCTTTCACCACCTCAACCGACCGTGAAGCTGCAATGAGTTTCCTTGAGTTCTTCTTCTCTTGTCTCTTCTTCCTATGTCTCATCTTCCCCTGTCTCTTCTTCCTATGTTTCTTCTTTCTCTGTCTCTTCTTCGTATGTCTCTTCTTATGTTCTTTCTTCCCAGTTCCTCTTCTTCTAATGTCTCTTCTTCCAATGTCTCATATTCACAGTTCTTCTTCTTCTTTCCATTTCCATATCCAGTTAGGCTTTCAGCTCGGCAGGGTTTTGCATTTAGCTGATGATTCTTTGTGATGATATTTTTGCTAATTCGTAACCTTGAAGTTGCTGCGCTTTTGTTTGCTTGTTCCGCAAATTGAGTCGAAAATGTAGTTTGCTATGTAAAGATTGACTTTAAAAAATGATGTGCATAAGGATTCAGCACAAAATCCCTTGTGATTTCTTAAAGTCGTTCTTCAGCGTTTGCAAACAGAGAACTTAATGTTATATGGAGTTCCACAAGGATCCCTTCCAATTTCAAGTGTACATATTCATTGTCGTGGGATCAAAACTCCCTCGGGAATAGACCTGGCTAATAGGCAATGTGTAACGTGATGTTCCACAAAGATTCCTTAGAATTTCAGGTACCCTTATAGACCTGTTAAATTAGTTAATAGTTTTTAAGGTAGTAGATGCATCGATGATGATAATGACATATGATAAGTGTTGCAAATGGCAATCACTTACGCCGATGATTATGGTTCAATTTTGCTGTCGAAGTGATGGCAATGATATTTCAATGCCATCAATCTTTGAAAACGAAAGAAACCTAAATGCATGGGCGGGATTTGCTATACTTTAGGGGCAATGGTTGAAGTGTGGTTGGCAATTGGAATTGGAGGTTGAAGTTGCTAGTGGAAACTATTTCTGTTTAGTACCTACTCCAAATTGGTACCCTGTTTCGAACATATATTTCCAGCCTTGCAACTCAAATGCATTGTCGTCAGAATTCAATATACTGTATTAAGCAAAAAATTATATTTTCGAAAATTCGCATAACACAGAAATACAAGCGCCCCGGGGTAATCATTTGCAAGCTATTAGCGTTTCTTTCCCATGTGAATATCCTTTCGAGAAGTACGATCTTTTGTTTCTGTCAATTAATCGACAACAAATACACTGCCAATTAACTAAATGGTTTACTACCTCTGAATGGGACAAACAGGAAGAAACAATTGACTGGGAATTAAGTGCTTTCCAAAATTACAACCTCACGATATATTGATGGGTTTTCTATACAATGTAGCCCCCCGGATCATCTAAATCAGCTACCTCTCTCGCTAAAGAAAATTAGTACATGTGCGTGGGAGATGATAGGTGAAGCAGGAGGTTCAATCGAGGCATTTTACCCTACAACATGCACTTAATAACTATGCAAAGGCTTCGTCTGATGCCGATGCCACGGACTGCCAAGACACGCTTACCTACCAGGTATTTCAGAGGCTTTTGTTACTTTTATCAGTTCAAATTACATTTATGAAACAAACTGGTCAGTTTACATCGCAATTATTTACAATTTTGTGATTAGAAATACATAACATTTATCTTTTTCAAGCTACAGGACTACCTGAGGGCTCTGAACTCAAAATTACCAGATTTGCAATTTTCTGGATGTTGGTGATTTATAAAGAAAATTCGTCACTTCTATCCATAGTTTTAAACGATGCTCAGTAAAGTGCACGTGAAATGCACGCATTTTAGCGCGGATTCTTGTGGCGTCTAGGGGCTGGACTGGTCGAAGTTGCTTTATGGGATTTTCCATAATTACCATGTTTTCATGATTAACAGTACATTACCTCAAGATGCAAGAAACAATCCGTGAATAGATACCCTGGATTCTGTTACTAAACTAAATATGATACTAGACATGGTTTAGAAGTGAAAAGAAAAAATGAAAATGCAGGGAAAAGGCAGTTTGGTTTAAAGCTACTTAAGTGGGCTGTTACCAACATACTGTTATAATATTGGCCATTTTCTGTTCTTTTTCGTTTATTGAACAACGAGCTTTACAACAGTTGTGCGTTATCTTTAACACTTCTCCAATAAGTGAGCCTCACACAACTTTTTGAAAAGGAAAGAATTAACAAGTGAAGGAGCGAAGAAGCAATGATAGCAATAGCTAATGATCAAACTAGTAAGCCATAAAATGAAATAAAAGGCCAAAGTTAAAGCGAATGAACAAGGATAAGAAGGAAAGAACGAATGCGATTGACATTGAATAGAATTGGAAAGAAAAAATGTAAAAATGCCTAGACAAACAAGATGAAGAAATGACGAAGCCCAATAAAAGTAGAGACGAAATTCGAAATAAACAGATGCTAGTGAAACATGATTGGATGAAAAAAGAAGGGATAAAGAGAAAATAGACAAAACTGAAGATGCGAAAGAGTAAACGTTAGAAAGAGTGAAGAAAAGGAAGCTGAGATTCCAATAGTCTTCTCATTTGTTCATCACTGATTCCCAGGTGCGTCTAATTATAGGGCAGGAGCATGGAAATATTGGCTTTTCTGATGTTTGGTATTTCAACAATTCTGCTGACCATGCCTTCAGAATTGTGCCTTATCTAATTAATGGATATTGGAAGTAAATTCTTCGCAACCACTTAACAATACTTGCTAATAGACGACAAGATTTCTCATCAGGAAACAATACTATCAATATGAAAATCTTGCTATGCCGTCCCTGAAGATAATACTGTTATACTGGTAATTAATTTTCTTTATTTGATCAAAGAGCTATTCAATCTTACAAGCAATATAGATTTTCATAGATCATAGATCTTCATCTTTGAGCAAGTCCTTTTCTCGGTTTTGAGAATTGTCGTAAAATAGGTTTCATTCAATTGAATGCAATTAATTGCAAACATTATGATGTGGGAGGAAAACTGCATTGTCTCTTAGCAACAACTGCAGGGCTTCTAAAGTGCTTCATTTCTTGAAAAACAAAATGCAGTCTAGCTGGGCCTATTTTCAGTAGCCTTTGAGAGAAATACTGCATGTCACAAGACACAATTTATGGCACAAAAATTTCACTATAGTTTGCATTTCAAGTTCGCAATCACAATGATTAGAAACGTGTCCATGCTTATGTAACTCATTCATTCATAGCATTTTCAATGTTTATTTTTGGACAAAAGAAGTGTGAAAGTGTAATTATTGTGAAGGTTAAAGTGCTTTTGGGATATCGTGGGAGGTTATAAGATGCACGTGAATTTTATTACATAATGGGCCCAGAATTCCCTCTGGGAGCACCGACTGTCCGGGTAAATTTGGCCTAACGAAGCAAGTGCCTAACGAAACAAAAAAATTCAAAATGGATGCCTCGACATGGATGGACCTAGCAAAGAGCTTGCTTGAATATGGCCGGGACAGTATACGTCGGCTTTCTATATCGCCTTTGCTATAAGTTTTACAGAAAAGGCAGGTTTGAAGCCATATTTCATTCAATTGAAATTTCGTTTTGAAATTGCAACTCTTCGCATGTAAATATTTAGTCTTTGAAACATTTGAATTTCTTTCATGTTGGTGTAAATATGAGGAGCTGGGATATACTCGCATCAATATAGGTCATGCCGTTGTAAATTTTAAAGAGAAGTTCATTTTCAAAAAGTCTAGTTTTGGACTGAGCTCACGAGCACTGTTTGTTTTGGCCTATTCGGTTTCACTAGCATTCACACATTCTGTCTATTTCTTGTGACTCTTATTTACCACAAGACCCCCGGATATTACGTATCTTCAAAGATGATTATTTTGGTTCTGTGACAACCATGAGTTTTAACGGACGTCATCTTTTGATTGGGGCTCTTGACATCTTCCCATACCAAAGCCATTTAGTAATCGGAAATTATCTGACTCTAATGCAGTGATCGGTAAAAGTTTTGCCAATCGCATAATGTTACCTTTTCAAATTGAGCTGAGTTCGGGCTTAATCGTTTTTAATATTTGATCGTCGTTCATGTGTCAACGTTTATGCGACCATGATCTGTCATCTGACGTCAGTATCTTGATTCTGATGCAACGATATCACAAAGTTCGCGGTGACGTAAGAGTAAGGTACTGAATGCCTACTGTATTGACGGTTAGATGACGTGTATGGGTGATGACGTCACGGAAATTGGTGCTCAGATTATCAATCAAAAATTGTTGCAAACTAATATTGCTTCATGTTGCTGCCAATGGAATGCAAAATGGACAGAGGGAACACGCTAGCTATTGACCAACGGCTGTTTTGCCACTAAGCAGGGTTATAGAGCTAGGGGGCTCATGGGGCTGAGCCATCTTGATAGTTAAAAAAATTGGCAACTTTTTACTCCTTGTAGTGTTTCTGCAATACATTGTGCAAGAGCCCCCCTTGTTATTTGCTCCACCACTAACACTAAGGATATACTACTAAACAGCACAGTACGGCCAGACAATAAGACAACATAGTGTCATAGGAGAATGGGGATTCCGGGGAATTATTGTCTGAAATATAGTACAATAGAAATTTTGTTGCAAATAGAGAAATTTTGAAGAATCGTTATGGAGCAAGAGCACGTAAGGATAAGGTCGTGCCTGTTTACTTTCTTTAAAAACCCCTTTATTTATTTATAAAACCCTATTTGATATTAATATTTTATTGTCCTGTTAATAAACTCGACAGCAGGCACATCCAGTCCCTTATCGTTCCCCCTTCTTTGTCTTCCCAACCTGTCTCTAAGCCTGTTTGTAGAGTCGCGACCAATCTAGTTTTCATTAAAGCCCAAATCTTGTAAAAATGAAAGAGGAGGCATTCCGTTACGATCCCCTATAAATGCATAAGCACAAAAGGAATAGATTGCTGAAACACCAGCTGGTGCAACTTTGTTTTCAAAGTCTGCCTAAATCCTGTCAAATGGTTAGAGCATATCTGTGGTTTGCTAAACTTCAGAGTTCTGAAATTCAATTTTGTTTTTGGGATTAAATGTTTGCTTTTTGTTCCGCCGTCTCAGCTTGTAAAAATATTATTGTCTGTAGTTTATTAAGTTTTCTTGGGGTCATTGGGATGTTTCGACCTTCGATGTTGGAGGGAGCATGGAGTAAAAGCTTTGGTGATTAAGCAGCACGCGTGCTGAAGAAACTTAGAAGCAACGATTCATAAAAGAATCAGAGAAAAAAGTCACTCAATAGTTGAACTTTGTTCGAAACCAGTTCATTATTATGCAGACTTTGTCTTGCAGTTTAGGTATTAATTATTTTTTCAATTATTCTTAGGCTGCTCTCGATGTTTTGAATTTGCACAAAACACTTTGGGGGTTTTGTAATGAAAGGTCAACCCCCTCCTCAGAAGAGGGTGAACTTGCGCCATCTTGCAGGTCAATCTAAACTAAACAATTAACCTATGCTTCTATCAACAGGAAGCACTCTTATTTTAATCGTTGCGAAAACTCGATTCATCTACATGTCATCATTCTCGAGTTCATCACAAGTTTTATGCGCGACTCGTTGTAATCAGATAACTAATAACAATACATAGCTTCGATCTGTGAAATATAGTGCTGTTGTTGTTGTTAGGTGGTAAGGCAGGCATGGCTGGATGGAGGATTTGCTTTCAACTGAGGTCTTCGAAACTTCGATTAAGAAATTATTAGTTTTCCCTCACAATACATCATGAAGAACAGAAAGGGCTCGTCAAGGAAAATGTTGCTACCCATCCAAATTTGGCGAAATTAAACTTCATTTTGAAAGTATACCTTAAATATCAGTAATTAATTTCATACTTTTGTATTTGCTATATCTTGCTGAAGGTAGAACAATATAACGAATGCAACAAAACGCTGCAAATTGTACATGGGTTGCAGCATGCAAATAAGCAAATATTATGTAAGTTATCGTCTTAAACTCTTGAAAGAAATTAATGCAAATATCAAATCACTCGGGTCTTGTTTAGGGATTGGATGCAATAAAAACTTTTGAAACCGAGGATGATTGCAACAAGACATTGGCCTGCCTCTATTTGCCAACATCACTCAAGAGGCAGTTACCAATCTTGTTTTTCACTGACATGGTCTCACGTGCTTTGAAATTTCTATGCTATTGTTGGAACTGCTATTTGCTATTTACGGTGGCATTTATGAATAGCCTCGCAGTACCATGGGACAGCGGCCTCTTTATCAAGCAGTTGATCACTCCGTAGCCCTCTTAAGAAACCTCTAGCCTCTGCTGCGAAGCATCTCAGAATAAATATCCAACTCCACGAGGTCACCAAGGTCTTTTGCTTCTCTCACGCCGAATTCAAAAGAGAGTTTTTATAACCCTGTTTCTGTGTACAGAATTAAATTTGCGGCCAGGACAGTAAAACCAATATCGGCTACTTCGCTGTTCAAAGAGACCCATTGGGCCAGTTTCGGATTGTATGGGAATAAGATTAGGCCATTTATTTTTTGACAACGCTGCAACAATAAGCGATGACCTTGGGAGAATCATTATTATCAATATATGCTGCGATGATGCGAAATTTAATTTTTTTATCAAGATGAAAATGTTTTCAAGTTAGATAATCGTATTGCAGTAGCATTTCTTCAACGAGAATTGCAAATTTTTATTGCAAATGTGCTCGTTCTTGAGAAAGCTACAAAAACATCAATATCCAGAATGTTTGTATTTTCGGCACAGAAATACATTATTTTCAAGGGAATAAAGTTGATCCATTCATTGGTAAACTTGAAATCAGATATTCTTGCAGGAAACTAAATAACTGCGTATGATACTTGAGAGTAAAGTCTAGAAAAAACGGTCAAAATTTGCAAGTTGAGTTTGCTTGACAAGTCAACAAATAAGTTGACTTATGCTGCAGAAGAGTATATACGCAGGGCTATAGATTCCGACCTTGGTTCTCAAAGTAAGCCAATACTCTTCCAAAAACAATTCGCTAAGCCCCCATTAAACACGTACTGCTCATTCTATTGACGTACAATTTAGCCTAAAATTCCCGCAACGCAGGTTATTCACCCTACCTTAACTAACTGTATCGCACTATCTTACATACAGTTGAATTTTGTGTAGCCTCACTTTCAAACATTTGATCGATGCTATTGACTTCTCCAAAGAGGTATTTACTGTACATCACATGCTAAATATTTACAAAGCTCTTAAAATTCTTTATTAAGCTTTTTCTAACACTTTAATGATTTGTTTTTGCAACCACCGTATCGGTATCTTTTGCAACGTATGTATCTAATTTCGATAAAGTCAGAGTTCTTAATGTTTGCAAATAAAATAATCTGGATATGTCTAGATAAAATTGTTGACAATTTCATTCTTAAACAGATTGATGGATCCACAATTTCTAAAAACAAGAACTTTAATTCAAAAGTATTGCTTTTTACTTTTACAGCCACTCCCTTTAACTGATAAGCGAAACATAAACGATGGGATTGAAAAGTGTCATTATGTTAAAATTGTGGAATGAGTAGCTTGTCAACTTGTTACGTCATTCTATGTATCACTTAGTACATGTCATAGCTATGCTTTAAAGTGTTTCTGGATTCAATGGTCACATAATTAGCAATCGCCACACCCTTTCGGTCTGTTGATCGTTGTTGTTGCGGTTGTTTTTGCTGTTGTTGCTGTTGTTGTTGTTGCTGTTGTTGTTATTGATGTTGTTGTTGTTGTTGTTATTGTTACCTATAATGCTGTATGGAATCAAGTAGTGTCATGTAAAAAGACAGGATTTGCTTTATAGCTGAGTAATTTACGAATGCTGATATGTTGTCATCAAAGTGAGAAATTTAAATTGTGTTATCGTAAAAGCCTCATGCCTCAGTCATAATGGAATGATGCATCGATTCCAAAAAAGTCACTAGCAAAGGCTTCTCTGCATAGAGCTAGAAGTTGTACTGAAAAATCTACCATTGAAAGGCCATCCTTATGGAAACACTAACATCCCTGTCTAGAGCCTCCTACCAAGGAATGGAGTCCTTTGGCTGCCAGTCAGTCTGCTTTGGCGGTATGCCTTTTTCAAGTCACCTTAATGAACGGACGCGCAAGGAACAACACCTGTTTGCCATTATGATTTCTTACCTTGAAGCCTCGCTTCACTTGAGTTAGGCCCAAATCTATCCATAACTAAAGGTCTCTATCTGATACACCTCAAGAGAGAAAAGGTGAAGGGAGCCACGTTTCTTCGTTGCTAATTGAACAGTGCTTATTCCCAAAATTTGTAAAAATCTTTCAAAGCTGTTTTGCAAACCCTTAAACATGGCATGGTATTCGAGTGTGTGGAAGATGGGACTGTATTAATGTTGAGGCTTACCTATACTTCCCTCGCTTTAATACGTAAATTGAAACACTTAAAACACTAAGATAATTTTCCTAAAAAAGAATGGCTGCCAATAAATCAACATTTGCTGGGGCTACGCCGATTCAGAAACAAGCAAATTCTTTCTAGTTTTGCAGCCACACATTATTATATACTTAATGAATCACAATTTTCTTCAATTTTGTTACAAACCATTAAGCATTTTCCCCAGGCTTTGACACTGTTTTCAGGATTATAGCATCAAAATGAGCAAAGATTTCCCTATAGAAGCTTGCAAGGTTCAACTCTGAAAAAATAATACCCATCAATTAACCCAGGCTGATGCGATTGCCAAAATGGTCGCTTGATTGGAGTATTATTAGAAAGCGGCAACCCTGTGACTTTCTATCCTTTTATCAAAGTGCTAAATGCTAGTGAGCACCGATTTCTAAAGATTGACACCTTTAGCCGAAACGCAAATTATGTGACAGGGCCGTTAATATTGCAAGGCTTTCTGCATCACAGCTTACTCACTATCAAAGGGATCTTCAAGAACGCGTGCGGAGCACTTCAAGATGCAATTTTGTGTTTTAGGTCGCATGGAAGGAAACTGGCGGTTGAGTCGAGGACAGATTTCTAAGCGGTGAATGTTCAGCTCGTTAGAGGCAATAGCTGGATAGTCACGGTAACAAGGGGGAACCAATACAAAGAGGTGCGTGAAATCAATCTCTAATTAGTAAAGTGATGCGTTTCACTTCATCACGCAAACGTAAATACCGAAAATTTGTGTGTGTATATTGAGAAATCACCTAAAACTGGATTTTAACAGCGATAGATTTTGGCTATAATCAAACACCAAAGGCCCAGGAGTATTATAGGAGGCTTTTGAACTGCATATAAGATGCGTCGACTTTGCGATGTGCAGTTGCGAAAGGGATCTCATCAGCAGATTCCCAATAGCTGGCTCAGCAAATTTCTCTTCGAAGCGCCTACTCTCTTTATTTGTTACACCATGCATTCTAGCATTGTACCATGTCCACCTCAGAACAGCACTTATCTTGTTGCGTACTTCCATTTGAAAATCACAGTCAAGTTATTGGTTGTTGCAATGCTCTGCAGCATAATAGAACAATTGTTTTGAATTTTTGATATATTTCCAAAAGTATACATCCTGTCTTCAAAAACAGGAAACTCTGCTATGCTGAAGCCTATTATTGAAACCTTGAATTACATAGGATTTTGAATATTTGGCAGGATAAGGTCTGGTTGCAATAACAAACTCGTGCAATCGACTTTACCCCACTAGCATCAAAACTGTAGCATATCTCTGCCTATTATTATAGCTATTTCTCGTTGTCCTGTTTTCTTTGCATATCGACTTGATATCAAAGCGTACTCAACCTGCTTTCACAAACAGGTATTCAGCGTTTCGATTCACGTACGGACACTCGACAAAATACCTGCTTCAAAGATTTTGCTATTAAGGGGGTGTGGGGATTTGAATCGCTAGTCGGCTTCTAAATGAACTTTTGATAGCAATTTCACAACGAAAAAGGTGATAATGAAATTAGGGAAGCGTGTACCCATGGTGGTTATATAATGATCGGCAGTCACAGATGCAAAAAAATTCAGCATATATTTTATATAGTTTATTTGTGTTTATCGATTTAATGCTTACTACCATAGAAAGTGTAAAGAGGTCAGAACGAATGTACCTGGTATACGCAAATAAATGCTTTATATGAACATATTTCCAAATGGGTGCTACGGAGGAGCCTTCTTTTTTTGGAGGCCGAATGAAGAGTGGAGGTCATATTCGATAAACAAATGCCTGAATTTGAGGTGTTTGCCCCATGTTCTTTGCAATTATCTAGGCAACTTGCCCCCATGACTTTGGGGTTTTCTGAAGCTTTGTAGCCTGATAAAGTTCCTAGAGCTTCCCCAAAAGAAAGGGGAACCCATGTAGCGCTCGTCCCCTGCGCCTCTCATATCCTTCTACCTGTGGATTCTGCGGAGGAGACAATTTCCCTGGCAATTTCCAAAAGTTCAATATTGCATCAGGACCAAATCATTTGCGTTTTAAGGACATGCATCTGACATTGCTTCGGAGCATGAGGGCAGTGAATTTTTTCCAAAAAAAACTGAAATGGAACTTTTTTGAAGATGTACAGATTTTCATCTGGGGCTGTAGTTTATTTCCGGCCCCTATTAAAACTATTCTCTCAGGAATAAAATTTTAAGATGAATATTAATATGAATATTAAGGTGAATTTTCCCCTTCCTTGTTAGATACAGCTCAAGGCGTTGTAGCCTCTGTGTTGAAGCTAGTTAAAGCCCGTTTCGAGAGGTGAGCGCTTAGAAGATAGGAAAAGTGGGATTTACAGCTTCTAACGCTTGTGTAGCCTGTCTGTGCCACAGTTTGCTGGCAAAATCACATTCAAAAAGCAGAACCTGATTGGTACATGTAGAATCATAGAGAGTGCGGAAAAATAACCGACCCGAGCGAGACTTGAACTTACGGCCCCTGACTTTGTACGCCAAGTGCTCTACCGCTGAGCTATCGGATCATGTTGGTTCTCTATGATTCTTCGTAAGAAATCCTGTTACCTATGACACAATGGTACATGAACAATAATAGATCATGTTGTGATCTGAAAATTGCTTGGTGCTAAGAAATCATGGACGGACTTTCTTTGCTTCCTCTTCCCTTAATCTCGTCTTTACAGCATTAACGTGCTCTGCAAGATTCCATACTCACTCCAATGGGCGTTTAAACAAGAATTGCAGCGAAGGGCGATACTTTGAACAGGGCTTCTGCAGGGGCGTATCTAAGGGGGGAGGTTGTGGGGGTTACAACCCCTGCCCTTTTTGGCAAGGAAGTGAATTTTGCTCTTTTCCCATGGAAATCCAATGTCTTTATGCCCCATTTCTACCACGAAACCCCTGCCCTTAAAATATCCTAGTTGCGCCCCTGCTTCTGGTTTCTTTGCACCACAAAACTTTCCCCTGTTTTCTTTTATAGAGTTCGTTCGTTTCCAATGCCCCATGAATTGCGCATTACCAATATAAACTGCTGGCCAGATGGGTGTGCCGTAGACGTTTGAAAAAGTCTTTATATGACCCAGCCTTGCCGTTTATTGTTAAACTTTTGTGCTGTTTTCAATGATTTTTAGAAACAACAGCTTTCGATCGGATTTTACTAAACAGGTTTAAATAACGGGCACTTTCCCTCGCTGCTGCCTGTATTTGCACAACGATTTGCATATTCTGATCCATCTAAATTGCCCTTTATTTCATCTTTTATCGCATTACATTGTTTGCCTTCCTCTCCTTACGTTAACGCTCTTTTCAATGAATCAACAACAAACAATAAACCTTCTCAGCACATCTATTCACTATTTCCTTCCCCGGTTTCTTCTCTTCAATTCACAAAGGCCAGAACTTGCGGGCTTTCATTTTCCTACACCGGGCTATTTCCGGATCGACCGCAGAGGGGCTTGGGCCTTCAGTCTTCACTGCCGGTCATAATTAGACTGTTGGGAACGGAGTCGTGTGCCAGATAACTGGGGCTGCAAAACTCGAACCGGAGCAAAGCTTTTATCAGCGCAAGAAGTGAGGTTGCTGTGCTTTCAACGCCTTTCCTTAGCGTCACCGTATACGTGGATTTACTTCTCGAAAAGTCAGCACTGCCACAAAACAGGTACTGTGTCAATTGATTAATTTTTTCAAAATGTTCGTCTGAGTTTGTTTATAAAGATACTGGCTTCGAACTAAATCAATAGATCGCATTTTTCACGAACATTAATTATCACGCATTCTAAGTACTATGTTTTCTTCAGATAAAGATCTGAAAATATTTTGTAAATGACACATCGTTTTTCCGTTCACCGTCCAGACCTACAAAGACTTGTAAGCCTCTTCACTTTTAGAAATCGTATCTCCTCCTGCAGGTCAAGTATTTATCATTTTTGCACTTGGGTTACAATTGTCTGGGAGTCTATAAATACTCTTCTTATTTCCAGAGTAGGCAAAACAAATTTAGTAATATAATAACTCTTGAGGCAAGTGTAGAACTGAATCTCATTGTGCTTGAATTCAAATTTCTCAAATCAACGGCATATCTTGGGCTTGAACTGAATTTCACGATATTTTGATAGCATCTTATTTTTCCGCACTCTCTATGAACCTTCGTAAGAAAACCTGCTGCCTTCAACCCCGCATCTTATTTCCAAAAGCAGCCATGTCATCATGATATTTCGTCAATATGTTATGACATTATATTTATAATATTATGTTAGGCACTGCAAACCGGGAACAGAACTTTAGATTTCTCACTTTGCACCTTTGGCCATCGAAAGAACTCTTCTGGGAATTCAGCGGAAGGCCTATGTGTCTCTCTGTCCCTTAGAATGCAGAGTTCAAAGCGACACTTGTGTGGTGTCTGTTACCTTCTTGGAGCCCCACTTTTGTTACCCCTTCCCATGCCATGCTTTGCCCTTTACCGAACCATCTAGTCCTTAGGTTCTGGAAAAATTGTTGCGACAGACAATTTCCAATATTCCATATTATCGCTTTTTCGTGTTTTAAGATCATGCATTTGAATCGAAAAGGGAATATTTCGAAAATTCTCACATTTGCTTGTAGAATATTCGACAGCGGAACCATAAAAAAGTCTTGCGACGTTCAAGTTGGATAGATCTATTGAAACCCACCAATGACCCAGCTTTCACAACAAAGCAGAGACTTTCTGGTTTTTAGAGACACCCTGCTGATAATTATGCCCTTTTAAAAGAGTTTTTTCCTCTTAAGCAGAAAGCGCGCGAGGCTCTTCAAATCTGGATTAAAGGCTCCGAGTAAGCGTTCTCGGGCGATTAAAACTGAAGACTGTTCGTTGCGTTTCCTATCGGATTTCACCAAATGCAAATCTGGATAGAAACACGAATGCTATCTGTATCCTCTATGATGCCGCCATTACATTTCCGCGTATAACAAAGATCTCACTCAAACTTTTCTGCTTCCCAAAGGCTTTACTTGGGTGACAGGCAAAAACATTGGGCCCTGATGACGTCATTGACTGTTTTGTGCCTCTTACACCTTCTTCTTTGGATTTTGAAAATCTTACAATTTTCGGAGAAATAAGTTGACATCCTCAGTTATAGTACTTAGGACATAAAATGTGTGGAAATTGTTCGGAGTACAAAGCTTTGACACCTCTAAATTAAAAATACAGCTCCTATTGTTCATGTATTGTTTTAACATTGTAAAAAACAAAGGGCCGATTGTCTGGCGTATTGTTTTGACCTAAAATGATTTACGAAAATGTTTCCTCAATCTCGTATTTCTTATCCACGAATGAAATGCTATGTCACCCTCTCACTCACCCTCTCACCCCTTAACTTCCTTGGATACATAATTGTTCAACAAAATAATACGGCAGGAAAATTACTTCAGTTTATATTTGACGAGATTTCATCCCTCAGTTATTTACGTTCGTTGGTTGTTTCATCTTAAATTGAATTGCATTATTTGCAATACTGAATGACTTATAAAGAAAACCAGCATAAATTTATACTAAAACATGAAATTTTACATTTAATAGTATTTAAATGACACTGTTTTACTTTAAAGTTAATCCAGATGACATTGCCTCAACTTGCAGGCCCCTTTTATTATAGGATAAAAAACTGTCTTAACGGGCTGGATAAATGACCATTCCTTCAATTTTAAAGCCATGCGCCAACCCTAACCCCCCTCCCCCCCCCTCCCCCCATGACCAATTGACTTCACCATGTTATTCTACCTCTAAATACCATTGATCTAATTTTATCATATGATGAGACATCAGGATGTTTCATTACCGCTATACACTTGTCATATTCTTATTCAGTGCTCTTCATCTACCGACCCGGTTTTGAAAAGACCGAACATCCTCGACAATTTCCTTAAAACCGAGCCCGGTCTCTTTCAAACAATGTCTCTGCCTTTTAAAAACCTTTGTAATGAAATTCCCCAAGGCAATGCTGCCACGCCTCGTGCGATCATTTAAAGCTCTGTTCCTTCTGTTTGTCTGTCAAGCTTTTTGTCTTAGAATTCGCTATATCCTGTTTTAGATATCCAGATCATTTCACGGTTCTTTCCACACCCTGTTGTAATATCCGACACTTTTTTGTGCTTTATGTATCACTGAGGGGAACTGTAATATGCAGGCTTCTACATAGGCTTTTACATAAGCTTTTATATATGCAAGACTCTCGTAGAAAATTATTGTAGAAGGAAAGAGACTGACAAATACAACAGACACTTTTGGAAGTCTCGTTTTGTTACCCCAAAAGACAGGTTGACATGTTCCCCTACACCCATAAATCACATGGAGATGGCATTGAAAGGAGTAAACGCATTCACCCCATTTAGTTATTTTTGATCTTCAATGAGCAATTCTTTCCAAGGAGGAAATAAATCGGCCGATATTGAATCCGTAGAAAGCGCTGATGTGATGGGGAAGTTAAATTTGGAGGATGACATTTAAAAAAGAATTTGTGAAAAGGCTTTCGTTGTTGTGTAACCGAGGGGGCGTCTGGAGGTTTTGTTTCGTTTGAAATCTTTAGATGAGTCAGGGAGACCTTTGTAAATCACATGTGACTTAATGAGTATGGGCGACTCTGAATTTCCCAGTATTCATAACATTCAGTAAGTCTTACGGCTATCTTTAATACGTGGCAGAGGTAAAGGAAACAGGCCGGGGAATATTAATTGTCTGGTTTGCTACTCAAAGGCCAGTGAGAAAAACTGAAGAGTGCCTACTTCACATCTGCTTGGTATGAAAAGAACTTTATATATTGATTCGTTTGTGAATGTTCTGTTAGCTGTCGAGACTTAATGCTTTAGGCTTGAGAGATCATAGCATTCTTTACTTGACATGAAAGGTAAATATCCGAAGATCTTGTATGCATGGTATTTCTTAATGCAATCGATGACCATTGCCTTAGGCATGAGAGATCATGGCATGCTTTGTTCAGAAGATCAACATTTTAATTCAACTGTATTGCAAGAAAGTTGTTATAGGTTTTGAATGAATGTTTGTTAGGGGATTGCGAGATTTTAAATCTTCAATAGCTATTTCATTGGAAAAAGCAAGTGCTGTCATAAGCGATGATCAATTGAGAAGTTGACCATCTGTTTTCTTGGAAATGATCAAGCCCTGGATTTGGCAAGTAATACGTCTCAAATGGATCGTAAGAATGTTCTCATATTAGCTGATCCTTTTGATCCCGAGTTACTTACTACAATCCCTACACACCCTGTCTCTCATTTTCGATCCAGGCCTTAAAGCCGACTTGAAACATCACTAATAGTGTCACCAAAACAATTTCAAGTCAGAAGTTTTAAAGTTTAGTAATATGTTTAGACGATTTACGTCAACATGGTACTCTGAGTCAATTTCTGGGCAGCAGGCAGCAATACAGGTTAAGTTATATATAATAATTCACCGTACTGGTTAAGTTGCAGCGTTACTTCTGTTCTTGTTGTTGCTGTTGCTTTATTAGCGTTGTTGTTGTCTTATAATTACTATGGGTGACGAAGATGTAGGCGTAGTTTTTAGTTTCGAGCTTTTCTCCACCTTCATTCTTTTCCCAGCCTTTCTATAAGCTACTTAAATACCGTTCCCCTAGTCTTGCTTCAATTAATACTAATTGCTCCATCAAGCTTTTAATGTACACGCTTTTTTATAAGGAACCTACCTCAGGGCCTAGTTCCAAAAGTTCCTTATTCTTAGACCTCAAGTCATCAGATTTTAGTACAAAAAATTTCTTAATAGTTCCTTAATTTTCACCGCACATCAATAAGCCTTAACACTTAATAGAGAAAGGGGCGAGATAAAATATACGGAAACTACTCAATTAAGCACTTGACACACGAATAGCAAACAATATACGCGAGTATTGGATGCAAATGAATGGAACCGGCTTTTTAGCTCTTGATGCTTCAGTTAAAAAAAATTCAAATTGAAAAGTTCCTTAGGGATTTCGCTTTTAGTAGTATAAGTTCTTTAAATATTTCGGCCTTCTACATGTAGGTTCCTTATAAAAAAAAGCGTGTAATCCAAAAATTTGTGTCTGGGGGGAAGTGGGTTTGAGGTGGGTGGGTTGGAGATGGCCAGTGTTCTGGAGTCAAACATTGATACAAACAAGTGCAAAGAAAAGAGATGTAAAAGTTTGAAATGAATATTAAAAGGGTGCAGCTTTAAAATGTGCATCCCCGGCCTTGGAGATCTTCTTCACGTTTTTGCATGTAAGACATCACCTTGGCCGAAGTTCACCATGCTTTGCGTCTTTGTATCAATTCGCTGTGCGTGAGGAAATATAACGCAGCTCTGATTTCGAGTAAAGCAAATTAAAACCACGGGCATTTAGTTTCTCAGCTGCCAAATATTTGGTTAGTTGCAACTTTGTGCCTTTATACCAGCTTCGCCAGCTGATTGTTTGCTTGATTTAATTTACAATGCGATCGCGAAGTTCCTCCCCTTTACAAACTAATGTCTTGTTCATATTGTAAATGCCCAATTTACAAAGTAAACAGATCATCTATTTTGCATTGTGTTACAACCGGGTTTCAATATTCGTAGCTAAAGATCGGCTGCATGTTAATCATCTGTTAATTCTTACAGAGAAATAAAGTCTTTCTATCATTCATCCCCAGCCACCACTATACATAACTTCGTTTTCAACACATAACTTTCGTAGAAAGCTTGCGGTAAAAAGTGATCCTTAAAATCTGACTTGCTGGGCTCTCGATCATTGAAATGCATTTCCACACCATCTCTTAGAATCGTGATGGGAGATTTTCAGAAATATTCGTTCATTAAGCAATTCCTTTTTGAAGAATAATTTCAACCACAGCGCGACTCCTTCCATCTTCCACAAACATTCCCTCTCTTGTTCTTTCGACGTTTATCAAATGCATTTCAAAATTCAATTCTTAAAGTCTTTTTAAATTTTCGGCTGTTTCATGCTGTTTCAATATTGATTGAATTCTCTGAAAATATTGTAAATATAAATTGCAAATATAAAAAAGGAAGGTTATATTGTAAATATAAATTTTATGCAGAGGAAGGTCGGAGTTTGACTTTGCCCTTTGCGTGTTTTCAATCAATAGTAATCGTCTTTCTTCTGTTTCTACCCTCTTCTTCGTCCTTACTTCTTATACTTCTTCTTTCTTCTTCTTTTTACTTCTTTTTACTTCTTTTTGTCCCCCCTCACCTTCTACTTTCCGCATCATCTTCTTCTTCTGCTCCCATTTTAAGTTGGATGTTGTCCATCCACCTCAGACTTTTTTATACACGGTTTCTGTCATCAGTGTCTTCATTGTTTATTTCTTCGCCAGTCATTATCATTATTTCGTCATTCTCTATTCTCTTCAGTTCTTCATTATCTATCATCTATAGACATTAAATGATCACCATTGATTTTCTTGTATACATAAACATTTTTACTGCTGCAAAGCTTGCCGACCTTTAAGAATAGCATACATTTCTCGTTAGCATGCAAGGAAATCCCTATCCCTTTAAAAATCTACTTTATACCATCCAACTCTCGTCGTTAGATCGCAAGAAAATTCCTATCTCTTTAAAAATCTATTTTACACAATACATTTCTCGTTAGCATGCAAGTAAAACCCTATCCCTTTAAAAATCTACTCTATACCATTCAACTCTCGTCGTTAGATCGCAAGAAAATTCCTATCTCTTTAAAAATCTATTTTACACAATACATTTCTCGTTAGCATGCAAGGAAATCCCTATCCCTTTAAAAATCTACTCTATACCATTCAACTCTCGTCGTTAGATCGCAAGAAAATTCCTATCTCTTTAAAAATCTATTTTACACAATACATTTCTCGTTAGCATGCAAGGAAATTCCTATCCCTTTAAAAATCTACTCTATACCATTCAACTCTCGTCGTTAGATCGCAAGAAAATTCCTATCTCTTTAAAAATCTATTTTACACAATACATTTCTCGTTAGCATGCAAGGAAATCCCTATCCCTTTAAAAATCTACTCTATACCATTCAACTCTCGTCGTTAGATCGCAAGAAAATTCCTATCTCTTTAAAAATCTATTTTACACAATACATTTCTCGTTAGCATGCAAGGAAATCCCTATCCCTTTAAAAATCTACTCTATACCATTCAACTCTCGTCGTTAGATCGCAAGAAAATTCCTATCTCTTTAAAAATCTATTTTACACAATACATTGCTCGTTAGCATGCAAGGAAATCCCTATTTCTTTAAAAATCTACCTTATACCATTCATCTCTCGTTAGGTTGGCAAGGGAATCCCAACTCTGCCATCAAATCATAATGCTTTCCCTATTTTCTTCCATCCAACTGCCTATTCACAACGATTAAGAATTGAATAACTGTAACCTGACCAAGGCAATGATAGGCAAAGGCCAACACTTCAAAAGACAAAGACGTGCGCGGCTACAGTTAATATTAAGTGGCACTCCATTCATTTGCGATCTGCATTTCAACTCCATAATTAAGTATCTTTGCTTTCCGAAAAAACTACTTCGAAATTATCAAACCAATGCTTTTGTTACGTAGGTTTGCAGAAAATCTTCTTCAAACATGTCCATATGCTGTCAATTTTTCAAATGAATTACTGTTAGCTTCACTCGTTATTTCATTTGTCAATCACTTTGCTTTACTTGTCAAACATCGCTCTGTGCAAACAAAAGCCAAAAGATGATCTCTTTTCAGGTGCACGAGAAACCTCTCCTCCGCAGTCGTTTGGCGAAGCTTCAGGCAGCCCTGATTGCGTGATGCATACTGCTAATGACCCTCGAATTTCACGACGTCATAATCCCTTCCCACATGAGCATAGCGCGCTATTCTAACGGATTTTGTGCGCTGCCACAGTCTAACAGGATATTGAAAACAGAGATGTACTCACTAGCCGAACTAAGCTTATCCCACTGACCTTGTTTTCGCAGATAATACACTCGATGGCGTCCGAGAGGAGAGTTGGCTTGCTGGATCGCCAAACAAGATTGTCACGATCGAACTCTCATTACGGCGTCGTCCAAAACGCACCCATGTCGAATCGAGAACGTGATGGGGAAAGGGGGGACAGATCTCAACCAACTGTGGTCATTCGAAGCTTCCTGTTGCCAGATATAGGGCTCAAGAAGGTATGTTGGATCTTCGATTTACTGCATGTTGTGGGAAACAGTTTCGTAATGGGCAATGCATGTTCATTTTATGGTTTATATTAAGTGCAATGCCATATTCACACCTCTATAGCCATATGCTCTCAATATACATTCCATATTTAATATACTTATAAATCATATATATTTATTCATTTTACAAAGCACCTTTTTGTGTATAGGGTATTAAGCATCCTTCTCTCTGATGCTTTCTTTAGTCTTCCACAAATCCAAGCTACTCTCACTTATAAGTTTTGACACCCTGAAATACTTTCCCCCACATTTCTACAGATACGTTATTTGATCTGAGTTGGTAAATATGATCATTAAGATGAAAAAGCCATCAACTTCGTTTTCCTTGCGGCAACATAAATGCGGCACCTGATAACTATCGTCTCCATTTTGATAAAAAAATCATCAAATAACAATTAATGGAAAACACTAATGGTGAATGTAAATAACTACCTGTTGCTTGGTATCGTGTAGCTCCAATTAAAGATATTGAATCTTTTCTTGTGGAGGGGAGGGGGGATGTGGTTTCTCAGTTGAGCTGGTAAACGCTCTTAATGAGATAAATCAATAGAAAAGAATTTGCAGGATGACAAGTTTCGTCTAGGAAAATTAATTTGAACTTTTATAGAATTTTCATTCGAAGTTATGATTCTTTGATCACCAAAGATCGATTTTCATCATTGATGTATTTATTGTAGTGCAAGTACTCGGAATTTCCATTAGGCTAATGCGATTTAACACTTCGTGTACTTACTTGCATGTTGAAATTACAGTTTATTACGGCATTCCTCTGGAGAATTGACCTGGTAGTAGGACGCTACAAGCCTGCATTAAATTTTTTCAAACCTCGGTGCGCATTCAGTATTCTTTCGCGAAAACGATAGATCCTGTCACTGTCTCTAGTTCTTCCACACCAAATTCTACATCAACAACCGAAGATCCTTTACATTGACCTTGACGTAAGCATAATTAAACAGCGTACATAAACTACTTCATTATACAGAGACACTCGTGCTTCTCATGTTTAAGTCTTGAAGGCTCAAGCTGTAAAGCGCTGTAAAATCGCTTGCTTGGCAATTGCCGAATTTTCCAGATCTGTCTTTCTCTTCTCTGACAGTTTTGATGCACGAGGACTAAGCAATGCCTTTACCAAGATTTTTTCACATTTGCCAGCAAAACATTCCCATGACAATGACGTCATTTGAGTCCATTTTAGAAAAAATTGTCATGCATTTACGTCTGTTGTTTAAATATCCTGTGAAGTTTATACTATGAAGTGATGAGCATTGAAAATTCATAATGGTTCCAGAGTATACATTTAACATCGCTTTAAGGCATTCCTTTATGCTATTTCTCCATACAATAGGCTTGGTAAGCTACTACTATAATTTTCTTTCAATCTGCTTATACTTTGTTCATTGGTATAATATGACACATCTATCATACTCTGTTGCATCGTATCAGGAAATATACCATCTTGTTGACGCATCATCCTGCGGCCTATTTTCAACTATATTGACACTTAAACACAGAAGCAAACAGACCAAACATTTTCAAAGTTACTTCGGTTTAACATCCACCTTGACATTAACAAAATCCTCCTTAATCCTTGTTATAAGAAACACGAGACATAACATAGAACACGCGAAATGCAGAATAATCCTTGTTTCATCAACAAAGAAAATGTTTTTAAATAAGAGCTGAATCTTTTTAAATATCTAATTATCCCTTTGCGATTTCCAACTCATTGCAACTGGACAATCTTCAAAACCGTAATAGATGAACCTTTGGAAACAGCGTTTATTTAGGCCCTCGCACTGAGAGCGAGGCTGAAAGCATCTGAAAAAGAGATTTCTATTCGTTTCTGCTAGCAGTTGGGGATAGATGTCAAACACTTTCTTTTATTATTGCATTCGATGTCACATTCAAAGCAAACCGGATTCTTTGAAAACACGTTACGGGGTTCTTCATTTATAAAAGAAGTTGTAAACTATAAATACCATGAAAAGAATAATGATTTGTCAATGAAAATTCGCCATTGACACTTCAAGAATTGAAGCCTGTTATGTAAAAAATAATCGCGACAGTTGCAAAGCTTTGATACAAGGGTATCTGTAATTATTTCAACAGAACTTATATGAAAATACCCCATCCATCCTTGGTGCAGTTTCATACGATAAAGGATATTTAACTGCCTATGTTTTATGGTATGTTTCACTATCGCATCAGCATCAAGCATTGAAATTTATGTGTTATCTAATAAATTACCTCGGGACTGAATGCATTGGCATTTTTTAAAGCTTTGAAAACTTCGTGGGTTGAACTTTAGAATTACGTAAAAATAATCGTTAATATTATTGATGTAGAAATTCTTGAACTGGAGCTCTGACGTGGCATGTCAGATTTGATTTAACCGATCTGTTTGTCTAGCTACGCCCAGACATACGTCATTCTGGTTGTACAGCTCTTGACAAAGCAAGAAACCACCAAAAACCCCCAATGAATTTTATCTAATCGACGTCCATCAATTTGGCGACAACCTAATACTTGTATATCAGCCCTCAACAAGCTTGTATCCAGCTTGCCTCCCAACTTTTTCCACGGTTGAATCAGGTCTACGGGTGGTTTGCCCACAGCGCTGTATACACAACGATGATGATGTCTCCACTGTAAACATTCCCTGGAATATTACCAGCAACAAATACTCAATGATAAATTAGCCCTGGGAAAGTATGCTTCCAGAATTGAGCGAGTTCCCGTAGGACAATGAAAGCACAAGCACATCTGGTTGTTGTTCAGCTGAGCTGAGTTGGCAATCATAGACAGAGCAAGGGAAGAAAATGATATTGTATTTGTCCCAAAGCAAAGTAGTCTTTTGAATTCCAAGTGTGTATCTAGAGTATCTTAGGATCCAGCTAGGCCAATACAGTCCGTGAGGTACCAAGAAGCCGATATCGACCAGGCTTCGTTATGTCGGGATCCGACAGGAACCATTAGCTTCCTCTCACTTTCGTGGCTATCGCTTGTCTCTTCCTGTGACAGAACTTCACGTTCGACGGTATTTATTTTCGAGTGTTTTATTGGCCTAAGTACGATACACATCTCAAACTTCTCAGCCTAATTTTCCTTTAGGAGGACCCCCAAAATAACATACCTCATTGTGGCTGAATAATTTTTGATGAGGTCATTTTCTAATGCATAAATTCATGAGTTATATGAAAGCCTTTTTCAAAGTAAAAGCCAACGACTGTTTCTTAACCATTTTATAAGGAACCTTTCAGCTTCTTTCCTTACTAAATGCCTTTACAATAGGAACAGGCTGTTTTGAAAAAAGTGGCTTCTATTTGCGGGTTCTTACATTAAACTAATATCTTGCTTGGTACCCTGAGAAACTAGAAGCGGTTGTAAACGAGTGTATAGAAGGCAGGCGCAGAGCTAATAGGGGGCTCCGTGGCTTCAGCTCCTCTGGTAAGAATTTGGGGACGCAACCAAGTAGACATTAGATTCAATCAAGATGAAATAACTAAGATAGTGGGAAATACAACATAAGGTCCATCAGCTAGGCCTATTTTGATTTCTGTGACGTCATCAGTCGTCACTAGTAATCACTACAATATTTGCACCCTCCCCCTGGAAACAAAAGTCTGCGCCCATGTAACAAAAGATGGTTTCGCATTGTGTTGCATAGTATTGTATTTTGATGACTGACCGGCGATAGATAATATGCACGAGGGTGTACTGTTTGCTATCAAGAGCTCTTGGAGACATTACTCGGTTGAGTTCAGCTCTTATCTCCAGCAAAAAGATACGGCATGTCAAAGTGCTTTTGCTACTGTTAAAAGATCGACAAGTGAAACAATAAGTGTTGATAATTACTAGCTGGCTTGCAAATCGGTCTTGTCTAAAGCCGAAATAATCTAACTGATAAGGATTTTGTAATGGATCTATTATAGCTGAGTTTCTATTGACACAAAGAACTTTGAGCTTTCGGCTTGATATATTTTAGCCACTTAACAGATAGTGAATCCCCGTACCAACCTGCATACTCAGTGTTATCTCCAAACCTAAGCGACCAACATACAATCATTTACTGATATAGACACAGGAAACTAGAAGCTTTTGCCTGAAGACATCTGCAATGCAGAATGAGTTCTAGATCCCCTTTGCCCATCAGTTCTTGGAGGACAAAATGTGAAATATCAATCGAGACTTATGGTGTTCCACAAGGCTCCTTCACTTTGCTTCGGCCTTTCTTTTTACTCAAACATCTATCCACCAAGAACTGGTGGGAAGGGACCACCAGGAGAGCATTTCAGGCAAGAAAATTCTGCTTCATCGTGTCTACACCAGTAAATGATTCTGTTTGTTGGTTGCTTAACGGTGTGGCACTTCAAATACTTCGTAGCTCGAGGGCTCTTTTTGATTGATCTGCAATCTGCAATTAAACTAAACGTGGCACAATTGGTCAAGCCCTTAAAAGATTGCACCAGACTACTCATTTGCAAAGCAACCCTAATAACAAAAGTTTCTTTAAAGGGCAAATTATACCTGCAGGCCAATATGATTCGCGCGTGGACTGACTGATAATAAAGCTGGCGTTTTAAAGGTGCATTGTCCAATAACCATAAACAGGCTCTGCCAACATGGACCCTATTGGTTTAAAGAGGGTACATTTAAAAGAGGGTACATACAACTCTTGGCCTAAAGGGGCTTTACGAGCGATGAAAGCACCTTGTTAGAGAAATGAGCTTTTGCAGAATTGCACTACTTGCACTGTTGGAGATATATCGGTGGTGGAGACTACAAGACCTTTGGTTCTCTTGGCGCATTCAAAGTGATTGTCTGCCGTCTGACCTTTTAATTGATTGAGAACCACGCGGCACTGATAGTGTTCCCGCCAAACCCAATGCAAAGGACTTCAAGATGGCATTATCTTCCTACAGACCATAAGCTTACGTTACCGACTCGTCTTCACACAATGCCCAATCGTACTTTCCTTTCTAGTTTCCCCTCACGCACGTACGAAATCTACGGTTGCTCGATATCATCTCCAGAGGCATTTCCTTTTTATTAAAAGCTTTAAAGTGATAACCGTTGTCATCTGCTGTATATTTATCCGGCCCAAGAGCCGAGAAACTACAGGGGAATCCTAACAAAGATTGGCAAGCCTTTTGACGGATGCTACACCATATAACATCAGGCTCTTGTCTGCTTCTCTGTAGTATCTTTGAAGATCTGCCACAGGTCTCATAATCCAAGTATGACACATCTATGCAACACGCTGATCAAATCGGTGTCTTAAGTTTTCGCAACTCATTTAAAACTCTTCTACAGGTTTGTTAAAGTTTTCCTCTTGCAATATAGCAATGAACCTTTTATTTCTATTTGTTGTTTTATATCCAGTTATTCTTAGTTTTCACGACTTAAAGGCACAAGGATCGTTTTTTACATTTAAGCTGAATTACCCAACGGGTTTGGGCATCTGTTCTTATAGGCTTCAGGGGTCATATTGATATTGCCATAAAAAGTACTTACAATAATGCTATAGCTTTAGCTTAATTAAAGCAATCGAACGTATTCTCCTCGGTTCCTTTTTATGATATGTTAGAACCATCTGCATACTATGTTGGGAGTGGGAGAAAAAGGAGCAGATCGCAGGCACATCTTGTCGTTTCTCAGCTAAAAGTCGCGGTGCAAAAATTGCGATGATTTTGCCTAAAGAATCAAAGATTTTCTAATAAAAGATAGTTGCAGAAAACCGATAGAATATTCAGTTTTTGAAATGGTGGAAGAGTGAATAGAGAGCGAAAGGCATAATATCAGATAGTGAAATGTGTCGTAACATCATCTTACATGTTCTGTCCTACTGCACAATATCCCAAATAACAAATTCAAATTCCAAACATCTTAAACAGCAAGTTCATTTTTTACACTTAGTTCACTTTAAAGTTTGCTGAAATTAATGAATCAGAAACTTCACGTGGATAATGTCTGATTACAAGTGCAATTCTGGTTTCAAAATATATCAGTCAATGTTCGACTTCAGATATTGAAGGCTCAACAATCATTTCAGTGTGTGTTCAAAGTTTGTTCGCTGAGGATAAGCTTTAACCACTGATTTCAACTACACGAATAAACTCTTCATTCTCCGATATCTATAGTCTTGATTCAAAAACAGTGGAAATTATAACCTGACGTGAGCTTTGCGAAAATCAGACAAATGGCCTAACGACAAAATATCCCTGCCTCAAGCCCTGACAAGGCCTCTGGCTGCAACGTAGGAGTCTGGGGATAGTTCTAAGCAGTGGCTATAGTCAATGATCAACTTCCTATCCATGGAATATAGTGAAAACATGTATCGTATACTGCATAGTACAGGCACTTCACGTGACTTTGGTTTCCATGCGTTGTTGTAGATGTGGAGCTAAGATTGTGTCTCAGATCTTAGATCGCGTGCCTTAACCACTTACTTAGGCATGGGAAAGCCTGGAGGCTTGAATAACTGGATTTGAAGCGAAAACAGATCGAACTCAAGCCACGCGGTTTACCCAACAGTGTGGCAATGTACTAGACGCATTCAACATCAGTATTCACCACAAGCTACTGTTAATCAAGTTTTGTATGAAAAACCCGCCTCCTTTCAGCGCCAGGTCTCTGCCTCGCTGTCATTACTGCCAAATATCCAATTATGCAAATTGCTGTTTCCTTCAAGTTCAATGTTTGTTTTATAACTTCTCAATTATAAATTCAGGGTACTCGTGATGGTTTTATTAAGAGGGGGCGTGTTGACTATTCACTAGAAGAGATAGAGTCATTGCCAAGGAAATCGTCTATTTTCCTTTCAACCCAAACCAATCTTCGCTGCTTGTACAAGCATGTTTGTAAACGCGGAACAAGCCTCTTTCTGACATAAAAATGCCACGATAGCTTAAGTTACACGAGTCGACAAACCAGAGGGCTAAGTTATGAATTATGGCGAAGTTTCCAGAGTTTTGGCTCCTTTTCTTTTCCTTTTAAATCTTAGAAGCCCAAAAATGCAATGATGCTTATGTTTGGGGCTACTTTCTACCTGCCTGTAGGCTAAATGACATGTAGCCAGAGCCGACACGCCTGTAGTGTGTAAGGTAGCGGTTCTGAGTTGCTACTCTGCGCTTTTTCACTCAATGTGATCATAGATTCCTCAGTGTCATTTAAAAAGGTCTGTACATGCTTCTGTTGTGTCTTTGCTCTAGTCCAGTTGTTACATGGCTTTACTTGCAGTTCTTTGATTTGGTATCAAGTGAACATTTTTATCAGTTCATTTTTATCATATTCGCAAGCAAGTCCAGGGAAACAAAACCAGGGGCCTAAATTGGACAGAAAAAAATATCTGCGAGCATTTAAAATAAAAGATTTGATGGCTTTTGAATGACATCTCAAGTAAAATTATCTCAGAGTATGTTGTCATCTTTCCACATTTTTGTAGATTGTGTTAACTTAAAACTTGTGTATCGGTTATGTTTTCACCAAAACGTTCAGTTTTACGTATTTGTTGCCTTATTAAGCAATTATTTTATCTTTTTACCTTTTAGCAAGTTGTCTATCGTTGTAGATAAGGCTAAATAAAATTCTTTACTCAATGACTAAAAAGGTATGAATTTTCAGTTCTTAGCTGCCCTAGCTGATGCCGTTTCATTTGGCTTCGTTTACCTCCCAACCACTTCTCAAAAACCATATTAAATAATATTACATAAAATTGAATATTATATAATGGAATAAAATATAATATCATATGACATAGTATAATACAGTGTAATATGATGTAGTATTATATAATGTAATCTAATATAGTGTAATCTAATATTATGCAATATAATCCCACTTTATATAATATCGTGTAATATGATAAAAAAATAAGATAGTGAAATGTTATGTGATTAAACTTTATAAACATAATACGACATAACATTGCTGTTTGTTTAAACGTACGAGCTTTGCTTTACTGAAATCCACCACGCCCCACACCCTTGTCCCTTATGCACGCCTTCCTCATTGTCCGTATGTTTATATTCTCCGGCCAACTTATTTAATCAGCACACCCCATTTTGAATAAGGACCCGCAAGCATCGTTTTCATAGACAATGGCAATCATTAACCTGCTATTGTCTGACTTCTTCACATTCATTTGTGTTGTCGTGAGCCCACCTTGATTTTCGTCTGACCACCTTCAATCGTACTATTCATGGTTCAATAACCGTAGTGGGAATTAGACCGTTCGCAGACTGCTCCCTTTATGGGTTGATGCCTTGGTAGTTTTTTCCCAGATCTGTGATCTGAATCAAATACTAGACGGGCTGGTTTTCAATAGTTTTGCACTGGTATTTGACATTGTTCTTTTAGCCCTCCCCACTCAAACACCAACAATTCGTTTGCTAATCTCCTAAGCTTCAAATCGACTGAAAGTTGAGCTGTTTATTTGGGCATTCCCTAGACAAATATTGACCCACGCTGATGTGGCATCTGTCAAATGTCGAAGTATGAACAGGGAGAAATTCATCGTGGAAAATGGTTTCTAGGTGTGTAAATTGTAGGAGGCTCGTTATAAAAACTCAGAAATGACACCAATACTGCAGTTAATTGAAGCAGTCGCAAAAAAATTTATTTAAGCGAATTATACCCACATATTTTGTAGGTAATATAAGTATTATCAGTTTGAAGTATATTCAAAATTTTAGCAAACTGGCAATGTTGCTGAAGCTAGGAGCCACTCGTTTTCTTTTTCTTATCCTTTTAATAAAATAATTATTCTTTATGCTTTTTCCAATCTTTCGGAATATTCGATAAGATGTACTCATTTTTGGGTGCCCCATTTTAAATTCTTCTCTCTCTAAAAGCCCCTAATGATTAAGAGTTACGTCCAATTTCTTTAAAGGGTCATTGTAAGAAAGCAGAACAGCTGTAGTACTGGAATCTCTAGAGATTGTCTTAGTGAATTCTTTATTGTGTCATGTGTAAAGAGATATTCAGAGACAAGAACTGACGATTAGAAATAATCGATAATATTCTATTAGAAGTAATTTGTCTAAGATGCCCCAAATGAAGTTTATCTTGACTTTTCGTTAGCCCAGTGTTAACGTGATTGAAGCTTTCTCCAACTTTTCGATGCTTATGTCTTTGGCCTTCAACTTTACCATAGAAAGTATCAATTGATTAACTAAGTGAAGGAAAACAAAAGCTCATATTCTTTCATGTTTTCTCACAGTTAATATACTTTTTATCTGTTAGTCAAATAAACTCTAAAACTCTTTCATTCATTCCACTTCATAATGCTATGCCACTCCTTTTCCCTAAAGCACTTGGAAGATTTATGGAAAGCAATTTGTTCTTCTGATTTTAGTTGGGCAAAAGTTATAATGACATCATCATATGTATTTTCCTACAATTGTTTTCAACATCTTCCTTGAATATTTTTTCTTTTAATAATCTTTGTACTCGTTTTCTAATCTAATTATGCAGACTTTGAATTGGTCAAAAGTCTGACAAAACGAGCCAAATTTGATCTAAGCAACAAATTTTGATGACGTCAGAGTTGGCTTCTAAAGTTGTTGTTGTGTTGTTGAAGCGAAGTTGTTGTGTACAATTAATACAGTCATTATACCTTGCCATTGATATTCATTCTTCAATTTTTATTCAAACTCAAGCCTAGTTGTGTTGTCCAAATGCTTGTTTGCTGTTTGTTATAAAACTCCACTTATGAACGACAATAATCTTTTCCAAGGGCGATTATCTTTAAGATTAGATCCATTAAGCGAAAAATCATCAAAGAAATTTAGAGACCAATTATGAAAACATCTATGCTGGTGATACCTGGGTATATTATTTTTAGCTATGTCTTCATCTGTTCAGTATTTCAATGTTATTGGTGTCTTCGTTTACTTTCCTATTGCGATTCCCTTGAAGATGGCGTCGCGACATTTTGCGCCTCCATGTCAAGACATGATCTCATACGACACTTTTTGTTCAACCTCCCTATATCAGGCGCCAGCGGATCTTCGAACCCTGGTTCGAAACATAAATTATGCAGGCACGTTTCTTGAGGTTAGACTCAATGCATTGCTGCAAACAATAGAGACGCTCTGATCAGTTCTAGTAGACTGTAAATTATTCATAAGCCAAGGCCCGCTTATCATCCCTCCTTAAATTTTGCACTTTTCTTCTCATCGCTCACTCTATGATCACGGCCGTCTGGGTATCATCATCATCTCCTTAATAAACCGTTGACTTCATCTTCACTTAATCTGGTCTATTCGCTGAATACCTGTTAAAGAAAGGTCTACCTTTGCTGCTGTTGGTGGAAAAGAGTCCAGTGCAAGGTATACTGAAAGGAAGATTTTCAGGTATACTTAAGCTGATTTTTACTTTTTATAACTAATCGAGAATTTTTGAGATTTAGAAATAAAGGTTATGGTGCAGCAATTATGCACAGTTTCAATGTCAATGAGATCATGTTATGAGGTTGAATAGCAAAAAGAGCAATAGATATAAATCATAAAATTGCTTAATTTGCTCTTCTTTGTTCCTCTGGCCTTAAATAATCAGGTGCTAATATATCTTCAGAATATATTTTCAAATGCAAGCGTAGAGCACAGAGTCTAGAAAATGACATTGGAGAGACTGATGCCAAAATGTGATGGATATGATGTGGACAATTTTATTGATATAATGAGATAAAAGTTTAGGTATAATAAGGAGAATATTGTACATTTGACTGGGAAAATGCATTGTCGGGATGGGCTTGGCAAGACCTTTTCTTCTTCTTCTTCTAAATCTAATTCAAAGCAACACTGCATCTTCTTCTTCACCACAGTAATGTCTGTCAGGAATCTGACTGGGTTCTTCCTGCTTTGACTCTAGCAGGATGGTTCTAACTCCTATCATGCGAGTATCGTACTCTTGTTTCTCTTGCTGTGGCGAAGGGGTGTTCTAGAGGCACAATTAATCGTACATAATTCATGACCATGACATGGACGATCACAGAATGTGGACTTGAGGCTTCTCACGGCTGGTAACTGATACTACTCCTGGAAATGACATTCTTTGACGTGTCCATACACTAGACGTGTCTATACTCATGACCAAGCCCATAGGAAAGAGACCACCATTGAATCTCATCATCGTAACGAGTGGTACTTGCTTGTAGGGCGTAAGAGAATAGAACCAAGTGTATCAAGAGTCAACTCAAACATGTGCACCTCCTTGTCTCTGAGCTAAGAGTGAGCAATGTGCCATACCTTTCGTACTATCATTTAATACCATGGTCTCTTCTACCTGGAACCAACCACGTCGAAATCTGTTTTGAGTGCAATAGCCGATTTCGTATTATCTGTGAGTTCAGCTGAAGGTAGCTAAATGCGAAATGTTTCTTTGCCAGTTTCTTAGATTATCTTCGTGTTCTCGTGACTTAATTCTTCTTAAGCTTCACATCAGCTGCTTGCTTGCATTGCCAATCAGTCATCTTTCATCACGAAGGTTAGATCAAGAAAATTGCTTCTAGAAAAGTCGTAATTTTTACTTTTTATTCAACTGTTCTTCACTTCAAAAGCGTACGATTCTTCGGGTCTGTTGAAATAGAAACACGGCTGACAAAGCTCCTTATATCTATTGAGCTGCTACCAGGAACTATATAAAAACTTGTAAAAGACACTGTATCGAGACTGCAAAAATGTCATCAATATACAATCAAAATGATACTTGCATCGCTCGAAGTCATGAAATTATGTTGCCACATAAGGATTATATTTCACGTCTAGTCAACATAATCTTTATTTTCCAGTTAAAATCTCTAGCGTGTCTTATATTGCTTCTATGCTCAGTGGTTTTATCTGCTGCTTTCTTAAAGACGAGCAGCCACCAAGTCATGTTATCAAACCAATAACAGCTTTGTTGTGATTCATTTGACACAGCCTATCATACCGAAGCAAAATCTGCCTGCCATCTTCAATCGTCTTATCTATAGTTCCACGAGGCCGTACCCGTTGCGTTGCTGTTACACGAAGTCGCGAAGACCCGCGTTTTAGCGCGTTATCCCGCGAATCGCAATTTGTATTAATACCATTGCCCTTTTCACGCCAATGCTGCTGTTGATTAATACTGGCAGGCTAAAGATATCGCCGTACTATGTTCAAGTTTAACGGACCATCTGCAGGAAATTAAACGAGATTTAAATTAAAGAGCTTTTTCCAGTATAATACACACTTTTCTCTTACAAAAGCCTAAAGTTTTCTTACTTGTATTGCGATATCGGCAACGTTTGAAATCATTAAACCATTGTCTCTTAACAACCGACCGTCTATGATCGCAGCTACTTTTGAATAGGCATAAGAAGAAGAATTGTGTCATTTTTATTGGTGGCTTAAAGAAAAAACGTGGCTTTTGGAAACTTTTGTGCAAAAAAATTGGCTGAATTGTTGGTTTAGGTGAGCTCTGAATCCTAAACGAAACCGTCTATATTGTTTACAAAGTGAAAGAATTAGTCGATTCCAATCTCTCGATCGTGTGTTGACTGCGTAACTAACAAACGTAACTCGGTAGGGGTGTCTGTGTGCAGTGAATTCTCGTTTTGTCAGTTGTATGATTGCTTGTCTGGCAAAAAACTATTGTCTTAACAATGCAACAGGTCCTGTTAATTTTGCAAGGCTCTTTTTTTTATTACAAGGCGCTTCCTAGCCGGGTCCTTTAATGGACTGCACGGATATCTCTCTAAACAAGCACAAAGGATTTTGTTTGATGACCAACAAAATGGCCCCCTTCACTGTCATGAGCTTTTTATTTTTCCATGTAAACTTCACGCCATCCCATCTAATCCACATACCTTGTATTCTGTTTTTGTCTTTAAAAACACAAATCATACACAAACTGCATGATTTTCATTAAACACGGTTTTCATCATCAACAAATCAAAACATAGTGCCGTCAAAGATTTTTCTTTCATTTTATTGAATTTTAGAGATTATTATTTATTATTCGTTCTTATCGCTTGTCTAGATCTAGAAGTATAATATATGATCGCTCTCTCGAAAACCTCATGTTCTTGTCCTCTCTCACAAGAATTTCACAAGTACGAAGGCGTTTGATTGATTAGCCTCTTTCACAGCAAGGCAAGCGGCAGCCTCGATTTGAAAATTGCTTGTAAACAAGATGCCAATAGGCTGATCCCTGGGTCATTCTCACAAAAGTGATAATTCTGCCTTAGAAGTCGGTTTAGTAAACTACCCAATCGATAGTAAACATTCTTGATTAATAACGTCTTTAAGCACAGCAATGGTGGTTCAAGAACAATTTGATTTATGCAGTAGAAAGCTCCTAAAGGTTACTATACACCCAATGGTCAGATATATAAACATTACCTTTAATTGATTGGATCAAGAGCACTGGATTTAAGTATATTTTGCTTTAAGACTGCGGTGTGTTATGACAGAGAGAATTTTACATCATACATGATTTATCAATCAATAGTCTGATAAGCGTTCGTTGTCGATATCGAAATTCCCCTTCTTTCTCCAAAAAAAGGGTATTAACCCGCTCTCTGAAGTAGCCGATGCGAGTTTTGCGTACGATCGCAGAAAGCATGCGTTTTCAACTCGTATTATCTAAAAATCTATCAGCGCATTATCTTTGATCGAATGCATCGACCGAGTGCAATTTCACTGCAAGCAGCAGAAACACAGACAAATGCCTGCTGATGCAAATGTCTTGATTTTCCGCGTGCAATTTTTATATAATTAGGCATCATATCCTCATTTCAACCCTAACATTTGCCATTTGATCGTAACTCCCCTCCATTTCTCTCCAATCGGCGCGAACTGATGAATTCACTGATAAGGCCCCTGTTTTCATTCCTTCTCTGTGTTTACATGGAAGATTAATAACGAGATTGCATATTGTAAACCAGTCTCAATAGGCTTTCACCTGACACTTCCATCTTGTCAACTCAAGTAAACAATCTCCTAGCTGGTAATCTAAATGTCTCTCACGCTGTAATCCCGATTATTAGCCGCTGCAACCGCGCATACTTGGACGTTGACCCAGCAGACAAATGCATTAACTAACGAAAGAGTTTGTAAAATAGCAAGCTCTTTCGTTCAATTTCCACCAGTGGTATACAAAGAAAGACAGCAGTGATATCAAGGCCCTTGAACGTTTTGCTTCACTGTACGATACATTTGATATTCTTTATTATGATTTGTCTTTCATGTTAATGTTTAATGACGGTCTTGCATCATCGGGCTCTGTGCAGCAAAATGCTATGTGCAGACTTAAAAAACGGAGTAAGGTATCCAAACGGAAACTAGAAATGGCGGAATCAGTTATTGCACAGTTAGAGTACTTAAGTACTTTAGGTATGCAAAAACTTGTTCCGCTATTTCTAGCTATTGAGTAGTTTGGTACCGCAAAACACTTATACAAATGGGAACTCATGCTGCAAAATGAATCAAATTTGAGGCAGAATCTAGCAACATTTCTTCGCTTGGCTAGCAACGTATTCGATTCAAAGAGCTAGCTGAGCCCCTTTTCTGTTGGGTTTTTCACCCCTAGCTTACCAGTTCATCCCAAATCCCTGCATCCGTTACCAGTTCTCTTTGCTGCACAAGATGCACTTTGTAGGACGGTACGTAATCATATTGCTGGCCAAAGTTTTGAGACTTACTTGACATTTATAGCAAGAATCAATGAACAGCATTGGCAAATTCGATTCCAGCTTTCAGAAGAATAAAAGAACATCAAAGTGTTTTAAGTATCAAAAAACCGCGGGACGTGATTTAAAGATTTAGCGATCCCCTTTACGCCTTCACATACCGACGACACAAGGTAACGATTCACAAAGCAACATTTCCACCTACAGACCCATCTATATTCGTCTGAGCAACGAGATTTCAAGGGGAGGAGTGCTGTTTATCATTCTATAAATCGGCCGTATTGCTTCAACGCATCTAGCAGGCATTGTAGCTTTGGTTACATGCAGTGCAAGGCGGCAAGCCTTTTACAGCATTTGATACAGTATCATGTTTATATTCTATTCACATGGGAGGCATATGAACAAAGAATCGATATACAACGACTAAGAATGGTACCTTGAGAGCTTGGGATTGTTTATTTTGACTAAATTGAATAATTTGGATTATTTTTTTGATAATCACTTTGGGCATTGAAACCGAAGCGTGTTATCCACCCTGCAGCTGGGTTGGCTAGTGTGACGTAACTTATTTCATTGCCTGAGTAAACACGATTGATACATTGTTTAGCCTTGTTACATCTGTAGCATGGTAGAGCATGCCGGCTCTCTAGTGTTTCTATTTTCTTGCCATCGACTGCCTAAAGACACAACAAATTAAAGACAACAAGCAATGGCAATCTGCTGATTTATTCACTTAACGACCGCGGGTGTTACAAAGATACTTTTCATTGCTATGCCACGTTAAGCATGCATGATAGGAAGGCGAATGAACAAAGTACACATTTTCCTAGTAAAACAATGTCTGGCAACATAGACATGGGGATTTAAGAGTAATTGATGGAGAATGAACTCACACTGGATTTCAGGCGATGTCTGTTCCAACTAAAGCTATTTGGTAATTATTCAAGCCGATACTCTTCGAGTGATCTTGGTTACGCATGATGGAATTTGAATAGAAACAAGATTCTAGCAACGAAATCAACAAAAGTATAATGAAAACTTTAAGTAAACTAGCTCAACAGTTTTCAATGATAATGTTATCAATTTAATAAAGCTAAAGGTATCGGGGCAAAACTTACTCTTGTGCAGTGAAAGTTTAAAAAGAAGTATCATTTAAAGACAGGAAAAATGGGCACCCTTTTTCAAGGATCGCACCTCGGTAAAGGAGCAAGGATTCCTGTCAGACGTTTCTTCACTTACGTTAAAATTTGCGTAATAATTCTAAACGTGGGGAATCATTAAAACCACACTCAACCCGAATTTGTCTTGCTAAAAAGTTGACTTTTAGATTTGAAGAAAATCAACATATAGCTAAAACTGAAAAACCTGTATTGCCAATAATTGGAAGATGATGATGTAATCACTTCCTCGTGAGGAGTTTAACCCTCCTGTTTCCCTGTAGGGAGTAAACTTGCTTGTAATCAGACATAACGCTCTTTCTTTTGCGGGTAACTGGACGTTCACTAATGACTTATGGTATACCTAAATAAACCACTGCAAAACCTCCGCCTATGGAACTAATCATCAAACGACTTAACACATCTCATTATCGTGGCGGCATAGAGCTGTATAGCATTTACCAAACGTGATCAATACAAAGTAGTTTAGAAAGGGTACCTCTTCAAGCGGCTCATTTAGTTACCTCAGTAATACCAATCGCTATGTCTCCCAAACAATTAAATTCAAATTTGATAGTTTGTTTCATTTGTTTCAAGTCAATAGGCATCAATTATCGATTAGAGATTACTAAGGGGATAGGTTTTTGAAAAGCTTTGGAAAGCTAGTGTTATATCATAGGGTTTCTAACTGTTCTTGTCTATACTGGTTCATCATTCAAGCCATTTTTGCTCTTTGTATATAGTGCTTATAATTAGCGTTTGTTAATTTTAACTACGAAAGGTCACTAATAAAAGAGTTGATATATGTCATATAATATATGCGATTTTAGTCTGTCTGATGAGTGCGCAAGCATGAAACTCGGAGTAACAGAAAACATGTCTCATCTTTTGTTATTTCATTGCTCTGTGCTTTTTGCACATCGAGCACTGTTATGTCAGAATAGACAAAACAATATAGAATATGTCATATATTATATATATAGACATTAGGGTTGCTTCCCATTTCATGAGCCTGAACTTATGAGGCCATACTTGAAAAGTCTTATCTTCAACGCACAACAAGCCCCAGCTAGAAACCAACGCATCGACAATTGCTACATTCAAAGAGTTTGACGGATACTACAGTCATCATTGTCAGAGTTATCTGCACGGATTACCTCACGTCTGATAGGCTATATGACTTGACAAAGCAATGTTCGGGAATGAATCTTATCTCTCCGCCAGAAAAACACACACTGCATTACGTATTCAGCATAGATGTTGCCGCATTGAAATTATGCAATGGGATTTCGGTATCAGGCAGTATGCGAAGAACAATTAGGGGTGTTTGTTGTAATGTTATTACTGTTGTTGCTGGTGACAGGGCTCTCTCGAGAGACTGTTTGGACACAGGCCTGCAAAAAAGCATCGAGTCACCAATAATTTTTAATTGATTTTTTGTTGGACTCAAGGCGGAGATGCGCCACTTAAAAACATTCAAATGCGCATCGATTTTACAATCTAAAGTGATATACAGAATAGCTGGCGCGACAAATTGATAAAACATGAATAGATTTATTCCTTTTTAATTGCTTTCATAAACATATGCTGGTTATTGGGTGGGCATTTGTTGATGTTTCATGAATCCCAAATAATATTGCACAGGTTCAACGCGCTGTCCTCAAAGCTTTCTGCCACAATGCCTATTGTCTTGCCTGAATACAAACACATTTGCCGTCCCGAAGGTTTAACCACGTGACACGTTTGTCAACCGTATTTACCCAGTGATCTGGTTGTCATTCCATGCTGTGTGCGTTTTGATTAGACCACTGAGCCTGTTCTATAGCCACGTGCAAGGGAAATAATGCACTGCGGTTTCGCATTTGTAAATTTCCGTCGAGCTATCACTTGACGGAGACTAAAAGCTACGTGGATGATCAGTTGCCGGCACATTGCGTCACTTTTTGATACACTCGCTTCAACATTGTTTTCGCAAGCAATGTTACTTAATGGCATGTTGAAAGTTGAATGCCGGTGCTTGTCTGGAAGTAGCCATCAAAGTTTCATAATGAACTTCCTCTAGCCCCTTGCAAATGCAGTTAATGTATTAAGGTATTTGGTTGTATGCTCTGGTAACGGGGAAGGTACAATTAGATGCAGTAGAGATTGTATACTAGGATAGGATAAACTTCAGTATCAAAGGAAAAAGTTTATTCTAGGGTTTGAGGGTGGTTGTTTGTATAATTGCACTAGATCAAACTGTATGACTCAAGCACTTGAAAACACTATTGAAGACACTTGAGTTTCTTATTGCTGATTTCCTCTTCTTAATATTCTCTAACGAAAAACGAATAAGAATAGTGGATATTTTCTAAATGAATCAGCCAGCAAGAGCTTACATAGTCTGTGAAAGCCAGAAAACCTTCTTTAATGGAAAGGAAACTTTGGATATATCAATGTGTCTTTCTTTTTTGACGGGTCGTTTTGAACTTCATATTGGCTTGCGACCAATTTCAATTTATTCAGAGATAGCAGCTGAGAATTTTCTGCAGTCGGGTCATTAGTTGAAATTAACAATAGACTTGGGCCTTTGTATCAGGTGGTCACATGGCTTAATTTATGCTGACTGCGACAAATCTCGCTAAAACCCATGAAAATCACGACCAACCAGTGATACAGAGCGATCAAATTCAGCCCAAAATACATTCTTTCATGAGAAATGCTTCTCTGCTCGCCCCTTTACTGCGCTGAGACCGACCAACGTTGGCGATTTGAAGAGAATTCCCAGGCCGTCTTCCACATTAGCAGCTGGCGTGAGTATTTTTAAGTGGGTTTTTAACTAATAGCCGCTTCAACAGGACTGGCTTTGGATCAAGTATACACAGACCGCTGTGCAACAATAACAACTCGCTGTGCTAATTCTAGCGCGGTCATGCAAAGTCAAGGGAATACTAAATCAGAAGCGAGCGCCGTGCGGTACGAATAAGGACCGCGGATCGCTAGAAGCGCACAGTCGCCAGCCGCGCGCGCTGTTGTCGGCGGCCCTTTGATGCGGCTTAGCGACACACTGTCATATATCAGCGATGGTTGGAACTCCTTGGAGTTGCTTGTATCGCGCGTAGACTTGTGTCATCTAAAAACGACGGACACGCGTCAGCCACTGTCACTAATCCGACCATGATTTCATTTAGTTATTTTTGTGAGTTGTAAGGGAACTTAATTTGCTGTAACTTTGTTTAAACGCTACTTTGTGGCTTCTATTGATTTAGAAATACAGAATATCGTCTGAGATCAAAGCGAATATGATATGAATGCATTCGAACAAAAATTCTCTAGATTGTTTGGCGATGAATAAGCTGGATCGTTCTTTAAGTACCCACGATTCTCTCTTCATTCAAACATTGTTTATATAACAGAGAACAGTGAAATAATCCGCAACTACATGCTGCTGCTTGGGGTGATACGAATACAATCCCTGAAACAGTAGCATAATTCTGAATATCTTTCTTATACTTAGAGATTCTGCTTTTGGTGGCTACAGGATAGGGGATTACATTTCATTATCTGTATAGGGATTGCTATAATATAACCAACATTTTTGGTTACTGATGTCATTAGCTGGTTCCTTCACTCAAGATTAGGAATGCGCTTCAAAGGATGCGGGACAACTTTCCCGACTCAGAGTCTGGCTTTGTCTCGTTTCTTGGGACCATGCTTACTTGGTACATGCGTTTTTCATTGATGCCTTGTCGTGATACGCGCTAAAGTTTGTAGTCTAGTCGCAATAACATTACGTAACCGGTCCAGCATCTAGTCTCCGGGACTCATTTTAGTAGGCATCAACGCGCACGTTCCATCACAGCGTGCAAAGGCCCGATGCGCAGAAGCCAATCGATTTCGCAACACGCAGATCGAGCTTCAATCCAGACCCCTGGGAACTTCCAGTTTCATATATAATTGAACGGGCAGGTGAGGTGTTCATAGTCTAGTAGCACCTGTCTCTTCATATAGACGCCTGGTTTAAAATCACACACCGACAATTGAGTCTTGAGATTCGTGTAAATGTGGAGCACCCCGCGTGAATGCCTATATGAAGCACCTCAGTGGGCGAAGAGGCTATTAAAGCATAGTTAGGTGATTTTTTCGTGGATTTCACTGGGCGAAGGCTGGTTTCGTATAACTGATTTACCAAATTGCGCTGACTTTCAAAGATCGCATTTCGGCGAAAGACGATTCGTTCGACGGAAATATCATCAAGTGCTTCCTGCGTTCGACAGGTATGAAATATTTTTGTTAGTTTTAATACTTTGTTTCAATACGCTTAATGTTTGCTTGCTCTGTTTTATGGAATATATATGTTTAATCGCGAAATATTGTTTCGAATACCGATGCAATATGATGATATAGCTGGCATTATCCTTTTGAAATGTGCAGAAGTCATCAAATCAAAACTCGGAATCCCGGCTTGTTACAGTAAACAGAACACATCTCGGTTCTGAACTAGGATAACATCTGGGTTATAATTAATTTCGTCAGGATTCTGAACTAAGATAAGCAAACAATTTTCCATAACTTCAAATACATTATCGAATGTATTCTGTTTAATAAAACCCTCAGGTTGAAGAAACTTTTGTGCGGCAATGAGTTGCAATCGCTTTATAAAAACATGAATAGAATTTACGTCTCGCTGTTAACATTAAACACTCCAACTAGATTCACAATTCTATGCTGAGGTTTTCAAATCTTATTAGATCAGCTTTATATACTTGTCAAAAATGCCTTCATTTGTGAAAATACATAGACCAAGAGGACATGAAAACATAGCATTCGTTTCCCAATTATAGCGATACTTGGAGTGTGTAGCCTTGATTTTGTCTGGTAGGACAGTTATTAGCGTCTCCAAACAGAAGCGTTGGGTAGCTGAGAAAGACCACAAAGCTAACACTTGCATTATTTCATAACAATCCCAGATTAGCGAAGCTTGCCAACAATTCCGAGACATAATGGCTTACACGAGCTCGGATAACAGACAAGAAAATGCCAATTTATCCAGCAAAAACTGATTATCATGCAACAATGTTGTTATTTTACGCTAAGATAAAGTTCGACAAGATTCAAAGTCATGCTAGGATAAGAATCTTTTAACTTTGTTTCATTAGAGGTCTGGTGTTTCTTTGTGAAAATAGACGTGATGATGATAAGATGTCTGCCAATCCAGAAAAACTCGAAAACTACCAGCAGTATTGGATAGCACTGATAGTGAACTCAAGAATACAATAGTATACGTTGGCTATTGAGATACTTCTACGTTCTTTATCATAAGCCTGAATCGATGCAAGCGGAGGGAAGCTTTACGTTCCGTTGAAAATAATGCAATGCTTTGCATGAGATCGTATGACGCAAGACTCTTTGAAACATAGTTTTGCTTCATTTTTGTTTTGTTTTTAGATTCGCTTGCGTTAATTCAGAAATTCACTTTTTCATCATCATCTTTTGCAACTGGCAGTTCAGTTATGCGGCCTTTCCATGTACTGAGCTTATATTTCGTTATTAATTGCTGCATTTAAAGTCCTTGCATACTTAGAACCATAAACCACTCGTTCGTTACGGAAACAAAGCATTCTGTTGTTCTGCATTATGATCTTTATTTTGCATACGAAATAACATTCATCCAAAAACATTTTCATAACCTTTTGTAAAGTTGCATTTCAAAATTTCATCTGGGATTCTTTTCAGCGAATCCTTCATATTCTTCAAGTAAATAGGTGACCATCCTTCATAAAATGACTGAAGATATTGTATGTTATCTGCCTAAGTCGGTTGTAAATTGAGTTCTATATCATAGGATAATTCTATAGCTCAACACTATTGCTACTAGCGGTCTATTTGATTAAAATCGGCTCTGTGAGATGAAAACCTACCTTTAAGCATCCAATTCTCCCCCTCACAATCTTCAATTATGCTTCCACCCTGAATTGGCAAACTTTGTCTCGCCAATTTGCCCCACTCTATCCCCCTAATCATTTCACCTTCCTCCTTAAGTTGCTTCCTTATTTTTTTTTTTTAAGTGTTTTCGAAGACCCTTTTGTCCTACCTCAAAGATCATTATCCTTACTTCCATCTATAAACACATAACCCAATTTCCCTCCCTTCCCATAATTCATTACCTGTCTACCTTCAGTACTAAAATTGGCTAACTTCGCCTCCCCTATTGCTAGCCATCTGTAATACCCCCATTGCTTCGCATTTACTACACGCCCCTTTGCCGCCCACCTCATCAGTGGACAGGTGCCTATGTGAAATACCAACGCTATAACCTGTTCAGTGCAGACGGCAAAAGCTAGCCCATACTCTTATCAAGTATTGATAATCCTAGTACCTCCACTTGAAACTTGTAAATTATCAAATATTAAATTCAATCAAACATTTGCAATAGGAATTTGCTTGGAAACACAACATTGTTACTCATGTTTGCAGTCACATTGAGTTTGAAATGCTGCTGTCCTGCAATATTTGCATAGAAATCAATGAAAGCAAGGCTTTGCCTACATTTTGCAGACCACCAGGCACACCTGAAGGTTGCTTGCATATGCTCGTGAGAAAGGCATTTATGTTAGCAGAGAGACCTGTGCTCTTGTATCTTGTGACGTCATCTTGATAGATTTAGCTATGGAAGAGCAGCTTCTTTAAACCCAAGTTATGGTATTGTGTTCTTTGATGCTTTCAGACAATTGGTGTTATAATATTTCCCACAAAATTCTCAGCACAGACACAGAATCGTCACAATAGACGTCACTCATTTATTCTTAAAGAATTCGTACACCCTATGATCAACACTATTAACAACAATTACTCTGCCACAATTTCCCAGTAACCATTTTGCCAGTCATCTTCTAGAGTGGACAATGCACTATTTTTACTATAAATTAGCAACTTCTATTGGCCTTGCAATCTAGCCCTTTCAGTTTGGCCATTGCCACATGACACGCAAATTGCTGGCGCCAAAGAAAAGCTTCCATTTCAAGATAAGAAGATAAGAAATTTCTCACCTTCATTATTCGGAGTTTGGCATTGTGAAATAGGTATGCTCTGATTAATTCAAATCCACAATACGCATTGCCACTGAAAAGCTAGTATTTGTTAACCTGGGCTGGCTACCCATTGAGATATCCCTGAGACCAGCAATGACTAGATAACATTGACCATGCTTAAGAAAACTGTGGCTTTACTGTTCAACAGTGGCTGAATCAATGAAGCACTTCTCGCAATTGCATTCGAAGCAAAGCGTCCTAACATGGCTTGCTCCGTTACCATTATTGCCACGCGCGCGTGGGTGATCTAGCACGCCTAGGCACTGCTTCAGTGACCCTGTTACACTCACCCTGGCTTGAGCAACCTGAAAGGTGATATTGAAATAGAAAATCTTGCCTAATTGTAATAGCAAAACTTTTGAGCTTACGTCGAAAACTTACAACGATACCTAGGAATGTAAGCTATCTATCAGACGTGGAGAAGAATATTATTAAATTGCAGAACAGCATGCACAGAAGTGTATCTAAGAGTTTTTTCGATGTCTTCCAACTCTTAAACGCTATCGGCCTATCTTGAGACCTTCGTCCTGTTCCAAGACTTCTTACACGTCAAACCAGTCAAGCTTTCGTGCGCCTCTTTCTAGTGAAATGGCTATCGTTAGTTGAGCTCTAATTTCTGCATTTTGACATTTTGCATCAGATTTTGTTGTATATGGTTATGTGGAATTATCAAACACTTAACTAATATTTAAATATAGTGTCTAACACACGTTCTCTGATTAATTACCCTGTTCCTTATTGGAGCAGCCATGCCGATGATTTTAGGGTAGTAATGCTGATAGTTGTAGCAAATGCATATAGTTGTTTATGAAACTTAATTATTGATTACTTCTAGAAAAAACGGGCTATTAATTACTTCGCGTATTCTTTTAAACCCTTGGCATATAAACATTTAACATTAACAAATAAACAAACAAGCGACAATCAATCTTTGTAACGTCAAAGTGACGAAGCCTTGGGCAAGCAACAAAATAGGGCATGCTTCATTGAAATGATAAAGAACTGTGGTCAGCCAACAGGAAATGTCGATGGCATGCATGTAAATTTATCGGCAGAAAGATCAGAAGTCCGTCCTGCTGTTGAAAATTGTCAACCGTGCTAGATATTGGAGGTGATAATGGGTGACTCATTGAACATTGCAAGAACGCAAGTTGAACCTGCATCCTGCCATTTCTTTTCTTACTTCTTCTCACTTCTCACTTACTTGCTTGCTGCAGATCCGTTTTAAAGAAACAAATAATCATAGGATCGAAGTTCAGTCAGAAGACTAAAAATCATTTTCATTACAAGCATTTCATTCTGATTTTACTGCTCTCGAATTTGGATTAGCGAAGCCTCCCTGGCTTTCTACGTCCTCCAAGCTGCAATTTGATTCATTTATCGTTACTTGACTATAGCTTTTAACAATCTAACAATAGCCTTATTGTAGTCACTTTTTTAAAGTATCTTGCGAGTTAATCCCAAAGTGCTCTATCCTGCCCCCTGGTTCTCATTTACCCATATAAAACACTGTTTCTACTTCCATCGTACCAGTACAGAAACATACTGTTTCTACATCCCTAATCTTATGACACCGTATTTTGTATTCTTGTTTCTATAACAGTTGGTAGGCTGCAATTACTAAATAAACCACAAGACCAACGCTAAGAATCGAATTCAACAATTGCTATAGTTTTTCGTTAATTCATTAATTGAATTTATATAACTGTCCATGTCACGATCAATAAACTTCGACGGCGGTGCCTCTGTTGATTCGCTCCGGTCCAGAAGTGTTTGCGCAGCAGTCGACACTGCGTTGGCACGGCCTCAACCAGTTGCCAAGACAATGTATTGGAAGACCAACAATTCTTTTTCATCCATAGGCCATGACCACCTGGCTTTAGGGTAGCAGATTCAAGCCTCGCCAGATTCTCTCACCTCAGGGCAAGTGTCGCACCTTACATGTCAAGCGAATTTCGCGAGAGCGTATTGAATCTATTAACTGCCCGCTTTTGTGTAAAGATGTCGTCATACTGTCTGAACATATCATCTGAGCACACATTTATCTACATCTTTTAGGTTAGAGTGAGCAGCGAAGACGCAAAGGGACCCTGCATAGAAGAGATGTCTGTTGAGGAGAGCTTGCAATTTTTCGACAACACAGTTGCAGCCTTGGATAGAAATGGTACTAAGCAAAACTACGGATCCGAAAGTGACCTGATTTCCGAGTTCGGTTATGGATCCGGATACACGGAACTTTCTGCAACCACTGATGGCGAGGAGCATCAAGCAAAGCAGTACGGACCCGGAAACAGGAGACGAAAGTCCCGGCAGAATCGCAACCAACGCCTGCAGAATGACCCGATTTTAGGCGACCTTGAATCGGACAGTACGAATGATGGGCAGTTGTTCGGCAGTGAAGTGACGCCGCGCGTTCGCACGCGCACTAACTCTGGGCAGAGAAGGCAACGCGAGCGGCGTAGGCAGCGGAGGCAAAATGCCAGCAGGAATTCCTGGACAGATTCGGGACTTTCACTTTCAAAGACGGATTCGCAACGGAGTAGCCACAGCGATATGTCCCCGATAAAGCGCGGAAGATCGAAAACAACTTCCGCATGCGTTGGTCAAGTATCCGAAGTATATAAGGTTGACGCAAGAAAAGAAACCGCACCGATGTCAACTTCGACCGCGCTGGTCAAAGCTCAAGTTGACAGCGGTGTCTCTTCTCCCGGGCCTAGCATCGATTCGCCTGTGCACATGGATAGCAGTCAACACGAGAACAGAGGCAAAGTTGCAAGCGAAGCAGGTGACGCACCGCGCGGATCTGTCAAGCGTAAGGACGACGAGAAAGAACAAGAAAGCCGAGACACATCGTACGAAGCACCTTGTAACAAGACGGAAGAAGAACCGCTGGCAAGTAGCTCTCTGGTCAATAGCTTAGACTCGTCGTCAAAGAGTCTTAATCAATTCGTCTTTGATATCAAGCCAACTAATTCAAAAGGCGTGGTGAACGGGACCTATACCCGTAAGGAAAAGGAAATCTTACATCAGGTTTTTCAAAACGCACAGAATTCTTCGCAAAGCGTCGATGCTAGCACGCCGACGCCGCGCGGTAATGCTTCTTCAAAATTTCCGCTACCCGCCCACCTAGACTATCCATTTTGCATGTACCGTCAAGATGAAAAGAAAGCGAAAAAGTCTAATGGTCTGATGAAGGGGCTGAGGAAGCTAAAAGAGGGTATAACAAGCAAAAGGAATTCAGTCGTGTCTGGAAGTGGTGAATACCGCGGAAAATCGCACCTGCATGCAACAGAACCTGAGGCAATGCCGCCCTCAAGACCTGTAGACAAGAAAAAGAGTCTTTTCAAGCGTATTTTCAAGCAGAGTAGTGACAGGGTAGCGTCAAAGCCAAGGCAGACGAGCGCATTCCGTCGCGACAGATTTGGAAGCACCCGCTCGTTCTCCGGATCCGTTAGTCAGCTTTTCGCGCGCGGCAGTCGTGCCCGTTCGCAGTCAGTTGAGAATTTAAAAAACTGTATTCGCCGCGGAAGAGATTCCTTTATGAAGCGGTCAAGCAGCTCTGTTTCCCTGAGTGCCAAGATGACAAGGTCGTCAAGCGTCAGCTCGCTGATGAGCCGGCGGAACGGATTCGTCAGACAAAACTCTATGGTGTCACTAGCAGGAAATTTCTCACGCACGAACAATACATCAGCTTTCCGCAGGTCCGACAGCGTGCGGTCACTACACGGTGGCTATGATATTGCGACGCGTGTGTTACAGGCGCGTGAAATGCCTGAGGGCTATTACGATGACGAAGACGCCGGGCCACAAATGGTATCGCACGCGGTTGACTATAACGTCCCGCTTCGTGGTGGCTGGCGGCCCGCGTCTCGAATCTCTCGCAGAGAGCAAGACTTTTACGATGCCTCCTCGTATTACGATGAAAACGATTACCTCAATTACAATGACTGCTATGCAGAAGAGGAGCCGTGCGCTTGTTGTTACGACGAGTCATATTACGACTATTACGACAAATCGTGCTACAACGAGCATTATGAGCCCTCCTTCGATCATCATCCTGACCAAAATGACGTTTATCGTTCGCGCGTAACGCTCTCGAATCTGGACAATCGCCCGGTCAGGCATCATATGCACAGGACCCCTAGTTACTCATCAATGTACACTCCGCGCGGCCGTCCGCAAAGCCAGGTTTCAAGCTATTATTCACCAGCTAATGCAAGAAGGGACAATAGAATGGTCGTAGCACCCTTGAGTGTGCAAGTGACGCAAGAACGCCGCGCGGAACGCCGGAATCTGGCAACGAACGTTCCTGTATGCGACACAATGGTGTAAATTCAAAATTCAAAGGCTGATTGCATTCAAAGAGATGTCCCATCAACATTATGCTAACCTTAACTGCATGACATTTGTAAAATGCCACTTAAAAGGAAACTTTTGTGAATAATTTACAATGTAATGAGTTGAACATCGCTTTCATGTATCATAATAGTTCTTGGACTGAATAGAAAATGGTATTGTCTATGTTTATGGAGTAATATGTTGAAAATGTCATGCCTAGAAAAGTTTGATGCATCCATCCAAAAGTTACAACAAACAAACATTGTTAATTATTTATGAATGGCAATCAAAGATTTTCGAGTAATGGTGGTGACTCTAGCCCCCGAAAAATATGATTCTTATGAAATGTTGTGTCCTTGTCAATAACAGTTTATCGTGTCCTGTCCAACAATAATTCTTGTGTTTGTTAATATTTTGTTCTCAGCCCTAGCTGAGCAATTTTTAACATTTGACAATTGTTCGACAATAGTCGCTTTACTTTTTTGGCATCTTTTAGTAGAAATTTTGGAACTGCAGAATTCTTGAATTTATTGTGAATTTTTAATGAATTGCGTTTTATTAATATTTTAACTTATGCATTAAACAGAGATCTGATAATGCTACCAGACAGAATTTTCTGTTAGTTGAATGTTTTATGATTAAAATACATTTTGGATTACTTGAATGTATCTTTGAAACATTTCTTGTTGTGCTAACGACAATCTTCTCACTTCATCATACGCCTCGCGGCTCAATGTCAGATACAACAGCTTCTGAACTTACAGATAACATAACATTTTGATTTTATTTATTTTTTTTATTTATTTTTTTATTTATTTTTTTTATTTATTATACCTTGCTTCCGAAGGTAATTTTTAAGATACTAAGAAGCTCTATGTTTATCGAGCAGTGTCCTGGTCCTTCCTCTCGATGTAGCCACACCTCGTGATTCCTTATGCCTGGAATTACAGAGAGCTGGCAACTCTCCTCACTTTAAGTGAAAGTTTAGTCATTCTAGGGACTCGAACCACGGACCCTTGGGTCTGTAGTCAGTGCCTCTAGCCACTGAGATGAAATACTAGATAATGAAGTGCAATTGATTGACATCTTTTGAGAAATTCGTGACTACTCTTGGCAATCAATGACGACTCTTACGTCAGGGCTTTAAGAAAGCTTCATCTATAAAAGCAAAATCTAGAGTAATCACATGAAAAAAAAAGATAAAAAGGTTATTTTGTCATTTAAGTAAGTACGGCCTTTTGGAATAGATGGTGCGAAGTCTCATCATGACTGAAAATTTTGTGCAAAAGTTATGTGAATGCATGAAATTGGTCTTGAGCTAATTGCGACAACGTGTTTGAAATTATTTTGCTGGGGTGCTTTCTGGTTTCAGCCATTATTTTCAAAATAATGGTTTAGGAAATAATAGTGTTAGTCGGTGAAAGTCCTTCTCTGTACCGGAATAAATGACTAGACTTTTGACACTGCGTGCATTAGAAAATTTTAAGTTGCTTACATGAGTACATTTACTTAACATTTAGTGGAAAGAGGGCGGAGAATAACAAATACTCTATTAAAGTCGTCAACAGATTATGTGAATGTTCACAGCTGCAGTCTCGGTGATGAATCGATAGACTGCAGTCCAATTGAAAATTTTTCAAAGAATCAGTCGTCCTGTTAGATTCGCCAGGTCTATCAAGCCATGATCTGCTAGAACTAACATCCCACTTCGAACTTTAATACCATTGGTGAAAACACATGGTGCGTTGTCACCTTCCTTTCAATGAAGATAGACAGGAAGACAATAGGAGGCGTTTCGTTATCATTAATCACAATCAAGCAGGTGGGTCAAAGGACAGAGGTGAAGTATAGGCCATAAGTCATCAGGTGATTGGGTCGTCTCGGAAATACTATGGTTGTTTCTACTTCTGCTACAACTTCATTGGCACATGTATAAATCCAGTTTGTGATAACGCCATAGAGCCTAGATTTATTACCCTATTGTTCGCGTAATTAACCATGTAAACAAGCTATTGAAAGCGCATATTGATGACTCACGCTTTCTTTTGTAGTTAATAAACACAGATTGTGTGGATTCTGGCTTGGTCGTCTATAACTGACGCCTGCTCTATGCCCATATCTGCCATTGCGAAGTGTAAAGATTAACTTCTTTTGAATAAACAGCATGAGGGCACGAGACCTTTTCAAATGGGATGCATACTCCAAAAAGCATTCGAATCTCGGCGCAGCGTGTTGCGACCATCTAGATTCCATATCTGGCTCCGATGTATATCTCTTTAAGTCTTTTACTAGACTAAATCATTTCTAGTAAAAACAAGAATACACTATTGATTAAAAATATGCTTTGCTTAAAATGAATGAAATTCAATTATGTTTTCAAGCGTCCTTTAGACTCAGTCAAGCACGCATGCAGTCTCAAATATCTTTTGAACTCATATTCTTCTTTCTCGTTCACCCTCCTAATTTCCACATGCCTTATTATCCAGATTAACAAATAATCTAGATCCTTCTAAATGTTTGAACCCAACTTGTCTGGTTTCGTGGTCACAAAGCGAGGCTTACCTTAGAATCTTGCATGACTTAGAGTTGGTTTGCATGACTACAGATCTTGGACGGAATCGCTTAAAAAAAGTACTTTAGTGGCTAATATTCCGAAAACTTGGACACCGTTTTCATTTTTTCACAAATATGTTACATCATAGATACTGAGTCGTAGGGCCAATTTCTTGATTCTGTTTACGCTGAAAATTGAAATAAAGTATTTTGAAGGCCTCAATAATTTTAGTATAAGCTAGTGGATAGGAAAAGAGCCTCTGCTTATACGACTACCATTGCATTGATCAGACGTAGTCCCATGTGTTCGACCATTTTGTTTTTCCCCTATCTGCTTGCAGTGAATCAAGCATTTCACAATTCCCAAGGCCTTATTTCTCAGGGTCATATCAATCAGTAACGAACTGTGTATTTGATTTTGATTTAATATGTGAGCACATTTCTAATGACAATGAAGGATGGAATATTTGCCTATGCTTAATCCCTTTAACTTCCCACACTTAAAGTCCACCCGGCATTCTGCATGAAAACAAAACATTTCCATCAACTTTGTCCATGTTTGGCAACTTTTGGTAATCTGTTTTGATGAAAAATGCAGTTTCATTTTGCAGAACAATGCTGCAAATAAGATGCACCCGGCTTTTTAGAAAATGAATAGCTAATCTAGAAACCCAATTACATTTACCTCCGATTTCATGACTCTCTTTTCTTGTGAATACCAATATATATAGCCCTTGCCAAACTCCCACACATTCTCACAGTCATCACGAGATGAATTCTTCAACGGTGCTCCCTTGTTGTGGAGATTGATGCATGAATCGAAGAGTGGGCAGAGCTGCTAGGCAGGAAACCTGCCCGCCTACTCTATTGTAATAAAGGCATATAGATTGAGGTTGCTTTTCTTTTCTCGATTGCTTAAATTCTTCAAGCAATCAGAGGCAAGAGGTGCATTATATAGAATCACCATTTTGTGGTTTGCTTCATTGCATCGTAGACTGAATATCTAAATCAGTGGCCTTCCTTTTCCCAATATCAATCGAATTTTTCTGCTGTATGAACAAACATGTTTTTCGTTTGCATCTGAAGCAAAACTGACATAAAGACATCTTTACCATATATTTCTACCCACTACAACAGCTTTATTTATGAAAGAGAAGATTCTTTAATTTAGCTCTACTCTTCCTCATTCTTTATCAAGATCTACTATTAACCCATAAGTATTTGTGCTTCTTCGCGGTATGAGCTCTTAACTTTAATCTTACTTGATATCTCTTCTAATTTGACTGCAAGGAAAGCGTATCATCGTGAGATTTATTCCTTATAATTTTTGGGGGAAGTAAACTTGATGATTACAACATTTCGACCATTAATGAAAGCGCGTTATGCCACAATTTAATTTCACAGCAATGTTTGTTATCCCCGAAGGTCCTAAGTTTACACTTTGCAGCTTAAATATTGTATTATGGTCTGACTTTTTACAAAACTTTTAGGTTTTCAATCCTTGAAAAACTGCCAAATACCCTGGTTGCACGGTATTTTATAAAAGCTCTCCTTAGAAAACTTTTAATTTCACACTACACGATTTTAAGCCGCAAAAGATAAAATATTTTCCCCAAAATTCTTCTCCGCAAAGCATTTAGTTCAAAGTGCATTGTGACCAGTGAAGTACGCTTTCTGGAAATTCGATACAGCTAAAATTTCTAGTAAAGGGATAAAAGATTGTTTCTTTGTTAATGTAGGCCATTTCGTGATATTTTTGGTAGATATTTTGTTTTATGCTTTAAATTCTTTCCAGCTTCTACAATCTTTTGCTTAACGGAATTTGGCAAAGTATTTTGGTTAGTAAATTTCAATAACAAGGGCAACTCCATAACTTGAATTATTGCGTGTCTTTATCGTCACCTAGAACCCAAGAAGAATATAGTTTATTGTGCTGGCTTTTCTTCAATGCATTTGTTAGCAGACTGGCTCCAGCTTAGCACTGCTTCACAAAACTTGAAACGGAAAGTAAACACAGCCATCCTGCCTCCTCAGACCAGAAGAAGCAAAACAAAAAGCGAATTCTAAACCAAAACAAGTGATTCTTTGCGTAAGATGTGCAACCTATTATGTCCTGTTACATAATTTTTCAAAAGATCTGTAAACATTTGATCATTAAATTATTAATCAAAGAAATAGATGCCTGCACGCAACCGACGAGAAAAGTTTGTTTAGAAAAATGCTAAGACCAGCTTGAGTCATTTAAAGCCATCTTGAGGGAGACTGCTTGTAATAATGAGGCGTACGAATGAAGATTTGGAAAACGCACAAATGTAAACATCACTGAGGGAAACATACTCACTTTTACAAATGACCCAGAAAGCTTTGTGCATGTAAATTGCGAATCGTAGAATTCCTTTGCTTCTTTTGTGTCTTAAAGTCACAATTATTCAACAAGCTCTAGTTTCAGGCAAAAAAACTGTTTCTAAGAAAAAATGTCTGAGAGTAGTAAAAATTGGAAAATAAATTATTCTGGCAATTGGAATTATGTGATGTTTTTAGCCAAACGTGTAACGAAAACAGGATTTTAAGATTCGATTCTTTTGCTGAAGATATAAACCCGCAGAAATGATTTTGCATAGTAATCTTGCAACTTTTTATTTCATATTCATGTATCTTGTTTACTGTTCTTCATCGAAATCATCTATTTCAGATGTCTGCTATTTATCACGCAAGTGATATCAAGAAATGTATGCAGCTTCACCAGCCTTTACTGGAGAACAGGGGATGATACCAAGTCGAATTTCAGACTAGAATGGTACTTTGGTGCTATTTAAATGAGTTCTCTAGAGTTATTCTATGCATCCAAGCAAACTGATCCAAGTTGCAAAGCTTCTGTTTTCTGCGTAGTCAAACTCCCCTACGCAGGCTTGATCCAGTGGTCCCCGCCTCTTTTTGAATGATCCAAAATGGCCGCTTGTCTAGTAACGTGGGAACAATGGCTGCTTGGAATGTTCTGTCAAAAGCAATGGCTTAACTTTAACAGTGAGTTGCAAGTAATTCTTGAAGGAATCAAAATTTAACTGTATCCGATATTTTGCAGTTGCCGAAAGGTTCACTTGCCTGTTTGTCAAATTTAAGAAAACCTAGGCCAAGAGGCTAACGAGTGAAGACTTTAAAATGTCCCGAGATATCTTAAGCATATTCAGTTGAAAATGTTTTTGAAACTATAGTCATGGTATTGTGATTGCAAACTTAACGCATCATAGTCCTGGGGGAGGGAGTAAATTCTTGAATGTTCAGCGTTTAGAAGCACCTGTAGTGTGGCTTGCAAAGTAAAAGGGTTTCAATCCTTCTTACTTCTAAAATTAGTCATCATTTTCTTTCGCAAGGTCGGGCATCTGTTTCAAGAAGTCAAGCACAGGTTTTGATAAATGTTGCATGCTTGCTATGACGGTTTTCGGGTGAAGAGAGTCCTGCCATTTGATAAAACGGTTATGCATGTACAAAAGGAACAAGCACATAAATTTAACCCCTATTGGTAGCTTTCAAGACATTTTTATACAATTTTTGCCCCTTGATAAATGCCTTAAAATAAATTATGCCAATGTGCTTTAAAATAACTGCTAACTCCTTAGTTCTTTTACCCATTTAGTTAATATATTCAACAACAAAGACTTTTTTTGATAAATCTTTAAAACATCTCTCTTTTGCTTTTTGACTATAAACATTATTATGACACATGTGTCCTTTTCATTTAATAATTCTTGGGAACCATCCCTCTCAAGACCTTGTAAAGCTTTTGAGCTAAGGTTCTTGATTTTTACATGGTTTAAGCATGAACTATCACTTTAGGGGAAAAATCATCAAGTCAACTTTTAATGGAATATTTACAATAGAGAAATTTTGTCAGGAATAAGAACAAAACTAATCATTCAACACAATTCTTTGGTTTATTCAAAAGGAATATAACAAATAATCAATATTTCTTAAAAAACAATACTATTTACACATTTGCAAAACATCCATTCATTTAATTTGACTACTCATAATTTTCATTCAATTTTTACTACATAGACATTGATTCAAGCATTGTCTCTTAACTTGGCAATTCTTCTTGTCAATGCAGATCTTTCCTCACTTATGTTGATGCATAGTGGGGCAACCATAGGTTGATCGGCCATGCTGTCTTTATCTTCTGGACGAAATCTCCAATCTGCAGAGGGATCAAAGTTGCATGTCTCCTCACAACAATCACACGAGTACCCACAAGTTCTACATGCATCTGTCTTCGAATTAAAACAGTCATGGCCCTCCTGACCTGCGAAATTGTTCTTGGCTTCTTCATAGAAGAAATCACATCCCTGCAGATTAAGCGTATGAACACTTGCAGATCTTCTAGAGCATTGGGTCTTGCCCACTTTGTCGCTCTGTGAAAACAGGCTGCCTCTTCGACCGAATAACGACGAGTAACTACTCGCTCGCTGGATTTTCGTGTCATCTTTTTTCGCAAAAGAAAACAATTTCCTTGGCGTCTTCACTGAGGAAGTCAGGCGCTTTTTCAGGAAAGGACTCAACGATCGAGAACGGTTTCCTGTTTTTGATCGCGATCTGTTCTGCTGTAAATCGATCGCATAATTGTTCGCTTTCTCCGGTTTCGTATTTCGCTTTTCCAACGAGAATTTTCGCATTCCTCCGATGACTCTTCGAAAAAACTGACCAATGGTGAGCCTCGCTTTTGCTTGTCTCCTTCGCCAGCCCCTTCGGGAGATGTCCCTGCCAATGTCCGACAACTCTTTCGTCGTCTCGTGGGAGTTTTCAGGATTCTTTAGCAACTTCTGTAAAATGTCGAGTTCCTCGGCTGTGTATAACTCAGCATCGAACACATCCTTCAAGTTCTCGTTTAAACTGATACGATGCAATGTTTCGGCGAGTTCTTCGGCTTTCTTGTCAATAAATCGATCTTCGATCCGTACCAAATATTCCGAACAACAAGAATACTTGCTGTCATCATCATTACCCTTTTGGCTATCACCAAAAGACAGACTACTGAATCTGCTGTTGTCTGAGTCAGATTTATCGCAGCAGTATCCAGAATCTGACCACGATCCAGTCCGCGTTTCACAAGTATCAGCTTCAGTTTTACCTAATCCGTACTGGAACACACTGAATTCTTCACCGGGGTAAGTAAAGACATCATCTTCCGCGACTTCTGGCCCCTCTTCGTTAAAGGAGTGAGCGCTTGATAGCGAAGACGACTCGTAATTGTTTTCAACTGAAAGGGACATTTTAGGACAGTTCGTCGACTTGCGATCCTTGCCTGTATCCATGCTCAAATCTCTGAAATAAGAAGCATGTGATTTTCCAGGAATCTTTCTGCAACAATCGGTGTAGTCATACTCGCTCCAGATGCCAAAGCTCTGGAACTGATGCTCACGTGCTTGAAAGGTAGCACCCCCTTCTGTAATGTAATGTCCTGCATCCATGTTGTCAATCGAGCGACTATTCACCAGCACTGTCTGTAACCAGTTCTTAAACGCTGTTTCCTTGTGATTGCTATCTGAGGAGTTTCCGTCCTGTTTTTCTCTGTTATCAGCGCACTTATCTCTTGGAAAAAGACGATTACTTCTTTTGATCGCGAGTTCTTTGTTCAACATCTGCTTGTAACTGGCTAATGTCTCGTCCAGAAATTGCAAGGTGTCCTCGCACTCGTAGGCTTTTGAGAGGCCACGGCTTGTTCTCATTGTCTTGCAGAACTGAAATGTGAAAGAAGAGGAGTTCTTTTAAGGTGGCAGGGAGATCGGTGGGCTGTAAAACCTGATTAACTCAAACAATGACATAATGAGTTTGGCGATAAGTCTCTGTTGGGCGGCAAAATACCAACTGGACGAATTCCAAGGAAATAACAGATCTGATTGGCTGTACGCAGTATTCTATTAAGAAGCGCTTTTTACTCCTCTGTGCTTGTCTGGTTCGCTGTACTATGCTAAAAAATACGCTCTGGGGGCTATCGCCAAAGGCTACATTGTGTTCCTCATTTCATAGAAACACTTTTTCAACTATCAATTTCACATTAAGAGATGCAAGCAGTTAAAGGGATTTTGTATCATTTCAACCAATCAGGTTTTAATTTCAGTGGAACCTAAGTATAACAATTTTATATTTTGAAAAGCCTTAGTTGAATCCCCGATCAATCGTCAAACATTAAAAGTTCATTACTTAGAAGAGAATATTTGAGGTGTTTAGCTTAGCAGTGAACAGTCCGCATTCATTGTGAAATATTACTAACAGTAGTCTACGATTCTCTAGAGGACCACTGTTATCAGTCACCAACTTCATAACACCAAACAAAAATACTGAATTCTTATAGGGCACGTAAAATAAAAACAATCTACTCTTTAAGTACAACTTGCATCGCATCTGCTTCTAGCTCTATTATGTAATCATTCCAAGATAACATCTCTATATTTGTGCTTCACTCAATATCCCGGTGACTTGGTCATTAAAATTTGTCAAAGTCCTTCCTTCCTCGCTAGACGGTCTTTTGATTTTCTAAATCAGAATCTTGATTGTCTTGACTACATTTAATCACAGACATGGTTATTCATAAGAGGATGCCAATCAAGTCAAATCTATGTGATCCGGCCAACGGCGTTTAATCTTCGTGATTTTAGTGATCAATGATTGCTATCACTGAATCGGCCAATAATGTCGGTGCTCATGCGATGTTTTAGACACGATGGGATGATTATGCGATCTGATGATTATACGATTAGAACGCTCGTTTGTCAGAATTATAGACAGCAATCTACATATTGGAATCTGGGCTAGCATTCTAATGTATGTAGTAGTGATAGAGAGGGTGGCCATAGCGATATAGTGATTGGATATAATGTTGTCACGGTTAAGAAATGTCTGTGATTGCAGTGATTGTGTGATTATGTAAAGTAAGAATGATGGCAATGATCGTTATAATGCAAGCAATTAAACTGCTCTATAGAATTCGAAGCATATTGCGAGGGTTTTACTAATTACCTGCGTTCTTTTGAAACTGGCACAGCTAAGAATGACTCATCCACTCGTGAAGTGAATGCCTATTTTAGGGCACTTAAGTTCTGAAAGCATCTCTTGGTGCTACAATCTCACACGCGTACTAAATAGAATTATTTAAAGTCGGTATTAGAAGTCTCTTGCATTGACGGTTTAATCCAGAACCGTATGTAATGCTTGCCACTAACATAATTAGTTCAATGTTCAGATAATACGGTGTTAATTCATTTAGTTTGTTTTGGTTGAAAAGAGGGCAGGCCTGGGCAGGATATTTTCTCCTATTTGTTTCCATCGATGGGCTGGACATTCTAACTGATGATCTATTACAGGATTAAGATGGATTAAGTTCGACAAGATTCGACTTGATGCCTTTTACAAATTAGCCACTAAAAGACACGAGTTATCTCAGTTTTATTGTCGCTAATCATGCAGATGCTTAATTTGAACAAACTAATCCCCAGTCAGAGATGCGAAATGATTATGTCAAAAAACCAATTTGACTGGCAGTGAAACTCTTTGAAATTTTCAAAGATGCACGAGTTATTTAAAACCATTCTGAGCGTTGCGTTGTCTGGGTTCTAAATTGAAGGCATTGAGTCATGGTAGATAGAAAGCGTATAACCAAATTGCAAAAATTGCACTGAGTCATTATGATAGCTCTGCCAATCATGTGAATGGCTGTCAAGCAAACTGCACACGTGATGTTAAACCTCGTAGTTGACGTCTGATCACATGAAAACAGAGAGCCGCTATTTACCATGACTCATTGCCTTTGAAAATCTGGGGTTTCGAATGTGTAGTAGACGGAGGGCGCAGCGGCTTCTAGAATTGCTTATAATTACCCCGCAGTGTCACCCTTGACTATGACATCTTCTTAACCAAAAGCAGTTGAATCACCATCTTTCCGCACGTTTCTGATTGCAGAGTCTAATTCAAGTGTTTATGTATATGTCTTAAGTTATCATTCATTTGCAATAGGTCACTTATAAATTTCAATTCTCCAGCAGACCTTTGACCGACCTTGACTCCATTTCCCTCTTTTGACGCATGCACGTATCTATATAAAACCTAATGAAGTTTGCTTTCTAGTCACTGATACCAAGAAACTTCTCGTTCAATATTTAAGTATTGTCTGCAAGTGGATAGCATCTGTTTTCGTTGTACACCAACATTGATATTTATCACAGGTCTATGCACAATCGAGCAGACTCTGTAAACCTGTTCAGCAAACAATGCTTCTTACTCCTCCTTGTTTGGCACCTTCTGATTACCTTAACACATTGCTACAATTGGATGTGATGCCTTGCGTGTTTATACGCCTTCATCTTGTGTACGAGTCCTCCTTTTTTTTGACGCATTTTGCTGTGCAAACATTAGAAAGCAATTGCGAGAATAGCTCTTGCAAATAGAGCATTTTGCATTTAAAGATGCCCTTGTGTTTTGATTGGAAAAACCCGTTGAAAACAAAGCTGTTTGTTAAAAAGCATCTTGTTAATCGACGTATATTTGCGTTGAGGCGTATTCCACTCGCGTATGTTTATTTAACGCCTGCTGGTTTCAGTTCGTTGGAAAACTGAGTACATTCGCTTCTTTCTCGCAGTCTGATGGGCTGCTCGTAAACTGAGCTATCTAACAAACCAAGTTTTTGTTTGAGAAAGCCAGATGCTTTGCTAGATTGCTCCAAGTTTTCAATAACAAAAAACAGTCTTGGGGCTACAAGCATCGATCTCATCGTCAGAATAATTTCAAGCATGGCAAATCAGGCTGTTCTTGCTTTTTCTGATAGTTCTCCTGCCTTTCATTCTCCTACTCTTTTCTAGAAACCTCTCAGCAAATAAATCGTTATAGACATGTTTCATGCATACTGATGTTGTGCCTGAGTAAGGCCTGTCGCTATATTCCCATAAACTTGTCAAATTTCTTGTTTGGTTAATCGAAGTCGACACTAAGGCTATTGGGCCTAAGTTGAAAATATACAAACTGTTCCAGGGCACGTGATCTCCTTGATCTGGATTCGTATCTTACGTCAAACTCTAAGCTGCCTCTTCCGCATCTCCTAAGGCTTCTAGACGCACTGTCATCTTAAAGTTCCCTGAAACAGTTCTTAACGCGTTTTCAAGGAAAGGACTTCCTGGACTGAGGCTATAAAACAGCTCACTTAATTTCCCCTAAAGTTACTGAGAGCAGTATCAGACACTGTAAACACCAGTACAGGAAGCGTATCATTTCCAGTCATAAAACTGTACTTGCGTCAAATATAAAAAATGTAGAGGGCACGAAGTTCAAAAACCTAGGATTCTTGAAAATTTTATCTCGTATTTTGCATTCCATTCCTTTGATGCAAAGCTAGTCTTACCGTTACGTCCCGTTTTGTTTCATTTTGTTACATTACGTTGCGTTGTGATTCGATGCGTTGCGCAAATGTACGACACATAACGCTCCTTTTAACCATCATAACATATAATAGGATGTTGAAATACAATCTTAAGAAGCACCAATAGCCTTTAAGGGGGTGGTTGGCATGCTGAACTACACTAAATGTTCCTTTTAGTTCTCTTGAGTTGATTTTTCTTTCAACAACAGGCTTCTAGGCACATAACTATCAAAACTCTGGAGCCTCAAGCCCGTATTTCAGTGCTCTTTCTGGTCCCAGCGACAATTCTTGCCGTACAAAGTGGCAAACTACATTAGCAAATTCAATTACCAAATTCAATACATTACCAGAAAGAGCACTCGGATTGATGCTCCAGAGGTTTTGTAGTTTTCTGCCTAAAGGCCAGTTGTTGGAAGAACAATCAACTCAAGAGAACAAAAGGAACATTTAGTGTAGTTTAGCATGCCAAACAGCGCTTAAAGGCTAAAACGCTTGTTATCTGTGCAATATTCCCCTATATTATGAGCAATTGTTGCGTGAAGAATTAGAGGAAATTTAAAACGCCTACTAATTAGAACTGGCAAGGATGCTACACGTTCCAAGAAGCTGAGCATGTGCTACTTCTGAGAGAATCTACAAATGTGTAGCCCAGTGCAATATTTATCAAAGTGTTTTGTCTCCTGCGTCAGTAGCCACGTGACCAGACTCTGCTAGCATGACCCTTTATTAAAAAACTAATAAGGCGTATTCCAAATAATTTCATAACAAATTAATATTGTAATAAGCAAAGCCAAAAAAACGCGTGTTCAAATTAATAGCAATAGTCTTTGTCAAGCAACGAGAATTTACTGGTGAAGTTGTTGCTAGGTCAGAAATTTTCCAAGCTGACTAGGTGTCTTATCTCACCATAGAACAGAGAAACAATTTATTGCATGATGGGGAGTTTTGAATACTTGGAATACAGGAAGGCATTGGATTTTTTCCTGAAGAAAATTAAGGCAAATTTTATTTTGATAGATATGTAAAAAAACCTAAATGTCGAGTAGACGAAACAAAGCAGACTGTATCTCTTATGTTCGTCTATTTTTCTTAGGCCACTGGGCAACAGTGATCTTTGTAACAAAAGCGCTCTTAAAATGCACCATAAAAGGTGAAGGCTAGGAATTCTGCTGCAAAAGAATTATCTAGTAACGTAGCTGGATGGTAAATGAGGGCTTGGTTCAGGTTTCTTTAAAATTCAGGAGTCCATGTGTCCTACATAGCATTGTTAAGTGATGTGTTAAAAATAGAACTTTTTCTCTAAAGGAGTGCTGAGGGATTTTTATACTACGAAGATTGCCATACATGATAATGGATTCCCTCTGGGGGAGATGATTTCATGTTGGAGATTCATAGACAGAACCAAGGTACTGCTCTCCGGCTATTTCGCAACAAGAGCCTTGGGTCTCTTTGGAATGTTGCCACATTGTAAATGAATGAAATCGGTTCCATGACGGCAGCCGCTTGCGTACGATCCCATGCAATCTTAGAAAACGACAGGAAAACGATGATAATCCTTGTCTTTGTTTAAGAGATCTAAAGTTGGCTTCGCAGACAAGATTAAACCTACAAATCTTAGGCTCAGACTGGCCTCGAGTACTGAGTTCTGTGTGAGACTGAGTGTGTTTCTTAGAATCTGACCTGATTTTACAAAGGAAGGAGAGGAGGAAGGTCGCCTTTGAGCACCGTAACAATGGAAAAGTAATTGGATAGCGCAAAAACAAACTGCTTGTTATCTAAAAGGGGATTTTTAGGCCACTTAATTCCCCCTAACGAAGTTTGTCTACGCATGAAAAGCGTGAAACATCTGCAACCTTTAATTGGCTCAATTTAAAGACATTTGGCTTAACGGCATCTAGATCTTTTTTAAAGCGTCAAACCTCCGTCGTAGACTCGCGATCACTGTATAAAGCGGTTAGATTCGTTATAACGCAGGGGGAGGCACAGTTGTAGACTCGGTTTCTAAGGTTGCTTTTGGCGACTTTCCGTCAAACCACTTGGCTTTGAATCAGAGTAATTTACCAGCCTCAAGCAGAATTTTTTAAAGATTTTTATTAAGCATAATGTTTCAAAAGAGTGAGAATACAGCCGTCAATTTTTGAAGAAAACTTGATTTAAATTCTCTAGTTGCTTGGTTATGTTTACATGAAAGCAAGTAAAAATTCAAAGCATTCGACTTTCATCAGTGACTAAATGGGGGCGTTAAAAGGCAAGAATGCCTGCCAAACATTTCAATTGCCCCGCAAGCCTCTGCACTTGCTCCTCTTGGACGAAAAGCAATCTCTAAGTGGAGAAAAAATGCAGCGATCAGCACTCTCTCTCTGTCTGCCTTGGATTATTCGTCACTTTCATTAAATACATCCCTGATAATAGGGATACTACATCGCAGCTACCTGCCAATATTTTCTCCAAATTTATCGATGATGTCATTTTAATGGCTCCCTTTGTATCAGGCTCGTGATGATGTAAACAACAGAATGTAAGTGCCTTGAATATGTCTCTGTTTGTTATAAGCACTCACGGTGCGAAATTCGTGCCAACAGAAACAACGCTTGCTGGAGCCTAACCCTGAGTTCAATATACGTTGGATGGCTTCAGGTAAACTTGTTATGATTAATGAAACGGACAAAACACACGACCTGCATGTATGTGTAATCAAACAAGTCGTTAAGAAATGTTTGTTTATATGCGAGCGTTGACGATTAAGCCCTGCGTTGCTCGTGACAATTTTATCATGAATGCTTCTAGTGCCACGTGGTATGTTGGAATCTGTCACATAATGTGTTAGGAAAATCTAGCGACCATATGAAATGAGGTTACTTGGATGTTAAAAAAGAACTATTTATTGTCTAAGTCATGTTTAAGTCGTTTACAATATCTACGTGTCCAGCAAGAACCGGGTTTCAAGAGCAAATTTGAGCCTACGATCAGTTGGCAAATCCTTTTTGCAAAGCGAAAACGGGTTAAAAAATTTTCAAATGGGTCAAAAATAAAACAACGGAAGATAAACCAAAATTTTAACGTTTACATGAGGAATTTCCTGTGCTAGGTGAAAGTGTAAAATATAGCCGAAGTTTCGAAATTTCTTGAAATTTAATGCAATAACGAATTTTTGCTACCTGATCGGTCAACTGAATATGGCGCTAATGACGTCATCTCGTTATATTATGGGTACTTTGATGAAGTTTCTTATCTCTATTAATTTTCTCCGTTACGTGATAGCTTTGTTATTCCACGCTGTTATTTTACACTTTTGTCACTACTCTGCGGATATGTAACAATGCCTTGATATATACAACATGGTATACAAACCCACCGACTCAACACACTTTTAGTCTCCTCTAAAATACATCCTTTTTCTCCTATCACAGATTATCACTATCTACATTACTTCTCCAGCCATCATGAGGCTAATACTGTATTTCATAGGCCCTGATGCCAATATTACATATCGCTCATCTGTGGTAATCAATGTTACATGTCTTATCTAAAATACGCATTTTCTTGCAGGTTGAAAAACGCTGAACCGAAACCATGGTTTGATTGATCAGAATAAGGTGCGTAGACCGTCTATCTATTTCTCACTTTTATTAACATGATATTCTAAAAAGCTAAAGATAAGTGGTTTGAAATCGATCTTCATTCCACTCAGTCAATCCATCTATCTAGGCCTCACTTTTATTAACACTTATAATATTCTAAAAAGTTAAATAAAAGTAGTTTGAAGTCAATCTTCATTCACTTTTGTACTTTTGTGCAATCAATCGTTTTTGGCTAAATCGCTCAATCAGCTGAAATTCCCGATTGGTTATTTAGGGTGAATGCCTTTGTTCGCTCGAGAATCGCGCACATGATAGGCAGTTGGAAATGGTTCCCTGATAACTTGCTAACGTTTTGAGGTCAAGATCCTAAATTATAAAATTCCCATAAAAAACAAGAACTAATCTTGGTACCACGATAAAGTCATCAACATACCCCTGCTTCGATGCAGTAAATAACAGCAACTTGACAATCGGCTTCCCCGGTATCTTCTTAAACCGCGGCAAAATCTTCGTTGGCAACTGCCTGCGTGAAACTTTGCTGCTCTCTTGCTTATCCTTGCAAATGAATTCACACGAGATGTCCGCGAGCAGGTCTTTTATTTGTCGCCTGTGAGCCCTGTGCCATCTGTCGTTCGACGAGAATCGATATCCCAGCGCCGTGCACTGAATTATTCATACGAACCCTGGCCAGACGGAGCCAGTCTTTTGCATGTAGTCGTTTGCAGGCCCTTTGAGAACAATGCTTTTCACCGGTCGTACATCACGGGCAGTAAGCAACAACCTTACCTGTTCATTTTGATACTTGCAGTATGGAAATCACAAGGTCGTGCCCAGCCCTCTTGCGTGTCGGTAATCCCCTTAATGGAGTCGTGCAGTGCCTCGTTGTCGTTTCTTGTACTCGTTTACAATGCTTCGCGGAAATCGAATTGAAGAAAGCGATAGGCGACAGACTGTATTCTTCTGATTGACTTTCATGTAAAACAATCGGCTTTTTTAATTTCACTTTCTGCGGTAATCGATGCAAATTTCACTTTTGTTTTCCCTAAATAGCAAAATGCTACCCACTGCTACGACTCGTTTTCTGGCGACTGGCCGAAAAGAAGAGACATTAGAAAAAATTTCGATTAATTTCCTATTTGGATTTGAGAAATCTGAGCAATTAATGTTTGTTCTTGGTTATCTTGGTTATAAGAAAAGCTGCTATATTAATCAGTTAGTCGAAATTTATCAGTTATACAAAGACATACACACCATAATCAATATAACATCTTGATTAAACGTTTGGGGATGTATTCTGTATATTTACATGAACGAAGAATGTATACGGAAGCATATAATTTTAACACATTATGAAAAGTATAAACTGCTTTCAACTGTTTTGCCATAATGGGGTGTATTTGTCATCATCATGTCATCATCCAATGCACCACGTTTTTTTATCATTGGATTCCCCATTTCAAAAATTCACAAGGATATCCATTTTCTTTTTCAAACATGTTAGAACTTTTCGAGCTGCGAATACATGTTTGGCCTTAGCTCCTTCTGTGCAGCACCGCGGTTGCCTCCGTGCAATGCAAGTGATGGCCCTATCATATGCAAGTAAAAGTAAATTTTGTCCAAGGGATGAAACTATGGGAAATATTGTAACGCAGCATCTTTTAAATATATACCTTGATATTGCTGGGAATAGTTTGCAAAGGCATTCAAAGATGGCAACAATATTCTTTTACGATAGCTCCCTATGAATTACAACACACTCTATAACGAGACATGATCTTGTAGAAGCTACTGAAATTAGAAGTTTTTAGCAATTACATAGGACATTCCTTGACTTTTAAGTCAATTTAAGTTGTTTGTAATAACAGACAGCGTGCTAATCAGATCGTGTCATCTATTAATAAATTTAGGCCAAAGCATTATGAAGATTTTAGGGAATATCGAGGGTGAGTCTTGATTCCCCATATAGCTCTCTAGCTTTTGTGGTAGTTTTTTCTGAAAGAAATCATAGATTTTGATGTGACGGACCGATGTACCATAAATTATACTATATTAATTCGACCTCGTTTTGACACGCGATTGCTCTCGCCATGCCACGTGGCTCGAAGCACTCTCGCTAAGCCCCAGTGTCTCTACACGATCGTGTTGTTCTTGCGTTGTCGAATAATAAATCAGCATATTCATTAATGTCTTTCGTGACGTTCCTAACGAGACCTAAGCCGACATGACAATCACACAGATCGGGCCCTTCTCACAAATGCTCTGCTAATAGCCCGTCGGCAATTGTATCTCAATCGAAAAACGTATATCTTGTTTCCCAATTACAATTGGAGGTTTCTCGCAAAGTCGCGCTTGTTGAAATACTGCAATGGTCGTTTATACAGATTAGCTTACGAAGAAGCAAATTGGCGGCAGTAGGCCGTCAAAGGAATAAGCAGAGGGAACTCTGTGCATGTCGCCATGCGGTCAAGACTAATAAATCAACCCTTCAATTATATATAAACATCAACTGAGCACCTCTTGTGCCAGTGATTACTAAAATCTTCTGTCTGATAATTTTGAGCAGAGATTGGCAGCATTTTAGGCGTCGATAATCTTTGCAAATTAGCGTACAATTAAAAGCTTCCATCACAATTATTAATTAATTATTTGTTTTATTTGTTTCTTATTCATCTCTATGTCTGCATCGGAAAATATTAAACTTTAGATTTTTTCACAGTGGGTTAGAAATTGGCTCTACTATAAACTCGTTTGTCATTACAATAATTACCGAACCATAAAACCTTAGGAGCTCTTTATTATAAATCTTTCTTCATTTTTGTTGTCAGCATCCATACACGAATACTAGAGAAGGTTCACTTTCATTCGTTAATACTTCTCTAAAGAACCTTGGTTTTGATGGAACGTACCAGCCATATAACTTCTTTTGAAAAACATTCAAAGTACTGTATTTCATGATTAATGAACTATTATGTTATTATTTCGCTAAGCAGCAAAACTTGTATTGAGTTTCTAATTGAACTTCTGAATGGATTGCTCAGCTAGAGTAAGACCCATTCAAATGATAAGAAGAAGGTGTATAGACTAGATGAAGAATGTCAAATGGCTGAAGAATAGCACGCTTACAATGTTTTATTGTCTACCAATGATTGATGTTCTCATTATTTAAAAGAAAATATGATTTCCTATCAACACGTATGGTTCTCTCATGGTGTATCAGCTTGGTATTATTTTTTTATGGGTATTCTGCCTAAGAAAAAATACCAAGTTACCATCCACTATAAAATTCTGTTATCTATTCTGCTTGGAAAAATTATTACAAGGACAAAGCAGCATTAATCTTATAGTGCCACCGAAAAGATACGGGGCCTGGGGCGAAAATGGATATTGATGACGTCATCATAGTTGTTGCTGCTGCAATCCGCTAACGTGTGCAAATTTGACACGCTTTGATTGTAGAAACCTGAACCGTTAAACTAAGATTGTAGTTGCTTTTTACTAACATACGATCGTTTTTACTACAGCAACACCAGTTATACACTTTAAAGTACGATACATGGATTAAAAGTTAACTGTGAAAAAGCATTGTCTACTTCGACTCTTTGTTGCACTAAGCTGAAGTTGGTAGTGATAGCTTGTTTCTTTGAACTATCGATCTTTTGGCGATAAAAGCTTCACCCCAAAGATAAAGTGCTACTTATCAGTTTGCGCTGCACGAATTATGCACTGAGTCGCAGGGTTTTCGTCATTTCTAAGCAACTTGAATTAAAATTTTGCAAAAGTATGTCCTATGTTCTGCTTATAATTTCTCCGCTCCCATTTTTTTAGCGTTTGCATACATGAGAAGTGTCGGACGAAAAAGTGCTCCAAGTATGCTTTTTCAAATTATGGTTCTTGCCTCTTTAAATTATGGTTCATCTATTCACCTGATATTTTTTTCATCTCACTGCGTATTAGACTTTCATCTCCTAAATTCTCAACGTCAAAATGTACTACACCCACTTCTACTAGAATTTCTACTTAGATACTAGAATCTGATTAACAGGCTCCTCGAAACCGAGGGGGAAGGGTTTGACTGGCTCGTTTGACTCAATCATTGTCAAACTTCAGTATTTTCCTTGATACCGGTGTACCGAATGATAAGAAGTACAATGGGCAACACCCATTGACCAGACACCTCCCCCCTTCCCCCAAAGTATAAATTCCATTCCTAGGGCGGTGACTAATACTTTCCAAGTATAATGCTGAATGCTTAGCTAAATTGATCTCTATTACAAGCATTTAAAAACTTCATATGGCAAGCTTGGTTATTGTTGATGGCAGGGCGGGGAACCGGGAGTTGCTCGATTCAAACTGAAGACTTGGAACTGAATATGCGAACAAACAACGACAACAACGCGATAGTTCAGTTCCAGTGCGCGTGGAGCTTTCTCCCAAACGCTTGTTTCTCACCACCAACTAAAAAGACTGCAGTCAAATGAGTTAGAATACGACTGCAAAACAGGTGGTCTGATTGGGCTACCATGAATGCCAAGACATCACCAATAAACCTGTCTAGACCTGCGAGTATCCAACATTGTTTCTACGACCATACGGGCACACATGTTTGTATGCACCAGGGGAATTTCCCGATACGCCTCAAACCTTTATACACAAACTTTCCCCTGTTATCAGATGTTTAATACTTCTATCATCACGTTGCACCAATAATTGTCGATGTAATGTCATGGAAAGTGGTTATTCCGTGTCATGTGGGTTTCCGGTGATGTCTTCAGGGCATTTCTGATGCTTGTTTTACGAAGATGTTCACTCAAAGGATACGATACATATTGGTACAAGCTATAAAGATTCTCCGCTCTAAAAGGGCATCCATCTCTATAAAGTATCGGTGCCATAGGTCACAGGCTCTTTTCAAAGGGAAAGCAAATTATAATTTAACTTACTGTGTCCTTGATCACAGAAAAGAGGCTCATTTTGTGATACATCTGATCTATAGATTCCTTACATTAATTATTTAAAAGCATTGTGTTTGCAAACATTCTTGATTCTTTTTGAAACTTTGTGAAGGCTTATTAAATCTATATTCTTATGTTGATATGCTGTCACAGTTATCGGTCACACTTTTCTACTGATAAGATCATATTGATAGCGTATTGATATTTTGGTAGCATCAAGTCGAGGAAAAGGCTGGAAATTGAGTTAGAATTTACACAGAAAATGAAGCATGGATAAATGCATAATGACAAATATGCAAAATAATTAGACTTTATGCACATTGTAATATTTGACCAAAAAACTGCTAAAGTGAAAGACAAAACAGGATAAGAAGCTATAAAGTTCGCATGTCAAAGCAAAAGCGTTGTCTCTCGAGGAATGATAAAATCATCTTTATTCATAAATTTTCTTACTTCGCACGCGGCATAAAGGTTAAGGCCTGTATTTGGCACTTGAATTTTTACAAGGACTCCTAACCCAAAAGCACTATCTCACTTTTACTAGAAAAGGTAGCTACACAAAAGAATAACAAAGCTAGAATTGAAAAACTCCAGCTTGCAATTAATGGCTACATCGATACACCAGAAAAATTCCAGCTTGCAATTAGTGGCTACATCGATAGACTTGAAGAAATCCAGCTTGCAATTAATGGCTAAATCGATACACCTGAAAAATTCCAGCTTGCAATTAGTGGCTACTTCGATAGACTTGAAGAAATCCAGTTTGCAATTAATGGCTGAATTGATAGACCAGAAAAAAATGTTTTGTTGAATCAAGCCACCTGCAGTTCCTGATCCCCTGCGAGGCATCTGTCTACACAGTCATCCTGAATCTTGTTCCAGTACCTGTCTGTTTGGCAATCCATGCAAGATATCCAGTGAAGATTCGCATTCCCTAGTGTTCATAGTTCTCGTGTGATCCGCGAGTTTAAATTCCACAACCATGCTCCTTATGTGCTCAAGAGCTCTGTAGAAATTTAAAAAAATGGGGAAGAAAATAGACTAAAAGAAAGACTTGAATTGCATGATAAAAGGGGTAGTTAATTATAAATGGATATAGATATGTTTCATTGATGCAATTCCATTATGACAGAACTCAAGTAAAGTAAGCGAATGGATAATTCCCTTCCCTCTCCCTTTGGAAGCCCCTATTTGCAAACTGGGGGCTTTTAAAAAGGTATATATTGAGAGCAACTTTTCCTTAAAAGACTATACCAACAACTATTAAATAAGGTTATTCTGCCTGATGACATCCCCCTTCAAAATTTAGAGGAGGGGTGCCTTGGTGGGGGGGGGGGAGGCTTAAGACTTTAAAGTTTAACATAAAGAGCGCTTTTGGAAGATTTAGCATCCTATAAAGCGTGGAAAGGCTCCGTTTTACTATAAACCAAACAAGGCATTGATTTCTGAAGCTAAATAAGAAGTATACAAATTATCGAAGACATTCGGCAATTTTGCCGCAGTCACGTGTACGAAGCTTGTTAACATTCGTATTGATATGAATGCCTTTACATATTCACGACTGCTTCTTGGAAGGTAGATGCCTGTACCAACATTTTGATTGTTGTAGTGCCCAACACATCTTTGCATGCCCTCTCCCCCTTCAGAGGGAACACAGAGTTTATCAGTACTGTATGGTCTACACTCCTGTTGCTTTGAGACACTTTCTGAGATACGAGTAGGGATACAACAACATATGAACTTTTAATGCATTTATTCATCTTATGTATTTTACCTTGGCTCTAGCTCGAATTGTCACTTTGGTATTGATTGCTTGCAAGTAACATGAACATGTCACATGCCACGCAACTCTTGACAAGAAGAACTTTAGGCCTTTATATACCCTGGGTACCAGAGCCTCAAAGCTCGCCCTCTTGTCGGACTGTCTCCTTTTTTTCGAGCTGTCTATCTTTTCGAGCTGTCTCTCTTTTCGAACTGTCTCTCATTTCTAGCTGCCTCTCTCTTCGAGCTGTCTCCTTTTTTCGAGCTGTCTCTCATTTCTAGCTGCCTCTTTTTTCGAGCTGTCTCTCTTTTTAGCTGTCACTCTTTTCGAGCTTTCTCCTTTTTCGAGCTGTCTCTCTTTTTTAGCTGTCTCTCTTCTCGAGCTTTCTCCTTTTTTCGAGCTGTCTCTCTTTTCGAACTGTCTCTCATTTCTAGCTGCCTCTCTCTTCGAGCTGTCTCTCTTTTTTCGAGCTGTCTCTCATTTCTAGCTGCCTCTTTTTTCGAGCTGTCTCTCTTTTTTAGCTGTCACTCTTTTCGAGCTTTCTCCTTTTTTTCGAGCTGTCTCTCTTTTTTAGCTGTCTCTCTTCTCGAGCTTTCTCCTTTTTTCGAGCTGTCTCTCTTTTCGAACTGTCTCTCATTTCTAGCTGCCTCTTTTTTCGAGCTGTCTCTCTTTTTTAGCTGTCACTCTTTTCGAGCTTTCTCCTTTTTTCGAGCTGTCTCTCTTTTTTAGCTGTCTCTCTTCTCGAGCTTTCTCCTTTTTTCGAGCTGTCTCTCTTTTCGAACTGTCTCTCATTTCTAGCTGCCTCTCTCTTCGAGCTGTCTCCTTTTTTCGAGCTGTCTCTCATTTCTAGCTGCCTCTTTTTTCGAGCTGTCTCTCTTTTTTAGCTGTCACTCTTTTCGAGCTTTCTCCTTTTTTCGAGCTGTCTCTCTTTTTTAGCTGTCTCTCTTCTCGAGCTTTCTCCTTTTTTCGAGCTGTCTCTCTTTTCGAACTGTCTCTCATTTCTAGCTGCCTCTCTCTTCGAGCTGTCTCCTTTTTTCGAGCTGTCTCTCATTTCTAGCTGCCTCTTTTTTCGAGCTGTCTCTCTTTTTTAGCTGTCACTCTTTTCGAGCTTTCTCCTTTTTTCGAGCTGTCTCTCTTTTTTAGCTGTCTCTCTTCTCGAGCTTTCTCCTTTTTTCGAGCTGTCTCTCTTTTCGAACTGTCTCTCATTTCTAGCTGCCTCTCTCTTCGAGCTGTCTCTCTTTTTTCGAGCTGTCTCTCATTTCTAGCTGCCTCTTTTTTCGAGCTGTCTCTCTTTTTTAGCTGTCACTCTTTTCGAGCTTTCTCCTTTTTTCGAGCTGTCTCTCTTTTTAGCTGTCTCTCTTCTCGAGCTTTCTCCTTTTTTCGAGCTGTCTCTCTTTTCGAACTGTCTCTCATTTCTAGCTGCCTCTTTTTTCGAGCTGTCTCTCTTTTTTAGCTGTCACTCTTTTCGAGCTTTCTCCTTTTTTCGAGCTGTCTCTCTTTTTTAGCTGTCTCTCTTCTCGAGCTTTCTCCTTTTTTCGAGCTGTCTCTCTTTTCGAACTGTCTCTCATTTCTAGCTGCCTCTCTCTTCGAGCTGTCTCCTTTTTTCGAGCTGTCTCTCATTTCTAGCTGCCTCTTTTTTCGAGCTGTCTCTCTTTTTTAGCTGTCACTCTTTTCGAGCTTTCTCCTTTTTTCGAGCTGTCTCTCTTTTTTAGCTGTCTCTCTTCTCGAGCTTTCTCCTTTTTTCGAGCTGTCTCTCTTTTCGAACTGTCTCTCATTTCTAGCTGCCTCTCTCTTCGAGCTGTCTCCTTTTTTCGAGCTGTCTCTCATTTCTAGCTGCCTCTTTTTTCGAGCTGTCTCTCTTTTTTAGCTGTCTCTTTTCGAGCTGTCTCCTTTTTTCGAGCTGTCTCTCATTTCTAGCTGCCTCTCTCTTCGAGCTGTCTCCTTTTTTCGAGCTGTCTCTCATTTCTAGCTGCCTCTTTTTTCGAGCTGTCTCTCTTTTTTAGCTGTCTCTCTTTTCGAGCTGTCTCCTTTTTTCGAGCTGTCTCTCTTTTTTAGCTGTCTCTCTTCTCGAGCTCTCTCCTTTTTTCGAGCTGTCTCTCTTTTTTAGCTGTCTCTCTTTTCGAGCTGTCTCCTTTTTTCGAGCTGTCTCTCTTTTAGCTGTCTCTCTTCGAGCTGTCTCCTTTTTTCGAGCTGTCTCTCATTTCTAGCTGCCTCTTATTTCGAGCTGTCTCTCTTTTTTACCTGTCTCTCTTTTCGAGCTGTCTCCTTTTTTCGAGCTGTCTCTCTTTTTTAGCTGTCTCTCTTCTCGAGCTTTCTCCTTTTTTCGAGCTGTCTCTCTTTTCGAACTGTCTCTCATTTCTAGCTGCCTCTCTCTTCGAGCTGTCTCCTTTTTTCGAGCTGTCTCTCATTTCTAGCTGCCTCTTTTTTCGAGCTGTCTCTCTTTTTTAGCTGACACTCTTTTCGAGCTTTCTCCTTTTTTCGAGCTGTCTCTCTTTTTTACCTGTCTCTCTTTTCGAGCTGTCTCCTTTTTTCGAGCTGTCTCTCTTTTTTAGCTGTCTCTCTTCTCGAGCTTTCTCCTTTTTTCGAGCTGTCTCTCTTTTTTAGCTGTCTCTCTTTTCGAGCTGTCTCCTTTTTTCGAGCTGTCTCTCTTTTCGAGCTGTCTCCTTTTTTCGAGCCGTCTCCTTTTTTCGAGCTTGCTCTCTTGTGCCTCTTATACCCACGGTAGCCTATATGCACCATCATTAATTAAAGCCTTGGTAATTTTGCTGAAACAAAGTAGCGTCTTGGCTTCCTGCGCTTGTGCTGAAGCCACAAGGCGACGTAGCAGCAATCTTTGTAATGGATATTCAGGCTTTGAGACTTTTGAAGCTGGATTACGAGCCAGCGTAAACGTTTTCTCGCAGAGAATGCCTTCAGGACTCTTGGCGATCTCTTGAAATAAACTGATTGCAAATCCTTTTCTGGAAAAGATTTAATCAGCAGTATCCGGCATTCCAGCCACCATGGCGACAATCTATCATATTTCTGCCCTGTCTGTTACTACTGAACGGAGATATCTATCTGCCTAATGCAATAAGGCTTTAACCAGATTTAATTAATTGTGAACTGAAGTCGAATATTTGCAGCATGTAATCACTCATTCAATGGGCTTATGGAGCTAGCCAACTCAATCTGGAGATTGTGTGTTAAAATAGAATGACATCGTCATGGTTATAATGGCGTAACGTAAGCAAGTGGCTTGTAGTTTGCTTTCAACAAGAGACACATTTGCAATCTTTGTCACGATCAAATTTATTGTGCTTCTGCCTATACGAGTAACTGTAATAAGAATTTCCTACTGTTTTTAAGCGCAAGCATGCATACAGAAACCCTAGGAGCACCTTTTCTTACCCTTTTATGCGTTTAATATTTTTTGACATGCCTAACGAGCTGTTAACCCCCCTCATCCCCCGTCCCTAATCAATGTACAGCATCCAGTTAACCTGGGAAAGCAGGTTGGGCGCCAAATTCGTTTGGCAGCAGGACAACATAGTTCATATGGATGAATGATAGGGCTGGATAAATGAAGGACGAAGAATTGTTGCTAGCAATCCAGTACTTTTAGTAGGCATTGTAGGAAAAAGGAGAGTGGGCGATGCTTCTTTCATTGTCCATAGCAGCAACGGAATCCTTCTCCCCCCCCCCCCCCTTCTACTCCAAAATGGTGGATGATGAATTAAACTCAAGATTCATATGCACGCATGAATGAAACATATGCTTCAACAAATCTTTGAACATAAACTATTTTAAGAATATTAATCCTATAAATCTTAATTTTACGACTGATAATACGAGCTGCTCGAAGATGTGAAAAATTGAACTTCCGAGTCAGTGCTGATTGCTCCAGTTTTCATGAACTTCCAGCTCGTTTTGGCTCGTTCAATGTGTTTGCGCATATACCTATAGCAAAAACTCACTTTCTGGTTAGAAAAATATTAGTATTACAATTTGATGTTTATATAAAATAGCCGAGGCCATTTCAAGTCACCTTGAAGCAGTATTTTAGCTGCATTTGGTTGGAAAGTTTATAAAATCTTCATCATGATGACTAATGTATTATTTTTTGTCATATAGAAAAACGGCAAAATTAATTTATTATTATTTAATTTTCAGCTACAGTTGATTTATTATTAAACATTTTCGAGAATGTCCACTCTACAATTAAAGGAATGCTTCGTTTTTAAACCATTTAGCCAGCTTTCTATGGATCGGATAATTCTACCAATTTCTTGGCAGAGATGCAGCAGAACTAAAACGCTTCCGTCTTAATATGGAAAGGAGACCGCAATGGATATCCTGTTTTTTATCTTTCCATAACTGCCTGACCAAAAATCATCTGCTAATACGCCACTTCTTGGATCCCTTTCCAAGGATCTGTGATAATCATTTGTGATGAGCATGTGATCTGGAGCACTGCAGATAAACCATTTCATCGATAAGAAACATATGTGAATTTGTGTCAGCTTTCCTCTACGTCAAAGCTATCACTATTAGGCCCTCATCCAACTTATTCATAAGTCCTACGCGGAAATCACAAATTACTTTTATCAACGTTGACTTGAGGCTTAGTATAACCAATTTTGTGTCTGCAAACACAACAAGAATTGTTTGAATATACCAGAAGTCATTTCCTACATGCCTAAACATTTTCCCACACATGTCTTCCTTCCTTTCTGGTTATGTGGCCACTTTATCGTTAATACCTGACCATCTCGACAGGGATCGATAAACATGCCACAACGAAGTTCACCATTGAAGGTAAATCAACCTTTGAAGAGAGATCATGTTGGGAGGATATTGAACCTACTCCGTTGCATGTACCCACTGTCTCTATCTAGTCTAAGTTCTCTCTAACTGAGCTTAAAACTGGCTGTCTTTGATTCATTCATCGATTGGAAGATGTACACGCTTTTTTTATAAGGAACCACTTTATAAGGAACCTTCATGTAGAAGGCCGAAATATATAAAGAACTTATACTACTAAAAACAAAATCACTAAGGAACTTTTCGATTTGAATTTTTTTTTTTAACTGCAAGCATCAAGAACTAAAAAGCCCGTTCCATCCATTTGCAGCCAATACTCGCATAGATTGTTTGCTATTCGTGTGTCAAGTGCTTTATCGAGTAGTTTCCTCATAGTCTATCTCGTCCTGCTCTCTATTAAATGTTAAGGCTTATTGATGTGCAGTGAAAATTAAGGAACTTTTAAGGAACTTTTGGTACTAAAATCTGATGACTTGAGGTCTACGAATAAGGAACTTTTGGAACTAGGCCTTGTGGTAGGTTCCTTATAAAAAAAGCGTGTAATGTTTTTAACATGAATCTAAAGGTTTTTTTCTAAATTGTTAGCATTCAATTCAAAGAAAGAAGTCCAAGTGCTATTCATAGCTAATTATTTAGAAAATAAAACTAAAAATTCCAGAATATAAAATGTGGATGCTAATATCAATTATCATTTATAGGCAAAACTTTGTGTACATTAGACATCTTTGCCTTTCCTACTGAGAAAGTGCAGTTGTGCATTAGTTTTTTCGTTACAATAGATAAACGTTGGATGCAAGTTACTTTATCTACCGTGGCTAATCCATAGTAATATCTCCAAGCCAATTCGAATCCTTGTTTAGAAACTTTGTTTAGGCTTAGCAAAAATATGATAACATACTTAGGGGAGCAAGTCAAGCCGCCAAACTTGTTAAGCGAGAAATAATAAAGTGGAGACTGTTGTTCGAAGATACTTATGATTTCCTGAATTTCATGGTTTACGAGTGACGATTGTAGACAAAACATATGGATCAGGATTAACTATTTACGCATTTTACAATTTCAATCTCTCTACTTTAACTACTTTTGCATGGCAAAAAACACCCCTGGGTAAATATGGCATTTAAATAAATACCAGATCTGATTGCTTTTATTTGTAAAGCTGCTTTAAAAATGTCTTATTTACAATTCCTTACTTAGGTGTGCTACCAAATTTTTTTTGTAAAGAAGATTAAATGCCCTTGGAAAGGCTTGTGCCTGTTTACTCTTTCAACAGGGGTTTTCTCTTTCTTCGAAAGCAACTTTCTGTTCCCGAATGCAATTTTTTACTTACTAGTTATGCAACGTGACTCTATAGAATTTTCTGCGAGATATTTCATCTACCAAAACTTGAGGTTATAAGGAGAGCTACTCCAACGTTACAATGCATAAATAATCCATTCTCCAGGCCTTATCTTAAAGCTCAGTGATGACCAATTTGTGCAGTGATAAGTCCGAAATGTGCAGGGATAAATGGAAAACTGTGCAGTGATAAATTAGTTGAAACAGCAAAATAAAGAATTCATACAAAAAAGTAACATAAAATATGCACACAGAACGTAATATTCAGGGCTATATATGTATTTCTTGTGCTTTTATGTCATCATACAGAAAGAGAATATCACGAGCTTCCGGGGGCCATCTGCTCTGCCCCTTGGACCCGCTGGGTTGCTTTTAGTGCCCCCAAGACCCCGGTTATTGCAAGCCTGCCTCTGCCATGCACCTTGCAGAGCCTGCCTCTTATGAAGCCACCCTGATTGTGCAGTGATGAAATTTCCTTAAAATATGGCCTGCCATTCTCTGCCATTTAATGGAGATATCTTTCTTCAATCCTCTTTCAGGGCAATTGCATATCAGAAGTATTTATGGATTACCAAGTTCAGGCACTAATTTTTTTAAAATCATCTCCTATGCATAGCAGTGACGCATCAATACGCAGGGTTATTGAAAACCCTTTCACCGCAAAATCAAACAGCTAAGACTTGTAAAACCCTTGATTCTAGCCACTAGCAGATTAAATCAATCCTTCATTATCATTGCATGTTAAGAGTAGATAATTGAATGGCAGTTGTGGGATTCTTTCAGATACATTTGTGAAATGTGAACCATGCCATTTCCTGCATTGTCTCATGTCTCATGATTCACTATTGCCCGTGACGTCATTCAGTCCACAACAATATGCCGGCTTCCTCTACCAACTTTAATGGCAATGTAATATGGGTTTAGTTCATGATGAAAATTTTCTTGTAAGCGCCCCTTTCTGTTCTCCGGCTAGAATACTAATAATCTGGATTAACAGATGCGAGTCCTTGTTAAATGCTTCTGTTTAATATACATCAACTCAAAGTTAATCCAGATGCTTATCTTTTAATTTCAGCAGAATAGTGCACATAAGCTACATTTAAACAGGATTTAAAAAGAACACAAAGACAAACATGCGAGTGACTAGCTCAGTTGGTTGGATGTGTGGCCTACTTTTAACAAATAACTGGGAGTAGCATCGAACTTAACCATTGATGGGCCAGGTGATTTTGAAAATACGTACACTCTGTAATGATGTGCCCAGCCTTCTTCCTGTATAAAATACTTACCACGCAGTAACATGAAGATTTCAGTGATAAAAGTGAATATCAAAAGCTTATCGTGGTTCCCACTTCCTTACTATTCAATGCTATCATTTAATCCCAAACAGATGGCCCATTCATTTCTCCGTACTCTGGGTTTTTCACAATTAAGCCTCTTCATGCCAAATGAACCAAGACTCAAAATCATTTGTTTTACAAAGCCTAGGTCGCCTCGCCCTCCTTCTCCACCCTCCTTCTCCGCCCTTTACGCTATTTACATTCATACTGGAGTTTCGACGAATACGAACATGGAACCATTTGGCTACCGAGCACCCAAGGCCTGTTAAAAAGCAGAGGAACTGACCACTCTCAAAAAACTTATTCTTTATATTTTCATCTGAAAACTAACACGGTGCTCTTTTTAGCTGAAATCATGCCTTCGCCTAGTATTAGTTGTAAAGGTTCAAAAGAAAGTTCTAGAAAACAATGAAGTAAATAATGAATCATGAAGTATGTTGGGCACACAAAACATACTTGTCAACCCCAATTTCAACCAGCTCGGTATAAAATGCTTCAGCGGAGCCGAATGCTGCCACTACTGAAATTGTACTTCAATCCAGCAGATGAACAAGAACAGTATGGCTTCTAGATGTAGGGCATTTCACTTCTCATCATCAAAACAATAACTTATTATTACTGACTAGCAGTTTTGATCGATAGTACTGACGAATTTTACTTACAATTACTAAAAATATAGCTTTACAATAAATAAACCAAACATTATACAACTAATGTTTGATGTTAATTAATAATGCAATTCTGTATCATCGACAAGTGCCATTGGGTCTTTTCTGAATTTTTCAAATATTTGAAAAAATGTCTCGTTGTCTTCTCGATAATCGGTTCGCGTCTGGCGTGCACTGTTGGCCCTGAAAAGCTTCACTCGCTCTTTAACGTTCCTTTTATTCTGGGCATCAGAGGCCCTCCGTGGCACCTTATCCCTGCTTTTCCAGAACTCCTTTCGCGCCTTCTCTACCTCCTCCACAACAGAGAAGTTGCTTGCCGATAGACTGCAGTTACTACTCGACCGCTGCACATCGTCCCTGATAATTGCATGGAGAGGTGAATTTCCCAGTGGCCGTCTCGGTGGTCGGTCTTCAGGGGCATCCCGTAATGGGTTGCTGTGCTTTCTCTCCGGCGCACTCTGTCTTCGATTCGTCCTCGGAGATGACTTTTGACTAGAACATTCCACAAATCGTCTGATGAAATTCGGGAACTTCGAAGACCCTTTGCTACTGCCGGCTTTTTCCTTTTCATAGCATGTAGGCCCATCACTGATCGATATATCGGCCTCTACCCCTCCGCGGCCGAACATTTTCGGCTTCTTGAGCCTCAGCCGCTGCAGCCGGCTGGGTTTCTTAGCCGCCCTTCGACGCCCATCGCACGAGCACTGTTCTTCGACATCGGCCTTAAGGATAACAAACTTCAAGATTTCTCTCTCCTCGGGGCTGTACGAGGCCCATTCCGCACACAGACTCTGTTCATCCAAGCTCTGTCTCACATCGTTTCTCTTCCGTCGTTTCAGAGTCGTTTCATGCGATAATGACCGCTGAAGGGATGGGTGCCGTCTTCGATTGTCTGGTACCACGACGTGATCCATCGACTCGTTCTCCGTATCAGACAACATATCTTCGACAGCGAAAAACACCGGACGCGTCTTTCGGGTCCTGACGACCGGCGCAAGCGTGTAAAGATGTCCTTGACCAACCCATCAGTTGGCAACACTGTCTCGCCCACCATGAAATCCTCCACTGCTGTTGTGACATCCATCTTCGTTGACAAACTAAACATTCTGATCAGTAGTCACGCGTGGTTCTCCTTTAAAAGTCAGGGATGGTATTCTTGGAATGGTTGTGGTATTGGCTCGGGCCAACTATGGTGACCTCTTAACCAGGCCTTTGTCTGCAAAGGAGAATTAATCACCGTACAATGGGGAAACGCTTTACGCAGGCACAATGTCCGCGTATCAAATGTATGAACCACTCTGACGTCACACACTCACCAAACTATCGCAAAATGCCCTGAGTTATCGCGTCTTGATGTGTCACTGAATTATAATCCGAATGAAGTGGCTTTAAATAAACCGTAAGCAGTGCAAGACTGATAAAAATTTCAAAGCTTCTTTGATAAAATAAATGTAGGAAGGACAGTTACGTACAGTTTTGTTTTAATCTATGGCTAATAAAAGCATGAAACATTATTTCTTGTTTATTGCTTATCAGCAAACACCTACTTAACGGACGCTGACTTGCTCCTGTCAGGGACCGATGTATTAGTGAATAATAAAGATTAAAAACGAAGTGAAACATTGGAGGAACGACCAATGACTTCCCTGTTGTTTTACAGATGGTCGTTCTACTCCCGCGTTTTCCACGCGAGAAGACACGCGAATGGCTTCGATACTTAAAGAACGCACAATATTTAGTTGCTTACAGGTTCGCATGGACTAAAATAATTCAAACTTTATCATATATCACTTTTTCTTGTCATGCAGTAGCAATCCCAAGATGAATACTGCTCTCAAAGTTTTCAATTCCGCAATGTGGCGAGACATCGTAAATTACTGTTAGTGATAACCTTTGTAGGCTGTTGCGAAATAAATTGAAACAGCCTTTTTGTCTACAAACATATCTTAAATCTTGAGAATTTGCTTTGTCCCCCGACGTGTTTCTAGCTAGCAATCAAAAGGGTCAATTTCTCCCTGATAGCGGACCCTTGTGGCGTGAGAAATAAGAAAACTAGTAAGAAGCTACTGCTGAAAACTAGCAGAAGGGGAAGCAAAATAAAAGTTTAGATGAAGCAATGAAGTTATAGGGTTATTCTTAAGCATCAGCCATCGAACATACCTCGCGCTGTCTTGAACCAAGGAATCCTATGGAGAAAGCGTCAGCTCTCTTCGACGACAATTACCAAACTGTACCAGCATTGATTATTAGCTGCCCAATATATTACAGACTCTATTCATTAAACTCTAGCTGGAATCTAATTGACTGCCTTGCAAGCTGTTTGCGGTCATTTCACTGCCAGGCTTGTTGCTATTAATATATAACTTAAGAGACAAAAGGTCCAGTATAATGAAATAAATCTAATACAAAATTGCTTTGAATATTGTGTTCAACGGGGAAATAAAGAACTTGTAATGTAATTTAGAAGCTGACGAACTTCAAAAGCAATCTAATGAATAAAGTTGTTTTGTGGCATTGTCAAGGCAGTGGGAGTGCACCGCCAGAAATGGCGCGTGCGTAGGATCGTAGACGTGGCATTACAATAGCTGGACCCTTATGCTTCTAGCTGCCAATAATCGAACGTCGCCAATCAGGAAAGTGTTTGTTCCTTCTTGTACAGAAGGCTCTGGATTCTCCTACGCAGAGACCGAGCCAGTACCACGCAAATGCTCGTTGTATTGTGCAATGGATTGTACAAACATTCTTACGCCGTGACGATTTTCCAGTTACTCCGAACATTTGGTTCTTTATGCCTTATTTAGTATTTAGAGGCAACAGGAACTGGCAACAAATAACGTAGGAAGCATTTGAAAGAGAGGGGTGCCGCTTTTATAGCTTCTTTCTCTAGGCATGTTTAGTAATTGACTTTTCTACCTCAGTCATTTACTCATTAGGAAAACCGTAATCTAATGACTGATGGCCACGCAATTAAAAACAATCCAACTCCTTTGCAAAGAAATTAATCTGAAAAAGTGCTTTTGATTTCACAAGACTTGATAAAACTTGGCAAGGTGTTTTTTCCTGTTTAAATGTTCCAACTCGTAAAGCCTGCCTTCTTTCCCCTCTTAAACGCTGTTAAATTTCGAATATGTAGACGTTTGATATTTAGTTTATATTCTTGAAAATAGATCATTTAAGATATTTGCTCAACATTATATTCATGAGAAGAGAGTCGTATCATGAGAAGAGAGTCGTATCGGTTGAATGTAGGTGTGAACTAGAAATGTTTTTAAAAATTTCAAGTTAACATTCTCAGAAGCTTGAGGATTGTCTCTTCTTAGTATGCCATCATGATAACCAGTGGAAATGTCCGAGGAAGAATAAATTCACACCAATTAGGCAAAAGTCTTCTTCCAAAAGAGCACGACCCTTGAACAAGCCACAACTAATCTTTGTGGTTTTTATAAAGACCTGAGAGCATCCAGATATTTTGCGTTCCATTTTGCACGTTCAAAAACCTAGGCATGTCTGATTCACTTCACCTTTAAGCCAATAGTTCAGTAGCTAGTCTTGTACTGGTGCAAATAAACTAAGGTGGTAAAATCAGCTAGTGTGTAGTTGCTTAGCCTTGGTCATCTCTGTTTGGCGTGCATACTCAAACAGGCTTGAATTGTGTTTGCCGAAAAGCATTCAAAAATGCTTTTCTACACAGTTTCTCTCAGTGCTATGTAAACATTTTTGAAGTAGGTTTGGATACACTAATCTTAGTGTTGGTTTCACGGTACTCTACTGTGTGTTTTGGCTCGCCAAACCCTTCCAGCTCCTTCAGGCTCCTCATATGGCACAAGATGTAACACAACTAAATCGTTAGCCAGGACCCCTAATAATTGTTTGCACGACAAATAACTTCGATAGACGTTTAAGAATAATTTAAATTTTACATAACTGCTCTGTTTATGTCTAATAACTTATGTCTAGTATCCTAGATGCCATGTAGAAAATTCATCAAGGGGAATATTGCCAAAGATCTTTTATACCAAATGCGCATGTGCAATGGCAAAATGGCTGCATGGAACATCGTTCCTTTGAATGCTCGGCCTCTTGCTGCCTAGCCTCGCTTTCATCTTCAGTCGCTCGTATTGTGGCTTTACAAGGAATTTAACAAGGACGTCGTAATAAAACGATTCATCTCTGCAGATCCACGCAAGCATAATTTCTTTGGCATTTCTGTTCACGCGCTTCTTTTGCTCTGGACTTTATTTACCTTGGACTATATTTCAATTACTCCGTTTTCAAATGTCTGCGTTTTGATCAATCACCGTGTATAAATAAATTTTAATAATAATAAAAATAAATTCGTGTTAATGCAAAACCCAAGACGAAACATTCAGCTCCATTTCATGAAATGGAAACAAAGCTCTGATATTACCCTGCACGCAATACCAACGCCCTTGGCCTTACTTGATTCGAAGACATTTTAAACGTTTCAAATATAATCTTTCAGTCTAGCAGTTTCATAACTTCGTTATACAAAACAAGCACGTGACAGGAAAGCGCGGGAAACTCTTACTACCCTAAACAGATTCCATTTCCGTAGCAGATCAAAGCCGTTCGTTTCATGCATCGTCTATGGTTTTTCGGAATTTCTTTCGTCCTAAAAAACTGCATTGAGCACAATAATACTAAACAAACTGAAAAAACCGCGCTGGTCTCTATTACTCGTGGTTTTGAATTGGAAATTGTGGTTTTGGCATTTCGCCTACGTTGAACTCGACACGTGGCAATTGATTCGATTCGTCTCAACCAATGGAGCTTTTTCAACATCAATGTTTGTTCACATTCATCGCGCAAGCTTCAAATTCCCTTCTGCTGTCCATTATTTTGCTGCTTTCCCCCCAAAAGAATTTGCTGATGCAAAACCCTTGATGTGTCAATCTGGGATGTGTTTTTGTATCAATATCCATATGTGTCATATCTTATGATCCTCTGTACATCAATATATACCAAGTATTTCCTCTCAGTAGATCCCTGTATCTTAATCACAAAAATAGCGTTATTGGGTTTAGGTTGCCCCCTTCTCGTACTCAAACACCGGAGTAGTCTAGCGATCCCCGTTGCTGGCAATATTTGCTTTAAAAATCAATGAAAATTTTATAGTATTTTCTAGAGTACTTAGGCAATAAGCTTTAAGTTTAAATTCACTTTTTATACAACTAGGCCTGTTGGGTAAAAGTGGGCATAGTCAAGCAAAGTGCTGTCTGAAGCCAGGCTCCACGATATTCTCATAATGTTTGTTCAAGTAAGTCTTTAAATGGCAATCAAAATGTCGTAACATTTTAAAAGAAGCGGGTGCAATGAGGAACCAGGTTGTTTTTGTGACAATTTGAAATAATTGAATTTTGTAGGATAAGGGTCCTCGAGAACTTGGAGCCTCACAACATGAGCCGCTATTAGCTTATCCAAAATTTGGAGACAACTGTCATGCCATTTCCTTGGGCAATGATTGTTCTTCTTATGTATTCAATTGACGCAAAACAAACTGCTTTCATTCTTGACCTAGAGCAAGCTCGTCTTGTTTCATTGAAAAACGAAATATAGTTGAGCTGAACAAAAGTTCACATTTCTTACGAGAGAATGGTGTATTGTTGTTGCAGTTGTATTTCATCTGGCAACCACAACCACATAATTATGCGTTGGCAAATGAAAGGTGATGCTATCTGTTCATGAACCGGATGAAATGAAGGGTTTGAGCACGTAGACAAAACTTGGATGTAAAATAGTTGAATGAAATTGAAAATGAAATTTCAATTATAGAATAAATTACATGTGAAATAATGCGGCTCTGATTCAAATAGTCTGTAAAAAAAATTGATTCAATGGTACAATCTCGCAATATTTTGGAGCCAAAAACAATTTTTCGTTTTTTCAGAATCTTCTCAGTGTTAGAATCAGAATGATTTTGTAGACAGGATGCTTTCCATTGCGAGACTGGACCCTTGACGCCCAGAGGCATTAAAGAGGCCTTAAAGAGGCCTCAAGGAGGCCTTAAAAGTTGCTTGAGTTTGACAGGAACCATCAAAAATGATTAAGCGTCAAAATCTGATTTGTAAATTTGAAGAGCTTTTGTCTAATCCTAACGGATTCCAGATTCTCTTGTGACAGTTATAACGCTACTAGCTAATACTGATTAAACTGATATTCATTTTGTTTTCGCTAAAGTTGAAGTTTTGTGGTTTTGGCGTGACAATCTTTTTTCATCGACGAACACGACTTTTTCCAGCCCTTAGTTATCCCACACGTAAGTATTTGTTTTCCATTCGGCTAGGATTTTTAAGATTAACCAATGTCCTTGCATGATTACGACCTAAGGTGGGGTTTGGTATGGCAGCGTAATTCATTTGGATTTTATTGCCTGTGTTTCATAAACTTTGTGATCCAGCTATGTACGTCATTAGACGCGACGCCAAAGAAATAGATGATTGCTATCTTACATTGCAGTGGATACCGAGAAAACATGCGGAATTTTGTTTAGGAAACGTCGATTATATTTACACTAATGTTTATCCTGCCCATTTAATGAAACTCCTCAGACAATACCAAAGATACTATTTGTCTTAAAGGAAGGAAATACCACACTTTACGACTGACAAGCCCTCGAAATCATCTCACGCCCAACACATTCTTATGTAACTTATGCGAAATCACGGGCCTAAACAAAACAATACTGTAAGACTTTTCTATATTTTGCACACAAAGCAGTATTTTGGTACTCAGCTGTGCAGAAATTCTTTCATTGTCTTTTAAATGCTTGCTTCTATGCTAGTTTATCCCTTAAATTGGATAGAACGAATTACTTCTGGAGGATTAATTAACATGGCGATTTTTAATTCACCAATCCTTGGTGATGCAGTCACTGGTTGTTATCGAGGTTGGTGGCATGACGTCATGAGTACTTGCTTGGCCCAGATCCCTCTATATAGCTATCGTACCATCATATAGCATCATGATCATATGACCTCTTTGCATTACACACCTTTTACCGAAATACCAATTTTCATTTCCAAAATACCAAGCTTTTGCCGACTTTTAGCCTGAAATTATTCTTAAATTATTCTTGCCCAACACAAGGTGTAAATTTTCCTTAAGATAATAGAAAAACACTGAATCCTTTCTGGTGTGTTGCTTCCTCGTAAATTTCAACAAGAGCAAACATATATTTATATATATATCATATACTTAGCGTCAAAGTAACAACTGTTTTGCTTTGAGAGAAAACTCACATTAAGTAGGTATTTGAATCTTGATGAAAATTGAGCCTTGCATTATTCTTAAATTAATCTTAAATTTTGGCAATTTTGAGTCTCGATATTCTTAGGACTTTATACTTATAAAAAAGTGTGTAGCTACTATACTTTCATTTTTCATCATGATCCTAAGTACTTTACGCTGTAAGGCTTCTAATCAAAGCCACTTCTTGTCAAGTCAAGACACTGTCTTTAATTCAATATCCAGTTTTGCAGTAAGGATAAGCAAACTCATCTCAAGGTCAGGAGCAAGGGGGTAGCACCCTGGGTACTAGACTAACTATATGTAAAATAATGGAGACCTGTACACTGGCTCCTTATTGGATAATATCAGCACATCAGAACGAGAATGGGGCGCACTAGACCAGACTCTCTTTTTTTGTACATAGTGAGTCTGGTACCCAGGGTAAGGGGCTCGCTGCTCACCCGCTCTTCCTTGCTCTGTTCCTGACCTGAGCTAGATATCACGCGTGATACTGGCTGGAAATACTTGCCCTTGGTACACAGCCCTTTGCTGAATGCTAAAATGAAGGCCCTACAACCACTGAAATCTCTATATCGAAGCCATCCACCTATACAAAGGGCAGAAATACCTGTTCCTTGTTACTACAAAGTTAGCTTGTTGGAACACCCAGAAGTTTCAATTTGTTGCCATACCTTGTTGGATTCATGTTTATGAAAATAACTCACTCAACTTTCTTTGCACAAAGCAATTTTGGACATAGACTTTGAGCACCGTAGTCTTAAGAGATATCGAATTCATTCAGGCATTGAAATTCCATGGATACGGAACTGAATATTGAAGGGAAGCAGTCTGTGTAGAAAGTGTTGTGGTACTCTTAGAATATTTCGCAGGCACATTGATATACTTGCAGTAGATGAATGAGCAAATGAATGAATGAATGAATTGAATTTTGAGCTCTAATCTAAGTAGGACTTCTCCAGCATTTGGCTCAAAGTCAATTAATTTTCGATAACCAAGGTATCCACAGGATTTAAAATAACTAGCATTCCATTAGATTTCTAGCGATATCAACAGAATTCCAGCTTCTTTGCACCTGGCTCATTGTGGTTTTAGGGTACGTTTTTGAGCTCGTCTTAATTGCCCATTCAAAAGTATCAATTTTTTAAAACGGTGCCAACTAGTGTTCGTTCTATTCTTTTCTCAATAAGAAGATTTCAAAGAGGCCCGTCCTGTATCCATTAAATGACGTCGATATTGGGGGCAATCCAATCAAATGTGCATATCCAAGCAAAACTTTCTTTTTCCGTACTCTGTAAATTGGTAATAGGTTATAGATTGCAAATTCAACGCAACAGGGTCTTTCTCTGTTTCCCTCAGTTATTTGGAAATGAATTACACGAAAAGAGGTAGTTTGACGTAGCAAGCTGCTTTTCCACTTTGAGGGCTAATGGGTAAGCAAGGGGCAAAATAGCCCCATAGTTTCCATCGACGTTGTAAAGATCGATTATGTTTTGCATACGTAACATGGTAAAGTCCGTTTGAACATAGGTGATAAACCCGATGGTTTGTACTTGAGAAGAGACTGGTTTCAAATTACGCTCAGCTTTCCCCCATTCTGCAGAAATTGTAGAAATTTTATAAAAGGTATTTATTACTTTCAGAATAAGGGAAAAATAACCAATGCCTCCAAGAGAAGTAAAGGCAAATTGGAACAATGTGTGTTTCTTTATCTGCAACCCTCCCCACAAGCTCTTTCTCACGCAAGAAATCTCTTCCGTGGAAGATATCAACCCTCTTTTGCTTCAGCGATTCCATTCCATTCTAGGCTTTAATTCAATTGAGGGCTTGTGCTCCTTTCCTACAGAACAACTAAGGCGACGTGTTGAAGAATTGAATACAATTTAAATAACATGTTGATGACATACTACAATAGAATCGAAACAAAATTCAAGTAAACGAATGAATGACCTTTCTACACAAGTGTAGTTTACATCCGTGGCGTGCTAGTACCAGGCCACATTAGGGTCCAGACCTCAGCACTTGTCTTCAAGGGCGCCAAGGCATTCCAACCTTGCTTTTAGTACGCCTTAAAGGTAGATATAGATTCTTGTAGAATGTAGATATACTAATTTAAAGTTGTTGTGCTAGATTCGAATTTCTTTGCAGATTTGATTTGAATTTAAACTAGAAAGCCGTTCAATTGAATTTACCAGTGCTTCTTCTAATTTTCGCGATCCATTAGGAAAGACAGTTGCCCATAAATTTATGAAAACTTCTCATAAAAGTGTATCAAACTTATATTATGCTTGTATAAGTATTATACTCTGGTATTAAATGAATCCGATATTAAGTGAATGTCGTGTAAACAGGGCTTGAAAGGTTTTTCCGCATTATCTTGTGACTCGGTGTCATAGGACAATGCATTGTCTTTACACAAGTGTAGCGGAATGATTTCCATTACCAAGCCGCAACACTGATTCCCCTACCCACTCAAATTGTTCGTAGGGAAATCCCCTTTGAAAGCCAAGCCATTAAGGGCAGCGAAGCATCACACTTGCGTTCATTCTAGACTGCTTTGTCAGTGAAAAGTTTCACTTCCGAAATCAATGACATTCTCTCTCGCCACAATGTGTTTTTAATGTTCAGTTTCGTAGAGAGAATTTTGAAAATCAATGGTCTCTTTTCGTGTGTCAGTGGTTTAGAGAATATTGTGGGAGTGTCAAGTACTGGAGACTGGGCCCTAGTACTGGAGTCTGGGACCTAACGCGACCTAGATGACCCATGGACCATTTTGAAACTGATCCTTTTCAATTCGCTTCAGTCGTATTCGTTTCGTATTCATTTCGTTTCACACGTTCCGTTACGCTTTCTACATTTTCGTTTCCTGGAGTCTGGACCCTAGTACTGGAGTCTGGACCCTAACGCAGCCTAACGGACACATTGACCCTATTTAATCTGATTCCTTTTGTATTGGTATTCTTTCGTATCACACGTTCCGCAACCTACGCTTCGCTTTCTACGTTTTCACGTGTATCATTTCCGAAAATATGTTTATAGCTACGAATCATTGTCTCTCTCTGTGCTTCACAGGGAAAAGGTAAACCTAAAAGTGTGATGGCGCTAGTTTCTTCAGCTTATAATTTGGGGAGAAATATTCACGAGAAAAGCAAGGTACTGCATGATTATCTTTGAACACATAGTTTTAGCAAGCAAACATCATATCTTGTATTCATGGTAATTTAAATTCCTCCGATTTCTTGTCTCATACGTTTAGTTGCAAAAATTACTTTACCAACATAGAAACTTGTTATTCAATTTAGCACCAAGGACGCTGGTGATTTCATTACTCCTTTCGCAGATCAATTGAAATCAGACACGACAGTACTAGGAGGGTGTGGGGGCATTATGCACCTCAAAGATTGAAAACTTCTTTTTACACTTGTTAATCCTAATCCCACAGTTCGAACCATTTGGAACCATTTCTACCCTCCACGACCCAACCACAAGTGGTCTATATATTTTCGTCCGTGATTGAAATGGTGTACTGACATCCTTTGCCAAACTATGCTTTGTGGCTTACAAAAATGTGCATTGCTACCGCGCTTGTTTTGCAATAGTGTCTCATTAGATAGCGGTACTTTCACACGTGTTCGCGTTAATTGCCTTGTCAGGAAAGAGTTAGAAGGGTGGCCCAACTCTGGCTAGCTAGAAGCTCCGACTCTACCCTACCCCCAGAGCAGCTCATTTTCTGTTTATCACAACAGTCGATTTAACAGACCGTCTCTTGCATAAATAAAAATCTTGCTTTGAAATCCTTGACCCCGTTTACACTGTCCCGGGACAGTTTTCTACCGTTATGGTTCGCGAGTGTTTACACTGTCGCGGTTCCAAATGGTTCCGCTTAGCCGTTCCGTTTACACTGTACCGTCGCGGTTCCAAATGGTTCCGCTTAGCCGTTCCGTTTACACTGTACCGCTACGACCTTATTTCGATAGTAGAACATTCGAAGGATGTTCAAAGGAGGCTGTATTTTGTCAACCGAGGCTATTATTTTGCCGCCAAAATCAACATTCGAAATTATATGAAAGCGAGAATGGAGAAGAAGAATGAAAACTTCACTTTGACAGACGAAGAGGTTGCTTTATTTCTAGGCGTCATTTTAGCAGCCATCCTAAATGGCTGCTAAATTCAGCCCAGCGATCGCTACCACTGTATTTAACAAGGTAATAAGGAATTTGACAACGTTGTTTTGATTTTCAAGCAGCCATCTTGACAATTTCCTTGTCCAAAAAATTGCGCCAAAAAAATCATAGCCTGGATTACCTGAAACAGCCATACAAAAGAATCCGTGACAAAATCGTCTCGGATAGGTGTTTACACTGTCCGTTCAGAAACGGAACCGTAACGGTACAAAATTCGTTCGCGTTCAAAGCAGGGTCAAAATCCTTAGTTACGTGACACGTGTTATCTGTCTATCCCGATCCTTACTTTTTGTTTACGAGTAACTAATTGTTCCCATGTGTATATGAAACTGTATATGGTCGTGTTAAATTGCATAGTTACCACTTTTCTTAATACTTATCACCCTAAATGAAAAAATGAAAGCATCAAATGACAAAAAACTCAACCGACAGCCAAAAGCTAGAGCATCTTAGCTTTTTTGAATTCATGCCTACAATGTACTCACAATAATAACGATTCTTATTCATTTTCAGAAGAACACTATATTGTAACCTTCTGCTTAAATTCTCTTAAATTCACGCCAATCTCATTGATACAAAGCTTCTTTTATTGCAGGTTTCACCCAAAAGCAACGCTTGAATTCATTCCTGTACACCAAATGCATCAAAGTCACTTCTTCTGTTTTCCTTATCAGTATAAACTTTACTGTTTTGATTGTCGTACGCTACCTTCCAAGTAAAAGAAACAAGGATTTGATATTCTTGATAGAAGCCTACTGTGCTTCTTGTGCAATGCCATTAAAGATATCTAGGTGAGGCTCGTATCGATTAAGATTATGTTTGGAGAAGGTTCCCTTGCGAAATTGCAGCTTAATTGACTTTAATTTGGGCGAGGCTAATACTTTCTCAAATGTAGATTTAGAAGGAATTAATTGAAAGAGATTAAGGGAAAACCCAGGATTTAGATAACTTACATAAGAAGGTTATTCTTAGCCTTGATTGAATAATCCAATAGCAATTTTTGCACTATTACTTAGATCTTGTTCTAGTTGAACTTTCTTTAGGCAAAATTCCTTGTGATCCTCTGTAAAGTTTATCCTTCACTATGGTAAGTAATTTTCAGAGAGACATTGGAACTTCAATATTCCAACCTTGAGAATTGTGACAATGGAAGGGATTTTAATATGATTATACTAATCATTTTGAATAAATGATGTGATTTATTTTCTTCCTTTGGTATTTCAAAAATGTTGTTCAAATAGTAGTACTTTGAAGTTTGAATGTTATTACCTAAAGTTGGAAAGATTCTAAGATAAAAATGAGAGGGCAAGAAACATTCCTAAAAAATCCGCAAAATGGGACGCAGATTGTTAGAGCCAGAGAAACAAGAGGACAACAGTTTTATATCAAAATGATTATTTATCCATATCAAAGCTAAATTTTATTTCTGCATCAAGAGTGTAAAAGTGTAAAATATTTCTGAGTATCAAAATCTCTAGCAGCACCAAGTTTGACATTGAGAGTCCTTAGACTAATGGTGCTTATGCTTGGGAAATGCCTCTGTGACCTGAATTGAAACAAATTTCATGTCTTTTTCTTTCAACCACAGCAACATCAACTGAAAAATTGCAAAATCAAAAATTTAACTCCTTCCATTCTACATTGTCCATCCTCCATCTATAATAAACTTCTGCCCAGTTACAAACTCAGCTTCATCGGTTGCCAAGTAAACAGCTAATGCTGCAATTTCTTCTGGTTTTCCTAATCTGCCACTTTTCTGTCTTTTTTCAATGTACTCTTTCTTTGCAGCTGCAGCATCTCCAGTTGATGCAAATCTTTCATTTAATGATGGCGTGTCAATTGTACCTTTAAAGGTAGTAAGCAGTGGTTTACAAAAACACTTGCAACTTAATTTGCTAATGCTTGCAAGAGTACAGAGGTAGGATAATTTTGGATGCAATTATTTCAAGTTTTGCCTTATAGCAATGAATGAAGACTATTCTTATTTGAAAACTCTTCAGACAACTCGAAAAGCAAAGTAAAAGCTAGAAACCTTCAAACATTCTTGGAATATACTTCTTTTTACTTTGCATTCAAGATTTTTGTGACAGGGTTTGCAAACAATACTGTTTTTCATCACTGATAAGCATTTGGAAGTATGCCTTTTCAAGCTAAATAATTTACAAGAAAATTACAATAAAAAAAGAAACTTCTAACAAAGAGATTCCTCCCTTCAAAAAACATAACTTGCAAGTTGATAAAAGAAAGTTCAGCAATACCTGGGCAAATACAGTTAACCCTGATACCATCTTTAACAAAGTCGGCAGCCATACTTTTGGTTAGACCAATAACAGCCCCTTTGGTTGAACTATAAATGCACCTGTTTGGTACCCCACTGTGACTTGAGGCAACGGATGCCATGTTAATGATAACACCACTTTTAGCAGCTACCATCTTGGGTAGGAAAATCTGACATGTATGAAACATGGATTTGACATTGACATCATATATTTTGTCCCACTGTTCTTCTGTGTTCTCTAAGATGTTTCCTGCAAATACTATACCAGCAATGTTTAATAGGATATCAATTTTCGGCAAATCGGTGGCAAGCTTTTCAATGTCTGCTCTTTTTGTCACATCGAGAGGATGTGTCTCAATACCTGCAAATTTGAGTAAAGATTGCAAATAATGTAACATAAGAACAATTATATATCATTAAACCCTAGGATGTGGGTTATTTGACTGCTGCAAAATAACCTTTGTAAAATTGATAGAATTCTGCTAATATTTGAAACCAATTTCGATATTAACCAAAAATTCTGAATATCGGAATTCATAATGCGCTGTCTGGTTTTGGGAAGATGAAAAATTAGAGGTATCTCAAAGGTGTTATTAGTCTTAGCTTGGACCCTAACGATAACACTGATCAAAGGTGTTTGTTGCTTCCTTTATTTTCGGCTCCCAGTATTCAGAGTACGCGAGAAATTTGCGGATTACACAAATTTTTCATCAATTTTTTTTAAAGCGAACACCCATTTCGAAGTGTTACTCAATTGAAGCGGAGTTGGTGTGATTCAAGAACAAAGCCCACCTAGGTCTGTTCTAAAACACAACCTCCGCCAAACACACCCTTCTTTGAAAGAATGCATGCCCCCAAAACGAAAACTGTTTCACGGGGTATTTCTTTCCACTGACCTTCAATTCCATCCAGCTCTTGGAGCTTGGCTTTATTTACATCACATGCAATGACCCTAGCCCCTTCTTTGGCAAATCTCTCGGCACATGCTCGGCCAATACCCTGTGCCGCAGCAGTTATAAAAGCAACTTTGGATGACAGCCGTCCCGCCATTTTGTTTATGCTTAATGGATAAAGGAAACCACAAGACAAGGAATAACGGTTCTGTCTAAAAATAATCTCATTTCGGAGACAGCCTCATTTCTACAACTGTATTAGCAACGTTACCCCCAGTATAGGGTACCCCCAAAATACGGTCAAGTCTAGTATAGGGTTTTTCAATCAAAATTAAATTCTGATGTACCACTTATCATGTTTCGGTGCGTTAAAATCTTCAGTCATATAAGGAGTCAGTTGGGGTTAGAGGTCTTTTCATCTAGGTGTTTTTGAGTCTGTCTATATTTCAATGGAAAATCCCATTCTCTGTAGACAGAAAGAGTTCGTCTTTTCCCTTGGGCTCTTCTAAAGTTAGGTGTTAAGTGACGCAGATTGGCCAATTATAACCAATCACGCGCTCTGTCTATCACCCCCTAGTGTTTTTTCGATCCGCAACTGGCTATTTATTCTGTCAGCTTTTGGTTTCCACCCGACGTTTGCTCACTCTGAGGAGTGTCGAACGAAAAAAGTACTTTGAGTATGCAAAAACTAGTTCCGCTTCTAGCCATTGGTAAGATTTTCGTTTTTATCTAGTTCCGATTTTCGCAAATCAAGAAATCAAAAGTTTTTACTTCCGCGAACCCCAAGGGTCCACGGGCAAGGACTCTAAAAACTGCTTCCAAGAAATCGAAGGGCATTTCTATGGATTTCTAAAGTGTGACGTCGCAAAAAGCCTTTTTAGAGTTTTCGAATTTAACCACATAGCATAGAAGATCGTCATGAAATACTTTCAAATATGCAAAATTGATCAAACATGTCTAAAAATCGTTTGAGACATGGCCAATGAAGGATATTATGTTTGGTAACGAATCACTCTTTTTACTTTGGCTCTGCTTGTAAAGTTATCAACAGAGACCAGAATACAGAGGTTTGATGGAGAAAGAGCCAATACACATGTGGCCATATCTCTGCCTTTTTGTAGCACAATTGACTAATGTTGCTTTTTGAGGTATTTCATGATGCTCTTTCACGTTGTGGGATCAAAATTAAAAAAATCCTACATTTTTGTGGCGTCATCCATTTATAACGGTGATGGGGAGCGGATATAAGACGCGACATTATCTTGAAAAAGGCATTTTACACCCTTAAAAGTCCAATAGGTAAATCGGGATAAATAATCGGTTCTTATTTTCGTCCGAGTTTTTCCCAAAGTTGACGAAAAACCAAACAAAATTGCATCGAAAACCGAACCAGTGGTGCAAACGGTTCTAGATTTTGGTTATCATCTTGAAGCGATCGGTGCTCCAACCGGGTGTTCCCCCTTCTTTTCCCAACAGCGTTTTTCTAAAATTTCCCCAACTTTTCAACATTTTAACCTGCAAAGTAAAAAGTTATTTTTTGTTCAAAGAAATAACAAGAAGCTGTCAATTCGAACTTTTAAAACGAAAAAGACAACTTCAAAGCAGCTTTTCTCTCGACACTCTGTAACCAACTGACAGTTTTCAGCCTTTTCAAATAATAGCCAGCCACAAGCGAAAGCAAAAATCCCAAAAATAATTCAATGATAATAACCTAATTAACTTATTTTTTCAAAATCCTTACCATCTTCCTCAATTTCTTCTACCTTGGGGAAATTTCCCTATGAGTAGGGGCACTGGAAGCACTTATCGAAATTCTTTTTAGATCAGTGACTGGAAGCGTATGACATTTTGAAGCAGCCTCGTGATGATGCAATCTCCTTCGTCGGACACGAAATTATCAATTCCAAACATGGCGTGTTACTGTGACGTAAGGCGCCTAAACTGTCAAATAGTTCGGGCGAAATAACAGTGGAAAAGTTTCAGAGGAGATATTTTACTTCAAAATTTTAAATCGCAAGTATGTCGCGACACAGGAATGTTAGGAACATGCGATATGAAGACGGTAATGATCTGTTCGAGTTCGTTTTTAGAAATAAATTATTTACGGAAGGTGAAACAAAAGGGCTCGAAGATGCAAAATACATATATGTAAAGAGTTAAACTTTGTATAGCTAGACCAGCCTTTGCTTTAAATTTGATCATTTATATTTGAAACTAATGAACATTGGGAAAAGTAGTATCCTAATCGTTGAAGCATCCAGTAAAATGGCGAAGGCCGAACGCTTATAAGCTTAGTAATCATTACTGTAATGGGACTGTTATAAGGTAGCTAGGCTAGAAAGATCCCATAAAGCAATGATTAGGACTGGATTTATAATAAGGGAAGTGACTATTGTGCAGTTTTTGTTCATTTTGGCGCGCTATTCAGGCCTTAGGCAAAATTTGTACTTTACGTCTCTGCAATGCCTAATTGATAGGTTTTGTTGTGCTTACGTCAACTACAAAATGTTGCTATGGTTAAACCAAAATGATAATGTAAAGCACTTTTTTCTTTCTTCAATAGGGAAAGTGCTTTACATTATAAGTCTGTCCAGTTCTTTTCATAGAGCAAACCTTAATAAATATATTTCTTTGTATATTTAAAGTTATAAGCAGTTTCCATCATTCTTTTTCAAAATATAATTTGTATACAATATAATTGAACTGAAGTAATTGGGAAAGCACCAGTCCAGACAAAATCACACATACTGATGTAGCCAAAGAATCAGATTTCATGTTGATAGGAAATGTAGCAAATTCAAAATTCAAACATCGATAATAATTAATGATTAAAATAAATGGAAGCCAAAATTGGCAACTAAGAATTTTATGTAGTGTCTTCACATGATGTGAGTCATGATCTAGCATTAAAAATCATGCTAGGCTCTTATACATCTTCCTTTCCAAAATCATTATCTGTTATTGAAATTTATATGTAAATCAAGCCTAGCAATTAAATATAATATATGTATAGAGCTAATAATATGTCTATGTATGTATTTATTTTTCATCGGGAAAAAAACATTAAGTTTGCATTTTCACATGAATCAGTGTTTGTTGAGGTCAGACTAATGACTTTGTTAAGTGTTCACCATCCTAAAATACTTCTTTTACAATTAGAACATGAAGAATGTTCTAGGTTTTATAGGGTTTCCAAAAACAATAAAGCTGAACTTATATTTTAGAACTGTCTTCGGATGAGTATGGCATGTCATATGATGATTTGAAAAGCTATGCAGTATCACCAGGGACAGGTTTGTATTTATTTTTACAGCCAGGGTTTGCATTTTCCCCATGTTTATAAAATATGAGGAGGTTCCTCTACAGAAGTATTTATATCTTAAAATGTAAAATTATATATGGCATGAATAAATTTATTTGTCAAAGCAAGTTGATATAAACACAACACAGCAGCATGCAAGGTCTCACTCACTATGAACCAGGAATATAACTTTCATGTCATTGCAAAAGCTGATAGAGTGTGTGTAGACTTTTTGCAATGTGGAACATAGCAGATGCAATGAACAGTGAATCTTAAATGTTGTTAAATGACCATTCCTGACACAGTAATGTATCTTCTCATTGAGAAATATTGGCTTGCTAAGATGCCTTTCTCCAATGTCAAAGCCACTCCCAATTTTGAATAGCCCCTACAATCAATTTTGCTACTTGTACAATTTTCGAAACTTTTTCCGAGTTGCTGACTTTCATAATGGCCTGTTATGCTGAATGGCAACTAAGATCCTTGCTATTCTCTGAACAACCAACTTGTATTGCTCTGTCTATATGGCATTAAGTGTGTGTGGTGTTAAATCTATGTCAAGTCTCATGTCAGATTTGCCTGCTTACATTGGGTCATTTTGTATAGAAATAATGTACAGTAGTGTGTAGAAATATTGGTGGAAGGTTATAGGTTTAATAAATATATATATTTTTATTTAGATCATTCAAACTTTTGTATATATTTGTTCTCAGTTGTACGATTGTTATAAATATAAAAATAAGTATTTATAGAAATATTTGTTTGTATTTGGTTTATTTTTGTTTGATAATTCTTATAGTGCTAAGTTGAGAAACTTTTTATTGAAAGAGATGGCTGCAAAAATAGTATTTGTTTTGAATGTTTTGACAATTTATGAAGCAAATTGGAAAGATGCAATTTTTTATTATTTTGTGGCACTTCAAAAGTCAAAAGTGAGGCAGAGTTTATATATTCTTGGAAAATTCTAGGATATTATAACCGTGGTATGGCATGAGGCTATTTATGTTGACACTTTTATCCATTTCTGTTCATATTTCATCCTTAAAATGAGTATTTACAGTGATTTTAATTCATTCTTTGATTGGGTGTATACAGTGGCATTAAAGATTTTAAAAAGTAGGTGGAATGCTCATTTCTCATTTAATAACCTCTACAATATCCTAACAAGCTGTATCTAATTTGCAGAGGCAATGTTTACATACAGTAGATCAAGGACTCAGGACCACACATTGTCTTCTTTCATGGATGAACCTTCATCAAAAAATGACAATGACATTGGGTCAGATCCTGATGACCAGGATGATGATTTTCTCCATGATTCAACGTCAGCTGTCAAAATGCCACAACTTGATGATGTCAGTTCAGGTAATGTGGCATTCAATTCTAAGGGTGTTCGTGGTTGGCCTTATTTCTGTAGTAATGTGCAAAAACTTTGTTGCTTTTGAGTTAGTCAACTACTTTCTTCCTGCAGCTGGTTATGTTTCTTAAATTTAATTGGACAGCCAATATTATTTATCTGTGATTAACACCATGCATTACTGTTTTTTCTTTATCTGTGTCATAGTTACAAGACCATTATTTGTTTTCCCTGAAGAATCATAATAGTAACATCTGCTAACATGTTTCATAGTTACAAGACCATCATTCGGTACACACAAAAATACTTTGCAGTGGAAACACCATATATGTAAACATAATAATATAGCAGGAGAATTATGATATTTTATCTCTCTGCAAGCTTGTTTGGTAGGTAAATAACTCTTCTGGAGAATTATCATTATTAGGTACATTGGTAATGCCAAAATCCCACTGTTTTTACCTTAATTGTGACTATTGCCAGCGTTTTGTGAAATAGGCTGCTTTTTTACAGCTAAATTACAATCTGGTCTTGAGACACTTGAAGGAATCCTTGGTGATAATTGCCATCAGCCAACAGCTGTTTCTGCGTTAATGAAGTTTGACTTTGATGTTGAAAGGGCCCTTGATGATATATTAAGCAAAGGTAATATATAGATTACCATTTAGTATGAACAATTAGTTGACTTTTCATCAACTAAATATATATATAGTTAGCTAAAAGGCTTATAACTTTCTGAACATGCAAAATGGTGAAATCAAATTTTGTCGGTCTGTGTCTAATTAGATTGACATTGTTTTGCTATAATTTAATTTTTTTTGGAATGATAAAGAATTCAACAATGCAAGTACAGAAGTGCGATTAAGTTTATGGTAATTAAATTGCACGAAATTGCAGTCTTCAGCATGTTTTCAACCTCTCGTTTTATTCTCTGTGAGTATGTTCAATTTTTCCTGAATTTTAAATGCATACAATTTCACTGAGTAAATATAGATTCAATATTTAATGGCTTCAGTAGTAGCTTGGGAGCGGATACTTAATATCAAATTGCAGCCATTAATCGAGGCTTTTATTTGCCAGGTGGAAGACAAACCTTAAGTTTAGGCCCTTCCTCCAGTGCAACAAAGAAAGGTGAGCTTGTTGAAAAATTTCCTTGAAAGTTTTCTTGATGATTACCTTGCTCTCGAAACTTCGTCATTTTTCGGTGGCGAGCCTAAAGAGAGTCGTATTTCCATTAATTTACATTTGGAATGCCATACAAATACAAACATGTTATTATGCGATGTAGATAGAATGAAGCTGCAAATAGTGATTGATAATAACCAATGCGTGTTTGGTACACATGGCGTCCCTCATCCATGTGCGTTTCTCGATTGTTTGTCTCTATTCTTAAAATGAATGCTGCAGAACAAATACTCGGCAATAAAAACGACGCTATTAAGTAGACCCAGCCTAGTCTATACCCTGCATTTACAACTGATGATCAGCCCTGGTTTATGGCCTAACGCTTCTAACACACATTCTTCTGGTACAGCGCATGATGCGTGCTGTTGGTTTTGTATTGTTTTTACCAAGGCTTCACCGGCCTGCTTCAAGCCATTTCATTCGATAAAACTGGGTCTAGATACCAGCTTTATTTGTTAGTGTAAACACCTTAGTTATCAAATTTTCATTTGTCAAATAAGTAATTGGTTGCCTTTTTTCTTTCCTAAATGGCTCTGTCTCTTCTCATCATTGGCACTAAATAAGGTAAGATTTAACAATACGTACTCATAATAATGACACTTGTCAATCATCTATACTCCCGGCTAAGGGTTCTGTTCTGGCCAATAACAATCATTCTCGTTATGATAAACACCCATTGGGCTTAAAATCTGCTAAAGGTTCCCAGTTAGCAAAACTTGCAAATGGTCACCTAAGTAATGGTCTGACGGCGAACGGGCTGTCATCAACGCTGAAAGCATCACTATCAGGCAAAGACAGAACGTCGCAGACAACACCAAATCATTCTTTTGTGACGTCAGACTCAATGAAACCTTCTCTCAGCCAGTTGGCCGATCTGAATGCAAACAAGGCTGCGATAGGTTGCGTTCAGAGATCTTTTACTCAGAAAAATAGCGCAGGTGCAGGAGATTCATTGCTTGCTTCCGAGTCTACGAAGCAGTCCCAATATTCCTCGATGAATGCTAATGCAGGAAGAAATTCTGAAGTATCGAACTCGTCCTGTAACCAGGCCTCTTTGGAAAATTTGTTTAATTCTGGTGTTTTGTCGTCATCTTATGCGTCATTAGCAAGCTCACGACAACACGAGGCAAAGAAACCCGAGGGTAATAAGTTGAAACTGCGCGGAGCTATGCGGAAGAACAGATGCAATAATACAGATGCTTCCTCGCTTGAAGACCTGATGAAAGCTACACTTTTAGAGCTAGAAGGTTCAGGACAAGCAAATGAAGTTGGCAAAGGACCCCCAGTATCGAATAGTCTAAGTGCTTTGATGGGATCTCATTTTAAATCCTCTGGGGCTACACATGAGGGTCTCAATCATCGTGGGATTTCTAGGCACACTGGCGCTGCTTCCAATGGGGAAAAGTCAGATGGACAGGTGGACGGATTACCAACGCCAAGAGGCTCATGCGGGGAATTGAGGCTAATCGGAGGAAAATCGGAGCCAGTTGGTGGAGAATCAAGGCTAATCGGAGGTGAATCTAGGCTAATCGGAGGTGAATCTCGGCTAATCGGAGGTGAATCTAGGCTAATCGGAGGGGAATCGGGGACGGTGGGGGGAGAATCGGGGCTTGTCAGAGGCAAATCGGGAATAGTCGGAAGAGATGTAATAGGAGAAGAATCGAGGTTGGCCAGAGGTCTAGGAACAGCTCGTGAAGATTGTGCTGCCAAACTCAAGTCAAATCTGGTGAATTTCACGGGCAAGCATAAAACGGACGTCTTCGCTAGCGGCGGCATTCAGTCAAATGCAAGCAAATGTCACGATTTGATGAGCCTCTTGGGAACATCTACCGGGCTGCAGAACTCAGTCGTAAGCAGGCCACAAGATTTAACTGCGATTATGAAAGCGTCTTTAAGCTCGGTAAGCACATCTTCGCTGTTGGCTACCCCAAGGAAAGGGCCGGGAGCTTTGCCTGGAAACAGCAATGGCCCGAATCTAACTGTGGGATCATCTGTTGGAAGTTCGCCAAAGTCTGGTGATAAAGCAAGTTTGCATGTTAAAAGCGGGCTGTCCCTTGGTGAACTAGCTTCAAATAATTTGCAGGCCTATGCTCTCAAAACGGGAATTCCAAACAGCACCCACTCTTTGATTGGTAGTCTTGTTGCTAGTAAAGAGATGAAAGATAAGGGCCTAGATTCTGTGCCTCGTGCAAGGGATTCATCTGAACATATTTCACGGAACAGTCGTAGAACCGATGACGTGAATATGAGAGAGCTTCGTGACGATGTCGAAAAGCTCGAAATCAACTCGACTGCTGCTGAGTCAAGCCAAGAAAGGCTCCCAGACATACCGCTGGTTGACGAGCCGAAGTGGTCTAGACCACCAAGCAGCAGGGCTAGTCGTAAGCGAAAGGCAAGCCAGTTTGGTGCAGCACTGGGCGCTCACTGTGCTCCGCCAAGCAAAGCACCACGAGAGAAAGAGCTGAAAATGGCATTTACGGTGCCTTTGCAACTGAAAGTCGTCTTCAAGGGCGAACAGAAACCATCATTTTTCAATTTCTCCACCCCTTCTCCAGATGATATTGTCATGTCGAAGCAAAAGAATTTGCTTAAAAATGGAAAAAGGAGAATCTTGTCCATGCAAACAAAACCAACGACCGTTTTAACTTATTAACTGAACTTCACTTATTGCTGCGTGACGTCATTTGTGTTGATAGAAACCATTAAATTCCAGGATGCAAAAACATGCTACCGATTTCGTAATTGAATCACCAGAAAAGGTTTTTGCTTTACCTGTTATTCTTGAGATACTATGGATAAGCTTGACTTTGCTTCAAGTACGTTTTGTGTGAAATCATTTTGTCACTCAGCAGTTACATAGTGACAGAGGAAGGACGGGTCACAATCAAGGTCACAGTGGAAGAATCCGTTATGCATGACGTAATATTTCAAAGCTTTCCTTTTGGGGGGCTGCTTCTATCCCTTGGGGCTGCTGCGGTCAATTTAGGAGACTTGCCGTTGTCTTTTTAGAGGGCTGTTCGACGAAAAGCATTTTCCTCCATGTTTTCATTCATCCTAATTTCATCATAGGTGAATCTCATTAAAACAATATAAAACAGACATGTTTATCATGTGCATCTTCATACAATCATCATGATGATTAGCTGATTAGATGATTAGATGATTAGCTGTTATAAATTGAGTTTGCAATAAATGCATTTTGACAATGCACTAATTATAACTGAAAGGATTCACCGGAAAGCCCCTACTGCACATGGTTCCCACTTAAATTTGCTGTTCTTCAGGTTTTCACAATTTTCGTATGTACATAGTTTTATTAACACATGCTTGTATATTTAGGGGATGTTTAAAGTTTTTCACAACATTTATTTTGCATAGTGAGATAACGCCACTTAAAAACATTATTGTGTCACTTCTCATTTCAATCCCTGTTATTTGGCGAACTTGCTCTTTTTTAGTGTAATAGTTAATGTTTTGTTAATCTGGCTTATAAATTTTCACAGCGTAGTGTGATGTTATCCAGACATATTGAAGTTGCCAGGGTGCACTACATTCATCACCGTTAAGGTTCTTTTTTAGTCGATCACGTGCTTTAACTGCATCAGTAAGAGTCCTTGATTCTCTCACTGGCCTCAGGTCATCAATTCAGCCAAGGAGTTTCATTACACCTGTGTAGACACCATACACCTGGAATTTCGTCCGTGTCTTCGAATCCATGAAATCAGAAGGGGAGTAACAAGCGTTTTCTGTTAAACACAGATGCAAGCCACAGAGTTAGAATTGAGACACCGACAAATACGTGGGAACCACCACCCCTTCTCCCTCAATTTTTGGCATGTGACAAAAAGTGCATCCCTCACAGCTTACGATTGTGCCTTTTTTCTACCCACATGCCCCCCTTCTGTATCAATGATTCCTATCTATGTCTCTGCCCTACACCGATATTTCTAGCATAATAACTTGATTCCCAGGTGTGCAACCTGGAATTTCAGTGGGCAGGGGTCCAAGACACAAGAAAGGAAAATATTATTAGGATGAAAATATTACTCCTCTATTGCCTGGCTTCGGTTTTTATATTGAGAATATTGCAAAAGTATTCCAGACTTTATAAGTACGTTAACATCTAAAGATCCTAAACATTTCAACTGACATAAATCGAATAAACAGCCTCATTGCAGTTCAATTCGGACTTACTTCATTTTCAAAAATTGAATAAATTTTAAATGGTAGTTTGGCTTATTCTTTACCCCATCATTGCTTCAAAATTTTTGCCGGCCGATAGAGTATTCGAACTAAAAAAAACAACGAAAATGCAACGAAAGCTACGTAACTCTGTATATTTGATTATTTTTCATACTCAAATCAGTGTCATTCAAAAAGGATAGACGGAGAAAAAAATTCGCCTGGGTTGCTGTTTTTTGAAGGCGCCTACAACAGCATTAGATTTTGGTTTCAGGTCCGGCCGCATTTGTATTAGATCAAAGTCACTTTTACGCTATGACGTCATTGTACTGCGATAGGCTGTCTTCAATTGTCTGACTCCAGAAGCTGCGCTCTCTGCTTCACAAGAACCTATGGGTGAAATGCAGCCTATCACAAGCAATCTTCTTATTGAAGGGAAAACAACCCGGTCCGCAACACGAAGAGCGTCTAGTAGATTGTCTGGTGGCTCGGCAACAACATAACCCTGTTCACCGTCACATCCCAACAGTGGCTTTTCTGGATTGTTCTTTTCCTTGTCATGCATTCCATTGGAGTACACGGTTTTTTTATAAGGAACCTACTACAAGGCCTAGTTCCAAAAGTTCCTTATTCGTAGACCTCAAGTCATCAGATTTTTGTACCAAAAGTTCCTTAATTTTCACTGCACCTCAATAAGCTTTAACACTTAATAAAGAGAGGGGCGAGATGGAATATGCGGAAACTACTCGATAAAGCACTTGACACACGAATAGCAAACAATCTATGCGAGTATTGGCTGCAAATGAATGGAACGGGCTTTTTAGCTCTTGATGCTTGCAGTTATAAAAAATTTTCTAAACGAAAAGTTCCTTAGGGATTTCGTTTTTAGTAGTATAAGTTCTTTATATATTTCGGCCTTCTACATGTAGGTTCCTTATAAAGTGGTTCCTTATAAAAAAAGCGTGTACTTCTTTAGCTCTTTCTGTCGTCTTCTATCTTCAACCTAAGCGGACCTCTCTTCCCTGTCCCGCATTTCCTTTTCCCCGGTGCCTTTTCCATCTTATGTGATCACTTTCGACGTAATTGCGGAATCTGCTCCAACATCTTGTAGTTTTGGGCTTGTTTGGCTGAATACCAACTGAATGTGCCATCTTCACTGCTTGCTCACACCAGTCTGCGAATTCTTTCTCTACATTTGCTCGTTTCATGGAAAGGTCCTATATGACATATGGTAGGCTTGAAGGGTTTCTTTGTTTCTTCTTTGTAATTATGTGGTTTTAGAGACTCCATCCCGTTGATTGTCGAAGGAAATGAAACTATTTGTGCAAATGAACTGCATGAAGAATACAAGCATTGTACTGTAGATTTGGTTTCCGAGTCTCAGGACCACTCTTCTTCAAACTCAGTGCTTAGTGCATCGTAAAACTTGGTGTAGAGTTAAGGCTTGAAGATAGACTCCATAACTGCAACATTGGTACGATAGAGCAAATAGTATGACACGAAGGCACGATGACATTCGACCCAACGAGTGCGTGCCAGACCGACTACACTCTTTCTCTGAACTCTTGTGAGGCCCATTTCTTCGCCGTAAGATTCCTTCAAAGTACAATTTTCTTTTTGAAGAGAATTCGTAGAACAGGTAAACTAAAGAAATGATTGATGCTTCGATTCTTTCATGTCATTGTGTTAGAATGTGTCATTTGTGGTCATCTCTCTTAGCTTGGAAACAAACAAATTAAATTATTCCTTTAGGTAGGCTTTAGCAACTTCCCCAGAAAAGTGGCATTTCCCCTCTGTCGAGAGAAAGGGCAGGGAACCCCCAGGACCCGTTCCATAGTTGCGTGCCTGATTCCTGTTTTCGATTGCAGCTAAGGTAGTTATACCCAAAAAAGAGGAGGCCTTTTCGCGCTCTTTCCCGGTATCAGTTGGGTGCCTTTGTAAAATGTTTATACAGTTTTTTTTTGCAGAGTTCTAGCTTTAAACCTTAAAGATGTTGAGGATGACCTTTAAATGAATCTATAAGGATGACCTATATAGAAATTCTTTGTCGTAAAAACTAGATTATTCAGCACGTAGTTATTTTTCTTTTGATACTCAATTTCTCTGGTTGCATTTACAAAATTGTATAATGAAATCGAACTGGTTGGTGGAATATTTAACCAAATTTTCTTTTTGTGAAAGGAATTAAAACCCAAATTTTATTTTTTACTGTTTTACCTCATTGAAGACTTGGAAGGATCCGCTATAGCGATTCCCATTTACAAATTTGTTTGTCGTTTTCTGTGATGGAAGAGGCACCATTCACATACGATATTTCTAGTATCCTGCACATGCTGTTCACCACTTCCTCGACAAATTTCAGAAACCCTGTTTAGAGCTTTTTTTAGGCCTCCTTCACTCGAACAATTTGGCTGCAGTTGCAAAAGAAGCTTTTGTCTATGTGTACCTTTCCTCCGGTACCTACAGTCCCTGTACGCGACCTCATTTCTGTGCGGCAATCTATTCCAATCGAAGCGATTCTAACTGATCTCGTGTCAACAGAAGACATATACAACCCCATAGTAGCACGGTTCTGGGACTATCCTCGTTCTGGTGCTGCCTCATATTCTGCCGATAGTTCATCAGCTAGGCAGTGAATATGCGTTCGATGCGAGGGGGCTAGGCCAATGGGCCTAAGCCTCGAATGAGAAGAACACGAGAGAGACACGTCTTTGATGGTTTCTCTAATTATTCAACAGTAAGACTAGCTCCAACACACCAAACTATTTAACGGCAAAACGTTGGACCAGCATCCCTCATCTTTCTAAATACACCTTGACCCTTCAGAATAGAGCAACCTTCAATATTAATGATGGCTGTAACATTTCTAAAAAATATGTATTACTATGAGAGCAAACGTATCATAGTACAAAAATGTGCGTATTATAAAAGCGAAAAGCAAGTTGCTTGTAAGCACACTCAACAAATTAATTCTAAAAGGCTTTCTTGAAAAATTGCTGTATGACAAAGTGTAGAATCTTTTTAAATGACATTCAACAACCTTGGAAGCAAAGAGAAGGAAACATGAATGTATGTGCATAACAGTTCTACTGTTTTTCGTAAATAAGGTTATCTTACATAAATATGTTGTTAAATGATATTCACTAATGGAATGTACCGATGTTGCTGTTGCTGCTACCAAATGCTTCGTTCTAGATACGAGAGCAAGACGTGATATTGCTGATTCCGCAGATAGGGTATCGGAGCTGCCCATCGGCGGCTTGACCCTGAATTACCACTACGACGGAGCATTTCCTTCCAAGCCTGATACTGCGAAAGACAAATACCAACGATCAATAAGCCTGTATGTATACTTGAAAAATCATTTGGATTTCACCTTTCTCGCAGGAAAATGCCTTGATGTTGCACTCGAAGGAACAGGGAAACTTACCCACGTGAATCGTCAAGGAGAGGCACGAGAGGGGGCGGAAAGTTGTCTTTAGAGTCAATGCCATATGTAATGAAGTCAGCCAAAGTGTTTGTCACCCCCTCTCTCTCTTCAAGGGGGTTTCGTCTGAAAGTCCGCTAGAATCTGTGTTTTCTACTAACTGCATCAATGTGACACCTTACATTCATTTCGAGTACAACAATAACACATTTCAATGTTGAACATAGCCGGCCTCAAGCGAGACGAAGACATCCCACTCGTATCGTTTTGAAAATAATCTAAAACTTGGCCTTGCTTCTAAACCTTCACGATATCAGGATGAATTTTAAAATGCCGCACTTTTTAGGCCAGCTTCTCCGAAGTCGCGGAGGCGGAAGAAGCCTAGCTCCACAGATTCACCACAAGCTGCAGCGGAGAGTTTACTTGGTGCGAAGGAGAAGTCTCCTTCTGATTTCTACTCCCAAAGCGAGGATCGCCGCTCTGCACCGTCTTCAGTGAGTGAGAACAACCAGGCTAGCCGGAAAACGCCGATGAAGGCGAGAGAGGTAGGCCCAGGTCAAACGTCACTTGTCATGCGCCGAACGTTATAGTTATATTTAAAGTTACATGTATTTATTTTTGCAAGAAAATGTAAGGCAGCCAGAAGTATTGCTGAAATATCCAGCCCAGTTTTCTTGGATTTTCAATTCTTATTACTGGTTTTCTAATAAAGGAAAATACTTTCAACGGGCTACATGGAGACTTGCCTCGACAGAAAAGATACTGATTTTCACTCTTCACGTTTCGTATCGTTTTTAGAAATTTGGCGCATTCCTTCTTTGTTTTGACTCCCGAGGTTGGTTATTTGGGTCCTAGAGCAAAGGCGAATTGCGAGTCGTGGTTTATTATTAATTTTGTCCAGGCGTACATCAACCGGGGGATGTAAGAGTTGCGACACCCCTCCCCCAAAACTCTATCTCTGTTAGTTAACCTCCACTCTTTTACATAAAACAGTATGTCGGCTCGGTAATTTAGCTTTTATTCACCCTCTCCCCAGAAATGGGTGCTCAGCTCACCCCTGCTTATGTTTGATATTATAATTGTCGCTTCCCTTCACCTAGACCATGAACATTCAAGAGGAGTACAAGAAGAGACAGGAGGGCAAGGATCTTCTGAATTTGGTTGTCATAGGTTAGTTTCTATTCAAGTTCGCGCAGTGCCACTTCTGGTGCAAGAGATCGCGTAATAGGCCTACTGCATGCCACAGCGAATGTTCATTAATTGCCCCAGTTACATTTGAAACTGGAGACTTCCTTTAACAGTGAGTACAAAACAGAATGTCTGGGAAATGATAATAGCATAAGTAAAAATAGGATCTTTAACCTTTAAAATCGTATTAATAAAAACTCGTCGTAAAATAGGAAAAATACCAAAATAGGGAAAATTGACTTGCTAGAATACCGACTTAAATCGACTTCGAAAGGTCAAAGTTAGGTGCACTCCTTGGCCCAAATTTTCGTGTGTCCACTATTGTGTATTCAATGAGATGCCGAGAAAACGTTTTCAGTAAACTTGGTCACCCTGTAAATGTGCAGAATTTGGCATAAACATTGATTTTTGAACAGCAAACCGTAATGTTTCGATAAAACGCCCGGGGCGCCCATTAAATATTTTGATATCTAAGGGGGCATCTATTCGAGGTGTCGTTTAAAAGAGGTTGCGTTTATTGAATATTTTCACTCTTCCTGGGCAATTTGTTTAAAAAACGTCTAATGATGATCGCGGGTCTATCTCTATAGGGGGCTTCTATTCGAGGGAATGTTTAAAAGAGGGTGTGTTTGTTATCGAAGCATTACGGTGTCTTTGTACCCTTAATTTTGTAACAGCCATTGTAAGTACCACAATTATATACTTCTTATCGCCACATTGAGGACTTTTATAAAAAAACCCTAAATAGCAATTTTCATATTGCCTTATTGCTAACTTCATATTGCTAACTGTTGCCTTATTATATATACATCATGCAAATTTTAAATAGGACTGAAATTTTGATGTTTTACAGGACATGTTGATGCGGGAAAGAGCACTTTGATGGGGCATATATTATACCGGCTTGGTAACGTGACGAAGAAAGCCATGCACAAGTATCCTTTTGATATTTTGATAATTCTTTCTGTAGTTTATTATTTGATTTGTTTTGATTCAGGATTCGTTTTATGGTAAGAAGTGTATATGGTAAGAAAAAAAAATTTATTGCTTTTTTCGAGGGTAGTGTTAGGAACAGAAAATTTTCGTGCGATATACCTCGGTCCATTCGGCATAATATGCGCGCGATTACATTTGTAACAGGTCCTGTGCGATATTTTATCCCAGTGAAAATTCAAACACCTTTTGCAGATTGTAGTGTCTAACAAGATATTGTTTTCGTATTAAGTAAACAAGGCAATGCTAGAGTAATAAATAAAATTGCTGTCCTTTTGAGCAACGAACGACTATAAAACAGTGAAAGAATTTTTATTGCTGTTGTCAACAAAGCATTTTGAATCACTACAAAGTTTTTCCGCTTCTGAGCATGCAGCCCCAGTGGCGCAATGGACTAGCGCGTTGGACTTCTAATTCAAAGGTTGTGGGTTCGACTCCCATCTGGGGTGGTCGCTGCATGCGTTTTTATTTTCGGTGTTAATAGGATTATAGTGACACCTTATCGACATATTTCCCGTCGTGGCTTTATTTCTTGAATTTTCACCAGTTAAAATATTATTGATTAGCACGAGTAGCATGGCCTAAGTTGCAAGTGCAATGGTGTGTCAGGTTCTTGTACGAAATCATTCGAATGATATTTCCAGACAAATTTTATTTATGGTTATTTTGAAGTATTATCTTTATTTACAACCAGCTTATTTGTAAAGCTTGAGTAAAATATTATTGTACCAATTTATTATTTGTCATACTGTGCTATATTATGTTGTACAGTATTAAATTATATAGTATTATTTTATGTTACATTCATATTATATTATACTATATTTTATTATATTTCATGCTTCATGCTTCAATTTTATAATGCTGCATTTTAATGTAATTTGTAACATGTATGCTGTATATACTTTATATTGCAACCGCTTTTGATAACTTCTTTGTATTTTTAGCATCGCTATGAAGCATGGCACATTAAAAGATGCCATTGCAATATTTGTTATTCTGTGCTTTTTTCTATATATTAAATGTTCGGAGTACAATCCAGAGGTTTCCTTTACAATATACACAGAAATGAAATGGAATCAAAGAAAGCTGGCAAAGGCTCCTTCGCATATGCCTGGGTTTTAGATGAAACTGAAGAGGAAAGAACAAGGTTTGCAAAAATTGGTTTACAGTTTTGTAAATACTGGATATGAAATCCTTTTTTGTAGGATGGAAATTTTTTTCAGGCCCACTTGTTTCCTAAATCATGTCAGCCTAAATCATGTTTCCATAAAAGTGAATTGAAATAGCCTAGCTGCAGGATTTAAAGTCTGAGAGAGCCAGACGAACTCTTTTCACTTGAATCAATTTTTCTGTAAATTATTTGCAAAACAAATTACGAGTGGTAAAAAAGTGAGAACAAATTTTGTCTATCCCCACGTGTTAATTTTTGGACAGTATAAAGATTTCTTTACCAGGTAATTGTAAACCTCTTTTGGCGGGCAGTGGTAATGACCAGGTACTTTTTATCTAAGGGGTATAACGATGGACGTGGCGATGACAACGTTTGATACAAAGACAAAGTCAATAACGCTGATGGATGCACCTGGTCACAGGGACTTCATTCCAAACATGATTCAAGGCACGGCCCAGGTATGAACGCGTGGTTGGTTGATTCCTGCTTGGAGGCAACATGGCAAGATTTGGAGTAGTAGCGCTGTTCTAAGAGGCAAGCACGGGAAAAGGGGTACAAAGGACAAATTACCCTTTTTCTTGAAGACAAAAGCTTGCCCCTGTTTAGAAAATCCTTTACCTAGAAGCAGCTTTAGAAAAGGGGTCTCGGGAGGGGTGGGGGTATGAATTATTTCAGTTACAAAGACAATTTTATCGGGGACAGGCTCTTAAAGAGGATAGGAACAGTCGAAGAGCCCTTTTATTAGAGACAGCCCTTACTGTGTGAGCGAATTGCGGTCTTTCGGATAAGGATCAATAGGCTTTTCTGTGGCCTCCCATGCTTGTAGTCCACCCAAAAGGTCCGTTTACAGGAAAGACTTTATTCATCTTTCATTCGTTCTTCTTTAATTTGTTCAGTGATATATCTAAAATCAGCAGTTTCCCCGCAACAATAATCGTCGCTCGATGACGTAGTCTAGTTGAAATGTTGTGCGTAGCATTGGTTAATGATTATCACAAAGAGTTGTTTTTTCTGCATTTCAAGGCCGACGTCGCCATTTTGGTTGTTGATGCAAGCGTTGGAGAATTTGAATCAGGCTTCGAGCAAGGCGGGCAAACGCGGGAACACGCACTTTTAGCGCGCTCGCTAGGAGTCAGTCAAATTGCTGTTGCTGTCAATAAAATGGATAATGTGAGCTGCACTTAAATAATTTTCATCTCATTTCCCGTTCTGGTATTTTGGGACATTGAGCTACACAGATATAAATGTCGATAGGCATGAACTGAAAATAAATCAATGATAAATTTTCATTCGCCTTTTATAAATTTATATCTGTGAATTTATGATACTTTATTTTGCTTGTTTTTGTAGTTCTAGCAACCAATATTTAGATGATATCTTATTCTGTATATTACTTGTGTGTTTTAAATATTTGCAGGTAGGATGGTCTTCAGAGCGGTACAAGGACATTGTTGGAAAGTTGAGGACTTTTCTAAAGCAGGCTGGATTCAAGGTTTTCTTTGTACATTTACATCCGTATAAAAATTCCACTTGATAATGCTTGTCCGATGGTATTATTCAATAAGCATTTTCTGAATGGTGGCCCTGTGATGGACATATTTAAGCCAACCAATGTCTTTAAATCGCAGTCAATGACATCTGATGTTTTGTGAGATGGATCAAAATTGTGACTTGATTAACAAGGACTGCTTCATACCACAAGATCCTAGCAGAGTAATGAAAAATTAGAACTTAGTACCACTTTGGCAATGGTCTCTCGAAACACACTCTCCTTCATCGATCCACATTATTGATAACTATATGAAGTCTCTTGAATGTTACCCTGGGTACCAGACCCACTATGTACTTGAATGTGTGCAGCCTCACATGTACCCCCTGATCGTGACGAGTTCTCTTGGAACAGGAATCAGACGTGACGTATATACCATGCAGTGGTATGACGGGTGAGAATCTGATTGAGAGAGCCAAGGAACCCAAGCTGACCAACTGGTATAATGGCGTTTGCTTGACCGAACAAATTGGTATGAGCGCAATCTATAGTCTGTTGTCTATTGAGAGCAAATGAGCCTCTCTTTATTTAGCTGTCTGTTGAGAGAAAAGGAACCAATTTTCATAATCTTGTTGAGGAAAAAAGGACCCTCTTTGCATAATTCGCTATCTATTCGGAGCAACTGAGCCTCTCTTCAAAACTAACTATCTTTTAGAGTGAAGAGGCTTCTCTTAGCAACTTAACTTTTTCTGGGAATAGTAGCCTCCCTTCATAACTTACTAACCTTTAGAGAGCAATAGCCTCTCTTTATAATTTGCTATCTGTTAAGAGGAAGGAGTCCTTATTCATATTCTGCTATCTTTTTAGAGAAAAGCAACCCCTGGCACTAGGTGTGCTAACCTATTTTTACCCCCAATGCAAATACCTTTAAAGCAACCCCAGTAATACTGATGATATTGAGGACAATTGCTCCAGGAAGAAAAAGGGCCTCGGTTTGAACCCAATAATGACGTCATGTGCGGGGCAACACTAGAAGCAATCTGTGAAGTGAATGATTTATGATTAATGATTAATGATTAGTAGATCAATAGTATGTCATGGACGAGCAGGCGGAGCAGAGATTTTCACAGACCTCTGCCTCTTAGATGTCAATTTGTGCCAAACTAGCCAAGGCTCTGGCACTCGGTTAATTGATGTTTGTCTCAAAAAGCTTTAGCGATGAGAAATTTTTCTTTTAAATGCACCTTCTTTAAAAACCTTTGCTTTCTTTTAATCACAACAGGAGCTATTTCGGAAAAGCGAAACCTTTGCTTCTAATGTTCATTTTATATCACCATGAAGTGTATTAAAACATTTCCCATTTCATTTTAGACAAGTTTAAAACACCAGATAGGCCCATGGACAAGCCGTTTCGTCTGTGTGTTTCTGACGTCTATAAAGGTATGTAGCTTCTCTATTGATATCCTTTTTCCGTTGGCTGGATGTGTTCATTGCTTCCTTTTTTTAGTAAATTTCCCACTTGGACATGTACCATGTTATTTGCATCTTATCTCTATTAACCAATCACCTCTCTGCTTATCACCCTCTAGTGTTTTCGATTCGCATCTGGCTATTTATTCGGTCAGCTTTTGGTTATTTTCCGACGTTTGCATACTCTGAGGACTTTAAGTATGCGAAAACTAGTTCCGCTTTTTCTAGCCATTGTGAAGTTTTGTACCTCAAAGCACTTGTTCACTTATCTCTACTGATGTTATTTTGGAACAATGATGCTGATTTAGGGCCATGTGACTAGTCTTGATTGTCTAAAAGCCTGTTAACGTAAAGTTTTCTCCAATGTAGGCCAAAGCGGTGCGTTCATCGTAGCTGGAAAGCTCGAAGCAGGTCACGTGCAAAACGGAGACAAGGTTCTGCTGATGCCTGCTGGCGAGCAAGGATCCATCAAAGGTACCGCGTGCACGCTCATTGGCTCATTTAAATGTGCATTGAATTGATCTACGTGAAAATTGAAGTATGATTTCAAGGGCTTCAAAACTAGATTTCTTGTTAGACTTTTTCAAATGGTCGTTTGTTGTGCAGTTCAATTCAGTTTGATCCCGAAGTTACAGAAACGAGTCTCTGAAGTGAAAACGAATCCCCTAGAATGTAAGCTAGTCTCCTGGAATGCAAACGAGTCTCCTAAAATGAAAACGAGTCTTTTGGAATGTAAGTTAGTCTTCTTTAATGAAAACGAGTCTCCTAAAATGAAAACGAATCCCCTAGAATGTAAGCTAGTCTCCTGGAATGCAAACGAGTCTCCTAAAATGAAAACGAGTCTCTTAGAATGTAAGCTAGTCTCCTTTAATGTAAACGAGTCACCTAAAATGAAAACGAGTCTTCTAGGAAATGGCCTAGTTATGCAAGCCGAGTGCAGTTACATTTATCCTCGTAGCAAAGAGTTAGCACGGCTTTTCAGTAATCACGGTTGTGTAAACATGTTTTGTTTCGACCCCTAACTTACTTTTATTCCAGCTCTCGCTATGCGGGATACCTCCGTGAAGTGGGCAGCAGCTGGTGATCATGTGACCATGACAGTAACTGGTGTTGATGTTGCACACGTTAGGTATGTCCTATCAATGCTACTCATTCTATTTAAACTCTTTAGCTCTTTTGTAATTGCAATCTCTCCAAGATTAACGGAGACCTATGTGAATAAGAATAATGTTATAGTGTATATAGTCTTTTGGCTCTTGGTAAGTGATAGTCTTTTGGCTCTTGTGAATTTATATCTCCAAGCTCTCCAGGTAGTAGGTTGGATTCGACTGATTCGGGGCCACTTTGAAGCCTGGCAAGAGCTTCATTGACGTCATGTCATGTTAACCATTCCCAGTCATGTTTACTCTGTTTCAGACCAGGACGTAAGTTTCCAAACCGGTCAGGGGTCTTCAAGGCGGTACCTAAACCATTAAACAGAATTAGCTAATAAAATTGTAATCATTAAATTGAAAAATAGGTTTGAAGGTGGAGGACTATGCGTTAGTTAGCAATTGTAATAGGGTGTCTTCTTGCTTGTTGCGAATGCCAGCCCCTCTTTACTTCGCCCACCGATTCAATCTATAAGCCTTTTGATGATGTTACATTTCCTATGATGGCCCAGGGTAAATAGTTGCAAAAGATTCCCCTTATCTATAATGGAATTTCTTTCCCCCGCAGCGTCGGTAGCATCCTATGTGATCCGTTGATTCCCATCGCAGCTTCTTCAAGGTTCCTCGCTCGCATTGTCGTTTTCAATGTGGAGATGCCAATCATCAAAGGATTTATGGTATGTGAACCTATATTCCGAAGTTATGTTTTGGAATACTGGGTGTTGTTTTATATATCTTTTAATCACTTAAAGCTATTTTAGTTTTTTAATCATTAAGGAATCACAGGTAAGTTGTTTATATGGCACTTTGAATAGAAGACTGGGAACCACATGGGGAGCATAAACATTTCGCCGCTCTTGCTGGAACCATCAGAATGCTGAGTAGTCTGTTTTAGAGTAGAAGGAGCGTGTCAGTCATCAATTACCCTACATCGTGCACTTAAGAGCTAGAGAAGGTACTTGTCAGTTATTATGCTTCTTTTCAGCTGTCATTTTATCAAAATTTTTTAATTCATGCTAATATTCTGAACTCTTAGGTTGTTTTTCACTGTCAAAGCCTCAGTGAAACAGCGACAATAACGAAGCTTATGAGCACACTTAACAAAAATACTGGAGAAATTGCCCAAAAGCGTCCACGGTTTGTCCCAATTATTTTCTTGATATTATCCACTGTGCCAGTTTTCAGCTAATAGATATCAAAAAATTCAATAATGTCCATTCAATTCAAAACCAGTCATCTGCATACGTCAAGATAAGTGTTGCCATGTAGAAATTTTGGCTCGATCTCAAACTTAAAGCGAAATTGTTCCCAATCGATCCCAAATAAGCTATGCATAAGTTTTTTCCGCGTATCGCCGCAAGGATTTTAATCTCCAAAATTTTCAGTTATGAGAATACGAATATAAAAAATAAACCTGATTAGCTATATGACGCAATCAATGAACACTTTATTAAAAAAAAATTTTCCGAGAGTACTCATAACAGAATCAACTGAAATAAAAGATAATATGAAGATGTGCCTACTAATACAAAGTGTTATCGTATTCCTAATAGGGTCACACTGCTTTTATTTTGTATGCATAATCCTGTACGTTAAATTAACTGACTGAAAGTACTCAGAACAGAATCTACTGTAATTGTCCAAATCATTGCTCAGATTGCGATTCAAAGTCCCGTTAATTAGGTAGTCTGAAGATTTGCTTACTTTATATATTCCTTACTATAGATTTTCCTTACTATATATTTAAATATATTTATATACTTTCAAAAGCTCATGCGCCGAGTGTAATAAAAATAATGAAGATATTCAGAAAAAAAACTCTTAAACGTTTCGACCGAAGTCTTCATCAGCCTTCGGATGTTGAGCCGTTTGGCTCAGTGCAATGAGCGGGGATGTTTGAAGCAGCAAATTGGAGTAGAAAGGATTCTGAGTGGAAAGAATTTCCCTCCTGTCAGCATTTGCATTGTAATTATATATATTCCGTTATTATATATATGTCCCGCTCGGGTCAGTTATTTTTCCGCACTCTCTATGATAATTATATATATACTATATAAGTATTATATATTCCTTCAAAATTCGCAGTACCTGAATTTTTTTATGCATTATTTCAAATTAACCCACCAATGCCATATTGGCTTTCAAATAATCCCCAATTTTCTTAATACGGGAATTGTCACAATTCAATCACATTACCTAAAGTTCAGTTTCATCAAAGCTTTAATATCCGCTCAATGTCGCCCCCATGTTTGTGTTGCTTGTGCAAGTTATTTTATGTAGTGATCAGCCATTTTAAACAAAAGGACTACACAGTTCCGCTTCATTTCCATTCACTTCCTTTTAGATTTCTTGGAAAACACGCAAATGCCATTATAGAGCTTCGAACTGCACGGCCAGTCTGTGTAGAGCTGTTTAAAGACAACAAGGTTTTAGGTAGATTTATGCTTCGTTATGGAGGAAAGACGATAGCTGCTGGGGTCATAACAGAGGTGTGTTTGGCGACTACTTTAAAGCCCTGGCCGAACGCTCTTGACATGTCACTCGACTTTCACTCATCAAGGCCCTCCAATTCCCTTTCGTTGCTGCTTGAAGAGCTAGCATTGATCTGTCCTTCTTTGTAGATATCTGAACGTTGCCGAGCGTTGTCGAGTGAAATGTCGAGAGTGTTTGGCCGGGGCCTAAGCTTTGGAATATTCTCTTTTTAATCACCATCCTCTTCGGACGTATCTTGGATTTACATTAAGCCGAGTTATTTAAATTGAATATTTAATCTTGTCTTGTATTGGTTGTCACATAAGCGTTCGTGATTTGCCGGGTTCATATATAAGAGCCATTTCAATAATTAGGACGTTTGTCCCAGGGTTCCTGGAAATGCCAATAAAAGGTCCGGAAATATCCAAATATATTTTGGTCAGAACCCGGGATCATTTTACCTTGCTTTGTATGAATCAGCGTATATTTTCTTGTTTATCAAATTGTTTCAGGTAGTTTGAATCAGGTCTGGCTATAAATAGAAGCAAACATAACTGATATTTGTGATTAAATGAAGGAGCGCATTGATATGGGAACGAATTGATTGTTTATGTTTGTAGTTGCCTTGCCCTGCAGACTTGACATTCAAATTAAAGGGAATTCATGTGCTATTTTCCTGAATTTTCAGGATCATGGTGATTTTGCACTTCATTATGTTGTTAAATCTTTACATAAATCCAACAATTTTTCTCTGACAAACATTCTTTATAATGTTTCTTAATAGAATAGAACCAGCTCATTGAATTTCAAATGCTACGTCTTTAAGTGATTGCGTTTGCAAGTCTGTAGTTAAATTTTAAAAGGATACCAAGTCATTTTTTGTAGCCAAAATGTTTGTTCTTTTTTCTAGATACGAAAAGCCTAGATACAAAGAATTCTAATCTGCGACGCAATAAATTTGGAAATCAAGTCACCTTTGAGACATACTTTGGATTTTCAATTATAATTTTGTTTTGTTTTAACAACTAGCTTATTTATTAGACCGGTCAATACGCAGTTAGGATTCATATTTTCTATTTCTTTCACATCATATATCAGTCAGTTTTCTCTTAAGTTATCTCTCCAGGCCCTTTATCTGTAACTTATCGTATAAGTTAGGACATACTTGAATTAAACAAAGTAACAACGGATTTGCAACGTGTTTAAGTTCCAACATACTTCTATTTTTCCTACTCTACCCCTTTAGATTTCTAAATTAATATTTTATTAAGCTTTTCATTCCAGTCAATGCAAGCAATCACTCCAAATTTCCTTTGCTGAAAAGTCTGACGAGCCCATTTTCCCGAAAAAAACTCTATGTTTACATTTTCTCAAACATATGCAGCTTAATCTGCATTTTTATTCGGTCTGGTGGTATCCCCTGTCTTCAATGACTTCCAGGTAGACTTTGCTCGCCCTCTTGATATTTTCTCTTCCGTTGATAGAGTCTGCATGCAGGCTATTGAAGTATGACTAAGTTTTTTTTCGACCTGCATCTTTTGCAAACCACTGACAGATCTTGTAGCAAGAGGCAAAGAGAAAGTCCTCTGCTGATTCTTCGGCAAAATGTAATAGCATGACTTAATATTCATTATTTGAATTTTGTTTTTCTGGTACTTCTAAATTTTCCGCAACGATTTGGTGTTTTTAGATGCTTAAGTATATTTGAAATAATTTTCGATAAGGTGCCTTATTTCTACTTAAATTTGATAACGATAATTAGCTGCCTATAAATTAGTAAACTTGTATTATTATTAGTATACGAGTTAGTATTCTTGTCTGCTCTTTGCTTTTGCGTTTAAACAGGAATAACTTCTAAGGAGTTGCTCATATGAATTTTTGTTGCTCGTTAAAATTTCTCAATTTTGGCTGTGGTTTTTCAGATCGAACATATTTTCGATTTAATTAATGGAAGTTCCTAAATCTATGGACTTTAGATTCGACCGTAAATATTCCCAGACATATTTTTACAATGCCTCTGAAAACAGTAGCTTAAAAACGAATAGGGCCTCTCCAAAGAGGGGGCTTCTATATTATGTTGCTGGTGTGACAAATGCGTACTCTTTAGAATATGGACTCTTATTGAATATGCTTTATTTCATCTATAGGGATGCTTCTCTACAGTTTAAATCATACTCATTATGCTTGTTGCCATGTGATGTTTGATACTAGAATATTACTTGTTGCTTCTGTTTCTCGCAAGCAAAAGCTTAATATCTTGTTTGAAAGATATTTTGTCTTTTATAGATGGCATATATTGTTTGTTTTTGGGGTGGTTTGTTTTCGATTCCCGCCTACAAAAGGGCCTCAATTTTTAATTCTTATGACACTAAAATAAATTTGAATGAGGTTAAATTTCCTACTATTCTACAAAGTTAGTTGCATCTTCAAAGGTACATTTCTCTGAAGTAAAGTGACGTGAGAATCCAATTTTGGTCGAAAGGACGAAACTCCATAGCGAGTCTGGAATCATTCCTATGCATAGGCGCCGACTTTTACTTTTCCCAGGGGGGCTCAAAATTTAAATTGAAAAAAAAATTAAAAAAAGTTTAAAGGTAGAGAAATTACCTGTCGCTTTAATAACGGAATACAACATATGTAGTATGTATAAAAACAAAACAAAACATTTAAATAAAGCAGATATAACATCATGGTCTACAGTATCATCAGTTCAATTCTTTGATTGGTGTTTTTTCGCCTGCTGAGCGCCCCATATCAATCCCCCACGTAGTCGGCGCCTATGTTCCTATGTATCCACACAGCCAAATTATACATACCCTAACAAACATAACCTTAAGTGACAACTATGTTCTTGATGATGAACATGGGCCCTACTGAACAAGAAGGTAGAATGAATATGCAGTGAGTCAGTTTAATGGCTTATGTATCTACCCTCTGTGTGTGTGTGCTTGTGTATGTCTTTTTTCAAATGACAAGTCGGCTCAAGATTATTTTAAACAATATTTCTAAATCAAGAATCAAGCATTATCTACTGTCGTAATATCTGTGTCATCGTTGGGCGTGACCAGCTCAATAAATTATTTGAAATTTTGGGCCTCTTTCCATGCTTTTTGTAGCATGTTTGCTTATCAGGCCGCTCAGCCCCCTAAAGCATGCCCTGTGGAGGAGCGGTTCAAACTGGTCCATGGTTTCCAAACCATCTTATTGAGACCAAACCATAAAATGGCGGCAAATATGGATTTCCTGTCTTTTGCCTTTTCATTTGTAGTTCTCGTTGGTGGCGTGATTGGTTTTTTGAAAGCTGGTAAGTTTCTTCAAGTAACTCAGATTTTTATAAAAGTTCCAGGATTTCTTTTTTATTGTCACCTAACTTTTTTATTTTACAATTCTATTTATTACAACCAATGGAGTGACAACAAGATCATTGCCATATTCAGTCATCGAAATTCAGTCATCAGTATTATTAACTTTTATTGTAATCGGCCTAGACAAATGTTTTCCTTAAAGGATGGTGATACCCAGTGTTTTAATTTGTTACAGGAAGTACTATGTCTTTGATGTCTGGCATAGTCTTTGGGCTGATTCTTGCATTTGGTGCCAGCCAAACATCTCACAACCCCAAAAATATTTGGATTTCTCTGGGTAAGAATATTGGTTAAATTTATATTACATTATTAGTTAGAGAATACTCAATCCAAGTTGAATTAAGCCTTTGCAACTCTTGGTCTTTTAAATTAGTTTATAGATTTCTAAAGTTCACCACCCTATAAAGAAGTGCCAGGCTACAGAGCGCTTGTCATGCACAGGCATCACGGATCGTTGAGAAAAGTGGGGGTCTAAAAAAGGGGGGGCTAAAACCATTAAAAAAAGGCTTTATTGGTAGTTTAAATATTTGGCATTTTTTGCTAACGTTGGGGGGCTAAAGCCCCTCAGCCCCCCCCCCCCCCCCTCTGCAGTGCCTGATGCATAAAAAAACACATTTATTCAGGCACAAGCTCACAACCTCCCTTCTTCATAACAGAACCTTCTTAGAGCCCCCTTCCAGCATGATGACCTTTCGGTCTTACCATTTAAACTGAACCAAACCTGCCTAAAGCCTTCATTCCAGATACAATCAATGTTCTTCTTTCTTGATGTGTTAAACAACAGAATGCACAGAGTTTATCCAGTTTCAGAAATTGTTTCCAAAGTAAGATACTTGTAGTCCAGCATCTTCTAGCGAGGGGGCGGGGGAACAAATGCTTTCTAGGCATTGGTCAGGGCTGCTGGTGGCTACCATGGGATATATGAATTTAGGAATCCTTTCCTTAATTGTCAATGAAATTAGAAAGTGGAAGAAGCTGACCATGCTCTAGTTTATCAGAGTTTGTGAATTGATCTCATCAAAGGTTGATGGAAGAAAGATTTTAGCCTTGTGTTCTTTTCAGCTGTACATTGTGTCTTGTGACTCGTTTCGGTTGATCTGCAAATAGGAACACAGATAGAGCACCTGTTTATCTTTATAATTTATTTTCTTATACGGTGTACTTCTTTAACGGATACTTCTTATAGATTTCCACAAGGTTTGAATTAGGGTTTCCAAGGATTTGTCATCTTGATGAAATTGAATGAAAAATTGAACCATGTTAGAATCCAAATCAGCCAAAGCATTTTTTAACAGGGGCTTAGAAATGAAAATAACCCAGATAATAATCTTATTTATCATTTTTGTATAGCCTCGCACAATCAAAATGTGGGATCACATCTTCCAAATCATAGCTCTTCATTTCTACCACTTAGTGTTTACTTTTCTGATTTTCAATATATTCTGAAGAAGATCTGTAATTCTCCAACATTTAGAAACTGTTAAAAACTGCTATAAAAACAGTTCTAAAGGTACACACTAGACTGCTGGATAATTGGGAATCATAATAATCAGGCTGATGCAAAATAGACAATCGAGGGGTCACTAAAACGTTTGTTGAGAAAAAGTTGGTTGAGATTGAACATGGAAAGTACAGGTTGGTAAAGTAAAGTTTTCAAACAAACACATCTATTGATGTTCAATTTACTACAGTGAACTGACAGGTTTTGAATCAAAAATGAGTTCATTATAGGGAAAGGGGCAGAATAACAAAGCAGGAATTGGAAATAAACAAGAAATAATGATCAGGAGAGGTGATAAATCATCTAAACTTCATAACAAATGTTTATACAAGGAAGTCACCAGAATGCTGTCATTTGAGTATTGGATAGGCATCATGTTTATTGATAATTTGCTTTGCAGTCTCAATTAATTTGTCCACAACATTCTCATCTTTGTCAATAAAAACGAATTCAATGTGATCTTTTATTGATGGGTCGTCCGCGTAGGAATAATCGTTTATAATCATCTTCATCGTCTCATAAAATATGATAGTTTGATTGTCCCTTTCCGTGGAAGACATTTCAACTTTCTTGTGATTGCACATTTCCCTCAGGATATTTAAAGGGGATGCATATTCAATGGCTGCGTAGAAATGTCCTCCATCATAATCTACTTTGTAACATGAATTCACGTATTTTCTTGCCCGGATACCACCGACATTTTCCTTGGTCGGATGGAGATTTTCTTCGTAGGTAATTCGCTTGTCGACTTTGCTTAGATCGTTATAGATAGAGCAGTCAGCTGGAACCAGTATCAGCAGCTTTTCCAGTATACCATCCCTTTTATCGCTGATTGATACGTTTTGAATGAATTTCGGAACGACCTTCTTCAGGTAACCGAAGTAGAATCCCCAGGCCATGCCAACTGCTTGGTTGTTTTCCCGCTCCAGAAAGGGCCATATGAAATGGTAGGCCAATGCCACGATCAGTAGTACTCGCTGGTTTGCCAGTGAACTCACTGCTGCTGAAATAACCCCCAACGAAACACTGGCAACTGCATCTCTTTGAATGTTTTTCTGGTTGAACTCGTAGGCTAGAGCAGTTTTCAGCAACAGTGTTTTACGGCCTTTGGAAAATCGCAAATTGTGAAACGTTTTCAGTATTCTTGTTACCACCAAAAGCCCGACTACTTCAGCAATTCCCCACAGCATCAACAAAAACTGAATTTCCATGACTTTCACTAAGAATACAACCTCTTTCAGTGAACACAAGCTTCTATGAAAATTGCAGTCCTGATTTTCTCCCTCGATTTTGTAGAGTGCTTGTGCGGCGGGGAAGTCCCGGTTCCCGGGAAACCCCCAATTGACTTTATGAAGAGCTTTCAAGTTTCCCATGGTTTCTCCCCCTTGCCACTCAAAATACTTTACGGGGAAAAGGAAAAGAGTTTTGTTATTTATCGAAAGTATGTATCACGCGGCCTAAACATTTACCCAGACATTGCTTTTGTAATTAGCATTTCAATGCTGAGAATATTTCCTGAAAAATCTCTTTTTCTTGTAAGAGAATTTTTTTAAGAGCACGAGAATTCAAAATTATTGGGTATTCAGAACAATGCCGTATAATATAATTTTGGAAAATTTGAAAAAAAAAACTTTATTAAAGAAAAAACTTTAGAAAAAGATTAGAAAGACAGAATCAATCGACATGTACCCCAATTTAGCTGGTTTAGTCCCTTTCAATTATGCAAAAGGGTATTCCCCTGTTTCCCGGAAAAAACCTCGCAAAAATTGGGAAAGCTCATGTCAAAGTTTTCTTTACTCGATCAAAATCAACCGAAATCATTAGGTGGAAGTCTAGAAAGGTTGCATTGGATTATTTCAAAATGATTTTGGACATGTTTTTCTGCTTTTGTCAAGCTTTTCTGCTGAACTTGGGTTCTGGTCTTGTTTTCGCCGCGACAATGGACTATTCAAGATGGCGAAGCTTGTGCCTCAACCGATTCCACGGTCGACGAGGTGGGGGGTTACTTTTAGTGCCAACGGAATTCTTGGTCAACCGATTGAAAGGAATATGCCTCGGAATCAACAAGAACTACATGTTTTTTATCACGATTAAGTCCATGGTAGATATTATATATTTCTGCTATGACCATGACTTGCATCCTGATGTTTCGTTAGAGAGTTACCATTCTGCAGCTGATCTTGCAATTTCCATCCTTGTTTTGAGTCCAGTAAACGCAGTATTTTCATCAATGCTCATTGGAAGCGATATTGAATTCGATATTGCCCTAGGAAACGCGTTGGGCTACTACAACTATCTGTCTTTGACAGGGGAATTTCTAGATGAGAGCATCGTCAAATCGAGGTATGCTTCAGAGTTGAGTGAGCTGCCTAAAAGATTCATTCTGATTCCAGCTAATGGAAACGTAAAGGGAAGTCTAGTTGAAGCGGACGACAGGATTTCATTTGTTGAGAACACAACCTCTATGAAACGTGATTCTAGTGGCATAAAAATGAGGCCTTATTTTCAAAGTGTGTACAGGATTAATGTCCCATGCAAGGGACGCCAAGAATTCTACTGTATTGTCGAAGAAGCTTCAGTTACAAAAACTATAGATGATCTAACAACGAATGGCGTTCTTCCTCTTACTGCAAAGAAACGGACGATTGGATTTCTCTTTGAAATACTGCAAATGGCTCTTGCCTCAGACGTTGCTATCAATGAAAAGTTTGAATTGATTTTCTATAGTGGAAATGATTGTGATGTTGTGGATGCTATTGCCAAAAGATTTCTTTCGCAGCAACAATGAACCGTAGGATTTCAATAAATGACTGGCATTTCTAATGGTAGTTATTTGAAAAATTTGTTTTAAACCAGTATTGTCGGAAACAAGGGACTCCATATGCAGATATTTAGCAGCTGGTAAAATGTGCAAAAGGGGGTAATCATTCCCTTCGCCCCGCCTAAAAAGTGTTGACACTATTGGCATTTTACCCCAGAAGCAGATATATTGCAAAGGGCAGGAACAGATGGCACTCTTTACGTTTTAATAAAAGAAAATGAGTGAACTATAGATATTTTCATAAGGTAACCCAATGTGATTTGCGAAAATGATTTACATAATGCAATCATGTGAAAGTATTATACTTTATGACTTACAAAATACTATTATACTATGAAAATCAATGTAAAAATGCTATCATTACAGTTTCTGCTCTATTGTTTTCAGCCAAAATGGGAAGGCATATGTAAAAGGAGTCAATTTCATTTTATATTTATAACTTTAATTACCATCATTCAACATATATTCACTAACATGTTTTTTTTCTCTGAGTTTAATCTTTTTCCCTGACTTTTGGCCTGGAGTCCTGAAAAAAGAAGTGCATAAAGTGGCCACATTCTTCAAGCTATGCACAGGCATTTTATAAATGGCTAAAGGGCTTGTCCATTTCATGACAAATGGCCAGTTCTTTTACAGGGCTGTGTTGTGTTAATCTTAGTGAATGAATAAATGATTAAGTGATTATATAAATGAAAGGGCACAGGTTTACTGATAAAGTTGTCAGACATATATTTAATAGAAAGGCTAATGTCCACTTTTTCTCATCTGCATTTGTTTATCTCTCCATGAGGTAGGAAGCAAAATGCAGCCCTTACTGTTAAGTTTAACTGTATTAGTTATAAATCAGTTAAAAGTATGCATGCAATTATACATAAAGAATTTTTCAAATTTGCTATATGATTATAATTGTCAGGAAAGTGCTTCATAAAACCCTGACTCCATTTTCTATTTCCTCTTTGTTTTATATGTAGACAGTATATTTTTCCTCTAGGAATATTTTTGCTGCTTTATTCAATCTCGCTGTTAATTATTGCAACGTTTCTTTGCCTAGTTTTCTCATTATATTTCACTAACACCAACTCTTCTACTTTTGTAAGCTACTGATTTTTTAAACAAATGCAAGAAGGTTTCCTTTAGGCTGGAAGTTATTATGTTGATATTTGGAAAGTTGAATGTGTTACTTTTTTGTTAGTTTTGGACTTGCTCAAATCAAGAATCCGAAAACTTATCTGATACCTTTTGCTCTCCTGTTGTTATAAAGACAATAGCAAAATCGAAGTACAGAAATTTCCAATATCTCACTTGTTTGAAAATGTAGAAGAGAAGAGCCTGCTAGATAAACCTGAGCCTTCATCTGAGAGTATTCATCTGAGAGCATAAAGCAGAGTTTCTTTTCATCATTGTTTCGGCGCTCTCTTGAATAAAGTTTTGTATTCGATGATGATTTAACTCACGGGGTCTCAACTCCCAATCTAGGGCTTGCTATACTGACATGTTTAGCACAATATGCGTATACAAGCTACCATGCCCGGTTTGTTTCAACAGCTAATTTTGACAACATAAGGTGCCCTTTCTGGGGTTTCTGCCCCCGCCCCATCATGACGCATCCGGCGACTTTATGTAAGAAGCTGCCAATGAGGGTTTAAGAATATACCTTTTATTATACCTCATTGGAAGCTACTGAATTGTGGGAGGGCCATGTCAAAAAGGGCCATGTGACAATTTTGAATTCGGAAGGGGCATGTTTTTGTTGCAAGAGCACTGTCGGGTTTGGGTAACTATTTGGCTGCTTTGCCTAAAAGTAGGGAGTCCATGGCCCCATTGGCTCCCTAGTTCTTACGTCACTTGTATAGAGAAATATTCTGCCAGAACATTGTAGATTGATATCTTGCCTAAAATCTCGTTGTCCTAACCGAAGCATTGTTTTTCAGTTGCGTCATTGATTCTATGTGTCGTAATGGGTGCGAGGTTCTTCAAGACTGGCAAGGTAATGCCAGCAGGAATGGTGTTTTGTCTCAGGTGAGTTATTTATTCATTACAGCCTGTATTGATTCGTTAGTGGTGATCAAGGCAACCAGCAATCGTGTAATATATTAAATTGCTGGGATTACTGCCTTTTGAGCGAAAACCCTGATTGTTACCACGTTTTTATGGATCGCGTTTTAAGGGTGGACTGTGAATGAGCCTTAATTACGTCATACCGGGAACCCATCTTGTAATCGTATTTGAAAGGAGACCGTGTTTGTGCGTACTTTGTTCAAGCTAATTCGCCTATCTATGATTGCGGTTATAAATCTGCTCAAGGCGACCGTTAGATTCATCGCTATTTCATTATCTGGCAATAATGCAAAGCACCGTTAAGATTGTTTCTCTTATCCCTGCTCTCATTATCCATCCAAAAATCATTTATCAGAAATCATAGTAGGTAGTTATCTTCTGCACGTGGTAGAAACCAAACGTTGTCGCATATTTTTGTTACTCCTTATAAGAAAGTTTGTGGTGAACTTTTTCCCCCTTTTTATGTACGATGAAAAGATTTTGAGTAAATATTTTAGAAAATCTGATCTTCATGGTACAGTTAATAGTTAAATAAACATTGTAGGTGCATTGGCGTCAACGAATTTAGGGTACCATTAAAGCTATTTTGCCTAGTTTTTCAACGGTCTATTTGGAGCCATTTTCTCGCGTGTAAACAGGATCTTAATCTATCGTATCTTTTGGCGAAGATCTTGTGTTTTAGTCCCTTTTTAAATTTGAATAAATTTATAATTTCCTCTTTTTCGTGTAGAATAAATTACTTCAAAGCATCCTGCCCCTTGGAAGCATCCTTTTTCATCCAATTGTAGTCATCCTTCGTCCATGTCATTTTAGTCATAATTTCTCATACCAACATAGGAAACATCTTATGACAGGGGCAAACATCCTGTCATAACATTATCTCTGAAAGGAGGCAGTATTCGGCAGATTTAAAATACGGGGGTCATGTACACAGAGTAAGGGCAAAAAGTGAACTATGACAGGTGAAAAGCTTCAAATGCTGACATACCATAGCATACCCCTAAACCCCCGTCTATGATTTCTCTGATAACTTGACATCTTCTTTCAGCATCTGCTCGATTTTGAGACACACCTACAACTATAATCGCTGAATGGCTAACTGAAGAAACATTTATTTCTTGATATGTAAGTTAATAAAACATAAATAAAGTTTCTCATGAAAACTCTTTTTATTTCTGCATCGTCTGTCGCCTTTTGAAAATCTTCTGGCATTTCTTTATCAATTGTATGTAAAGAGGAGAGCATTTGTCTTTTTACTGCGTTTGGTAAGAAGCCTTTTGGGTATCGAATCAACAGAGCAGCGAAGAAAATGATACCTTAACAGAAATAATTTTTCTTTGAATAAAGTAGAAACCTTTTGAAAAGACAAGATGTCATCAACGTTCACAGGTAGATGACTCTTCAGTTGCGTGAATATCTTGGTCTTTTCCTGGCATTACATACAGTATGTTCGTAAATATGTTCTTATTAGCAAAGTGTGTTCATAAAGCATTTGGTTTTTTTATTACTGTGATAAACAGTTTCCACTTTGTTCACCATTCATCTTCATTACATATCAAGTGCAAGGAATACTTAGGTAGTCATTTACGAAAGTTTTTTGCAATCTGTAACACTTTCCTTTTTTAATTGAACAACCAAAAACAACCAGATAAATAATCAAAATCTTAAAATTAACCAATTTTTGACATTTTGGTAAAAGAAAATCAAAATCTGTAGTGAATTTAGTTCGTGCATTTGATTGATTTATGTTCAATTCTTGATGAGATCTTGACGTCAAGTCATGTCGAATATTTCGGTAGATCCCAGGCTTCTTCTTCGGTCTACATAGTGACAAAGGTGGCTGCTGTTGCTACGCCACAGTTGTTGTCCTTCTGCGACATCAAAACGTACCCATCGTTTCCCCAGTAAGTTGACCAGGAATTTTTGACCAGCCAATAAGCTTGGCCGTTATGCACACCATATCCAACCGCCAAGACCGCATGATCTAGAGAGTCGGGTGTATTTCCTGAAAAGAAACCGCCAATTATTAAATTTATTGACACTGAACCATAAACATTCATGCAACTGACTTCATGGATCGTTTTTTCGTGTTAAATGACCGTTGTTTTCTGCTACGCAATATATATTTCAATCGATGTTTAAGCATCCAGTTTTGGTTTGATCGATCAGTGGTAAGCTGATTAGGTCCATTCGTTTATACGATCCATGATAAGCTGATCACTTTCATTCGATCAATAATTTGTTAATTACGTCCACTCGACCAGTGATTAGGCGATGTTGTTTGATTCGCTGAAAAAGTTCATACAATCAGCAACTCGCATGTGTAGCTGATTACGTTTTGAATACAAAAAGCGCTTCGAACATTCCAAGCCTATATACTTCGATATTTTTTCCGCATCTGAACAATATTTCATACACCTCTGTACATTGGACTTTTCGAAATACCAAATCTTCCCAGAACCTGGATTTTTCAGCATAACCATAGCTCTCCATTTGTATTTATTAAAGCCTGCGTCAAACTAGCATCAGCCTTTAAGCCACATCCTTGGCCCATAAAGCCAAGAAAAATATCAGTGATCATACCAGTATTAAAAATGTCAATTGTGATGAGGGGAATAGGGGGTATCCAGCCGGAATCCCCATTTTGGTCCCATTGTTTACGATAATGGTCGTTCGTTATTTTATTGAATATGAGGGATTAAACCCCATAAAAGTATTAAATCCGCTGCTGGCTACTTATTTTGTCAGCTTTTTGTCATCCGACGTTGGCATACTCTGAGGAATGGCGGGCGAAAAGTACTTTAGGTATTTGGAAATCATGTCTCTGCCGCTCTTTGCTATTACAGAACCCTGCACGCGTACATTTTAACTAAATTGCCACGCATAAAGTTGCTATAAACGTACCGCATTTTGGTTCGTAATAAACTCCATGAGAGTAGAAGGACAGGGACAAATGAGATGCATCGATTCCAACTGATATTGGTCCTTTTGTCGCGATTGCCTCTTTCAGTTGGTTCATGTCTCCAGAAGTGACATTTACGTATCCAGTAAGTTTAGCTCCAATCACAACTTCTTTATTGTTGAAGTGACAGTAACCATTCTGAAAAAAGGCAGTCAGCCAAGTCAAGTCCACTTGTTTTGAATTACAGTAAGAAACGGACTGATGTCATAACCTACAAAAGTTGTCAATTTATTATTGACGAACCACTATAGAACTTGTCGTTTGAGTATCGTTTCAGACAAAGTTTTTAATTAAATCACTTGTAGTTATTGCCATTTTAAATATTTCAAATTTTGGCGTCATTGTGTCGTTTTTGTGACGTCATAAAAGCCTGTGTTTGAAGCAAAGACATACCGCTCCGAGGTAGCCTCCGTAGCTCCCCTCTGTTGCGATGCCACCGTGCTTCATTATCCATTGGTAGGCGCGAAAGTCTTCGCCGCCATCGCAGCCGTTATTGCCGTATCCCCATGAACAGTCGACAAGGTTTTGTTGAGACAGACGCACCAACCTCCCGGTCTGGAACATTAATGGTAATTCAAGTCTGATCATTGCAATCACCTAATGTGATGTGATCATCATCGCAATCACCTCATCTGATGTGATCACAATCGCAATCATCTCATGTGATGTGATCACAATCACCTTATGTGGTGTGATCACAATCACCTCATGGGATGTGATCATTATCGCAATCATCTCATGTGATGTGATCATTATCGCAATCATCTCATGTGATGTGATCATTATCGCAATCACCTCATGGGATGTGATCACAATCACAATCACCTCATGGGATGATTAAACATATACAACTTAAATATAGAAACAGCAAATCACAACTCACAATTGTGATGCTTTAAAAGTATGACTGGGACATAGCTTTTAAGAACACCGCTGTCGACAAATGATGATGTCATAAACAAATTTAGGCCCGCCTCAGCCCGACATGTTATATAAACCCCTGCTTTAAGACAACATACACTGTATTACCTTGACGAACAGAGCACCTTCTATTGTTCCTGTTGTACCGAAACTCCAGCATGAGCCACAAACGGCTTGATCTTTCACCGGCGTGACAGCACCTGTGCAAGGAAGCATTTTTGAAACAATTTGTTTGACAGCAGAAGACTTTACATCAGAAGGTCAAGAATCGAAAGGTCAACCATCGAAAGGTCAACCATCGAAAGGTCAACCATCGAAAGGTAAAATGTGTGGAAGTTAGATGCTGCATGGTTCTGTACACCGTTCGTGAAACCATAAGGTCTCTTAATTTTTCTTACCGATACTAGGAGCGAAGCTTGAAAGACCTGGGAGCACACACACCAGCTCCACTTTTCTGTACCGTCCCTTTGTATAAGAATGATTTGACGTCCATTACATTGAACGGTCTGTCAAGTACTTGAGTCTGGGCCCTAGTACTGGAGTCTGGACCCTAACGCAGCCTAACGGACACATTAACCCTATTTAATCTGATTCCTTTTGTATTCGTTTCGTATTCGTATTCCTTCGTATCACACGTTCCGAAACCTACGCTTGCTTTCTACGTGAACCTATTCTGAAAATATGTCAAGTTTATAGTTACGAATCATTGTCACTCTCTGTGCTTCACAAATATGGAGGGCTTTATGTAATAACGTGATGCTTTCGTCTAAAGGGACGTTTTCTTGAAGGTGACTACCAATACGAGATTTGCTTTGATGAGCACATGCAAATAAGGCTACAAGTGTATGAATATCGTGGACGCACCGTATAGCCTCCAGTTCATGGTTTCTGGAATTTCCTTTGGCTTCAAGACTGGCTTGAATTCCTTGCCTCCATTGTATCGACCATCAGATTTCTTCTTTCCTCGCAATTTACGAAGTTCTTCAGGTGTTTGATCTGCCAAGTGGTTCACCTTTACTTTATAGGTCAGACCTTTCCGGTTTGTGGAGTGAATGAACCTTTTAAAAGACCAATGTGTTAGTATGAAGTTAGGCTACAGTGCCGCTGTGAAGTATCGTTTGCCGGATCTTTGGCACATTTACAAGAACTAACCATTTCATAGAGCCGGAAACGTGCTTTACATTTGTTGTGGGGTAGAGGTAATTGTAGCCTTCCTGTAGACTCTTGGTATCTCGACAGAACTGTTTAGTCTGCAAATTACCCTTAAAAGGCTTGTTCTACCTCCCATTGACTATACTCTCAAGTTCCTAATTGTGAGGGGATCTAATGAGTAGGGGGGTTGAATTTTCTTTAAAAAAACCCTAGAATAGGGGATTGAATAATGGATTAAAATGCTTAGATTTTCCGAAATTTTTACTAAAAAATGAGGAGATGACTTTTTGCATGAAATGCATAATTAGAGGGGTCTGCAAATGGAGATGAATGTGTTAATAAATAGAAATGGGTTGCAAAATCTCTGAGAAATGGAGTTTATAACCCCCCCCCCCCTTTCTACAATTAGGAAGTTAAGAGTATAATGATTGATTGAATTGATGGTACAATGACTCCGAAATTGATCCATGCACACTTTGACAACACCACGTCCACTTGAATTAAAACAGCTCACCTCAAGTTGTGCTTGAAGATATGCAGCCTTTTGTGGTATTCGTCTATTTCTTGGTTTATATACTCCTTCTTGTACTTTTTTGTAAAATCGTTGAACATAGGATGCAAATGTTCGTCTCTGACTGGGTGGATGAATTCTTGCAGCGGATTGGCTACTATGCTTGCCTCGTGACCCGGACCTGGGAATCCGCCACACTGAATATCTACAAATTAATAACAATTAAAAGGTCGTTGGCTCGAAAGTGCTCATGATTCCTTCTTGATTGTTTACGTTAATTAGCATTTATACCGCCAGATGCACTAACATGTTTCCTGTCCTGTATATTGTAGGAAAATGTTTCTACTCCACTATTTTCATAAAATGCCAATATAAGGTAGCAATGGCTCGAGGCGTTATTTCCCGACTCCAACTTCCATTTCAACTCTGAATCCTAATCTAACTTTGGCTCTCACTCCAAATCTATTTCCGACTTAAACTCAACTCTTACTAAAACTCCTACTCTGACTTCCCATCCGACACCGACCTCTACTCTGACCTTCAACCTGACTCCTAGCCTTACTTAAACAGAGACTCAGATTCCTTCTCTGACGTTCAATCCGACTCAGTTTCTAAATCTGACTCCGAGTCATACTCTAACATTCGACCCGACGTGACTCGATTCCTACTCTGTCATCTGCTCCGCTTCCAAATCTGACTTTTGCTCCGATTAAATATACAGGCGTCGATATGTTTATGTATGCATACGAGGATGATGCTCTTTGAAATAACCCAACGGTAATTTCATATAACAGCCTAATCTAGTGACGTAGAAGCAACACGCACCTTTTATTGGAGCATCAAACACTGAGTCGTCATAATCCGTCAAAAACTTGTCGTAGGTGATCTTGTAGTCATCAAAATGCGATCCGTACAGTGAGTCGTAGCCGAGCATCTCGTAGTAGACCGGCGCTCGTGAAGTCCTTGTCACGTATACAATATACGTGTTCACTTTGCCGCCTCTTTCTTGGACTAGGCGCCAGCTCTCCACGATTTGCCCTTTGTAGGCCACCATACCTGCAAACTAGGGTAACACTAGCGTTTGCAATATTAATCACATACTTGTATACAGAGAGAAAGAGTGAAAAATGAAGTGATAGAAAAAATAGAGGGCCGTCAAGCAAAGAAGAATTCCAGAACGTTACTGGACTGCTAAACGAATCATTGGACAATGGACCAAGCTCCCAAAAGTAAGTTTCATCAGTCACGTGCTTTTTTCTATTGTTTTGTTTTCATATTTTCAGTCTTTATATTTTTCAGTCTTTATAAGTTTATGCTACATTGACCTTCTGAAAAATGCCTTGTTTAATTTCGTATTTCTTCGAACTGATATCGTGAATTAATTAGCAGGCGAGTAATCAAATCCCACTCTGATTGCAACTGTTGGTAATCCAAATAATTGGCTCAGCAACAATGGAGTTACCCAATTACAATTATTTTCACCTATCAGCATCAATTTTAAGTTTTCATTAATTTCATTTTTCGCCAAATGTGAATTTTAGCATTGTGTTTTGTCAAAAATGGAGATTCAAGTGGAACCAACCTGAAAATTGCCTGTATCTGGCAAAGATGGTTGCGCCTGTACCTTTCCTTCCTTTGTTCCATTTATCTGAAAGCACGACTTTTTGTTGAGCACCTTCTCATCTGTCATTGGTGACAGTTTGAAAATCTGTCCGTAGTCCCCTTTGTCTCTACGTTGTATAACAGCATCCATCCCTGGTGTTGTTTGTATAAATATGAGTCATTGGGGGGACATGGGGTTGAAAAAGGGGACAACTTGAAAAATTTTGTATAACCATTTCATGTACTAAATATTTTGTTATGCAGAAAATATTGATAATGCGACTTTAATATGATTTTCGAATTTGTTTGAGTGGAAGTTGGTTTATGGAAAAATGGGAACTTTGCCAAATGTATGGCATTTAATTCTGATCAAGATGTATCTTTTCCAATAAAAAAGGTTTTCTACTAATTAAAAGTAGAAGATTTTATGTGTGATGAAAGAGAACCCAGACTCGACTTGGGGTAGGCAGCAAAATGAATATAATATTGTTTTTGACGTCCAAAATGTCAGCAATGTCATTTATAGATTGAACATACTTTCCCCTGTACATCCCCCCTGTACATCCCCCCTGTACATCCCCCCTGTACATCCCCCTGTACTTCCCCCCCTGTACATCCCCCTGTGCATTCCCCCTGTGCATCCCCCCGGTTCATACGTCAATGCTAAGAACAGCACGATTACCATGGGGCTTTGGTGTTAGGGGGAACAATTAGCAACTTAGGATTGACTCTTGACTGAAGAATAATTGATAATGACACGCTTCAAAGCGAGTAGTATCTCAAATAAGAAAGAATCTCTCGTGATACCTCCATAGAAGTCAATCCTGCTTCGGTTCTTCTTCCCATCGAACCAAGCAGTAAATGGCTCTTCGATTTGCGCATACGGCAACCTCAATACGCCTGTCACTGCATATCTCACACCCCAGAAAGGAGCAGTTTTGGGTGCGCTATCCTTCTCTTTGGCAGGCACACCCAAAATATCAGCAACTTGAATTACAAGTACAGCTATCACAAGTTTTAACATCTTTGCTGAATGGCCTTGTCTCAGGTCAACTGTGGCTGGCTTTGCAGACCAAATCACGTTTCAACAGAAGTATTGTTTTCTTGAAAGCACACGAGATTGTCATGTGATTTGTTCATTCGCCAGATATCAGATTTCCATTTCCGGCTTTGCAAACAATAAAATTTTCCTTCGCATTGACGGGCGAGTGCTTGATTTTGTGACATTCTGACGTTGCTATGTATTCTTTCTGGCGATTTTTTTTAAAATTCAAGAATTGATGAAATTGTTTCATCTTTATCATAATGCATCCCATCAGCAAAAGTACGAGGCTGTTGTTGTAGAAGTAGTCATTAAGTAAGCGCTAGTGTTACGAACGGTCCTCGCTTTCTTGTTGTTGCTGTTGTTTTCGTTGTTAGGTTAAAAGCCTATCTAGGATAATTCGCTGTGAAAAAAGTACACCCTTTTTTAAGAATAAAGTCTATAATAATAATTGCTAAATATAGGCTAAAAATTGCTAAAATTTAATAATAATGCCAGGCTCAAATGTGTGCAATGCATAAATACTAAGAAAGCAAACACTCAAATAAGATTTTGCTTGTGATAGTGAAAGGTTTGGAACCTACTGTTGGTGCCTGTTTTAAAAAGAGACCTTCGATCATTAGTCTCTCGACCATTGCATTTAATAGCTTCAGCAGACGTTTTGAGGGGCAGGAGGCATTGCCCCAGAAGAGGCCCCGCATCTAAGAAAAGTTGAGAAAAAAACCATCCTCAGGCATAACAAGTTTAACGGAAAAAATTTAAAGAAAAATCTTGGTTAACAAAAAATTTTCAAATAAGGGCTCCGCAGATGATTTCGGAATAGCGTAGCCTTCAGCCCTTTCATTGTTTACGTTATTGGCGTGGGATTTCGCAGGCATTTTTAACCTAGGCCGTCCTTTCCCATGTCCTCACTTAATTCATGTGTTATTATTTCAAAATGTGTCAATGTGTCTCAAAATCAATTTCAGAAAATTTTTTCATTCAGACAAATTGCTCTCTTTCATTTCTGTAATCAAGATCTGTAAAAGGCTCTTTCTTGAAAGACTCTTGAAAATTATTTCTCAGCGAGCAACTTTACCAGGAACGTCTTATCTTTTCCCTAACTTCTCTACCTTCCCAATTTCACTTAAATCCCATTTGTTTGCATAGAGTGCAGGAATACTCCAATATGAAAATGCCCTTTCTGCAGACATTGTGAACAAAATGTTCGAGCCCAGTAAAACATTCTCTGCTAGTTTTGTTTCTTTTCCAATAAACTTTAAGAGTATAGTTTTTAAAAACAGCAATACACAAACAGATGCCATTTTCTTTTCATTATTCACGGTAAATTCTCAAAATAAATTAAGCCGGCGGAAATTAAAACTTGCAGGCGAAATAATTCATGGCGAAAAATTCGCTCCGCGCGAACAATTTCTCTTGCGTAAATCAGGCTTTAAAAATAAAATAAATCTAGTGAAAAATAAACATTTTCCGTAGCTATGAGCTAGACTGCGCGAGAAATTGGAGCATCGAAATTCGAATCCTGAATTCTTAGGTTTTGAATAGTGTTCTTAAAGTTTTTCAAAGTGAATATTACTCTGAGTTGACGAATCTTAACACGGTCGGTGAAATAGACTATGGAAAACACCAATGAATGAAGATATGAAAAAAATGCCAAAAACTGCCCCAGGAAATTTTTTCTTGAATAAAAACATGAAACGGAAGTATTCTAATTTTAGGACACGAAAAGAAAGAATCAAAGCTTTTGGCTCAAATATCTTCCTATTCTGCAGTTCATCTTCCTATTATACGCTTTGTCTTTTTAAACAGGAACCAAAAAATGCTTCCTGGTGTTCGACTTAAATTGAATACGAACCAGATAAATGCTTTAGTAATAAAACTTGTTGGCGTGAAGTGCTTGCAAAAAGTCATGGCTGCAAAGTTGTTTTTGTGCTTGACTTTGTGCCTTGGTGCATTTCAGGTGCTAGGCTTGTTTCGAGCCGTCGACGCAAAGCCGCCGTTCGGTAAGATTTTAAGCAGTTCTCTTATTCTAAAAGGCTTGGACATTATTTAGCTGCAACTGATCTTTGTTGTATGCGATCACACAAATGATTACACCAATACTATACCCAACTACTGAAATCGTACAGCTTTGGTGTCGACATTGAATTACTTTTCGCATGTTTCTCTTTTCTCTCAAAACGTTGGATTTGTAGCTGTTAAGATGTGATGGAGAAAGAACAAGGCAGGGGTTGAACAGAACAAAACGATAACTTTTCTATTAACTTCAACGGCCTACACACAAACTGTAATACTGTGATCTGAAACTTTATATACCGTAATGCTTCGATTAAACGTTTATTAATTTTTTGGGGGCTCCTATTTGAGGTGGCGTTGAAAAGAGGTTTTTTTTAATTTTTTTCATTGAGTATTGTGGAAGTAAAAAGACCACTTTTTGATAATCGGAGGGGAAGCACCGATTGCTCCCTCTCGCTCGATGTATTAGCTAAGCGGACATCCAAACATAAGGTGCCGTGGCTCCTCATTCACGATTGTTGATTTCGTGATTCCTGATTGTTACTGATTCACGCTTCTGATTACCAACTACTGATTAATGTTTTAATCAGTAATGATTAATGTTTTAATCAGTAATGATTAATGTTTTAATCAGTAATGATTAATGTTTTAATCAGTAATGATTAATGATTTAATCAGTAATGATTAATGATTTAATCAGTAATGATTAATGTTTTAATAAGTAATGATTAATGATTTATTTAATTGTTTTTAACTATTGATTGCTGTCCGCTCTAGCAAAACTCGGACCTTTCCAAAAGAATCATGTTTCCTTGGAAAAGCGACTTGAGCAACTGGAAATGACTCTCAATACCTTTATAAAGGCGGCCTCATTGAAAAAGATCGATGTCACAGGTCGTATTGGAGCGCTAGAGAAGCAGATGTCTGCATTGAGAAAGAGCCAATGGACAATGAAACGCGTCATGTACCAATTTCCAAAGTTTGACGAAATCACACTCTCTCCAACTAATACCGGAAGCTACGCCATTCCGACAACTTTGCTAGCAAGCAACACAAAGGTTGTTGTTGTTGCCATCAAGTGTTCCGAATGGAAAGAATTGAGCTTCAACAAAGTGCTGTCCATATCACTACAACAGAATGGCAATAAATATTCAGGCAAGACAGAGCTGGATGCACCGATGAGCGACTTCTACTACGAACTCATGGTGCCTTGGAATACTGCTCGCGGCAACAAACTGGACATCACGATTACCGGGGAGACAGCAAACATCTACTCCATTCGAGTAGTAGGGTACATTGCATAGGGCTTCGAAGGGTGTCTTTTCCCCTAGCTTTGTAGCTAGGACCTCGTAAATGACTCTCAAATTAACTGGGCCCTAGATGAAAACACGCCCAAGTAGCTTAAGAGACAGCATAGTCTCTTGTTTTTTTTGTATAGAAAATAAGTTCGAAGTCTTGTGTCTCTGTTTTTGATTTGCTTATAAAGCTTCATAGCATCATGAGCTGAGATGTTTTTTGTCAACTTTCTTGTTCCATTGATGGTTGCAGGGCTTTATGTGTGTGTATGCAAAACTTGTGCTACTAGTCAATGTAGTGAGCGAGATGCACCTCCCTTTCAATTTCATGCATTGTGCTTGCAAGTGAAAGTAGGCTTCTGCATGTGTGACAGTATCACAATGAAATTTATTTCAGAATTGTTAAGCAATGAATGATTTATTGTGGCAAACCTTCGCCTCCACTATCTGAAACATTTAGGCTTTGGTCAGTTTGGTTGAAAACTAGCTTAAACTTGGAAATCGAGCCCTGGTCAGATGATTTCGAATAGATGAATACGATTGAACATGTGCTTTTATGAATATCATGGCGATTTTGAATAGTTTGGAAAATTTCAATTTCTATGTCTAAATAATCTTAATCTAAATCAAGTCGATCTAATCCATTACCTATGAGGCGAGAATCCGTAATGATAATCGCAATAAGCAAATGCAATTCTTTATTCAAGCACTTCTATATGTTTTAAGGCACAAAATAAGAGTAACATAACATGGAAAATACTCACTTCGACTGGAGACAAAAAAGATTGAATTTTATGAATACTTAAAATTCGCCCCGGCATGTATGCTTCACTTTTACCCTGATGACGCCCTGGAGTTGTAAATTGTTGAGTTTATCTAGCAAATTTGAGCGCTGGCGAGATTTTATACAACACTTGCATAACAAAGAGGACTGCACATTTGTGGACATTGGACAATGTGCTTGAATACTATCCTGTTCACGGTCTGTGAAAGTGCTTAAACAATATTTTCCATATCGAATTGAATTCTGGCATTGGTTGTAAGGTCGGCTACAATCATTGCCTATGTTTATTGGGTATATGTAAAGGGGTAAGTATGGTGACTTTAAGGGGGAGGGTAATGGTTAAGGTTAACATAACTGCGTTAACTTGATGACCAAAAATAAAAACTCAATTCTAAAAATTTTACACTCTCTCGTGCGACCTGTGCGACACCCTGTATCCGCGCCTGAAGATACGCATCTACCTGCAATCCATTGCATTTACCGAACACTCGTAAAATTTACTGACCAACTTTCCAAAAGTGGTATACCATCCCAACAATCTTTATCCCCAGCAATACTTTCGAAAAATTGTTTACGTTCCCAAGCAAAATTACCTGAAAAGGAAAAAACTCTTTCCCTCTTTTCGGCTATGCACCCTCAAAACGAGGCTACGATGTTCATGTCGACAAGGCAATGAAAACAGATGCTTTCCTCTCGAATCTTGTTGCAAATATGTGAGCACTGTTATAAGCCGCTGCCATTAATTTGCAAATTCAAGCACTAGAATGGCTACTCAGAGTGTTTGTTCGTGTTTTGGTAATTTGAGGCCTAGATACAAGAGGCTGGTCGACAAGATCTATCCTCCTGATCCACAGATGGGCCTGGTCAACTCAAATATGGCGAAGCTGACTTTTTATACACTTTCGGCACCAGAAAAGCTTGACAGGATTGGGGATTACATTTACTCGAAGCTCAACAACTATTTGTATCGAAGAAAGACGGCGTGAGTTGCTGTAATAGTTAAACATTAAGTACTTAAGTATTGCTTCATGTTTTCCAATTACAACTCTCTTTATTTCTCTGTGTCGAGGTAGCTAGGCAAGTCCGTCAGTCGTCTGTCTAGGTATTAAGGAGATGGTAATCATCGATACTATTGTAATTTAATGCAGAACTAGTGAGATTACACTGCGTCAATATTTTCTAAGCAAGATGCCTTTTTTCTTATGCCTATCCAATCCAAGAGAAACTTGTGGCTCAGAAATGTTAGGATCTCATGGTTAATAAATTGCTAGGATCTCATGGTTGCTAGCAGTAATGTTCAAAGATTCCCAGGTATTTTCACAGAAATGACGTTGTGCTAGGGTTGAACCCAGCAACCCAGGTATAAATGTAAAAAAGGCTCAAACTTTGAGGATTAATTATCAATAGAAAAAAAATCAGGCTCCTTATCTCTTATTTTCTATGTGTTTTATGCTGACAACTATTTAGTTGATGATCTCTCTACAGATAATTAATTTTTTGCTGTTCATTTTTTATTGTTTTTTAATGACACTTGTGATCTTGATCAGACATGCACAAAGCTATTAATTTACAAGTTCAGACAGTTTTAGTTTCTTGCACTTTTCTGCTTAGTTTACTTTTACATTTGTGTTTATTCTTTTGAAAGTGGTGCAATTTTATTTGATATACAGGTTTGTCCTTATTTCAATACAAGCAATGGACCATTTGCTGTTGGCATGCAGATCTTCAAGTTTAAACATGTTTGTTGAGAGCTTTTTGAAGATGGTCAACACATTGTTAGAGTCATCTCAGCCAGATCTGCAAATTGCAGCCACATCCTCAGTATGTGAAATAGTCTTGCTGATTTTCTAAAATTAAAGGAAGCATACTTAAACATTGGCCTTGTGGAATAAACTTGTCTGAAAGTTTTCATAGTCAGATATATTTTGTAGCACTTTTTGCTGCAACATGTTCTTACAAGTTTTGAAAGTGATGCATTCAATATGCAGAACACCAAGCTATGAAGGAGATCTAATCAAGCAGAAAAGTATATATGTGCTGAAAAGTAATGCTGAGGATATTGTCAATGAATTTTCTAAGATTATTTGGATTTTTGTAAGAGGTTAGTTAATATACTGCTGTATTTCCATTTGCTCTAGTTCACAAAGTTTGCCAACATTGAGGAGGACACTCCATCATACCACAGGCGCTATGACTTCTTTGTTTCAAAGTTCAGTGAGATGTGTTGGAGCAGTCATCAAAATGAGGCAATCAGAAAGAGGTTTGTGCATTTATCATCTGTAAGGTTCATAGATAGTTATATAGTCTAGATGCCTTTTAAACTTATTTGATGTTTTCATCTATAATATGCTTATACTAAACAATTACATATTTGTGGTAACAAGATTAAATTAATTTCTGATTTAAAGATGTTGCTTTTGCTTAAGTCCTTCTGTTGTCCTTTGCTTAAGACAGCATCATTTTTTTATCATGAAATTGTTGGCAATGATATCACTATGTTTAAAGGTAGGAAAATGTTTTAATTCCATTTTTAAGTCTATAAGTTAGGTTTTTCTTTTCATTAGAATCATTTTCAACTCATGTTGGGGCTGATTAAAAAGTTTCAGCAAGCATGTTTAATGTTTATTTGCTTTGTTTGTTAGCTTGAAGGCATCAGGTATAAAGGGATTACAAGGGGTTGTAAGAAAAACAGTGAAAGATGAACTTCAGGTAAGAATTATTTACATGACATATATGTCTTACTTCTGCATGCTATTCTCTCTAAGATAAAGCAGGATATAGCCTTTATTTTAAGAAGCTCAAAAAATGATAACAATGTTTACTAAAAGAAGGCTCCTTGTTAGTATTTTTATGTGTTTGACACTGCCTTCATCAGGAAGGTATTTAACAAAAATGTTTCTTGTTTTAGGTTAATATATGGGATGATATTCACATGTGTAAAATCATACCTTCATTGATGTATAATATTGATGTCAAAGCTGGTCGGTGAGTCTATATGAAACCCTTTGCTACCATTTTAACTGCAAATGAATGTTTTTGAATGGTTTGCCATGCAAGAAACTTCCTACAAACAACACAGAGTGTTTTTCTGTCTCTTGGTTTGTTGGTTTAAAAAGCTTAATAGTAGATGATAACTTGCCCTTATATAACAATCACACGCTCTTCTAAGCTTTTTTGAAACTTGAGACAATACAGCTTGATCACAATCACCTCCTTTCGATAGGACACCTATTTACTGGTTATTTCAGGATCATCCTTTCGAACAGCTAGAATGTATTTTATATACATACAAAGAGTATTGTTATTTAAGAGGTAAAAGCTTTGTAGATGTATTTTCCTTACAATATCTTTATTTTTGCTTTAGCTCCCAACAAATGTTTGAGCAATCAATTTTTCTTATTTGGTGGAATGAAGGTCTTTTTAGGTTACTTCAATTAAGAGTTCAAACTAAAAGCGTTTAACAAAAGGATAAACAAAAATTTTGTTAGTTTCATATTGAAATTTTTAATACATGGAGAAGAATGAACAAATATACTTGGGCTGGATGTTTCATATATTCCCTTGTATAAACTTTAATGAAGACGTATGGAGTTGCTACCAGGTAAAAAGAAATACTAAGTTATGTTTCTTTTGTCAGGGAGAGGAAGTTGACAGGTAGTGTCGAAGCATTGTCAAACGTAAGGGATGATTGTCAGTATGATCCAGAGTATCTGGCTGAGTCGTGTTTGAGGGAGATCTTTAGCAGGGCGACCTTTGGAAACATCACTGCTGCTCTCAAGCCTATGTTTGTGTGAGTACAAAAGAAAATTTATGTCTGCGTTATAGTGGTTATAAATACAGATTGATAAGGCATGCTTGAGGATCATAGACTAGGACCTTAATTTGTAACTTGTAGAAGCAAGTGAGATCTTTGCTTTGGAACTGTACTGTGAAGAAACGGATTTTAATTTGGTCACATTGGTGATGACATTGGTACTGAAGAGAGTTGGGGGAGGGTCACCCTGGTGCTGAATTCTATGATAATCGATTCGCAACTAAATTTAATGCAGGTGTGTAGAAACTGAGGGATCATGTGGCAAGAATAACCCAAATTTTCACATGTGACAAGCTTCACATGTGCTTCTTTAGGTTTATTTGTATATGCTGTTCGTAGATTACGTTCTTCACAGCGATTACGATTCACTGAATTAATTAATCTTGTTTATGTTGAGTGTAATGCCTTTGTTTTCTAGATACTTAGATTCAAGGGAAATGTGGATTCCAAATGATTTTGCATCCCACTGTTTTGTTCTTGTCATGTACTCCATCCAGGTAATGCTCCGATTCCTTGCGAATCCGTCATAAAGCATTTTTGTTTAATCCGTCCCCCAATCTTAATAAATCCAATACCAAATCTAGTTTAACTCATGACCAAATCTTAATCCAACGCCAAACCCAGCTAAGTTCAACGCTACTTCCTGTTCAATACCACATAAGATCTTGTTTATTACAAACCACTTGCTTCAAGCAGGATTCACAAATCTAAGATCTCATTTATACCTTCTCTACTTTTATTAATGAATCGGAATAAATGTATTTGCACAGTGCAATGATCCGTCCAGTGGAAATGATTCTGTTGTTCATTAACCACTGCAAAAAGTAATGAAGTTAAGGCGAGTTTATAGCCCATCTTATTTGCCACCTTAGCGTTGTTGCACGTGCATGGCTTATATTGTCTAGGCCTGATGCTCTCCTCTGTTAATAGAATCAATATTCGTACAAAGTGATTGAGAGCCTACTGCATCACCTCGATGACAAATCGGAATGGGACCCCAAAATGAAAGCCAGTATCATCGAAGTGCTCTCATCTGTTGTTAGTGTCCCTAGTGGCGGCTCAATCGGTATGGCAACCATTTTGTATTGCAGCCAAATCTCGTTAGATCATATTCCGACATTGTTTGCTATCTGTTTTATTCTATATATGGTTCATTCATTCTATTATGCTTATGATTATTTTACATGTAGAATAAAAAATCAGAAGAGACAGATGTTCACTCATTAAGAGATGCATGACGAGTCTCTCTCCTCACCTTTTGCAATCTACATGTAAAATAGGATGTTATATACTTAACAGAATGAATGAATCATATGTAGAATAAGGCAGACAACAAACAATGTCGAAATATGATCTAACGAGATTTGGTTGTAATGCATTTTTGCATATACGAGCTAATGAAATTTGGCGGTAAATTTCGCTCTTTGTGCTAGCAGTACAAACACGGACTTTATGAAATATTTTATTTATTTTCGTGCACCCTCAGGCTAGCTGGCTACAAGCTACTTGTAAGAGTGAGGCTCATTCATAACTGGTTTTCTTTGGAAATGAGATTAATGTACTTATAATTAACGAATAAGTTATGGCCTAATTCTTTGCTGTTGCTCGTAAAGTAATGGATTCCACTTTTCGCTGGCCAATCTAAGCACTTTCATGTTTTTAATTCGTAGGCCCCTCTGTCCTTGAAGTTTTCAACACATTATTGAAACATTTGGAAATATCAGTGGTTAATGAACTTGACTCCCACAGCCAAAGAAAGGTAGGCCAGGCCTATTTTTCTGCCCTTCAAAATGGTTACGTGTAATGTATAATGAATAAGGAACAATGAACAACAATATAATGAAATTTGATTAAGTATAATATAATATTACATCATATCATATCATCTAATGTAACATAGTGTAACATCAACGGTTGAACTCAAATTTTCGCTCTAGCATTTGTTCGATATGCTTTCGAAAAGATTTTATTGGTAATAACATTTTTTTTATTTGTCAAAATGAGTTCCAATGGGTCAAAATGAGTTTCTGTCGTTTCAATGTCTCGTGTAAGTCTCCTCAAAATGTTTTATCAGTCTATTCAGAAGAAAGCTGGGGAAATATTTTAGATGTTATTAAGAGAAAATTTTATTTTCTAGGATGGTCGGGAGCGGTTGATCAAGGCTGCAATTATCGCAACAGCTGGTAATGATTTTTCGAGAAGTTATTGTTGAAATGTTCATACCAGGACTTTCCTAATTAATTTCGCACTAAGTACGTTGCTCAGCGCTTTAGCAAATTTAGGTCTATCAGATTTTCATGAGACTGCTTAAAATCCTGTTATCGAGTAGATATCCAGATGAAATATTTTTGCAACTTATAGAAAGTTTATTCTTCGAACGTTGAGCTATTGTAATGGGCTTATCACCTGTTGTGTATGGAGTTCTTGTCAAAGTTGAAATGGCAATGGCGTTATCGTACATGTGTCGAATGATCGCGAGCTACTGTGTATACATTTAATTAGTTGTTAGAAAGAGAAAGCTCGTCTTAATGTGAGCCACAATTAGTAGATGGCAGAATAAATATGGTTCGCAGCAAATCCAGAGTAATATTGTGTTTAGAGTATTCACAGGGAGTCTAAATTGTGATTACAATTTCACAATTATGGGAGCAACTCCAATTTTATATAAATAAGGAGGAGTGCCTGAATTAAAGTCCAATGCCTCAATCGCTTTTCGTACTCTGAAGCCTCTCTGTTGGTGTTAAATGGCCTGAAATTGTAGATAGAAAGAACGTCTCAAGCATTTTAAGATATATTTATAAGCCAAGCTTTAACGGGGTGGCCAAGACAAAAGGTGCAGCTCCTGACATGACCTCCTGATGTCTGAGTTACAGGAATTAGGCTGACTTCTATGTACATTTAATGTGCATCTGATATTAACAAAATCAATCGGTATATGCTGCCTAAACTCAATGTTTTAAATCTGCAGGTGATTTTTCTCAAGCTCTGCCGGGGTACCAGCGTGTTGAAGTAATGACGTTCATTGCTGCAAAAATACCTGGCCTGAATGCATCGGATACAGGTCGAAAAAGCTTGTGTATTGGATCAACTGAAGACCTGAAGCCAATGAAAATGTATGTAATTCTTCAGCAATGTTTTTTCAGAGAGCGCCGCAAGTTTTTGCGGAAAAGGGGGACTCTTTTTGCAATATTGGAAGGGGACCCCTCTCAGTGGCCAATGGGCTTGCTACTTGAGATCCTTATTACAGCAATGTAAGAATGGGGGGGGGGGGGGGGGGCTAGGATGGCCATGACCAGGAAAATGAACAGAGAAGTGACTACGTAGATTATTCTTTTTACCATTTTTCTTATAAGTCATTTTGACGGTATTATCCTTTTTAAACTTTGAATATAAATGACAATATATTTAAGAAACATTTTCGCACATTTTTTGTAGGGATGAAGGAAATTCTGTCCATCAGATACAAATGTTCAAAGTTCTCCTTGCCGTAAGTCGAAGCTAAACAAAAATAGTTTAGCACACTTGTTTTTAATTCCTATATTCGGTCGCCTGAAGAAAAATATCAATAATCATTTGATGTAGTTATCAGTTTTATATTGTGATATCTATTGATGACTCTTCGTTTGCCTGGCCTTGCCTGAAGTTCTTCGTTTCTTTGAGAAGATGTACACCATTGATATCTGAAACGAATGAATGTAAGGAACAGTAAATCGCTATGAGCTAGTCGCATTACGTCATCCCGGGTTTCAAAATCGCACCATACCGCACTCTTTGTACCGGGGTTCCAAAGCAGATTAGGCATAGCGCCTACGCGGTCAACTTGCACGTGCCAGTCTCAAATTGATTAAACTGTTTTGTAGGTTGCGGAAAAGCACATCAACATGCCCTTTCAATCGACACTGCCGACAAGCTTTTTAGATTTCCTGTTGAGGGGTTTTGTGCAAGCGGACCAAGGTTCGTATTTGGCGGACTTTTTAACCACTGATCTGTATTTCAAACGAGCTTGCTGTAGTGTTGGTCTACTGGCGAAAGGCTAGTTGTATGATCAATTTTGTATGCTTCGGTCATTGTACATTTGCTATAGTTTTGTGCTGGCGTCCTTTCCATGAATTTATCCTGCTTGTTTCTAATGAAGAATTTTAATTTTCTTTTCCTTTTCAAGATTTTGTCAACCAGGGTGTTGGTCCCAAGTACTGGAATTTCTTGAAGACACGATTCAAGTCTCAATATTTTGCCATTTTGTTTGAGTAGATAATTGTTTGTTGCATGCAGTATCGTCTTCCCTTTCCAGAGGTTCGGTTGTTGGCTCTGAAAGTATTTTCAAATCTTCTCGACCGCCAGAGCAATTCGGAAAAGATTCTTAAATTAATGTGAGTTGATAAAGTGATGCTAAATGTTTAAGTTCTTCTTCTTTAATTTAAAGCTATTCTTACCTAGCAAGTGGACACAAGCAATTATTTTCAAACTTTACGAACATCTTTCTCACTATATAAAAAGGGAAATTATACATATTTATGTACATTGTTGTTTTCCTTCATTTTACCATTTTTGTATTTTAATGTGTCATCGTATTATTATTTTAAAATATTCCTACTATGTAGAGGTACTTAATGTAAAAAATGTATGACTTCTACGAAAACGTTCGTTGTACCTGTATCTCTTCTCTTCTTCAGGGATCCTGGTTTCTGTCTTCTTGAAACATAATTTAGTTATTTATACTTATTCCTTGTCTTTTTTCCTTACTTAGACACAGTTAATTTGAATTTAGTCCTCTTTATTTTTTAATCGGAATTTCAAAGTGTTTAGTCGATGCCACTTTGAAATCACTAAGAAATCGCTGCCTGACACTAAAATGTTCATCTAGATGATTTAATCATATCTATGTCTCATTTTACCAGAGAGAATGTTGCTGATGCTGAAACGGAGCTTGAATTCGCTATTGAGAGATGCACCAAGAAAGATTCAGTCTTCTTTCGCAAGGTATGATGGTTAACCCAATGTTTTTAATAATTTTTTTGTTTTGTAAGACTTATACTTTAAAAGTAGGGTTTTATTTTACTTTAAAAGTAGGATTTTATTTTACTTTAAAAGTAGGATTTTATTAATTGCCCTGCCCATTATACAACGATTATCCTTTATACGAATTAGTTGTGTAGCAATCTCATGTGCGCAGATCACATCAAGATTCACTCTTTTTTTAAGTTGTAATATTCTATCGAAAATTCTCTTTTTTTAGACTTTTTAGAAAAGGCAAAATAAATAGTCCTGTTTTCAAATTGGAGTCGTAACAAGACCTGCATCTATGTGTTCAAGTTATACAAAATCGTAAAGCAACATGGTAGAATTTTCTAAAGTTTGGCCTCGAACAGAACAGTTCTCAATGCCCGGGACAATTGTAGCGTGGCCTTTTTCGAGCAACTTTTAACTCCTTGTTGCGTTTTAGCCGGGTAGTCATTGCAGCTAAGTGAGTTAGGGACCGCTCATGTTTCGGGACCGTGTCCGGTTCCAAGCATATTCCGCAATAGAGCCGGTCGTTGACTATACACCATTTTGACGCCACTCATGTATGTATCAATTGAATTGTAGAACTCGCAGCAGACCTACTTCTACCTGTACCAAACAGCAAAAGCAGTCTCCAACACGTTCGTCAATTATCGGGTCCTTTCAAATATCATCTGCTTGTTGGCGCTCGAGTTCGGTGAAGCAGAGGTTATCGTGGAACTGGCTGGATTCGTCTTCGGTTTGCAAGTAAGACACAAGTCTGTTTCGGAATCCATCTCTTACTAGCAACTGTAATGCATAAACTCACTCTGTCCTAAAGAATCTTTATTGCGTATCATTTTTCTTCTTTCAATGTTATATCTTTCTTCACAACAATAATTTTGCTTTTTTTCTGTACTATTTAATTGTGCTTTTTATTCAGGTTTGCTCTGCCCTCATGATATCTTTGTCTCCTTTCTATTTTGCTTATACCGTTCTTCATAGACTCTTTGCATATATACTTGATAATATTTCGTTTTTTGTCTACAAAAGAAATATTTAGATTTACCTATTTTAAAGGTTAGAAAGTTGCTAAATTGTTGAAGTTTCGATTATGAGCACTGATGTATATTTTAAAACTATTGCATGAAGTTGGACGTGTTTCTACGCCATTGCTGGCATCAACGTGAGGCGCATTGTTACTATTTTGCTTTGCTACAAATGGGATTTTGTTTTCCTTTTTTGATAGCAAGTAAGGAAACTGTTTTGTTTTTTGTTTCATTCCTGCGTAAAACCCTTTTCCAATGCGCTATTAATTTCACTGCTCCTAATAATATGATTTGCATTTGCAACCGAGGATTTGGCCAAAAAAGAGGATGTTCATCTGAGTATGGGACAAAAGATCTGCATCCATTCCACTGTGTCCATGGCACTAAGAGTAATATGTGATCTTACTGCCATCGGAGATTTGAGGCAGCACTTTTTCCAGGTAAGCAAAAACTATATCTCTGTTCGATTCCATTTGGTTCAAAACTGACTAGCAACGAATAACTTGACTCTTTCCTAGCAATAATAAAATTGGATTTGTTAGTTGAAGACATGCAGGAAGGACTTGCTGGTACTTTGCGGAGTACTTCTGTAAACGTAAAATTGACAACAAAGCCAATTTGAACCATGACTCCCCTCTGATCACGTCTTTGTAATCATGAAATTGTGACCTCATATAGGATGATGCTACGCAGAAGCTGTTTGTTCGTATTCTTAGAAAAGTTTCAGCATAGCGTCTTTATTTTCCAATGAGCTACGTCTTATCTCTGTCTTCACTTAAAAGTACTTCCCATTACTTTCCCTGTTAATAATTATTCTGTTAATTCTAGTAGGGAAGTATTGTTTCCTCACTGGCCCTTGTTCCCCTGTTTTAGGTAATGGCGCGAAGGAATGAACACTACCCATTTTTGTTGCCAAGCAACGCCCTGAGCGTTGAACTCAGCCTAGATTCGACGCATAGACTATCTGACTTTGCGTATTTCGATCGCCATTTGGTCATAAACACCTTGAAGTTGAGTGGATACGACACAGCTGCCATCGATATACCCTACAACCCATCGCCTATACCAGGTGTGTGTTAAATGCTCTTTCAAGTGGTGAAACTGTAGAATGGCATTTCGCGCTTTTGTTTTGAAAACTACCATTACATGTCAATAATCTCTGAACCTCTCTCATGTACCTCTGCAGTAGAATCGATTGTATGTTCCACTGGCCAATTTTTTTCTCATTTTCTGTTTCACATTATCAAAGTAGCCCACACCTTCATTTCATTTTCCTAGTTAAAAGACTCTATGCTAAGGCATAGCTTTGCCCTGTACTTAGAAATGTTTATGACAATTTGTTTACTAGTGACAAGAAATCCTTATAATTCTGGATATAGATTGATGTTTATGAACAAGAAATTGGGAACAGGACTTTGCAAACAATAGTCATTTAAATACTATTCCTAAAACTTTTTTGGCCTCACTGTTTACTAAGAAAGATACTTATTCTTGAGAGTTTTCCTTAACTCACAAAAGTATAGCCATTGACTCACAGGTCTATGTGAATTGCCCCAGCTTTAGGATTCAGTTGTATTTTGATAATTGTTGTGTGGCTTCTGCAAATTTGTTTTCAAATGGTAATTCAATTTTTTCAGCACGCACGTCATCAGTGGCCTCGTTGGCAGATACCCTCCCCATGCTAAGAGCGGATACATCTGGAAGCCTTTCAGCCATTCCTGCCAAGGTTGTTGAATCGTTTTTCACTTATTATACTCACCTACTTTACCTACCAGGAGCTTTAATCCACCGCTACTGTTTATCGAGGATGAAATGAAAGACTGCAGTTCATTACAGTTTTACCCACAATTCATGAGATAGGAGCAGTTAAGTTGTGAGGTGGAAATTAAATAAGGTGCTTCTTTCTGGGAACCCTCGAAAACCATTTTTCTTGGGAATACTATAGGCTGGTAACTTTGTATCTTTTTGCTCCTAATGCTCAAGGCCTAAGCTTCTGATATCATAGGAAAATAAAGTCCCTTTTATGCTTATCATAGTCCCTAGAGTTTGCTTTTAAAGAAACTATTATGTCTTTTGTTTTAGATCGAGACCAAGAAAATCACTTACGAGGATTTGAAAAACACTTTGAGTAAGTAGATAGACCTATGTCCATTGAGATTGTCATTTTCAGGTTGTTTACTCAAAGCTCCTAACTTTCATTTTCCTAACTTTCTTTTAAATCATGGAAGAGATAGAGGTTCTACTGATACCAATTTCTTTCCTCTAAAATAGCGAAACATATAGTGAATGTGCTAGAATTGTTTCTAGAGTGTATATTAGTAAAGAGTAAAAGTGTTTGAAATTTCAAGGTAGATGTTTCCCTTTTTTTGAAATCTATGACCAAGATTTTTTTCATTATTTTGGTATGCAGCGACCTTTTTCCATTCTAAAATAATTGGTAAACGCCTTTTAGTCGTCAAGGCTCGCTATTCCTTGATACAACTTGGCTAATTGGAGTAGATTATTGACTAATTTTCGATATCTATTGAAAATACACACATAATTAGCTATTTATATCAAAGTTACTGATATATAATATATATAAACTATTATATTGATTATGCTTCTTTAATCTTTAACAGGACGAGAAGAAAATAAGAAACCACAGCAAGCATTTAACTTTAGCAAAGCAACCTTCGAAGAGATGGCGAGTTATTCCAACAGAATTGTGAGTGCCTTGTTTTTAATCAAAACTGTATAAGTAACTTTTATGCAACCAATATTTTGCATAGTTGACTAACAACAGTACAATATGACAATACTAAGCAAATTTTCTGTTTATTGGGAGGTAACCTTGCCGGCTAGTAGTTTCCATCTGTTCTGCAGATGATGAATTTCATGATATTAACCTAACACATTGGCTGTAATAATAAATTCCGGGTAATCAATCCTATCAATATTGGAAGTAGTTTGCATGCCATCTAGAGAGCATGTTGGGAAACGAGCTTTGTCGATCTTTGAAGCTATGAGAATCTGTTGGAAGAATAAGAGAAGTGCTAAGGTTGATTGTGGATAACCTCTTTTTATTGTGTTACTAGAACAATGATAGCCAAACAAAGATTGCTAGAATCCTTGAAACGGTGTGCAGGTGAGATTTGTATTGTTTTTTAGTATTGAAAATAGAAATTTCAATTTTCTATCTATCTATCTATCTATCTATCTATCTATCTATCTATCTATCTATCTATCTATCTATCTATCTATCTATCTATCTATCTATCTATCTATCTATCTATCTATCTATCTATCTATCTATCTATCTATCTATCTATCTATCTATCTATCTATCTATCTATCTATCTATCTATCTATCTATCTATCTATCTATCTATCTATCTATCTAGAGTTGAATCTATCTAATTTCTACAATGCGATAAGGTAGTCATTTTCGGGTAATCCTTTCGGGCCATTTGCATATGCAATGGTCTGTATTTTGTATATTGGTAATCTTTATCGTTTTGGTATGATACTGTTTTTGGTACCAATTATTGCAATGAAGACATTCTTTAAAAAATTCTTTAATATTGGTCTTATTGCAAAAGCTTTTATCTATATTATTTAATTTTGTTCTATCGAATGATTCATGCCAATTGTAATAATTCAGTATTGAATTATGCGCAGTATAATATTATGACCAATATCGCATATTTTGTTCTGATTGTTTGTTATTTCAGAATAATTGCCATCCGTGTATTATATTATCTTAAGTTAAATCTGTTTCTGTGAACAGGAGTACTGGACCAAGAAAACCAGATCTTGGAAATGACATATTCTCCATCAAATTACCCAGCTTGTATATTCAATAGTCTTGTGATAGATAATGTACATTGTGAATTTTGTTTATTGTCGCCGGTATTAATTTGATATTGTGAGAAATACTATTTTTGTTCGGTTGTTATAAACACCCTTGGCTGTAGATTGAAAATCAAACAGAAATTTCAAGATAATTCGGAGCTTAACTGGGTTGTTTCGCTACAGGCCATCGAATGTCAGTTATTCATCATCTAGCGATCCTTTTCTAAGTATCAGCTCTTAACGCAATTGTCATGCACGCTTTGAGAAAGTCATAGTTTGACAAATACAATAATTGTTTTGACTAATACCTATAAAAGCATGAAGCATCGAGGCAATAGTTTATGGGAGCATTATCTCATAGCATTGCTTGTGCCTCGCTATTTCCTATTTCAGTTTATACCTCCATCTGTCTGCTTTGAATTGTGACAGACAAAGCATATAGTTTTTGTGTATGTATTTTTTTAAAATGAATTTGCACATATCCTGTTTTTGTTGTCAATGATGCTTTTGTCAAGAAAATTTATCGTTTAATGGAAAAATTATGTTCCTAAGTCACACTAGTATTCGTATCCAGATTATTTACGATTTGATCACAATTTTCTTGCAAATCTCTGCAACCCATTTCGCTGCATTGTATTTCCATTATTTCTGCCCTTTGATTCCAATCCACTTCTCCTTAACCTTATCCGTTCCAACCCTAAAATATCGATTTCGAAACTTCTTCCAGCCTTTCTTGATTGTTTCAAGTTCCGGCTTATTCGGTAATCGAGGCTATGTTAAGATTGTAGCGGATGTTATCACTATATATAAAATATATTCCGCAAGTTAATAGATTATTGTAAGTTACTGATGCTATTGGTCGCTGATAACTTTGTAAACCGGGGGTTGCGCGTAGCATAGCATATTTATAGAAATTACCTTATAATTTAGAGAAATTTTAAGAAGTGTAGAAATTATCTGATTAGCATATGATATCATATGCAAGAAAATTTTGTCATATCTTTGTTGCTTGCTATATTATGGCCGTTATCTCCTTAAGAATTATTAAATATTGCACTCATTGTTCTAATATATGCAACAGGTATCTCAACTATTTGAACTCTTTATAAGAGGAAAAATTGCAAATAGAGGTTGATGGTAGCGTACCTAGAAACTGCACTAAAAGGTGTTGAAAGGGGCATCCAAACATTTGATTATTGTGCATTGCGCATTTCGCCACACCATGGAATAAATGTGTACTAAATGAAAATGTCCAAAAGACGATACGAGACGATACAAGATGGTTCCTGATTAGGCTGTTGCGATGAGTTGGATTAAATCGTCTGTGAGTTTGCGAAATTGAGATTAAATCGATTGTTTGCGAAATTGAGATTAAATCGATTATTTGCTGCTAATGGTGGTTACCATATGCTGTTGCAGGGCTGAGGAGAATTTTATTTTTCATTTTATGTCTGTTTGAGCGCTTTGATCAAGAAATTTGGAATTTTCCGTAAGGAAATGTAGAAAATACATCGCATAATATATTCAAGAGTATCCTAATAAACATAATTGACAGTAGTTGATAAAGATGAAGTTAGTTTAGAGTAGAATATGAATTTTATGCAAGTTTTTTACCTAAACCCGTTTGTTCCCCCTATTTCATTTGCGATAGATTTTTATAAATGTACACAGTGTATGTGATTTAAAGGATCTAGAATCTGTTTCTTATCGGAGAAGAGAAAGTTGCACTGACCAGCAACCAACTCATAAAAGAACCATGCTTGCAAACAATTTCACAATAGGACAATACTTAATGGTTTGATTGTGACAGTATTGTTAAAAGTCTTGCTACAATGAAATGCTCAACAACAACAACATTTGTAGAATTGGCCTGGGACCTAATTATTGTTTATACGTCTCTATGGCGCGGACATTGATTGTGGAGAAGAAATGTTCTTTTGCATAAAGTTATTTATTGTCCTTGAATGAAAAATCACCTTCAGGTTGAAGCAAGTCAATTTGAGAGTTTAACATCAGTGGCTTGATTTATCATCTACACGTTCGCAAGATCTGCAAACGGATTAGGCCACGGTGCAAGTTCTTCTCACCTTGACAACTGAAATTTTTCACTGAGTTCGATTGCTAGTTGTTGCCGATCCTCTGCGACCGATGAAAGTAAACAATTGAGAGATTTATTAATTGCTACTCCTATAAGTACTTGTATTGAATTCAATATCTCTGAAATGGGCCTAGAAAAAGGTGAGTTTGAATCAACATTGTGATGCTTATCTGTATTGAAAGTAATCAGTACTTAGGAATAACAGTATATTCATTACACGACGATCAGATATTTAAAATTCAATCTTTACGTGTTATTCTTGACATCTGTCCATGTCACAGCAATTTTAATGAACCGATTTCAACTGTTCCAATAGTCTACGGTGGAGAAGGATTGTTTAAATCATTTGAATAATAATCTTTTGCTTGACTTCAAAGGGGAGGAGTCCTTAAACTAACCCAATAACAGATGGGCTTTTGCTAGTATTATTTTATAGCTTTGACTAATAACAAAGTCTAGTTTAAAAATGCAGTATAGTTTTTAGTTACTGTTGACCTCATCACTATTTTTGTTTATGTCACCTAAGGCCTTGGCGGTGTCAAAGATGAGTTGCAGATGTTTATTGAATCCCAGAAAAGAAAAATAGATCATGACAAAAGGGAACTAAGAAAAGCTCAAGATGCACTCAGTCCCAGAGACACTCAAGTAATAATCAGCATTTGCTTAAAAATTGCTCATAGGGTTTTAGTTTACTTTGCCCACTATTGCCATCAAAGTTTGTTATTGAAACTTTGAGTTGCCAGTCAAGTTTAAAAGATACTATTTTATATTAGTTATAACTCTATATTTGCTCATTTGTAATTTGGAGATTGTAACATGAGCACTAGTTGAAGAATATTAACCTTTGAGCACAATGTTGTTTGATTTGTTTTGAATCAATATATCTATTTATGGCTTGGCAAATGCTTTACAAAGATTTGAAGAATTGCTCACCTTAAATGGGCAATTAGTGCTTTGAACTCTATAAAATGCTTATAAAATAGCACTTTTCTCCAAAAAGTTAAACGTTTACACCATCCTAAAGATTTTCTATTTCCATCAAAGTCAAGTAGGATTCCAGATGATGAAGGCCAAAGGGGATATGGCTACAGGTAACTCAAGTTAATTTAGTTAGAAAATAGATTCTTTTGCATCTCATCAAAATGATAAATTGTCAAGGTCATCAATATTTTTTTATTTCAAACTAGTTTCAGGATTTAAATGGAAATCTATTTGTTATTAATTTATTTGGTTACTACTTGAAAATATCAAATATATATTTTTCTTATACTATTTTGTCAAACATTTTATGTGTGTTTGTACAATAGTATCTTTTCATTTCATAGGAAAACCTCCCAAGGAGCAGCAGATGGTAGGAAAATACATTTTATTTGCATTTTCAATTTGCATTAAGATTTGTATTTTTCTTTGAATTTGAATGGATGGAATATTATCTATTGTTGTTGATTTTTGAAAATGACACTGAACTTGATTAATTTCAGATTATCAAGCTGGTTTACCCCTTGGAGAATATGAAAACAGAAAAAAGGCCATAAGGGATGAACGAGTCAGGGATTACAAGAAATTTGCTGCAGAAGTAAATCAATGTTCTAGTCATTATTTGATGTTTAAATTTGAAAAATTGCAAGTTGGTGACATTCTACATCTTTGTCCAAATATTATTTCTCAGATTTATTGTTGCAGTAAAATGTTACAGTAAAACGTGCCTACAACAAAAAAGGAGTATTGAAAAACTCATAAACTTAACTTGTTTGTTTGTTTCATGATCCATATCTATTTTAATTCATGAAAAATCTAAAAAATCCAATTATTTTTGCTTCTCATAAGAACATTCAAAGGAACTAAAAATTTGGTTAGACCTATGCAGATAAATACAAATACTTTCTTTTTTTAGTGTTAACTCTGTTGAAGTATTATTTGTTTTTCTTCCATCAGAAAGAGTTGAGAAGGACTGGCAAAATAAACCCATCTCTTCTAGAGGATGTGAGCCCCAATACAGACAGCAGAAAGGTATTTCTTCTTCTGAAATGTAGAGGCTTTTTTCATTTGGTTGAAAGTTGGAAAGCGTTCCTCACATTTGGATAGTCTCAGCAATATTTAGCTGTTGAGAAACATTTTCTGCAAAGCTCCTGTACCAAGAATTTAGAAATACACATATATTCCAATGTTTGGCCGAAGAAAGTTTATAGATTTGAATATCATAAATGGTTTATTCTCTACTTTGATTTCCTTCATTTGTACTTTTGTACTTTGTTCATCACCTTTTGACCATTGTTATTTTACTTTGTTATTTGTACAGGGAAGAGATGAAACTACACAACGAAATGAAGGTTCAGAAGAAGTTTTCACCATAATGTGGCTAAACCTACTACTGCTTGATAATATTGTTAATATCTATTAATATCGATATCGATATTACTGTTAGTAACACTTGTACTGATATCCTTAGAATTCCTTTGCAACCTTAGAATTTCTTGATATTATCTACGATACTACAGACCTTGTTAAGGAATTCCAAAATATAGCTAAAATCTCTACCTGTCACAACACTGACTTATCAAGGAAGTGGAGAATTGTTCCTAGTTGGCATGGTAATGGCAACACAGGAAGCATTTGTCACTTGTCACCACTTTGAAATAATACAGTTGGGAGAATGAGAGAAGGATATTGCTGGGTCACTTGTTCTAAAATTAAAAGAGCAATTTAATAAGCATAATAAAAGCAGCGTTTTCTATGCTTCCCATCTCATGTTTTACCTTCATCATTTCTAGTCACCACCCCTGACATTGTTGATGCTTATGCTGCCCTGCTGAGAAAAAAGCGCGCTGAAGAACGAGCATACAGGTATTTCGAGCACATTTTCTCAACCATAGAGAAAACCCTCATAGTTTAGTCAATACAAATGACAGTTAAACATAAAAAAGTTATATATTGACACCCTTGGTGCTACCTTTGACTACCCATCTTGGATTTATCGCATGTATTATCTCTGATCTTGGCCACAATTGTCATAATTGCTCCAAGTGTTTTGTTTTCTTTTCAGAGAGAATTTTGACGACCCAGAAGTCACTAGCGGCAGGTATGATTTTAACTTATTAACATCGCATTGTTATTAAACATTGCTTATTTAGCTTTTTTTGCCTTGATGATATTATCTACGATTCTTTCTATCAAACCGTCACTTTAACAAGATGCTGGAAATGCTCGTTTATTACTGAAGGTTATTGATATTATGGTGGTAATCATTATGAAGTATCTATAGGAGTGCTTTGTGGTACAAAAAAATCAAAAGAAAAAGCGGAACTAGTTTTTGCATACTTAAAGTACTTTTTCGTCCGACGACACTCCATAGAGTCTGCAAACGTCGGAAAATGACCAAGAGCTGACACAATAAAGTATCTGTATTGACACTATTGAATATTACTAAAGTTATGGTATTAGCCCATTTTCAATATCACTTACATTATGATATTGGCTAATGTTACTGGCTAATGTTACTTGTTATTATATGTTATTATATTGCTAATACATGTTTGATTGGCGCTCGTGACAAAACTGATACCCTATGTGTTAAGTCAATTTTTTTCAGTGAGTATTATTTCGATGTATTATTATTAGCCATCTGAGAAATTTTTCTTTCTAAAATAATGTGTTTCGTATTGGCTGTTTCATAGGAAAGTGCGATTCGACGAATCTGAAAATGAAAGTTACAGTGCAAGGTACATAATTGTTTAAATTTTTAGCTTATTAATGGTTTGCAGCAGAATCATTTTTCATTGTTAGCTGTCGATGCTAGAGATATTGTCTTACATTGTTTTTCTTCTGTGCACCTTGCTCCGAGTTTTCATTTATCATTTTTTACTGGATTTTGCAGACCACAACCCAACATCAACGACGAAGAACTTTTCCAATGGGTAAGAATTGACGGTTTATTTATATTGGCCTTCTATCAGTTGCTAGGTGTTAAATGCAGAGTAAAGTGAAGTTTATTTATTTATTTTTCAAAACTATTGAAAGACTTTGATTGATTTTCGAGGCAAGTAAGAGAAAATGTTTTGGCAAAACGGAATTCCAATAGAAAATGACACATTTTAAAGGAATTCCAGTGTCACCTGTTTATCCAGTTAGAACTCCTGCTTTCAAAAATCCTGTTTAATCTTCGACGGTCAACGTTATGGAAGGCCTAAAATTTGGTCAAGCACTTCAGCTGTATGTTAATTTTTATTTCGTTTGGACATGACTTCGACGATCCTTTACTCAGCGTTTCGAAAAAAATGTTTTACATAGCTATGTAATTAATAATAATATCGAAATGCATGTTAAAGCTAAAATAATCTATTAGAATTTAATATTAAACGCTCTGCTCAATGGCTGTTCTCTGCGCAAGCTGTTACGTTTGAAATTACATGCCTGTACCTCAAATATTATTATTTCAATTTTAATTTTTTTACTTTTTGAAGGCACGCGATAAAGCAAAACCAACGCAACGTCAACACAGTGCCGGGGAGGTGAAGTAAGTATGGATTCAACATAAAAGTATTTATGAATTTACTGCATAATCTTCATTTTGACTTTATTTCCATTTGGACAACAAAATATAAGAGAAAATCTAAAGGGTATTATAAAAGATGCGAAGAAATCTAATACATCGGATAAAAAAAGAACAGAAACAAGCTTTTATGTGGCCTGGAAAGTTAATAAAGGAAATTTGAGTTATGTTACCTTATCCCGCCTAACTTAATTATCCGACAATTATACCGTTTGCAGAGGCGACCAATAGTCTGTTAAGAATTCGCATGACAGTTTTTTATTCCGGCTTGGCTCTAAATCCAGTTAAATTACACTATATTTAATGAAAAAAAATATTGCTTCCCTAGTCTTCTATGACATTAATAATTCTATATAGGCCTCATCCCTTGATCAACTTAATAAGTGTAAATATAAGTCTAAGATCTCCATGATATCCATTAACCAACGCCATCCATTCCCAATGTTTGGCAAGTCCTTAATGATAACAATACATTTCGTCTTCTTTCAATAATCGACTTGATAAATTTCCAGCTTTTTGAAAGACCTCCACAATAGACCGTATCTCCATTGCTGCCTTTCTAATCTACTGACTGAAAACATTTGTGATATTTTGTAACACCTCCACGATCAACAATATCTCCATTCCTGCTTCCTCCCTTAATTGAAATATAAATTTCCAATATTTGCAAGATTTCAACAATAACCATTATCTCCATTGCTGATCTCTCCACTTATTGACCGAATACACCTCCGATATTTTGCAAGATTTCAACAATAACCATTTTTTCCATTGCTGCTTTCTCCATTTATTGACCGAATACACCGCCAATATTTTGCAAGATTTCCACGATAACCATTATCTCCATTGCTGATCTCTCCACTTATTGACCGAATACACCTCCGATATTTTGCAAGATTTCAACAATAACCATTTTTTCCATTGCTGCTTTCTCCATTTATTGACCGAATACACCGCCAATATTTTGCAAGATCTCCACGATAACCATTATCTCCATTTCTGATCTCTCCTTTTATTAACGAATACACCTTCGATATTCTGAAGATCTCCACGATGACCATCATCTCCATTACTGATCTCTCCATTTATTGACCGAATACACCTCTGATATTTTTCAAGATCTCCACGATAACCATTATCTCCATTTCTGCTTTCTCCATTTATTGACCGAATACACCGCCAATATTTTGCAAGATTTCCACGATAACCATTATCTCCATTGCTGATCTCTCCACTTATTGACCGAATACACCTCCGATATTTTGCAAGATTTCAACAATAACCATTTTTTCCATTGCTGCTTTCTCCATTTATTGACCGAATACACCACCAATATTTTGCAAGATCTCCACGATAACCATTATCTCCATTTCTGATCTCTCCTTTTATTAACGAATACACCTTCGATATTCTGAAGATCTCCACGATAACCATCATCTCCATTACTGATCTCTCCATTTATTGACCGAATACACCTCTGATATTTTTCAAGATCTCCACGATAACCATTATCTCCATTTCTGCTTTCTCCATTTATTGACCGAATACACCGCCAATATTTTGCAAGATCTCCACGATAACCATTATCTCCATTTCTGATCTCTCCTTTTATTAACGAATACACCTCCGATATTTTGCAAGATCTCCACGTTAACCATTATCTCCATTGCTCATTTCTCCATTTATTGACCGAATACACCTCTGATATTCTGTAAGATCTCCACGATAACCATTATCTCCATTGCTGATCTCTCAATTTAATGACCGAATACATTTCCGATATTCTGCAAGATCGCCACGATAACCATTATCTCCATTGCTGGTCTCTCCTTTTATTAACGAATACACCTCTGATATTTTTCAAGATCTCCACGATAACCATTATCTCCATTGCTGATATCTCAATTTATTGACCGAATACACCTCCGATATTTTGCAAGATCTCCACGATAACCATTATCTCCATTGCTCATTTCTCCATTTATTGACCGAATACACCTCCGATATTCTGAAGATCTCCACGATAACCATTATCTCCATTTCTGATCTCTCCTTTTATTAACGAATACACCTCCGATATTCTGAAGATCTCCACGATAACCATTATCTCCATTTCTGATCTCTCCTTTTATTAACGAATACACCTCCGATATTCTGAAGATCTCCACGATAACCATTATCTCCATTTCTGATCTCTCCTTTTATTAACGAATACACCTCTGATATTTTGCAAGATCTCCACGATAACCATTATCTTCATTGCTGATCTCTCCTTTTATTAACGAATACACCTCCGATATTTTGTAAGATTACCACGATAACCATTATCTCCATTGCTTATCTCTCCATTTATTGACTGAATAAACCTCCGATATTTTGCAAGATCTCCACGATAACCATTATCTCGATTGCTGATCTCTCCATTTATTGACCGATTAAACGTCCGATATTTTGCAAGATCTCCACGATAACCATTATCTTCATTGCTGATCTCTCCTTTTATTAACGAATACACCTCTGATATTTTTCAAGATCTCCACGATAACCATTATCTCCATTTCTGCTTTCTCCATTTATTGACCGAATACACCGCCAATATTTTGCAAGATCTCCACGTTAACCATTATCTCCATTGCTCATTTCTCCATTTATTGACCGAATACACCTCTGATATTCTGTAAGATCTCCACGATAACCATTATCTCCATTGCTGATCTCTCAATTTAATGACCGAATACATTTCCGATATTCTGCAAGATCGCCACGATAACCATTATCTCCATTGCTGGCCTCTCCTTTTATTAACGAATACACCTCTGATATTTTTCAAGATCTCCACGATAACCATTATCTCCATTGCTGATATCTCAATTTATTGACCGAATACACCTCCGATATTTTGCAAGATCTCCACGATAACCATTATCTCCATTGCTCATTTCTCCATTTATTGACCGAATACACCTCCGATATTCTGAAGATCTCCACGATAACCATTATCTCCATTTCTGATCTCTCCTTTTATTAACGAATACACCTCCGATATTCTGAAGATCTCCACGATAACCATTATCTCCATTTCTGGTCTCTCCTTTTATTAACGAATACACCTCCGATATTCTGAAGATCTCCACGATAACCATTATCTCCATTTCTGATCTCTCCTTTTATTAACGAATACACCTCTGATATTTTGCAAGATCTCCACGATAACCATTATCTTCATTGCTGATCTCTCCTTTTATTAACGAATACACCTCCGATATTTTGTAAGATTACCACGATAACCATTATCTCCATTGCTGATCTCTCCACTTATTGACCGAATACACCTCCGATATTTTGCAAGATCTCCACGATAACCATCATCTCCATTACTGATCTCTCCATTTATTGACCGAATACACCTCTGATATTTTTCAAGATCTCCACGATAACCATTATCTCCATTTCTGCTTTCTCCATTTATTGACGAATACACCGCCAATATTTTGCAAGATCTCACGATAACCATTATCTCCATTTGATCTCTCTTTATTACGAATACACCTCCGATATTTTGCAAGATCTCCACGTTAACCATTATCTCCATTGCTTTTCTCCATTTATTGACCGAATACACCTCTGATATTCTGTAAGATCTCCACGATAACCATTATCTCCATTGCTGATCTCTCAATTTAATGACCGAATACATTTCCGATATTCTGCAAGATCGCCACGATAACCATTATCTCCATTGCTGGTCTCTCCTTTTATTAACGAATACACCTCTGATATTTTTCAAGATCTCCACGATAACCATTATCTCCATTGCTGATATCTCAATTTATTGACCGAATACACCTCCGATATTTTGCAAGATCTCCACGATAACCATTATCTCCATTGCTCATTTCTCCTTTTATTGACCGAATACACCTCCGATATTCTGAAGATCTCCACGATAACCATTATCTCCATTTCTGATCTCTCCTTTTATTAACGAATACACCTCCGATATTCTGAAGATCTCCACGATAACCATTATCTCCATTTCTGATCTCTCCTTTTATTAACGAATACACCTCCGATATTCTGAAGATCTCCACGATAACCATTATCTCCATTTCTGATCTCTCCTTTTATTAACGAATACACCTCTGATATTTTGCAAGATCTCCACGATAACCATTATCTTCATTGCTGATCTCTCCTTTTATTAACGAATACACCTCCGATATTTTGTAAGATTACCACGATAACCATTATCTCCATTGCTTATCTCTCCATTTATTGACTGAATAAACCTCCGATATTTTGCAAGATCTCCACGATAACCATTATCTCGATTGCTGATCTTTCCATTTATTGACCGATTAAACGTCCGATATTTTGCAAGATCTCCACGATAACCATTATCTTCATTGCTGATCTCTCCTTTTATTAACGAATACACCTCCGATATTCTGAAGATCTCCACGATAACCATTATCTCCATTTCTGATCTCTCCTTTTATTAACGAATACACCTCTGATATTTTGCAAGATCTCCACGATAACCATTATCTCCATTTCTGATCTCTCCATTTATTGACCGAGTACACCGCCAATATTTTGCAAGATCTCCACGATAACCATTATCTCCATTTCTGATCTCTCCTTTTATTAACGAATACACCTCTGATATTTTGCAATATCTCCACGATAACCATTATCTCCATTTCTGATCTCTCCATTTATTGACCGAATAAACCTCCGATATTTTGCAAGATCTCCACGATAACCATTATCTCCATTGCTGATCTCTCCATTTATTGACCGAATAAACCTCCGATATTTTGCAAGATCTCCACGATAACCATTATCTCCAGTGCTTATCACTCCATTTATTGGCCTTATAGATTTCCGATATTCTGCAAGATCTCCACGATAACCATTATCTCCATTTCTGATCTCTCCTTTTATTAACGAATACACCTCCGACATTTTGCAAGATCTCCACGATAACCATTATCTCCATTGCTGATCTTTTCATTTATTAACCGAATACATTTCCGATATTTTGCAAGATCTCCACGATAACTATTATCTCAATTGCTGATCGCTCCACTTATTGACCGAATACACCTCCGATATTTTGCAAGATCTCCACGATAACTATTATCTCAATTGCTGATCGCTCCACTTATTGACCGAATACACCTCCGATATTTTGCAAGATCTCCACGATAACCATTATCTCCATTTCTGCTTTCTCCATTTATTGACCGAATACACCTCCGATATTTTGCAAGATTTCAACAATAACCATTTTTTCCATTGCTGATCTCTCCATTTATTGACCGGATACACCGCCGATGTTTTGCAAGATCTCCACGATAACTATTATCTCCGTTGCTGATCTCTCCTTTTATTAACGAATAAACCTCAGATATTTTGCAAGATCTTCACGATAACCATTATCTCCATTGCTGCTTTCTCCATTTATTGACCGAATACACCGCGGATATTTTGCAAGATCTCCTCGATAACCATTATCTCCATTGCTGATCTCTCCATTTAATGACCGAATACACCTCCGATATTTTGCAAGATCTCCACGATAACCATTATCTCCATTGCTGCTTTCTCCATTTATTGACCGGATACACCGCCGATGTTTTTTAAGATCTCCACGATAACCATTATCTCCATTGCTGCTTTCTCAATTTATTGACCGGATACACCGCCGATGTTTTGCAAGATCTCCACGATAACTATTATCTTCATTGCTGATCTCTCCTTTTATTAACGAATAAACCTCCGATATTTTGTAAGATCTCCACGATAACCATTATCTCCATTGCTGATCTCTCCTTTATTAACGAATAAACCTCCGATATTTTGCAAGATCTCCACGATAACTATTATCCCATTGCTGCTTTCTCCATTTATTGACCGAATACACCTCCGATATTTTGTAAGATCTCCACGATAACCATTATCTCCATTGCTGCTTTCTCCATTTATTGACCGGATACACCCCGATGTTTTGCAAGATCTCCACGATAACTATTATCTTCATTGCTGATCTCTCCTTTTATTAACGAATAAACCTCCGATATTTTGTAAGATCTCCACGATAACCATTATCTCCATTGCTGATCTCTCCTTTTATTAATGAATAAACCTCCGATATTTTGCAAGATCTCCACGATAACCATTATCTCCATTGCGTCTTTCTCCATTTTAACGAATAAACCTCCGATATTTTGTAAGATCTCCACGATAACCATTATCACCTTTGCTGATCTCTCCTTTTATTAACGAATAAACCTCCGATGTTTTGCAAGATCTCCACGATAACCATTATCTCCATTGCTGCTTTCTCCATTTATTGACCGAATACACCTCCGATATTTTGTAAGATCTCCACGATAACCATTATCTCCATTGCTGCTTTCTCCATTTATTGACCGGATACACCGCCGATGTTTGCAAGATCTCCACGATAACTATTATCTTCATTGCTGATCTCTCCTTTTATTAACGAATAAACCTCCGATATTTTGTAAGATCTCCACGATAACCATTATCTCCATTGCTGATCTCTCCTTTTATTAACGAAAAACCTCCGATATTTTGCAAGATCTCCACGATAACTATTATCTCCATTGCTGCTTTCTCCATTTATTGACCGAATACACCGCGGATATTTTGCAAGGTCTCCACGATAACCATTATCTCCATTGCTGATCTCTCCTTTTATTAACGAATAAACCTCCGATATTTTGCAAGATCTCCACGATAACCATTATCACCTTTGCTGATCTCTCCATTTATTGACCGAATACACCTACGATATTTTGCAAGATTTCAACAATTACCATTTTTTCCATTGCTGATCTCTCCTTTTATTAACGAATAAACCTCCGATATTTTGTAAGATCTCCACGATAATCATTATTTCCATTGCTGCTTTCTCCATTTATTGACCGAATACACCTCCGATATTTTGCAAGATCTCCACGATAACCATTATCTCCATTTCTGCTTTCTCCATTATTGACGAATACACCTCCGATATTTTGCAAGATTTCACAATAACCATTTTCCATTGCTGATCTCTCCATTTATTGACCGGATACACCGCCGATGTTTTGCAAGATCTCCACGATAACTATTATCTCCGTTGCTGATCTCTCCTTTTATTAACGAATAAACCTCAGATATTTTGCAAGATCTTCACGATAACCATTATCTCCATTGCTGCTTTCTCCATTTATTGACCGAATACACCGCGGATATTTTGCAAGATCTCCTCGATAACCATTATCTCCATTGCTGATCTCTCCATTTAATGACCGAATACACCTCCGATATTTTGCAAGATCTCCACGATAACCATTATCTCCATTGCTGCTTTCTCCATTTATTGACCGGATACACCGCCGATGTTTTTCAAGATCTCCACGATAACCATTATCTCCATTGCTGCTTTCTCAATTTATTGACCGGATACACCGCCGATGTTTTGCAAGATCTCCACGATAACTATTATTTCATTGCTGATCTCTCCTTTTATTAACGAATAAACCTCCGATATTTTGTAAGATCTCCACGATAACCATTATCTCCATTGCTGATCTCTCCTTTTATTAACGAATAAACCTCCGATATTTTGCAAGATCTCCACGATAACTATTATCTCCATTGCTGCTTTCTCCATTTATTGACCGAATACACCTCCGATATTTTGTAAGATCTCCACGATAACCATTATCTCCATTGCTGCTTTCTCCATTTATTGACCGGATACACCCCCGATGTTTTGCAAGATCTCCACGATAACCATTATCTCCATTGCTGCTTTCTCCATTTATTGACCGGATACACCGCCGATGTTTTGCAAGATCTCCACGATAACTATTATCTTCATTGCTGATCTCTCCTTTTATTAACGAATAAACCTCCGATATTTTGTAAGATCTCCACGATAACCATTATCTCCATTGCTGATCTCTCCTTTTATTAACGAATAAACCTCCGATATTTTGCAAGATCTCCACGATAACCATTATCTCCATTGCGTCTTTCTCCATTTATTAACGAATAAACCTCCGATATTTTGTAAGATCTCCACGATAACCATTATCACCTTTGCTGATCTCTCCTTTTATTAACGAATAAACCTCCGATGTTTTCCAAGATCTCCACGATAACCATTATCTCCATTGCTGATCTCTCCTTTTATTAACGAATAAACCTCCGATATTTTGCAAGATCTCCACGATAACTATTATCTCCATTGCTGCTTTCTCCATTTATTGACCGAATACACCTCCGATATTTTGTAAGATCTCCACGATAACCATTATCTCCATTGCTGCTTTCTCCATTTATTGACCGGATACACCCCCGATGTTTTGCAAGATCTCCACGATAACCATTATCTCCATTGCTGCTTTCTCCATTTATTGACCGGATACACCGCCGATGTTTTGCAAGATCTCCACGATAACTATTATCTTCATTGCTGATCTCTCCTTTTATTAACGAATAAACCTCCGATATTTTGTAAGATCTCCACGATAACCATTATCTCCATTGCTGATCTCTCCTTTTATTAACGAATAAACCTCCGATATTTTGCAAGATCTCCACGATAACCATTATCTCCATTGCGTCTTTCTCCATTTATTAACGAATAAACCTCCGATATTTTGTAAGATCTCCACGATAACCATTATCACCTTTGCTGATCTCTCCTTTTATTAACGAATAAACCTCCGATGTTTTCCAAGATCTCCACGATAACCATTATCTCCATTGCTGCTTTCTCCATTTATTGACCGAATACACCTCCGATATTTTGTAAGATCTCCACGATAACCATTATCTCCATTGCTGCTTTCTCCATTTATTGACCGGATACACCGCCGATGTTTTGCAAGATCTCCACGATAACTATTATCTTCATTGCTGATCTCTCCTTTTATTAACGAATAAACCTCCGATATTTTGTAAGATCTCCACGATAACCATTATCTCCATTGCTGATCTCTCCTTTTATTAACGAATAAACCTCCGATATTTTGCAAGATCTCCACGATAACTATTATCTCCATTGCTGCTTTCTCCATTTATTGACCGAATACACCGCGGATATTTTGCAAGATCTCCACGATAACCATTATCTCCATTGCTGATCTCTCCTTTTATTAACGAATAAACCTCCGATATTTTGCAAGATCTCCACGATAACCATTATCACCTTTGCTGATCTCTCCATTTATTGACCGAATACACCTACGATATTTTGCAAGATTTCAACAATTACCATTTTTTCCATTGCTGATCTCTCCTTTTATTAACGAATAAACCTCCGATATTTTGTAAGATCTCCACGATAATCATTATTTCCATTGCTGCTTTCTCCATTTATTGACCGAATACACCTCCGATATTTTGCAAGATCTCCACGATAACTATTATCTCCATTTCTACTTTCTCCATTTATTGACCGAATACATTTCCGATATTTTGCAAGATCTCCACGATAACCATAATCCCCATTTCTGATCTCTCCTTTTATTAACGAATAAACCTCCGATATTTTGTAAGATCTTCACGATAACCATTATCTCCATTACTGATCTCTCCATTTAATGACCGAATACGCCTCCAATATTTTGCAAGATCTCCACGATAACCATTATCTCCATTGCTGATCTCTCCACTTATTAACCGAATACACCTCCGATATTTTGCAAGATCTCCACGATAACCATTATCTCCATTACTGATCTCTCCATTTAATGACCGAATTCGCCTCCGATATTTTGCAAGATCTCCACGATAACCATTATCTCCATTACTGATCTCTCCATTTAATGACCGAATACACCTACGATATTTTGCAAGATCTCCACGATAACCATTATCTCCATTGCTGATCTCTCCACTTATTAACCGAATACACCTACGATATTTTGCAAGATCTCCACGATAACCATTATCTCCATTTCTGATCTCTCCTTTTATTAACGAATAAACCTCCGACATTTTGCAAGATCTCCACGATAACAATCATCTCAATTACTGATCTCTCCATTTAATGACCGAATACGCCTCCAATATTTTGCAAGATCTCCACGATAACCATTATCTCCATTGCTGATCACTCCACTTATTAACCGAATACACCTCCGATGTTTTGCAAGATCTCCACGATAACCATTATCTCCATTGCTGCTTTCTCCATTTATTGACCGGATACACCGCCGATGTTTTGCAAGATCTCAACGATAACTATTATCTCCATTGCTGATCTCTCCTTTTATTAACGAGTAAACCTCCGATATTTTGCAAGATCTCCACGATAACCATTATCTCCATTTCTGATCTCTCCTTTTATTAACGAATAAACCTCCGACATTTTGCAAGATCTCCACGATAACAATCATCTCAATTACTGATCTCTCCATTTAATGACCGAATACGCCTCCAATATTTTGCAAGATCTCCACGATAACCATTATCTCCATTGCTGATCTCTCCACTTATTAACCGAATACACCTCCGATATTTTGCAAGATCTCCACGATAACCATTATCTCCATTTCCGCTTTCTCAATTTATTGACCGAATACATTTCCGATATTTTGCAAGATCTCCACGATAACCATTATCTCCATTGCTGATCTCTCCACTTATTAACCGAATACACCTCCGATGTTTTGCAAGATCTCCACGATAACTATTATCTCCATTGCTGCTTTCTCCATTTATTGACCGAATACACCGCCGATGTTTTGCAAGATCTCAACGATAACTATTATCTCCATTGCTGATCTCTCCACTTATTAACCGAATACACCTCCGATATTTTGCAAGATCTCCACGATAACCATTATCTCCATTACTGATCTCTCCTTTTAATGACCGAATTCGCCTCCGATATTTTGCAAGATCTCCACGATAACCATTATCTCCATTACTGATCTCTCCATTTAATGACCGAATACACCTCCGATATTTTGCAAGATCTCCACGATAACCATTATCTCCATTGCTGATCTCTCCACTTATTAACCGAATACACCTACGATATTTTGCAAGATCTCCACGATAACCATTATCTCCATTTCTGATCTCTCCTTTTATTAACGAATAAACCTCCGATATTTTGCAAGATATCCACGATAACCATTATCTCCATTGCTGATCTCTCCACTTATTAACCGAATACACCTCCGATGTTTTGCAAGATCTCCACGATAACCATTATCTCCATTGCTGCTTTCTCCATTTATTGACCGGATACACCGCCGATGTTTTGCAAGATCTCCACGATAACTATTATCTCCATTGCTGATCTTTCCTTTTATTAACGAGTAAACCTCCGATATTTTGCAAGATCTCCACGATAACCATTATCACCATGGCTTATCTCTCCATTTATTGACCGAATACACCTTCGATGTTTTGCAAGATCTCCACGATAACCATTATCTCCATTTCTGCTTTATCCATTTATTGACCGAATACACCGCCAATATTTTGCAAGATCTTCACGATAACCATTATCTCCATTTCTGCTTTCTCCATTTATTGAACGAATACACCGCCAATATTTTTCAAGATCTCCACGATAACCATTATCTCCATTTCTGCTTTCTCAATTTATTGAACGAATACACCTCCGATATTTTGCAAGATCTACACGATAACCATTATCTCCATTTCTGAAATCTCCTTTTATTAACGAATACACCTCCGACATTTAGTAAGATCTCCACGATAACCATTATCTCCATTGCTGCTTTTCTTTATTTACCGGCTTGATACTTTTGTCAAATATTTGGTTTTATTCCATCATAATCGTTTTCTCTGCTTTTGCAACCTCAAAGGAAGTTGAATTTGATGTCCCAGTACAGATTTGGTTCTCTTGATTTTATTTGTTTTCTTTCTTCAATTGCATCTTTTGCTTGTACTTTCTGTCTGTCGTCTGCAATATTTTGAATGAAGTGTGGGTAAGTTTCCAATCAACCAGTATTTATTTGAAAAATGTTGATTGTGACGTCAAATTTATTGGTTGTGTTATGAGCTGAGTTCGTTGACGTGACAAAGGTAGTTCACTTATCACACGTGACACATATATAAAATAGATATAGCTCAATGGCATCATTAAAAAACCTAGGAGATAAATTTTGGCTTTGAATAACTTGATAGGAACTAAATTGGATATTTCTTATGGCAGACAGGGTAAATTTCCTTTTCAATTTTTTCTTAAATCTACCGTTGACATTTCTAAAAACCATATAAGAAGTTTTTTGAAACTCAATGTGGCTGTTTAATTCTCTGAAAATTTTTTGACTCGATGGGTATCAGATAATTGTTGACCACCTTAGTTTAACATCTTTTCCTTTCATTTGTAAACTTGATTCATTTCTGATATTTTGCAACATCTCCAAGATAACCATTATCACCATTGCTGATCTCTCCATTTATTAACCGAATACATTTCCGATATTTTGCAAGATCTCCACGATAACCATTATCACCTTTGCTGATCTCTCCATTTATTGACCGAATACACCTACGATATTTTGCAAGATTTCAACAATTACCATTTTTCCATTGCTGCTTTCTCAACTTATTGACCGAATACACCTCCGATATTTTGCAAGATCTCCACGATAACCATTATCTCCATTGCTGCTTTCTCCATTTATTGACCGAATACACCTCCGATTTTTGCAAGATCTCCACGATAACAATTATTTCCATTGCTGATCTCTCCATTTATTGACCGAATACACCGCGGATATTTTGCAAGATCTCCACGATAACCATTATCTCCATTGCTGATCTCTCCTTTTATTAACGAATAAACCTCCGATATTTTGCAAGATCTCCACGATAACCATTATCTACATTGCTGCTTTCTCCATTTATTGACCGAATACACCTCCGATATTTTGTAAGATCTCCACGATAACCATTATCTCCATTGCTGCTTTCTCAACTTATTGACCGAATACACCTCCGATATTTTGCAAGATCTCCGCGATAACCATTATCTCCATTTCTGAAATCTCCTTTTATTAACGAATACACCTCCGACATTTAGTAAGATCTCCACGATAACCATTATCTCCATTGCTGCTTTTCTTTATTTACCGGCTTGATACTTTTGTCAAATATTTGGTTTTATTCCATCATAATCGTTTTCTCTGCTTTTGCAACCTCAAAGGAAGTTGAATTTGATGTCCCAGTACAGATTTGGTTCTCTTGATTTTATTTGTTTTCTTTCTTCAATTGCATCTTTTGCTTGTACTTTCTGTCTGTCGTCTGCAATATTTTGAATGAAGTGTGGGTAAGTTTCCAATCAACCAGTATTTATTTGAAAAATGTTGATTGTGACGTCAAATTTATTGGTTGTGTTATGAGCTGAGTTCGTTGACGTGACAAAGGTAGTTCACTTATCACACGTGACACATATATAAAATAGATATAGCTCAATGGCATCATTAAAAAACCTAGGAGATAAATTTTGGCTTTGAATAACTTGATAGGAACTAAATTGGATATTTCTTATGGCAGACAGGGTAAATTTCCTTTTCAATTTTTTCTTAAATCTACCGTTGACATTTCTAAAAACCATATAAGAAGTTTTTTGAAACTCAATGTGGCTGTTTAATTCTCTGAAAATTTTTTGACTCGATGGGTATCAGATAATTTTTGACCACCTTAGTTTAACATCTTTTCCTTTCATTTGTAAACTTGATTCATTTCTGATATTTTGCAACATCTCCAAGATAACCATTATCACCATTGCTGATCTCTCCATTTATTAACCGAATACATTTCCGATATTTTGGAAGATCTCCACGATAACCATTATCACCTTTGCTGATCTCTCCATTTATTGACCGAATACACCTACGATATTTTGCAAGATTTCAACAATTACCATTTTTTCCATTGCTGCTTTCTCAACTTATTGACCGAATACACCTCCGATATTTTGCAAGATCTCCACGATAACCATTATCTCCATTGCTGCTTTCTCCATTTATTGACCGAATACACCTCCGATATTTTGCAAGATCTCCACGATAACAATTATTTCCATTGCTGATCTCTCCATTTATTGACCGAATACACCGCGGATATTTTGCAAGATCTCCACGATAACCATTATCTCCATTGCTGATCTCTCCTTTTATTAACGAATAAACCTCCGATATTTTGCAAGATCTCCACGATAACCATTATCTACATTGCTGCTTTCTCCATTTATTGACCGAATACACCTCCGATATTTTGTAAGATCTCCACGATAACCATTATCTCCATTGCTGCTTTCTCAACTTATTGACCGAATACACCTCCGATATTTTGCAAGATCTCCGCGATAACCATTATCTCCATTTCTGAAATCTCCTTTTATTAACGAATACACCTCCGACATTTAGTAAGATCTCCACGATAACCATTATCTCCATTGCTGCTTTTCTTTATTTACCGGCTTGATACTTTTGTCAAATATTTGGTTTTATTCCATCATAATCGTTTTCTCTGCTTTTGCAACCTCAAAGGAAGTTGAATTTGATGTCCCAGTACAGATTTGGTTCTCTTGATTTTATTTGTTTTCTTTCTTCAATTGCATCTTTTGCTTGTACTTTCTGTCTGTCGTCTGCAATATTTTGAATGAAGTGTGGGTAAGTTTCCAATCAACCAGTATTTATTTGAAAAATGTTGATTGTGACGTCAAATTTATTGGTTGTGTTATGAGCTGAGTTCGTTGACGTGACAAAGGTAGTTCACTTATCACACGTGACACATATATAAAATAGATATAGCTCAATGGCATCATTAAAAACCTAGGAGATAAATTTTGGCTTTGAATAACTTGATAGGAACTAAATTGGATATTTCTTATGGCAGACAGGGTAAATTTTTTTTCAATTTTTTCTTAAATCTACCGTTGACATTTCTAAAAACCATATAAGAAGTTTTTTGAAACTCAATGTGGCTGTTTAATTCTCTGAAAATTTTTTGACTCGATGGGTATCAGATAATTGTTGACCACCTTAGTTTAACATCTTTTCCTTTCATTTGTAAACTTGATTCATTTCTGATATTTTGCAACATCTCCAAGATAACCATTATCACCATTGCTGATCTCCATTTATTAACCGAATACATTTCCGATATTTTGCAAGATCTCCACGATAACCATTATCACCTTTGCTGATCTCTCCATTTATTGACCGAATACACCTACGATATTTTGCAAGATTCAACAATTACCATTTTTTCCATTGCTGCTTTCTCACTTATTGACCGAATACACCTCCGATATTTGCAAGATCTCCAGATAACCATTATCTCCATTGCTGCTTTCTCCATTATGACCGAATACACCTCCGATATTTTGCAAGATCTCCACGATAACAATTATTTCCATTGCTGATCTCTCCTTTATGACCGAATACACCGCGATATTTTTGCAAGATCTCCACGATAACCATTTCTCCATTGCTGCTCTCCTTTTATTGAACGAATAACCCTCCGATATTTGCAAGATCTCCACGATAACCATTATCTCACATTGCTGCTCTCCATTATTGACCGAATACACCTCCATATTTTGTAAGATCTCCACGATAACCATTATCTCCATTGCTGCTTCTCAACTTTATTGACGAATACCTCCGATATTTTGCAAGATCTCCACGATAACCATTATCTCCATTGCTGATCTCTCCATTTATTGACCGAAACACCCTCCGAATATTTTGCAAGATCTCCACGATAACCATTATCTCCATTTCTGCTTTCTCCATTATTGACCGAAAACTCCGATATTTTGCAAGATCTCCACGATAACCATTATCTCCATTGCTGATCTCTCCATTTATTGACCGAATACACCGACGATATTTGCAAGATCTCCAACATAACCATTATCCATTGCTGCTTCTCATTTATTGACCGAATACACCGCGATATTTTGCAAGATCTCCACGATAACCATTATCTCCATTGCTGATTCTCTCCTTTTATTAACGAATAAACCTCCGATATTTTGCAAGATCTCCACGATAACCATTATCTACATTGCTGCTTTCTCCATTTATTGACCGAATACACTCCGATATTTTGTAAATCTCCACGATAACCATTATCTCCATTGCTGCTTTCTCACTTATTGACCGAATACACCTCCGATATTTTGCAAGATCTCCACGATAACCATTATCTCCATTGCTGATCTCTCCATTTAATGACCGAAAACGCCTCCAATATTTTGCAAGATCTCCACGATAACCATTATCTCCATTTCTGCTTTCTCCATTTATTGACCGAATACATTTCCGATATTTTGCAAGATCTCCACGATAACCATTATCTCCATTGCTGATCTCTCCATTTATTGACCGAATACACCGCGAATTTTCAAAGTTATCACGATAACCATTTTCCATTGCTGCTTTCTCATTTATTGACCGAATACACCTCCGATATTTTGCAAGATCTCCACGATAACCATTATCTCCATTGCTGATCTCTCCATTATTGACCGAATACACCCCGATGTTTGCAAGATCTCCACGATAACCATTATCTCCATTGCTGCTTTCTCAATTTATTGACCGAATACACCGCCGATATTTTGCAAGATCTCCACGATAACCATTATCTCCATTGCTGATCTCTCCTTTTATTAACGAATAAACCTCCGATATTTTGGAAGATCTCCACGATAACCATTATCTCCATTTCTGATCTCTCCTTTTATTAACGAATAAACCTCTGATATTTTGCAAGATCTCCACGATAACCATTACTCATTGCTGCTTCCTCCATTTATTGACCGAATACACCGCGATATTTTGCAACATCTCCAAGATAACATTATCACCATTGCTTATCTCTCCTTTTATTAACGAATAAACCTCCGATATTTTGCAAGATCTCCACGATAACCATTATCTCCATTTCTGATCTCTCCTTTTATTAACGAATAAACCTCTGATATTTTGCAAGATCTCCACGATAACCATTATCTCCATTGCTGCTTTCTCCATTTATTGACCGAATACACCGCGGATATTTTGCAACATCTCCACGATAACCATTATCACCATTGCTTATCTCTCCTTTTATTAACGAATAAACCTCCGATATTTTGCAAGATCTCCACGATAACCATTATCTACATTGCTGCTTTCTCCATTTATTGACCGAATACACCTCCGATATTTTGTAAGATCTCCACGATAACCATTATCTCCATTGCTGCTTTCTCAACTTATTGACCGAATACACCTCCGATATTTTGCAAGATCTCCACGATAACCATTATCTCCATTGCTGATCTCTCCATTTAATGACCGAAAACGCCTCCAATATTTTGCAAGATCTCCACGATAACCATTATCTCCATTTCTGCTTTCTCCATTTATTGACCGAATACATTTCCGATATTTTGCAAGATCTCCACGATAACCATTATCTCCATTGCTGATCTCTCCATTTATTGACCGAATACACCGACGATATTTTGCAAGATTTCAACAATAACCATTTTTTCCATTGCTGCTTTCTCAATTTATTGACCGAATACACCGCGGATATTTGCAAGATCTCCACGATAACCATTATCTCCATTGCTGATCTCTCCTTTTATTAACGAATAAACCTCCGATATTTTGCAAGATCTCCACGATAACCATTATCTCCATTGCTGATCTCTCCTTTTATTAACGAATAAACCTCTGATATTTTGCAAGATCTCCACGATAACCATTATCTCCATTGCTGCTTTCTCCATTTATTGACCGAATACCTCCGATATTTTGCAACATCTCCAAGATAACCATTTTCACCATTGCTTATCTCTCCTTTTATTAACGAATAAACCTCCGATATTTTGCAAGATCTCCACGATAACCATTATCTCCATTGCTGCTTTCTCCATTTATTGACCGAATACACCGCGGATATTTTGCAACATCTCCAAGATAACCATTATCACCATTGCTTATCTCTCCATTTATCACGAATACACCTTCGAATCTTTGCAAGATCTCCACGATAACCATTATCTCCATTTCTGTTTTATCCATTTATTGACCGAATATACCGCCAATATTTTGCAAGATCTCCACGATAACCATTATCTCCATTGCTGATCTCTCCTTTTATTAACGAATAAACCTCCGATATTTTGCAAGATCTCCACGATAACCATTATCTACATTGCTGCTTTCTCCATTTATTGACCGAATACACCTCCGATATTTTGTAAGATCTCCACGATAACCATTATCTCCATTGCTGCTTTCTCAACTTATTGACCGAATACACCGCGGATATTTTGCAACATCTCCAAGATAACCATTATCACCATTGCTTTCTCCCTTTTATTAACGAATAAACCTCCGATATTTTGTACTCCACGATAACCATTATCTCCATTGCTGCTTTCTCAACTTATTGACCGAATACACCTCCGATATTTTGCAAGATCTCCACGATAACCATTATCTCCATTTCTGCTTTCTCCATTTATTGACCGAATACATTTCCGATATTTTGCAAGATCTCCACGATAACCATTATCTCCATTTCTGATCTCTCCTTTTATTAACGAATAAACCTCTGATATTTTGCAAGATCTCCACGATAACCATTATCTCCATTGCTGCTTTCTCAATTTATTGACCGAATACACCGCCGATATTTTGTAAGATCTCCACGATAACCATTATCTCCATTGCTGATCTCTCCTTTTATTAACGAATAAACCTCCGATATTTTGGAAGATCTCCACGATAACCATTATCTCCATTTCTGATCTCTCCTTTTATTAACGAATAAACCTCTGATATTTTGCAAGATCTCCACGATAACCATAATCTCCATTGCTGCTTTCTCCATTTATTGACCGAATACACCGCGGATATTTTGCAACATCTCCAAGATAACCATTATCACCATTGCTTATCTCTCCTTTTATTAACGAATAAACCTCCGATATTTTGCAAGATCTCCACGATAACCATTATCTCCATTGCTGCTTTCTCCATTTATTGACCGAATACACCGCGATATTTTGCAACATCTCCAAGATAACCATTATCACCATTGCTTATCTCTCCATTTATTCACCGAATACACCTTCGATCTTTTGCAAGATCTCCACGATAACCATTATCTCCATTTCTGTTTTATCCATTTATTGACCGAATATACCGCCAATATTTTGCAAGATCTCCACGATAACCATTATCTCCATTGCTGATCTCTCCTTTTATTAACGAATAAACCTCCGATATTTTGCAAGATCTCCACGATAACCATTATCTACATTGCTGCTTTCTCCATTTATTGACCGAATACACCTCCGATATTTGTAAGATCTCCACGATAACCATTATCTCCATTGCTGCTTCTCAACTTATTGACCGAATACACCTCCGATATTTTGCAAGATCTCCACGATAACCATTATCTCCATTGCTGCTTTCTCCATTTATTGACCGAATACACCTCCGATATTTTGCAAGATCTCCACGATAACAATTATTTCCATTGCTGATCTCTCCATTTATTGACCGAATACACCGCGGATATTTTGCAACATCTCCACGATAACCATTATCTCCATTGCTGATCTCTCCTTTTATTAACGAATAAACCTCCGATATTTTGCAAGATCTCCACGATAACCATTATCTACATTGCTGCTTTCTCCATTTATTGACCGAATACACCTCCGATATTTTGTAAGATCTCCACGATAACCATTATCTCCATTGCTGCTTTCTCAACTTATTGACCGAATACACCTCCGATATTTTGCAAGATCTCCACGATAACCATTATCTCCATTGCTGCTTTCTCCATTTATTGACCGAATACACCTCCGATATTTTGCAAGATCTCCACGATAACAATTATTTCCATTGCTTATCTCTCCATTTATTGACCGATTACACCGCGGATATTTTGCAAGATCTCCACGATAACCATTATCTCCATTGCTGATCTCTCCTTTATTGACGAATAACCTCCGATATTTTGCAAGATCTCCACGATAACCATTATCTACATTGCTGCTTTCTCCATTTATTGACCGAATACACCTCCGATATTTTGTAAATCTCCACGATAACCATTATCTCCATTGCTGATTTCTCAACTTATTGACCGAATACACCTCCGATATTTTGCAAGATCTCCACGATAACCATTATCTCCATTGCTTATCTCTCCATTTAATGACCGAAAACGCCTCCAATATTTTGCAAGATCTCCACGATAACCATTATCTCCATTTCTGCTTTCTCCATTTATTGACCGAATACATTTCCGATATTTTGCAAGATCTCCACGATCTCCATAACCATAATCTCCATTTCTGATCTCTCCACTTATTAACCGAATACACCTCCGACATTTTGCAAGATCTCCACGATAACCATTATCTCTATTACTGATCTCTCCATTTGATGACCGAATACGCCTCCGATATTTTGCAAGATCTTCACGATAACCATTATCTCCATTGCTGCTTTCTCCATTTATTGACCGAATACACCTCCGATATTTTGCAAGATCTCCACGATAACAATTATTTCCATTGCTGATCTCTCCTTTTATTAACGAATAAACCTCCGATATTTTGCAAGATCTCCACGATAACTATTATCTCCATTGCTGCTTTCTCCATTTATTGACCGAATACACCTCCGATATTTTGTAAGATCTCCACGATAACCATTATCTCCATTGCTGCTTTCTCAACTTATTGACCGAATACACCTCCGATATTTTGCAAGATCTCCACGATAACCATTATCTCCATTGCTGCTTTCTCCATTTATTGACCGAATACACCGCGGATATTTTGCAACATCTCCAAGATAACCATTATCACCATGGCTTATCTCTCCATTTATTCACTGAATACACCTTCGATCTTTTGCAAGATCTCCACGATAACCATTATCTCCATTTCTGCTTTATCCATTTATTGACCGAATACACCGCCAATATTTTGCAAGATCTCCACGATAACCATTATCTCCATTTCTGCTTTCTCCATTTATTGACCGAATACACCGCGGATATTTTGCAAGATCTCCACGATAACCATTATCTCCGTTGTTGATCTCTCCATTTATTAACGAATACACTTCCGACATTTTGTAAGATCTCCACGATAACCATTATCTCCATTGCTGCTTTCTCCACTTATTGACCGAATACACCGCGGATATTTTGCTAGATCTCCACGATAACCATTATCTCCATTTCTGCTTTCTCCATTTATTGACCGAATACACCTCCGATATTTTGAAAGGTCTCCACGATAACCATTATCTCCATTTCTGCTTTCTCCATTTATTGACCAAATACACCTCCGATATTTTTGCAAGATTTCAACAATAACCATTATCTCCATTGCTGATCTCTCCACTTATATGACCGAAACACCTCCGATATTTGCAAGATTTCAACAATAACCATTTTTTCCATTGCTGCTTTCTCCATTTATTAACGAATACACTTCCGACATTTTGTAAGATCTCCACGATAACCATTATCTCCATTGCTGCTTTTCTTTATTCGCCGGCTTGATACTTTTGTCAAATATTTGGTTTTATTCCATCATAATCGTTTTCTCTGCTTTTGCATCCTCAAATGAAGTTGAATTTGATGTCCCAGTATAGATTTGGTTCTCTTGATTTGATTTGTTTTCTTTCTTCAATTGCATCTTTTGCTTGTACTTTCTGTCTGTCGTCTGCAATATTTTGAATGAAGTGTGGGTAAGTTTCCAATCAACCAGTATTTATTTGAAAAATGTTGATTGTGACGTCAAATTTATTGGTTGTGTTATGAACTGAGTTCGCTGACGTCACAAAGGTAGTTCACTTATCACACGTGACACATATATAAAATAGATATAGCTCAATGGCATCATTAAAAAACCTAGGAGATAAATTTTGGCTTTGAATAACTTGATAGGAACTAAATGGGATATTTCTTATGGCAGACAGGGTAAATTTCCTTTTCAATTTTTTCTTAAATCTACCATTGACATTTCTAAACACCATATCAGAAGTTTTTTGAAATTGAATGTTGCTGTTTTATTCTCTGAAAATTTTTTGACTCGATGGTATCAGATAATTTTGACCACCTTAGTTTAAAATCTTTTTCTTCCATTTATAAACTTGATTCACTTCCGATATTTTGCAAGATCTCCACGATAACCATTATCTCCATTTCTGTTTTCTCCATTAATTGACCGAATACACCTCCGATACTTTGCAAGATCTCCACGATAACCATTATCTCCATTGCTGCTTTCTCCATTAATTGACCGAATACACCGCCAATATTTTGCAAGATCTCCACGATAACCATTATCTCAATTGCTGATCTCTCCATTTATTGACCGAATACACCGCCAATATTTTGCAAGATCTCCACGATAACCATTATCTCCATTGCTGATCTCTCCACTTATTGACCGAATACACCTCCGATATTTTGCAAGATTTCAACAATAACCATTTTTTCCATTGCTGCTTCTCCATTTATTGACCGAATACACCTCCGTATATTTTGCAAGATTTCAACAATAACCATTTTTTCCATTGCTGCTTTTCTCCATTATTGACCGAATACACCTCCGATATTTTGCAAGATCTCCACGATAACCATTATCTCCATTGCTGATCTCTCCATTTTGACCGAATACACCGCCAATATTTGCAAGATCTCCAAAATAACCATTATCACCATTGCTGCCATCTTCCATTTATGACCGAATGCACCGTCCATATTTTGCAAATTCAATAACCATTTTTTCCATTGCTGCTTTCTCCATTTATTGACCGAATACCCCGCCGATATTTTGCAAGATATCACGAATAACCATTATCTCCATTGCTGCTTTCTCCATTTTGACCGAATACACCCGCAATATTTTGCAAGATCTCCGATAACCATTATCTCATTGCTGATCTCTCCATTTATTCAACAATACACCGCCAATATTTTGCAAGATCTCCACGATAACCATTATCTCCAATTTCTGCTTTCTCCATTTATTCCAATACACCGCCAATATTTTGCAAGATCTTCACGATAACCATTATCTCCATTGCTGCTTTCCCATTTAATTGACCGAATACATCCCCGAATTTTTGCAAGATCTCACGATAACCATCTCTTTTCTATGCATTCCCATTTATTGACCGAATACACCGCAATATTTTGCAAGATCTCTACGATAACCATTATCTCCATTGCTGATCTCTCCACTTATTGACCGAATACACCTACGATATTTTGCAAGATCTCCACGATAACCATTATCTCCATTGCTGCTTTCTCCATTTATTGACCGAATACACTGCGGATATTTTGCAAGATCTCCACGATAACCATTATCTCCATTGCTGATCTCTCCTTTTATTAATGAATAAACCGCCGATATTTTGCAAGATCTCCCCGATAGCCATTATCTCCATTGCTGCTTTCTCCATTAATTGACCGAATACATCGCCAATATTTTGCAAGATCTCCACGATAACCATTATCTCCATTGCTGATCTCCCCATTTATTGACCGAATACACCTCCGATATTTTGCAAGATCTCCACGATAACCATTTTTTCCATTGCTACATTCTCCATTTATTGACCGAATACACCGCCAATATTTTGCAAGATCTCCACGATAACCATTATCTCCATTGCTGATCTCTCCACTTATTGACCTAATACACCTCCGATATTTTGCAAGATCTCCACGATAACCATTATCTCCATTGCTGCTTTCTCCATTTATTGACCGAATACACCGCGGATATTTTGCAAGATCTCCACGATAACCATTATCTCCATTGCTGATCTCTCCTTTTATTAATGAATAACCCTCCGATATTTTGCAAGATCTCCACGATAACCATTATCTCCATCGCTGATCTGTCAATTTATTGACCGAATACACCTCCGATATTATGCAAGATCTACACGATAACCATTATCTCCATTTCTGATATCTCCTTTTATTAACGAATAAACCTCCGATATTTTGTAAGATCTCCACGATAACCATTATCTCCATTGCTGCTTTCTCCACCTATTGACCGAATACACCTCCGATATTTTGCAAGATCTCCACGATAACCATTATCTCCATTGCTGCTTTCTCCATTTATTGACCGAATACACCTCTGATATTCTGTAAGATCACCACGATAACCATTATCTCCATTGCTGCTTTTCTTTATTTACCGGCTTGATACTTTTGTCAAATATTTGGTTTTATTCCATCATACTCGTTTTCTCTGCTTTTGCAACCTCAAAGGAAGTTGAATTTGATGTCCCAATATAGATTTGGTTCTCTTGATTTGATTTGTTTTCTTTCTTCAATTGCATCTTTTGCTTGTACTTTCTGTCTGTCGTCTGCAATATTTTGAATGAAGTGTGGGTAAGTTTCCAATCAACCAGTATTTATTTGAAAAATGTTGATTGTGACGTCAAATTTATTGGTTGTTTTATGAACTGAGTTCGCTGACGTCACAAAGGTAGTTCACTTATCACACGTGACACATATATAAATTAGATATAGCTCAATGGCATCATTAAATAACCTAGGAGATAAATTTTGGCTTTGAATAACTTGATTGGAACTAAATTGGATATTTCTTATGGCAGACAGGGTAAATTTCCTTTTCAATTTTTTCTTAAATCTACCATTGACATTTCTAAACACCATATAAGAAGTTTTTTGAAATTGAATGTTGCTGTTTTATTCTCTGAAAATTTTTTGACTCGATGCGTATCAGATAATTTTTGACTACCTTAGTTTAACATCTTTTTCTTTCATTTATAAACTTGATTTATTTCTGATATTTTGCAAGATCTCCACGATAACCATTATCTCCATTGGTGATCTCCTCGTTTATTGACCGAATACACCGCCGATATTTTGGAAGATCTCCACGATAACCATTATTTCCATTGCTGTATTCTCCATTTATTGACCGAATACACCTCCGATATTTTGCAAGATCTCCACGATAACTATTATCTCCATTTCTGCTTTCTCCATTTATTGACCGAATACATTTCCGATATTTTGCAAGATCTCCACGATAACCATTATCTCCATTACTGATCTCTCCATTTAATGACCGAATACGCCTCCAATATTTTGCAAGATCTCCACGATAACCATTATCTCAATTGCTGATCTCTCCATTTATTGACCGAATACACCTCCGATATTTTGCAAGATCTCCACGATAACTATTATCTCCATTTCTGCTTTCTCCATTTATTGACCAAATACATTTCCGACATTTTGCAAGATCTACACGATAACCATTATCTCCATTGCTGCTTTCTCCATTTATTGACCGAATAAACCTCCGATATTTTGCAAGATCTCCACGATAACCATTATCTCCATTGCTGCTTTCTCCATTTATTGACCGAATACACCTCTGATATTTTGTAAGATCTCCACGATAAGCATTATCTCCATTTATGCTTTCTCCATTTATTGAACGAATACATCTCCGATATTTTGCAAGATCTCCACGATAACCATTGCCTCCATTACTGCTTTCTCCATTTATTGACTGAATACGCCGCCAATATTTTGCAACATCTCCGCGATAACCATTATCTCCATTGCTGCTTTCTCCATTTATTGACCGAATAAACCTCCGATATTTTGCAAGATCTCCACGATAACCATTATCTCCATTGCTGCTTTCTCCATTTATTGACCGAATAAACCTCCGATATTTTGCAAGATCTCCACGATAACCATTATCTCCATTGCTGCTTTCTCTATTTATTGACCGAATACACCTCCGATATTTTGTAAGATCTCCACGATAACCATTATCTCCATTGCTGCTTTTCTTTATTCGCCGGCTTGATACTTTTGTCAAATATTTGGTTTTATTCCATCATAATCGTTTTCTCTGCTTTTGCATCCTCAAATGAAGTTGAATTTGATGTCCCAGTATAGATTTGGTTCTCTTGATTTGATTTGTTTTCTTTCTTCAATTGCATCTTTTGCTTGTACTTTCTGTCTGTCGTCTGCAATATTTTGAATGAAGTGTGGGTAAGTTTCCAATCAACCAGTATTTATTTGAAAAATGTTGATTGTGACGTCAAATTTATTGGTTGTGTTATGAACTGAGTTCGCTGACGTCACAAAGGTAGTTCACTTATCACACGTGACACATATATAAAATAGATATAGCTCAATGGCATCATTAAAAAACCTAGGAGATAAATTTTGGCTTTGAATAACTTGATAGGAACTAAATGGGATATTTCTTATGGCAGACAGGGTAAATTTCCTTTTCAATTTTTTCTTAAATCTACCATTGACATTTCTAAACACCATATCAGAAGTTTTTTGAAATTGAATGTTGCTGTTTTATTCTCTGAAAATTTTTTGACTCGATGGGTATCAGATAATTTTTGACCACCTTAGTTTAAAATCTTTTTCTTCCATTTATAAACTTGATTCACTTCCGATATTTTGCAAGATCTCCACGATAACCATTATCTCCATTTCTGTTTTCTCCATTAATTGACCGAATACACCTCCGATACTTTGCAAGATCTCCACGATAACCATTATCTCCATTGCTGCTTTCTCCATTAATTGACCGAATACACCGCCAATATTTTGCAAGATCTCCACGATAACCATTATCTCAATTGCTGATCTCTCCATTTATTGACCGAATACACCGCCAATATTTTGCAAGATCTCCACGATAACCATTATCTCCATTGCTGATCTCTCCACTTATTGACCGAATACACCTCCGATATTTTGCAAGATTTCAACAATAACCATTTTTTCCATTGCTGCTTTCTCCATTTATTGACCGAATACACCTCCGATATTTTGCAAGATCTCCACGATAACCATTATCTCCATTGCTGCTTTCTCCATTAATTGACCGAATACACCGCCAATATTTTGCAAGATCTCCAAAATAACCATTATCACCATTGCTGATCTCTCCATTTTTTGACCGAATACACCGCCAATATTTTGCAAGATCTCCACGATAACCATTATCACCATTGCTGATCTCTCCATTTATTGACCGAATGCACCTCCGATATTTTGCAAGATTTCAACAATAACCATTTTTTCCATTGCTGCTTTCTCCATTTATTGACCGAATACCCCGCCGATATTTTGCAAGAATATCACGATAACCATTATCTCCATTGCTGCTTTCTCCATTAATTGACCGAATACACCGCCAATATTTTGCAAGATCTCCACGATAACCATTATCTCAATTGCTGATCTCTCCATTTATTCAACAAATACACCGCCAATCTTTTGCAAGATCTCCACGATAACTATTATCTCCATTTCTGCTTTCTCCATTAATTGACCGAATACATCGCCAATATTTTGCAAGATCTTCACGATAACCATTATCTCCATTGCTGATCTCCCCATTTATTGACCGAATACACCTCCGATATTTTGCAAGATCTCCACGATAACCATTTTTCCATTGCTGCATTCTCCATTTATTGACCGAATACACCGCCAATATTTTGCAAGATCTCTACGATAACCATTATCTCCATTGCTGATCTCTCCACTTATTGACCGAATACACCTACGATATTTTGCAAGATCTCCACGATAACCATTATCTCCATTGCTGCTTTCTCCATTTATTGACCGAATACACTGCGGATATTTTGCAAGATCTCCACGATAACCATTATCTCCATTGCTGATCTCTCCTTTTATTAATGAATAAACCGCCGATATTTTGCAAGATCTCCCCGATAGCCATTATCTCCATTGCTGCTTTCTCCATTAATTGACCGAATACATCGCCAATATTGCAAACTCCACGATAACCATTATCTCCATTGCTGATCTCCCATTATTGACCGAATACACCTCCGATATTTTGCAAGATCTCCACGATAACCATTTTTTCCATTGCTACATTCTCCATTTATTGACCGAATACACCGCCAATATTTTGCAAGATCTCCACGATAACCATTATCTCCATTGCTGATCTCTCCACTTATTGACCTAATACACCTCCGATATTTGCAAGATCTCCACGATAACCATTATCTCCATTGCTGCTCTTCTCCATTTATTGACCGAATACACCGGGATATTTTGCAAGATCTCCACGATAACCATTATCTCCATTGCTGATTCTCCTTTATTAATGAATAACCTCGATATTTTGCAAGATCTCCACGATAACCATTATCTCCATCGCTGATCTGTCAATTTATTGACCGAATAACCCTCCGATATTATGCAAGATCTCCAACGATAACCATTATCTCCATTGATATCTCCTTTATTAACGAATAACCTCCGATATTTGTAAGATCTCCACGATAACCATTATCTCCATTGCTGCTTCTCCTATGACCGAATACCTCCGATATTTTGCAAGATCTCCACGATAACCATTATCTCCATTGCTGCTTTCTCCATTTATTGACCGAATACACCTCTGATATTCTGTAAGATCACCACGATAACCATTATCTCCATTGCTGCTTTTCTTTATTTACCGCTTGATACTTTTGTCAAATATTTGGTTTTATTCCATCATACTCGTTTTCTCTGCTTTTGCAACCTCAAAGGAAGTTGAATTTGATGTCCCAATATAGATTTGGTTCTCTTGATTTGATTTGTTTTCTTTCTTCAATTGCATCTTTTGCTTGTACTTTCTGTCTGTCGTCTGCAATATTTTGAATGAAGTGTGGGTAAGTTTCCAATCAACCAGTATTTATTTGAAAAATGTTGATTGTGACGTCAAATTTATTGGTTGTTTTATGAACTGAGTTCGCTGACGTCACAAAGGTAGTTCACTTATCACACGTGACACATATATAAATTAGATATAGCTCAATGGCATCATTAAATAACCTAGGAGATAAATTTTGGCTTTGAATAACTTGATTGGAAAAATTGGATATTTCTTATGGCAGACAGGGTAAATTTCCTTTTCAATTTTTTCTTAAATCTACCATTGACATTTCTAAACACCATATAAGAAGTTTTTTGAAATTGAATGTTGCTGTTTTATTCTCTGAAAATTTTTTGACTCGATGCGTATCAGATAATTTTTGACTACCTTAGTTTAACATCTTTTTTTTCATTTATAAACTTGATTTATTTCTGATATTTTGCAAGATCTCCACGATAACCATTATCTCCATTGGTGATCTCCTCGTTTATTGACCGAATACACCGCCGATATTTGGAAGATCTCCACGATAACCATTATTTCCATTGCTGTATTCTCCATTTATTGACCGAATACACCTCCGATATTTTGCAAGATCTCCACGATAACTATTATCTCCATTTCTGCTTTCTCCATTTATTGACCGAATACATTTCCGATATTTTGCAAGATCTCCACGATAACCATTATCTCCATTACTGATCTCTCCATTTAATGACCGAATACGCCTCCAATATTTTGCAAGATCTCCACGATAACCATTATCTCAATTGCTGATCTCTCCATTTATTGACCGAATACACCTCCGATATTTTGCAAGATCTCCACGATAACTATTATCTCCATTTTGCTTTCTCCATTTATTGACCAAATACATTTCCGACATTTTGCAAGATCTACACGATAACCATTATCTCATTGCTGCTTTCTCCATTTATTGACCGAATAAACCTCCGATATTTTGCAAGATCTCCACGATAACCATTATCTCCATTGCTGCTTTCTCCATTTATTGACCGAATACACCTCTGATATTTTGTAAGATCTCCACGATAAGCATTATCTCCATTTATGCTTTCTCCATTTATTGAACGAATACATCTCCGATATTTTGCAAGATCTCCACGATAACCATTGCCTCCATTACTGCTTTCTCCATTTATTGACTGAATACGCCGCCAATATTTTGCAACATCTCCGCGATAACCATTATCTCCATTGCTGCTTTCTCCATTATTGACCGAATAAACCTCCGATATTTTGCAAGATCTCCACGATAACCATTATCTCCATTGCTGCTTTCTCCATTTATTGACCGAATAAACCTCCGATATTTTGCAAGATCTCCACGATAACCATTATCTCCATTGCTGCTTTCTCTATTTATTGACCGAATACACCTCCGATATTTTGTAAGATCTCCACAAAACCATTATCTCCATTGCTGATCTCTCCTTTTATTAACGAATAAACCTCCGATATTTTGCAAGATCTCCACGATAACCATTATCTCCATTGCTGCGTTCTCCATTTATTGACCGAATAAACCTCCGATATTTTGCAAGATCTCCACGATAACCATTATCTCCATTGCTGCTTTCTCCATTTATTGACCGAATACACCTCCGATATTTTGTAAGATCTCCACGATAACCATTATCTCCATTTATGCTTTCTCCATTTATTGAACGAATACACCTCCGATATTTTGCAAGATCTCCACGATAACCATTGCCTCCATTACTGCTTTCTCCATTTATTGACTGAATACGCCGTAAATATTTTGCAACATCTCCGCGATAACCATTATCTCCATTGCTGCTTTCTCCATTTATTGACCGAATACACCTCCGATATTTTTCAAGATCACCACGATAACCATTGCCTCCATTACTGCTTTCTCCATTTATTGACCGAATACATTTCCGACATTTTGCAAGATCTACACGATAACCATTATCTCCATTACTGATCTCTCCATTTAATGACCGAATACGCCTCCAATATTTTGCAAGATCTCCACGATAACCATTATATCCATTGCTGATCTCTCCACTTATTAACCGAATACACCTCAGATATTTTGCAAGATCTCCACGATAACCATTATCTCCATTGCTGCTTTCTCCATTTATTGACCGAATAAATCTCCGATATTTTGCAAGATCTCCACGATAACCATTATCTCCATTGCTGCTTTTCCATTTATTGACCGAATACACCTCCGATATTTTGTAAGATCTCCACGATAACCATTATCTCCATTTATGCTTTCTCCATTTATTGAACGAATACACCTCCGATATTTTGCAAGATCTCCACGATAACCATTGCCTCCATTACTGCTTTCTCCATTTATTGACTGAATACGCCGCCAATATTTTGCAACATCTCCGCGATAACCATTATCTCCATTGCTGCTTTCTCCATTTATTGACCGAATACACCTCCGATATTTTTCAAGATCACCACGATAACCATTGCCTCCATTACTGCTTTCTCCATTTATTGACCGAATACATTTCCGACATTTTGCAAGATCTACACGATAACCATTATCTCCATTACTGATCTCTCCATTTAATGACCGAATACGCCTTCAATATTTTGCAAGATCTCCACGATAACCATTATATCCATTGCTGATCTCTCCACTTATTAACCGAATACACCTCCGATATTTTGCAAGATCTCCACGATAACCATTATCTCCATTGCTGCTTTCTCCATTTATTGACCGAATAAACCTCCGATATTTTGCAAGATCTCCACGATAACCATTATCTCCATTGCTGCTTTCTCCATTTATTGACCGAATAAACCTCCGATATTTTGCAAGATCTCCACGATAACCATTATCTCCATTGCTGCTTTCTCCATTTATTGACCGAATACACCTCCGATATTTTGTAAGATCTCCACGATAACCATTATCTCCATTTATGCTTTCTCCATTTATTGAACGAATACACCTTCGATATTTTGTAAGATCTCCACGATAACCATTATCTCCATTTATGCTTTCTCCATTTATTGAACGAATACACCTCCGATATTTTGCAAGATCTCCACGATAACCATTGCCTCCATTACTGCTTTCTCCATTTATTGACTGAATACGCCGCCAATATTTTGCAACATCTCCGCGATAACCATTATCTCCATTGCTGCTTTCTCCATTTATTGACCGAATACACCTCCGATATTTTTCAAGATCACCACGATAACCATTGCCTCCATTACTGCTTTCTCCATTTATTGACCGAATACATTTCCGACATTTTGCAAGATCTACACGATAACCATTATCTCCATTACTGATCTCTCCATTTAATGACCGAATACGCCTTCAATATTTTGCAAGATCTCCACGATAACCATTATATCCATTGCTGATCTCTCCACTTATTAACCGAATACACCTCCGATATTTTGCAAGATCTCCACGATAACCATTATCTCCATTGCTGCTTTCTCCATTTATTGACCGAATAAACCTCCGATATTTTGCAAGATCTCCACGATAACCATTATCTCCATTGCTGCTTTCTCCATTTATTGACCGAATAAACCTCCGATATTTTGCAAGATCTCCACGATAACCATTATCTCCATTGCTGCTTTCTCCATTTATTGACCGAATACACCTCCGATATTTTGTAAGATCTCCACGATAACCATTATCTCCATTTATGCTTTCTCCATTTATTGAACGAATACACCTTCGATATTTTGCAAGATCTCCACGATAACCATTGCCTCCATTACTGCTTTCTCCATTTAATGACTGAATACGCCGCAAATATCTTGCAACATCTCCGCGATAACCATTATCTCCATTGCTGCTTTCTCCATTTATTGACCGAATACACCTCCGATATTTTTCAAGATCACCACGATAACCATTGCCTCCATTACTGCTTTCTCCATTTATTGACCGAATACATTTCCGACATTTTGCAAGATCTACACGATAACCATTATCTCCATTACTGATCTCTCCATTTAATGACCGAATACGCCTCCAATATTTTGCAAGATCTCCACAAAACCATTATCTCCCTTGCTGATCTCTCCTTTTATTAACGAATAAACCTCCGATATTTTTCAAGATCACCACGATAACCATTATCTCCATTGCTGCTTTTCTTTATTTACCGGCTTGATACTTTTGTCAAATATTTGGTTTTTTCCATCATAATCGTTTTCTCTGCTTTTGCAACCTCAAAGGAAGTTGAATTTGATGTCCCAGTATCGATTTGGTTCTCTTGATTTGATTTGTTTTCTTTCTTCAATTGCATCTTTTGCTTGTACTTTCTGTCTGTCGTCTGCAATATTTTGAATGAAGTGTGGGTAAGTTTCCAATCAACCAGTATTTATTTGAAAAATGTTGATTGTGACGTCAAATTTATTGGTTGTGTTATGAACTGAGTTCGTTGACGTGACAAAGGTAGTTCACTTATCACACGTGACACATATATAAAATAGATATAGCTCAATGGCATCATTAAATAACCTAGGAGATAAATTTTGGCTTTGAATAACTTGATAGGAACTAAATTGGATATTTCTTACGGCAGACAGGGTAAATTTCCTTTTCAATTTTTTCTTAAATCTACCGTTGACATTTCTAAAAACCATATAAGAAATTTTTTGAAACTCAATGTGGCTGTTTAATTCTCTGAAAATTTTTTGACTCGATGGGTATCAGATAATTTTTGACCACCTGAGTTTAACATCTTTTTCTTTCATTTGTAAACTTGATTCATTTCTGATATTTTGCAACATCTCCAAGATAACCATTATCACCTTTGCTGATCTCTCCATTTATTGACCGAATACACCTACGATATTTTGCAAGATTTCAACAATTACCATTTTTTCCATTGCTGCTTTCTCCATTTATAAACCGGATACATTTCCGATATTTTGCAAGATCTCCACGATAACCATTATCACCATTGCTGATCTCTCCATTTATTAACCGAATACATTTCCGATATTTTGCAAGATCTCCACGATAACCATTATCTCCATTACTGATCTCTCCATTTAGTGACCGAATACGTCTCCAATATTTTGCAAGATCTCCACGATAACCATAATCTCCATTTCTGATCTCTCCACTTATTAACCGAATACACCTCCGACATTTTGCAAGATCTCCACGATAACCATTATCTCCATTTCTGCTTTCTCCATTTATTGACCGAATACACCGCCAATATTTTGCAAGATCTCTACGATAACCATTATCTCCATTTCTGCTTTATCCATTTATTGACCGAATACACCTCCGATATTTTGCAAGATCTCCACGATAACCATTATCTCCATTTCTGCTTTCTCCATTTATTGACCGAATACATTTCCGATATTTTGCAAGATCTCCACGATAACCATTTTCTCAATTGCTGCTTCTTCCATTAATCGACTTGATACATTCTCCAATATCTGTAAGATCTCCATGATAACCATTTTCTCCATTGCTGCTTCTTCCATTAATCGACGTATTGCATTTCCAATATCGGTAAGACCTCTATGATAACCATTTTCTCCATTGCTGCTTCTTCCATTAATCGACGTGATACATTTCCCAATATCGGTAAGACCTCTATGATAACCATTTTCTCCATTGCTGCTTGTTCCATTAATCGACGTGATACATTTCCCAATATCGGTAAGACCTCTATGATAACCATTTTCTCCATTGCTGCTTCTTCCATTAATCGACGTAATGCATTTCCAATATCGGCAAAATCTCTATGATAACCATTTTCTCTATTGCTGCTTCTTCTATTAATCGACTTGATACACTTTCCAACATCTGTAAGACCTCTATGATAGCCATTTTCGTTATTGCTTCTTCTTCTATTAATCGACTTGATACACTCCCCAATATCTGTAAGACCTCTATGATAACCATTTTCTCCATTGCTGCTTCTTCCATTAATCGACGTAATGCATTTCCAATATCGGTAAGACCTCTATGATAACCATTTTCTCAATTGCTGCTTCTTCTATTAATCGACTTGATACACTTTCCAACATCTGTAAGACCTCTATGATAGCCATTTTCGTTATTGCTTCTTCTTCTATTAATCGACTTGATACACTCCCCAATATCTGTAAGACCTCTATGATAACCATTTTCTCCATTGCTGCTTTTTCCATTAATCGACGTAATGCATTTCCCAATATCTGTAAGACCTCCATGATAACCATTTTCTCAATTGCTGCTTCTTCCATTAATCGACGTGATTCACTTTCCAAATATCGGTAAGACCTCTATGATAACCATTTTCTCCATTGCTGCTTCTTCCATTAATCGTCGTAATGCATTTCCAATATCGGTAAGACCTCTATGATAGCCATTTTCTCCATTGCCGCTTCTTCTATTAATCGACGTGATTCACTTTCCAAATACCTGTAAGACCTCTATGATAACCATTTTCTCCATTGCTGCTTTTTTCATTAATCGACGTGATACATTTCCCAATATCTGTAAGACCTCCATGATAACCATTTTCTCAATTGCTGCTTCTTCCATTAATCGACGTGATTCACTTTCCAAATATCTGTAAGACCTCCATGATAACCATTTTCTCAATTGCTGCTTCTTCCATTAATCGACTTGATACACTCTCCAATATCTGTCAGACCTCCATGATAACCATTTTCTCCATTGCTGCTTCTTCCATTAATCGACGTGATTCACTTTCCAAATATCTGTAAGACCTCTATGATAACCATTTTCTCCATTGCTGCTTCTTTCATTAATCGACGTGATACATTTCCCAATATCTGTAAGACCTCCATGATAACCATTTTCTCCATTGCTGCTTCTTTCATTAATCGACTTGATACACTCTCCAATATCTGTCAGACCTCCATGATAACCATTTTCTCCATTGCTGCTTCTTTCATTAATCGACGTGATTCACTTCCAATACTGTAAGACCTCTATGATAACCATTTTCTCCCATTGCTGCTTCTTTCATTAATCGACGTAATACATTTCCCAATATCTGTAAGACCTCCATGATAACCATTTTCTCCATTGCTGCTTCTTCCATTAATCGACGTGATACACTTTCCAATTGTCTGTAAGACCTCCATGATAACTATTTTTCCATTGCTGCTTCTTCCATTAATCGACGTGATACCATTTCCAAATATATGTAAGACTTCTATGATAACCATTTTCTCCATTGGTGTTCTTCCATCAATCGACGTGATGCATTTCCAATATCTGTAAGACCTCCATGATAACCATTTTCTCAATTGCTGCTTCTTCCATTAATCGACTTGATACACTCTCCAATATCTGTCAGACCTCCATGATAACCATTTTCTCCATTGCTGCTTCTTTCATTAATCGACGTGATACATTTCCCAATATCTGTAAGACCTCCATGATAACCATTTTCTCAATTGCTGCTTCTTCCATTAATCGACGTGATTCACTTTCCAATATCTGTAAGACCTCTATGATAACCATTTTCTCCATTGCTGCTTCTTCCTAATCGATGCGTACATTTCCCAATACTGTAAGTCCTCTTGATAACCATTTTCTCCATTGCTTTCTTCCATTAATCGATGGATACATTTCCAATATCTGTAAGTCCCCTATGATAACCATTTCTCATTGCTGCTTCTTCCATTAATCGACGTGATACATTTCCAATATCTGTAAGACCTCATGATAACCATTTTCTCATTGCTGCTTCTTCCATTAATCGACGTGATCACTTTCCAATATCTGTAAGACCTCTATGATAACCATTTCTCCATTGTTGCTTCTTCCATTAATCGACGTGATACATTTCCAAATATCTGTAAGACCTCTATATAACCATTTTCCATTGCTGCTTCTTTCGTTAATCGACGTGATAGATTTCTCAATATCTGTAAGACCTCCATGATAACCATTTTCTCAATTGCTGCTTCTTCCATTAATCGACGTGATACATTTCCAAATATATGTAAGACCTCTGATAACCATTTTTCCATTGGTGTTCTTCCATCAATCGACGTGATGCATTTCCAATATCTGTAAACCTCCATGATAACCATTTTCTCATTGCTGCTTCTTCCATTAATCGACTTGATACACTCCAATATCTGTCAGACCTCATGATAACCATTTTCTCCATTGCTGCTTCTTCATTAATCGACGTGATACATTTCCCAATATCTGTAAGACCTCCATGATAACCATTTTCTCCATTGCTGCTTCTTCCATTAATCGACGTGATACACTTTCCAATTGTCTGTAAGACCTCCATGATAACTATTTTTCCATTGCTGCTTCTTCCATTAATCGACGTGATACATTTCTCAATATCTGTAAGTCCTCCATGATAACCATTTTCTCCATTGCTGCTTCTTCCATTAATCGACGTGATACATTTCCAATATCTGTAAGACCTCCGTGATAACAATTTCCATTGCTGCTTCTTCTATTAATCGACGTGATACTCTCAATATCTGTAAGACCTCTATGATAACCATTTTACTCCATTGCTGCTTCTTTTCATTAATCGATGTAATGCATTTCCAATACCTGTAAGACCTCTATGATAACCTTTTCTCCATTGCTGCTTCTTCCATTAATCGACGTGATACATTTCCCAATATCTGTAAGACCTCCATGATAACCATTTTCTCAATTGCTGCTTCTTCCATTAATCGACGTGATTCACTTTCCAAATATCTGTAAGACCTCCATGATAACCATTTTCTCAATTGCTGCTTCTTCCATTAATCGACTTGATACACTCTCCAATATCTGTCAGACCTCCATGATGACCATTTTCTCCATTGCTGCTTCTTCCATTAATCGACGTGTTCACTTTCCAAATACTGTAAGACCTCTATGATAACCATTTTCTCATTGCTGCTTCTTTCATTAATCGACGTAATACATTTCCCAATATCTGTAAGACCTCCATAATAACCATTTTCTCCATTGCTGCTTCTTCCATTAATCGACGTGATACACTTTCCAATTGTCTGTAAGACCTCCATGATAACTATTTTTCCATTGCTGCTTCTTCCATTAATCGACGTGATACCATTTCCAAATATATGTAAGACTTCTATGATAACCATTTTCTCCATTGGTGTTCTTCCATCAATCGACGTGATGCATTTCCAATATCTGTAAGACCTCCATGATAACCATTTTCTCAATTGCTGCTTCTTCCATTAATCGACTTGATACACTTTCTCAATATCTGTCAGACCTCATGATAACCATTTTCTCCATTGCTGCTTCTTCATTAATCGACGTGATACATTTCCAATATCTGTAAGACCTCCATGATAACCATTTTCTCATTGCTGCTTCTTCCATTAATCGACGTGATCACTTTCCAATATCTGTAAGACCTCTATGATAACCATTTTCTCCATTGCTGCTTCTTCAACTAATCGATGCGATACATTTCCCAATATCTGTAAGTCCTCTTTGATAACCATTTTCTCCATTGCTTTATCTTCCATTAATCGACGTGATTCACTTTCCAAATATCTGTAAGACCTCTATGATAACCATTTTCTCCATTGCTGCTTCTTCAACTAATCGATGCGATACATTTCCCAATATCTGTAAGTCCTCTATGATAACCATTTTCTCCATTGCTGCTTCTTTCATTAATCGACGTGATACATTTCCCAATATCTGTAAGACCTCCATGATAACCATTTTTCATTGCTGCTTCTTCCATTAATCGACGTGATTCACTTTCCAAATATCTGTAAGACCTCTATGATAACCATTTTCTCCATTGTTGCTTCTTCCATTAATCGACGTGATTCACTTTCCAAATATCTGTAAGACCTTATATCACCATTTTTCCATTGCTGCTTCTTTCATTAATCGACGTGATAGATTTTCAATATCTGTAAGACCTCCATGATAACCATTTTCTCATTGCTGCTTCTTCCATTAATCGACGTGATACCATTTCCAAATATATGTAAGACTTCTATGATAACCATTTTCTCCATTGGTGTTCTTCCATCAATCGACGTGATGCATTTCCAATATCTGTAAAACCTCCATGATAACCATTTTCTCAATTGCTGCTTCTTCCATTAATCGACTTGATACACTCTCCAATATCTGTCAGACCTCCATGATAACCATTTTCTCCATTGCTGCTTCTTTCATTAATCGACGTACATTTCCAATATCTGTAAGACCTCCATGATAACCATTTTCTCAATTGCTGCTTCTTCCATTAATCGACGTGATTCACTTTCCAAATATCTGTAAGACCTCTATGATAACCATTTTCTCCATTGCTGCTTCTTCAACTAATCGATGCGATACATTTCCCAATATCTGTAAGTCCTCTTTGATAACCATTTTCTCCATTGCTTTATCTTCCATTAATCGACGTGATTCACTTTCCAAATATCTGTAAGATCTCTATGATAACCATTTTCTCCATTGCTGCTTCTTCAACTAATCGATGCGATACATTTCCCAATATCTGTAAGTCCTCTATGATAACCATTTTCTCCATTGCTGCTTCTTTCATTAATCGACGTGATACTTTCCAATATCTGTAAGACCTCCATGATAACCATTTTCTCAATTGCTGCTTCTTCCATTAATCGACGTGATTCACTTTCCAAATATCTGTAAGACCACTATGATAACCATTTTCTCCATTGTTGCTTCTTCCATTAATCGACGTGATTCACTTTCCAAATATCTGTAAGACCTCTATTATCACCATTTTTCCATTGCTGCTTCTTTCGTTAATCGACGTGATAGATTTCTCAATATCTGTAAGACCTCCATGATAACCATTTTCTCAATTGCTGCTTCTTCCATTAATCGACGTGATACACTTTCCAAATATATGTAAGACTTCTATGATAACCATTTTCTCCATTGGTGTTCTTCCATCAATCGCCGTAATGCATTTCCATTATCTGTAAGACCTCCATGATAACCATTTTCTCAATTGCTGCTTCTTCCATTAATCGACTTGATACACTCTCCAATATCTGTAAGACCTCCATGATAACCATTTTCTCCATTGCTGCTTCTTCCATTAATCGACGTGATTCACTTTCCAATATCTGTAAGACCTCTATGATAACCATTTTCTCCATTGCTGCTTCTTCAACTAATCGATGCGATACATTTCCCAATATCTGTAAGTCCTCTATGATAACCATTTTCTCCATTGCTGTTTTTCATTAATCGAGTGATACATTTCCAATATCTGTAAGACCTCATGATAACCATTTTCAAATTGCTGCTTCTTCCATTAATCGACGTGATTCACTTTCCAAATATCTGTAAGACCTCTATGATAACCATTTTCTCCATTGCTGCTTCTTCAACTAATCGATGCGATACATTTCCCTTATCTGTAAGACCATCATAACCATTTTCTCAATTCCTGCTTCTTCCATTAATCGACTTGATACACTCTCCAATATCTGTAAGACCTCCATGATAACCATTTTCTCCATTGCTGCTTCTTCCATTAATCGACGTGATTCACTTTCCAAATATCTGTAAGACCTCTATGATAACCATTTTCTCCATTGCTGCTTTATCCATTAATCGACGTGATACATTTCCAAATATCTGTAAGTCCTTTATGATAACCATTTTCTCTATTGCTTTATCTTCCATTAATCGACGTGATTCACTTTCCAAATATCTGTAAGACCTCTATGATAACCATTTTCTCCATTGCTGCTTCTTCAACTAATCGATGCGATACATTTCCCAATATCTGTAAGACCTCCATGATAACCATTTTCTCAATTGCTGCTTCTTCCATTAATCGACGTGATTCACTTTCCAAATATCTGTAAGACCTCTATGATAACCATTTTCTCCATTGTTGCTTCTTCAGCTAATCGATGCGATACATTTCCCAATATCTGTATTTCCTCTATGATAACCATTTTCTCCATTGCTGCTTCTTCCATTAATCGACGTGATTCACTTTCCAAATTTCTGTAAGACTCTATGATAACCATTTTCTCCATTGCTGCTTCTTCCATTAATCGACGTGATTCACTTTCCAAATACCTGTAAGACCACCATGATAACCATTTTCTCCATTGCTGCTTCTTTCATTAATCGACGTTATACATTTCCCAATATCTGTAAGACCTTTATGATAACCATTTTCTCTATTGCTGCTTCTTCCATTAATCGACGTGATTCACTTTCCAAATATCTGTAAGACCTCTATGATAACCATTTTCTCCATTGCTGCTTCTTCAACTAATCGATGCGATACATTTCCCAATATCTGTAAGTCCTCTATGATAACCATTTTCTCAATTGCTGCTTCTTCCATTAATCGACGTGATTCACTTTCCAAATATCTGTAAGACCTCCATGATAACCATTTTCTCAATTGCTGCTTCTTCCATTAATCGACGTGATTCACTTTCCAAATATCTGTAAGACCTCTATGATAACCATTTTCTCCCTTGTTGCTTCTTCAACTAATCGATGCGATACATTTCCCAATATCTGTAAGACCTCTATGATAACCATTTTCTCCATTGCTGCTTCTTTCATTAATCGTCGTGATACATTTCCAAATATCTGTAAGACCTCCATGATAACCATTTTCTCAATTGCTGCTTCTTCCATTAATCGACGTGATTCACTTTCCAAATATCTGTAAGACCTCTATGATAACCATTTTCTCCATTGTTGCTTCTTCAACTAATCGATGCGATACATTTCCCAATATCTGTATGTCCTCTATGATAACCATTTTCTCCATTGCTGCTTCTTCCATTAATCGACGTGATTCACTTTCCAAATATCTGTAAGACCTCTATGATAACCATTTTCTCCATTGCTGCTTCTTCCATTAATCGACGTGATTCACTTTCCAAATACCTGTAAGACCTCCATGATAACCATTTTCTCCATTGCTGCTTCTTTCATTAATCGACGTGATACATTTCCCAATATCTGTAAGACCTTTATGATAACCATTTTCTCTATTGCTGCTTCTTCCATTAATCGACGTGATTCACTTTCCAAATATCTGTAAGACCTCTATGATAACCATTTTCTCCATTGCTGCTTCTTCAACTAATCGATGCGATACATTTCCCAATATCTGTAAGTCCTCTATGATAACCATTTTCTCCATTGCTGCTTCTTTCATTAATCGACGTGATACATTTCCCAATATCTGTAAGACCTCCATGATAACCATTTTCTCAATTGCTGCTTCTTCCATTAATCGACGTGATTCACTTTCCAAATATCTGTAAGACCTCTATGATAACCATTTTCTCCATTGTTGCTTCTTCAACTAATCGATGCGATACATTTCCCAATATCTGTAAGTCCTCTTTGATAACCATTTTCTCCATTGCTGCTTCTTCCATTAATCGACGTGATTCACTTTCCAAATATCTGTAAGACCTCTATGATAACCATTTTCTCCATTGCTGCTTTATCCATTAATCGACGTGATACATTTCCAAATATCTGTAAGTCCTTTATGATAACCATTTTCTCTATTGCTTTATCTTCCATTAATCGACGTGATTCACTTTCCAAATATCTGTAAGACCACTATGATAACCATTTTCTCCATTGCTGCTTCTTCAACTAATCGATGCGATACATTTCCCAATATCTCTAAGTCCCCTATGATAACCATTTTCTCCATTGCTGCTTCTTTCATTAATCGACGTGATACATTTCCCAATATCTGTAAGACCTCCATGATAACCATTTTCTCAATTGCTGCTTCTTCCATTAATCGACGTGATTCACTTTCCAAATATCTGTAAGACCTCTATGATAACCATTTTCTCCATTGTTGCTTCTTCAACTAATCGATGCGATACATTTCCCAATATCTGTATGTCCTCTATGATAACCATTTTCCATCATGCTGCTTCTTCCATTAATCGACGTGATTCACTTTCCAAATATCTGTAAGACCTCTATGATAACCATTTTCTCCATTGCTGCTTCTTCCATTAATCGACGTGATTCACTTTTTAAATATCTGTAAGACCTCTATGATAACCATTTCCTCCATTGCTGCTTTCTCCATTAATCGACGTGATACATTTCCAAATATCTGTAAGTCCTTTATGATAACCATTTTCTCTATTGCTTTATCTTCCATTAATCGACGTGATTCACTTTCCAAATATCTGTAAGACCTCTATGATAACCATTTTCTCCATTGTTGCTTCTTCAACTAATCGATGCGATACATTTCCCAATATCTGTATGTCCTCTATGATAGCCATTTCCTCCATTGCTGCTTCTTCCATTAATCGACGTGATATATTTCCAATTATCTGTAAGACCTCCATGATAACCATTTTCTCCATTGCTGCTTCTTCCATTAATCGACGTGATTCACTTTCCAAATATCTGTAAGACCTCTATGATAACCATTTCCTCCATTGCTGCTTTATCCATTAATCGACGTGATACATTTCCAAATATCTGTAAGTCCTTTATGATAACCATTTTCTCTATTGCTTTATCTTCCATTAATCGACGTGATACATTTCCAAATATCTGTAAGACCTCTATGATAACCATTTTCTCCATTGCTGCTTCTTCAACTAATGGATGCGATACATTTCCCAATATCTGTATGTCCTCTATGATAACCATTTTCTCCCTTGCTGCTTCTTCCATTAAGTATACGTGATTCACTTTCCAAATATCTGTAAGACTTATCCATATATAAACAAATTTGTCCATTGTCTGCTTCTTCCATTAATCGACGTGATTCACTTTCCAAATATCTGTAAGACCTCTATGATAACCATTTTCTCCATTGCTGCTTTATCCATTAATCGACGTGATACATTTCCAAATATCTGTAAGTCCTTTTGATAACCATTTTCTTTATTGCTTTATCTTCAATTAATCGACGTGATTCACTTTCCAAATATCTGTAAGACCTGTATGATAACCATTTTCTCCATTGTTGCTTCTTCAACTAATCGATGCGATACATTTCCCAATATCTGTATGTCCTCTATGATAACCATTTCCTCCATTGCTGCTTCTTCCATTAATCGACGTGATATATTTCCAATTATCTGTAAGACCTCCATGATAACCATTTTCTCCATTGCTGCTTCTTCCATTAATCGACGTGATTCACTTTCCAAATATCTGTAAGACCTCTATGATAACCATTTCCTCCATTGCTGCTTCTTTCATTAATCGACGTGATACATTTCCCAATATCTGTATGTCCTCTATGATAACCATTTTCTCCATTGCTGCTTCTTCCATTAATCGACGTGATTCACTTTCCAAATATCTGTAAGACCTCTATGATAACCATTTTCTCCATTGCTGCTTTATCCATTAATCGACGTGATACATTTCCAAATATCTGTAAGACCTTTATGATAACCATTTTCTCTATTGCTTTATCTTCCATTAATCGATGCGATACATTTCCCAATATCTGTAAGACCTCTATGAAAACCATTTTCTCCATTGCTGCTTCTTCCATTAATCGACGTGATACACTTTCCAATATCTGTAGACCTCCATGATAACTTATTTTCCATTGCTGTTTCTTCCATTAATCGACGTGATACATTTCCCAATATCTGTAAGTCCTCCATGATAACCATTTTCTCTATTGCTTTATCTTCCATTAATCGATGCGATACATTTCCAAATATATGTAAGACTTTTATGATAACCATTTTCTCCATTGGTGTTCTTCCATCAATCGTCGTGATACATTTCCCAATATCTGTGAGACCTCCATGATAACCATTTTCTCCATTGCTTCTTCTTCCATTAATCGACGTGATACACTCTCCAATATCTGTAAGACCTCCATGATAACCATTTTCTCCATTGCTGCTTCTTCCATTAATCGACGTGATTCACTTTCCAAATACCTGTAAGACCTCTATGATAACCACTTTCTCCATTGTTGCTTCTTTCATTAATCGACGTGATACATTTCCCAATATCTGTAAGACCTCCATGATAACCATTTTCTCCATTGCTGCTTCTTCCATTAATCGACGTGATTCACATTCCAAATACCTGTAAGACCTCTATGATAACCATTTTCTCCATTTCTGCTTCTTTCATTAATCGACGTGATACATTTCCCAATATCTGTAAGACCTCCATGATAACCATTTTCTCAATTGCTGCTTCTTCCATTAATCGACGTGATTCACTTTCCAAATATCTGTAAGTTCTCTATGATAACCATTTTCTCCCTTGCTGCTTCTTCCATTAATTGACGTGATTCACTTTCCAAATATCTGTAAGACCTCTATGATAACCAATTTGTCCATTGCTGCTTCTTCCATTAATCGACGTGATTTAATTTCCAAATATCTGTAAGACCTCTAAGATAACCATTTTCTCCATTGCTGCTTTATCCATTAATCGACGTGATACATTTCCAAATATCTGTAAGTCTTTTATGATAACCATTTTCTTTATTGCTTTATCTTCCATTAATCGACGTGATTCACTTTCCAAATATCTGTAAGACCTGTATGATAACCATTTTCTCCATTGTTGCTTCTTCAACTAATCGATGCGATACATTTCCCAATATCGGTAAGACCTCCATGATAACAATTTTCTCAATTGCTGCTTCTTCCATTAATCGACTTGATACACTCTCCAATATCTGTAAGACCTCTATGATAACCATTTACTCCATTGCTGCTTCTTTCATTAATCGATGTAATGCATTTCCAATATCAGTAAGACCTCTATGATAACCATTTTCTCCATTGCTGCTTCTTCCATTAATCGACGTGATACACTTTCCAAATATATGTAAGACTTTTATGATAACCATTTTCTCCATTGGTGTTCTTCCATCAATCGTCGTGATGCATTTCCAATATCTGTAAGACCTCCATGATAACCATTTTCTCAATTGCTGCTTCTTCCATTAATCGACTTGATACACTCTCCAATATCTGTAAGACCTCCATGATAACCATTTTCTCCATTGCTGCTTCTTCCATTAATCGACGTGATTCACTTTCCAAATACCTGTAAGACCTCTATGATAACCACTTTCTCCATTGTTGCTTCTTTCATTAATCGACGTGATACATTTCCCAATATCTGTAAGACCTCTATGATAACCATTTTCTCCATTGCTGCTTCTTCCATTAATCGACGTGATTCACATTCCAAATACCTGTAAGACCTCTATGATAACCATTTTCTCCATTTCTGCTTCTTTCATTAATCGACGTGATACATTTCCCAATATCTGTAAGACCTCCATGATAACCATTTTCTCAATTGCTGCTTCTTCCATTATTCGACGTGATTCACTTTCCAAATATCTGTAAGTTCTCTATGATAACCATTTTCTCCCTTGCTGCTTCTTCCATTAATTGACGTGATTCACTTTCCAAATATCTGTAAGACCTCTATGATAACCAATTTGTCCATTGCTGCTTCTTCCATTAATCGACGTGATTTAATTTCCAAATATCTGTAAGACCTCTATGATAACCATTTTCTCCATTGCTGCTTTATCCATTAATCGACGTGATACATTTCCAAATATCTGTAAGTCTTTTATGATAACCATTTTCTTTATTGCTTTATCTTCCATTAATCGACGTGATTCACTTTCCAAATATCTGTAAGACCTGTATGATAACCATTTTCTCCATTGTTGCTTCTTCAACTAATCGATGCGATACATTTCCCAATATCTGTATGTCCTCTATGATAACCATTTCCTCCATTGCTGCTTCTTCCATTAATCGACGTGATATATTTCCAATTATCTGTAAGACCTCCATGATAACCATTTTCTCCATTGCTGCTTCTTCCATTAATCGACGTGATTCACTTTCCAAATATCTGTAAGACCTCTATGATAACCATTTCCTCCATTGCTGCTTCTTTCATTAATCGACGTGATACATTTCCCAATATCTGTAAGACCTCCATGATAACCATTTTCTCAATTGCTGCTTCTTCCATTAATCGACGTGATTCACTTTCCAAATATCTGTAAGTTCTCTATGATAACCATTTTCTCCCTTGCTGCTTCTTCCATTAATTGACGTGATTCACTTTCCAAATATCTGTAAGACCTCTATGATAACCAATTTGTCCATTGCTGCTTCTTCCATTAATCGACGTGATTTAATTTCCAAATATCTGTAAGACCTCTATGATAACCATTTTCTCCATTGCTGCTTTATCCATTAATCGACGTGATACATTTCCAAATATCTGTAAGTCTTTTATGATAACCATTTTCTTTATTGCTTTATCTTCCATTAATCGACGTGATTCACTTTCCAAATATCTGTAAGACCTGTATGATAACCATTTTCTCCATTGTTGCTTCTTCAACTAATCGATGATACATTTCCAATACTGTATGTCCTCTATGATAACCATTTCCTCCATTGCTGCTTCTTCCATTAATCGACGTGATATATTTCCAATTATCTGTAAGACCTCCATGATAACCATTTTCTCCATTGCTGCTTCTTCCATTAATCGACGTGATTCACTTTCCAAATATCTGTAAGACCTCTATGATAACCATTTCCTCCATTGCTGCTTCTTTCATTAATCGACGTGATACATTTCCCAATATCTGTAAGACCTCCATGATAACCATTTTCTCAATTGCTGCTTCTTCCATTAATCGACGTGATACACTTTCCAAATATATGTAAGACTTCTATGATAACCATTTTCTCCATTGGTGTTCTTCCATCAATAGCCGTAATGCATTTCCAATATCTGTAAAACCTCCATGATAACCATTTTCTCAATTGCTGCTTCTTCCATTAATCGACTTGATACACTCTCCAATATCTGTAAGACCTCCATGATAACCATTTTCTCTATTGCTTTATCTTCCATTAATCGACGTGATTCACTTTCCAAATATCTGTAAGACCTCTATGATAACCATTTTCTCCATTGTTGCTTCTTCAATTAATCGATGCGATACATTTCCCAATATCTGTATGTCCTCTATGATAACCATTTTCTCCATTGCTGCTTCTTCCATTAATCGACGTGATTCACTTTCCAAATATCTGTAAGACCTCTATGATAACCATTTTCTCCATTGCTGCTTTATCCATTAATCGACGTGATACATTTCCAAATATCTGTAAGAACTTTATGATAACCATTTTCTCTATTGCTTTATCTTCCATTAATCGATGCGATACATTTCCCATTATCTGTAAGACCTCTATGAAAACCATTTTCTCCATTGCTGCTTCTTCCATTAATCGACGTGATACACTTTCCAATTATCTGTGAGACCTCCATGATAACTTATTTTCCATTGCTGTTTCTTCCATTAATCGACGTGATACATTTCCCAATATCTGTAAGTCCTCCATGATAACCATTTTCTCCATTGCTGCTTCTTCCATTAATCGACGTGATACACTTTCCAATTATCTGTGAGACCTCCATGATAACTTATTTTCCATTGCTGTTTCTTCCATTAATCGACGTGATACATTTCCCAACATCTGTAACACCTCTATAATAACCATTTTCTCCATTGCTTCTTCTTCCATTAATCGACGTGATACACTTTCCAATTATCTGTAAGACCTCCATGATAACTATTTTTCCATTGCTGCTTCTTCCATTAATTGAAGTGATGCATTTCCAATATCTGTAAGACCTCCATGATAACCATTTTCTCCATTGCTGCTTCTTCCATTAATCAGCGTGATACACTCTCCAATATCGGTAAGACCTCCATGATAACAATTTTCTCAATTGCTGCTTCTTCCATTAATCGACTTGATACACTCTCCAATATCTGTAAGACCTCTATGATAACCATTTACTCCATTGCTGCTTCTTTCATTAATCGATGTAATGCATTTCCAATATCAGTAAGACCTCTATGATAACCATTTTCTCCATTGCTGCTTCTTCCATTAATCGACGTGATACACTTTCCAAATATATGTAAGACTTTTATGATAACCATTTTCTCCATTGGTGTTCTTCCATCAATCGCCGTGATGCATTTCCAATATCTGTAAGACCTCAATGATAACCATTTTCTCAATTGCTGCTTCTTCCATTAATCGACTTGATACACTCTCCAATATCTGTAAGACCTCTATGATAACCATTTTCTCCATTTCTGCTTCTTTCATTAATCGACGTGATACATTTCCCAATATCTGTAAGACCTCCATGATAACCATTTTCTCAATTGCTGCTTCTTCCATTAATCGACGTGATTCACTTTCCAAATATCTGTAAGACCTCTATGATAACCATTTTCTCCATTGCTGCCTCTTCAACTAATCGATGCGATACATTTCCCAATATCTGTAAGTCCTCTATGATAACCATTTTCTCCCTTGCTGCTTCTTCCATTAATCAGCGTGATACACTCTCCAATATCGGTAAGACCTCCATGATAACAATTTTCTCAATTGCTGCTTCTTCCATTAATCGACTTGATACACTCTCCAATATCTGTAAGACCTCTATGATAACCATTTACTCCATTGCTGCTTCTTTCATTAATCGATGTAATGCATTTCCAATATCAGTAAGACCTCCATGATAACCATTTTCTCCATTGCTGCTTCTTCCATTAATCGACGTGATTCACTTTCCAAATACCTGTAAGACCTCTATGATAACCACTTTCTCCATTGTTGCTTCTTTCATTAATCGACGTGATACATTTCCCAATATCTGTAAGACCTCCATGATAACCATTTTCTCCATTGCTGCTTCTTCCATTAATCGACGTGATTCACATTCCAAATACCTGTAAGACCTCTATGATAACCATTTTCTCCATTTCTGCTTCTTTCATTAATCGACGTGATACATTTCCCAATATCTGTAAGACCTCCATGATAATCATTTTCTCAATTGCTGCTTCTTCCATTAATCGACGTGATTCACTTTCCAAATATCTGTAAGACCTCTATGATAACAATTTTCTCCATTGCTGCTTCTTCCATTAATCGGCGTGATACATTTCCCAACACTTGTAAGACCTCTATGATAACCATTTTCTCCATTGCTGCTTCTTCCATTAATCGACGTGATACATTTCCAAATATCTATAAGACCTTTATGATAACCATTTTCTCTATTGCTTTATATTCCATTAATCGATGCGATACATTTCTCAACATCTGTAAGACCTCTATGAAACATTTCTCCATTGCTGCTTCTTCCATTAATCGACGTGATACTCTTTCCAATTATCTGTAAGACCTCCATGATAACTATTTTTCCATTGCTGCTTCTTCCATTAATCGACGTGATACATTTCCCAATATCTGTAAGACCTCTATGATAACCATTTTCTCCATTGCTGCTCTTGATTAATCGGCGTGATACATTTCCAACATCTGTAAGACCTCTATGATAACCATTTTCTCCATTGCTGCTTCTTCATTAATCGCGTGATACATTTCCCAACATCTGTAAGACCTCTATGATAACCATTTTCTCCATTGCTGCTTCTTCCATTAATCGACGTGATACATTTCCAAATATCTGTAAGACCTTTATGATAACCATTTTCTCTATTGCTTCTTCTTCCATTAATCGATGCGATACATTTCTCAACATCTGTAAGACCTCTATGAAAATCATTTCCTCCATTGCTGCTTCTTCCATTAATCGACGTGATATATTTCCAATTATCTGTAAGACCTCTATGATAACCATTTTCTCCATTGCTGCTTCTTCCATTAATAGACGTTATACATTTTCCAATATCTATAAGACCTCCATGATAACAATTTCCTCCATTGTTTCTTTTTCTAATGATCGATGCGATACATTTTCCAATATCTATAAGACCTCCATGATAACCATTTTTTCCATTTCTGCTTCTTCCATTAATCGACGTGATACATTTCCCAACATTTGTAAGACCTCCATGAAAATCATTTTCTCCATTGCTGCTTCTTCCATTAATCGATGTGATACATTTCCCAATATTTGTAAGATCTCTATGATAACCATTTTTTCTATTGCTTCTTCTTCCATTAATTGACGTGATACATTTACCAATATCTAAAAGACCTCCATGATAATCTTTTGATCTGATAAATTTCCATTTTTTGTGTCACCTCCATGATAAACATTATCTTCATTGCTGTATTGTTATTGTTCGAGCTGATACATTATAAAAATTTGCAGAATATCGACAATATCTATCATTAGATCATACTTATTTATTATTTATTACATATTTCGTTTTTTTTTGTTTGTATCCCTTTAATATAAATTTTTGTGTTGATGCATCTTTTGCCTTCTTATTTAGCGCCTACAACTTTACTCCTATTGTAAGAATCATTGACAAATCGAATTAATAATTCTGTCTCTTGTGTCATCACAAACGTTTCTAATACCAAGTTTACATTAATGTTTTCTGTACAGTCCAACTTAATGTTCCAAAGTTTTGACAGCAAAGTTTAATACTTATGAGGCCCTAAGAAATTATCTTAGTTGCGATTCAATAATTAAAACATGGGATATGCAGGTTGAAGGGTTTTCTATTGGGTGCAATTTTCTTTTCCTTTTTTCGTTTTTAATTGAAATGTTTATGTTTAGGTTTTATATTTTTCAAATTTTTCGCAAACCCACTGATAAGCACCTAAACTCAAAACGCAGTATTTTACTAAAAAAAATTAGAATTTTGTGTCGGACGTTTTAATTAAAATGGTTTTTTCTCTTCATTAAGGGAAATAATAAAAGCTTGTGTGTTAAAGGTCTTCTTAACTTGGATTGAGTCTTAGCTATTGGCGTCGAAAACACTGAAGATAATTTCTTAGAAAAAATGAATGTTGAGTAAAGTTCTCAGTTTAAATGCGAGAGAGAAAACTCACCTTTCCTTTATTTGGTTTCCGATCCAAAGTTTTTGATTATTATAAGCCGTTTTTTTAATATACCGGTACCTTTTTGTCGCTTTAACCTCATCGTTCTTATTCAATTCTTCCTTTATTTCGCTTCTTCCTAGCGTACTTGCGAATCCGAATAATGGCGGCCGACCTCTAACGTTAATCTTGCTATCCGATCATGTAACGTCATATTACTTATTGACGTCACTCACTTTGCGAATTGTAGGCTAGCCTCGTTTGATTGCTTATAGCTGTTTCCATTAATCTACCGCCTTCGCTTTTACAATAACCAATGACATTTTGCGAAGGCATAGCAACTTAGTCCGTACTCCTCTTTTTTTCATTTGAAAATGTTTGGCGGATGCACAATGCCTTAATATTTTATTATGCCTTTTTTTGTTTATTTATCGGAATGTTTTATTTAATTTTTGGTAAAGTTTTTGGAAGCGGCATATAGCGGGAAAGGTATAGGAAATGACAGTTCGATGGCCTATATGAGTTTGACAATAAAATAAAAGCGATTACGAAACATAGTGTGAGGTTGCTTAGATATGTTGAAAAGCCACTGTGTCTATTTACTTTTGCTACATTGACATTTATTTATCATTCGTTGTATCTAGGACAAAAAAATCGAATGAAGCTGTCGATGAAGGAAACACGAGAGCAAAATCCGTTCCTCCAACTACCGCTGCTGGAATATTTGGAGGTAGAGAGTCATTGAATATTTCTGATTTTCTAGATATATCGCATTTTTTAATTTTCTATTTTGCAGAAAAGATGGGATTTTAGATGTAATTACAATTGACGATCAGCATTTGCTGAAGGGTTACCCTAAAAATGTGAAATCCAATCAAACGATTTTTGAAGAATAACTTTTTGTTGCGTGCAAATCCCTTTCATTGCCAATGGTGTTTGCTCATCTTGAATACTACCTTAGCAATCAGTAACTTCATATTGTGCTTGATTTCCAATACCTTCGCTGACAAACTTTCTGCGAAGTCGCTCTACAATTGCTATATGATGTGGGTTTGGTGCAATTAATGTTTCCAGTTCTCGAAAATTTTTTGCTGCGCTTCATTCATTTTAGTTAGCTGTGTGTGATTCTAACTTGCCATGAAACCAAGAAAAATATCGCTTGAAAACGTTGTCTTTTGGGTCCCTGATGTCATGTTTTAGAACTAATTTAGAATTCTTTTTTATTTCTTTGTTCCTACGATTAATAAAGTATTTTGATCTATGCCCTAGTATTTCAAATAAGCCTCGTCTGTTTATGCAGAGATTGTCTCCTGAAAAACCCCTTTTGTATACAGGAAAAGTGAACTGATATGTAATTGTGAAATTATAAACAGCTCTTGGAATTGGTTGGCTTCGTGCGTAAACTAACAGAAAAAAACTTAGAGAAATTAAGTGATATCATCTCAACTAACCCCAAGATCGCAGCCACAGTTTTGGGATAGATTTTAAGAGAGCCTGTTATCGCTGAATTTTTTATGTTTTTTGACAGAAGGGGGCGGCGGTGCAGACGACTCAAGAAGGAAAAAGGAGCAATATAAGAAAGATTTGGAAATGCAAATTAAGGAAAAGGAAGAACAGAAGCAAAGGTAACTATTTTCATACCAGACCGTGTATAAAATGGTTTATTGTGTAAATATATTCGGAATTTTCTTATTTGATGCAGCTTTTTCTATTCATAATTATTGTCTTATTGTCTTGCTTCTGAGTAGATCATTTTTCACTTATCATTTTTTCCCTTTTTCATCATCTTCCCTAATAAAGTCTTTTTTCAAGCCTATACCCTTATTCTTTGCAATAAATTCGCAGTATTGAAAAAGCAATGAAGCTGAATGCCATTCCAATATATGCCCGAAAAAGTTTTCTTTTTATATCTATTTCTTCGAGGAATTGTCTTTTATGACTATTACGTGACACATGGAAAACACTTTGTTGCTGATAATCAATAAAAGATAACATTTTAATTTTTATAAACCTTTTTTGACAGCAAGCCATATATTATGTGTAGTTCCATCATCGACATTTGTGAATCAGATTATAGCCAATCAACACCCAGAAACAAAATCAACGATCATCTTTTCTGTAAACACTTTCTGATGAATTCATCATTTTGACTACTTTTTGCTTCTTCTATTCTCTGCTGTAGAGAAAAACTGAAGAAACTAGGGAGAATCACCTCGTCTGAAGAATTAAATGCACTCCCGGTAGGTTTTATAACGACTCAAATTTTATCCAGTGGCCCATTGTGTGTACAGTCCTTTAAGATTCATGGTCTTCAATCAATAGAATCTTGCTTCAATATAACGGTGCTCTTTTTGAAACTTTCATCTGTGAATAAGTGCTTTGCGGTACAAAACATCACAATAGCAAGAAAAAGCGGAATTGGTTTTTGCAAACTGTCAAGTATTGCATTTTTCCTTGTACTCTCTTCTTGTACTTTTGCACTTTTTCTTGCTACTGTGAAATTATGATCTTTCTGTGAGCCAGCTTATCTTCCTTACATGTTTAACTAACTGTTTTTATCAGTATAACGTTTATTGAGAAAAATTCCTCGATGGGACATTGTGGCAGGAGACTTCTCTAGAACCCCAGTTTTACTACGAAAGATGCCTTTCTTTTCGCCTTTGTATAAAACGAAAATTTTGGGCAATGTTTTATTTCGACAGAAAAAAGAACAACCCGCTGCAAGTGTCCGGCCGGTGACGCCGGAGAATCGTGTAGATGACCGACATGTTGATTTAGCATCCGGAAGTCGGTCGGGCAGTAGGAGCCAAGGACGACCTCGCTATGAAGATGATTATAACGATCCTCGTTTTGGCTATCAAAGATACCCTGGTATGCCACCATATCAAGGCATGGGTAGGTATGACCCGTATATGCAAATGATGACGGGAAGATTTGATCCGAGAATGGATCCGTTCCTGATGCAGAACGCCGGTTATCCGGGATTTCCTGGATACTCCGGTATGATGTACGGACCGAATGCCGGTATGATGCCGAGACCGGGACGGTTTGATGATGGACGAGATGGCGATTTGGGAGGCGGGCGCACGTCACGTGAGCAGTTTGCCTTCTAGTGTGATCACTCTAGTTATCTTGCGAAATGTGTAATGTGCTATGTGTGATATAAGCGATGTGAGTAGAATTTGCCCATGGATATAGCAAGTCAGATTTAGGATTGGCACTACCTTAGTTGAATCGTCTGTTTTGGTGTTAGCTGTCCAATTGATGACCACTAGTCGAGGTTGTTTTATCAGAAACTTTGCGAGCAACTTGCTGGTAATTTCTATATTTCAAAAGATTGAAAATATAGTTTAGTCTTCGGCAGCATACACGAAATTTTTACATGCCATATTTTTTTCCTTTTCACTTTCCTGTTTTTAGCTGTTGAACATGGGTTGTTAAACATGTCGTTAGTTCTGTATCAATGTCCTACAATCGGTAGTTTTTGCATTTATTATCCATCGATGATTCAAGTGTTGATAATTTTGTTCTAAATGCGTTCTTATGATTTTGGAAGCCAATGACTGAAACATAGCAGTTATATAGCTATTAGCTATGAGCAGTTATAAGAATTCTACTACATTTAGTTGCATCGGGTTGTTGTGTTATTTTTCTATTTCATTATTATCAGTATTTTGCTAACAATCATTGTTCTGGTAGAATTCGAACAACAAATCAAAGTCAAATAAAAAAAAAATTATACTGTTTGTTTTGAAGTAATTTGAATAGTTCTCTTAAACTCTTCATAACGATTGTTTAATTGGTCTTCTTTCTTGTTGAAGGTCGAGACAGTCAATCTAGAGCTCCAAAGAGCCCGCGCAATGAAGGTGAGTGCCTGGGAGTCATTCCTCCCTTAGAGCTTGCAAGACTTTCCCTATAGTCTTTCCCTATAGTTGCTGGTGCGCTCTTGTTTCTCTGCTGGCATCGTCTGTCAAAAGGTCCTGCTTCAGGTGGATGACATCACCAAGCAACTTACATTATCTATGCGAGCACGATTACTCATGATACTCAAAGTCCTCTCTTGTTGTCGGCAAAGACTTATTAATCATGATCGCTGCTAGATCCTCTCTTTCCTCGCGTTCTTTGCTGCTTTATGCCAATTTTTTGCGAGAATTTCAGCAACTGGATTATTTTCAGTATGTTTTTGCCTCATGCTTCGTAAAATCAACATTCCAATGATGGTCCAATATCTTTCTCTCCTACTTTCTTCGTTTTCCAGTACAGTGCTGGTGGTGAGGTTTTATTAGGCCCAGAACAATCGTTGCTAGCCTAGAACAACCACAAGCTAGTACCAGCTGTCATCTTATGATCGAGACAATTTTCCACTTGCCCAACGCACCTGTTTACTGCAGGCCGCGCCCTCTTTTTTCACAGGGGGTGTAGCTCAGTGGTAGAGCGCTCGCTTTGCATGCGAGAGGCCCGGGGTTCGAAACCCCGCACCTCCATTTTTGGCCGCTCCTGTCCTTTTTAGAAACGTTCCTTGCCTCACACGATGTGCTGTTTTCAATATGACTTTTGTATGAAGTGTGTTTTTCTATCAATATGTGCTCGAAAACATGTTAATGCATCTCAGGGAAGTACACGAATTTGACTTCCACTCATCTAGAGGTCTTTTATTTAACCCCTTCTTTGATGTGAGGACATTGTTTTCCAATGCCAGGTTTTGCTAAAAGCGATGATATTTAGAGTGAATTTGTAATCGTAGTTTTCTCCCCTTTGTCGGATTCTCTGCTTCATTCACCCAATCTTACTGGTAGCATTCGTTCACCCAACCCCCTACCTTGTCAATGTTCAGAATTCTTTTCCGTCTCCTTAAAATATTTAAACTACTTTTAGCGTCTGTTCAAGAATCGTCTCTCAAAGCCAGTGACGTAAAATCGAAGAATTCCCCGCGTGGAAATGCAGCCACCGCAGGGGTTTTCGGGGATGACACTGTGGATAAGAGTGCAGGGAGAGCTGCCAAACTTGCCTACCAGGAGGAGCTTAAGAAGCAGGTCTAGTATTCTTTACGTCATCACATTGTTGTCGAAACAAGTTGCTAATAAATGCTCAAGAGAACTATCGACACGATGACCAAATATGAGACATCTTTGGCAAGTGAAGATTCTTTGACAGATTGTTACAATTCTATGAGAAGTTAAAGAAGCTCATTATTAAGTGTTATATCCATGTTTGTACGTACCAGGCAGGCATAAAGAAGGTTCTCTTTGAGTTCATTTGAGTCATCATGCTTGGTTCCATTGATGTGACCAGCCTTGTTGTATTCCATCATTGAGTTTGTTTTATTTGTTAGATACAAAACTGTTTTGAAAGAATCCCGTCGCTTCGTTTTAGATGCAAGAAAAGCAGGCTGCCAAAGAAAAGGAAAAGAAAGAACGCGAGAAGTATGGCGGAATATTAACAACAATACGTTTGCGTTTGCCATTATGCCATTCTTCATCTGTCGATTTTTAGCATCTCTGATGTTTTCAGGGCAGTTGTAATAATATTGGTTCGAATTATGAACAGAAAAATTAAACGCAGTTTGAGAGTTAGCTAGTTCAAGAAGTATTACACTTCTTAGCAGCTGGTTGATGACTAACGAAAATGAATACCTATCCTTTACAAAAGATTCAGTTTTCATAAGTGGGTTGAAGTTTTTTTAATCTCGCTGACAAATTTAAAGTTATTTGCATGAACATTTTATTTTTTTCTAAACTTTTGTCTCATTATGATTTAACATTTAAAGTTAATAATCTTCATCAATCTTTATACTTGTATCTTTCCCATATTGCTTCTCTTTGATCAAAACGAGTGTCTCATAATACTGCTGTGCTGTTACTAGGTATGAGGCGAAGATAGAGGCCGAAATAGCCAAGTACGATCCCTGGGGACGCGCTGGAGGTGGGGCACCCGTCAAGGATCAATCAGGACACCTAGTTGGTATGTTTCTTTTAACTAAACTCGATGCTCATTATAACTTGCTTTAGTTTAGTTAATTTTATTCATCAATCAGTCTTCAAAGCTTCATTGCGTTATTTTCTTGATAAATATTAATATGCATTTTATTGCAGATTTGGTAGAACTTTTAACTTAAAAGTTTGACTTCACCAAACGTTGGTATCATATGAATTCTTTGAGACTTTGATCCTTGATGCAAATCGTGATTCAAGGGCAAACAGCCTGGATACACTACGTGTTTTCGTTTAGGCAGGCATTGTAAATCGCAAGCAGTGACGTTAGAGTCAGGGGATCATAGGGGTCATGGCCCCTATTTTATGGAAAAGCAAAAATGTGCTCCTGTGAGACTCAAAAGCCCTTTACAAACAAAAATGGGAGCGATTATATGCCCCCTTCTTTTATCTGTCCCCCTCACTTTCAAGATACTTTCTACGTTCCGGCTTGCAAATAGATGTACCTGTTCCTTGAGATATTCTTGAGTTGACCCTGCTTGTTTGTTTACAGCTGACTTGCGGACTCTACACAAATACAACGAGGATGGTGTGGTCGTGTCTCCGAGAATCGATCCCGGAAATTTAGCAGATTTACCCAAAGACAGCCCAGTGCTAGCAGCTTTAAACGGGTTCCAGAACATCGCCAACGCATCACCGAATTCCTCTCCACGTGGTATGCTTTAACTGTTTAATAAAAGGTCATCAGCCTCATCTTTCTGAAGAGGCCCCTTCATGATACTTAAAATAGGCAGTGATATGGATAGAGATCAACTTTTTTATTTCCTCTTAATCACTCAAACGTTTCTTCTTAATGTTAGAGCATGTTTAGTACGCCCACCTAGTTATATTAAAAACTAGTTTTTGAAGGATCTCTATATGATTTATGTTGACTTGTTTAGAAGCCTGGTTAGACAGTGCCTCCTACTTCAGTTATTAAAATGTTGCAGTCATTTTGTCAATCAAACGTTAATAGTACGCCACGTTGAATGTTGAACCGTATTTAAAGCTTAATATGCGACTTTTCATTGAAGGGGATCTTGACAAGCAAGCCCAAGGAAGAGGTGTTGCTTTGATGGAGCTACAAGGGAAGCAGAAGGTAAGCATGCATTCCATCTCATTTTTTGTTATGAACCAACCGTGGCTCTGAAAGTATGTTTTGCTGTTGCTTGCCCTCATTACGTCTAATATGCTTCTTGTTTTAACTCAGGATCCGACCCAGAAGAAGGAACAACAGCAGTACCAGGACTTTCTTAGGCAACAGGTATTCCTTAATATTCAATAATGCTCTGCCTTTTATTGCAATGTTTGTATTATATTGTATCGTATTGTGCTGTGTTGTCTAATATTGTATTGTATTTTATTGTATTATATTGTATTGTATTATATTGTATTGTATTGTGCTGTGTTGTCTTATATTGTATTGTATTTTATTTTATCATATTGTTTTATATTGTATTGTATTGTGTTGTGTTGTATTTTATTGTATTAAATTGTTTTATATTTTATTGTGTTGTATGATATTCTATTATATTGTATCGTATTGTGCTGTGTTATATTATATTGTATTTTATTGTATTATATTGTATTGTATTGTATTGTATTGTATTGTATTGTATTGTGCTGTGTTGTCTTATATTGTATTGTATTTTATTTTATCAAATTGTTTTTTATTGTATTGGGTTGTGTTGTATTTTATTGTATTATATTGTTTTATATTGTATTGTATTGTATTGTGCTGTGTTGTCTTATATTGTATTGTATTTTATTTTATCAAATTGTTTTTTATTGTATTGGGTTGTGTTGTATTTTATTGTATTATATTGTTTTATATTGTATTGTATTGTATTGTATTGTGCTGTGTTGTCTAATATTGTATTGTATTTTATTTTATCATATTGTTTTATATTGTATTGTGTTGTGTTGTATTTTATTGTATTAAATTGTTTTATATTGTATTGTATTGTATTGTGCTGTGTTGTCTAATATTGTATTGTATTTTATTTTATCATATTGTTTTATATTGTATTGTGTTGTGTTGTATTTTATTGTATTAAATTGTTTTATGTTGTATTGTATTGTGTTGTATGATTTTCTATTTTATTGTATTGTTTTGTATCATGTTGTATTTGTTGTGTTGGGTTATATTGTATTTTATTGTGTTGAAGTGTATTGTATTGTGTTCGATTATATTTTATTGTGCTATTTTATATTGCACTGTGTTGTCTTGTCATACGTTAGATTGTATTGTATTACCTTGTATTGAACTGTATAATACAGTGTCGTGTCGTATTGCACTGTGCTAAGTCATTAATGCGCTGTCTTTTTGTATTTCGTGATTATGCTGCACATATCCTCTACAAACAAATTCCTTCACTCTTCTTTCAAGATCGAAGATAAAAAGCGCTTGAAAGAAGAAGAGGAAAGAAAGCAAAAGGAAGAAGAACAAAAGGAGGTATTTTAGTCTTAAAAATTGTATCGAATATCGGAGGGCTATTTTTCTCTACTGTTTAGAAATGTGAAAGGCTTTGTGTTTGGCTCAGATTCCCTGGCAAAAGAACATGCTAAATTCTTACTGCTTGGATATTTTATTATGCTTGGATATCATACTTACTTCTAAGGCCTACAGCTTAGCCTGTTTTGACATTTTTCAATATTAATTTTTTGTAATATATACTTTGTCATTATTAGAATCGAAGGCTCGAAGAGCAAAGATTAAAGATGGAGCGAGAGTTTCTCTTGGAACAAAAAAAAGAAAAGAAAAAAGAAGAAGAGGTCATTACATTATAACTATCATTCCAACTTGATAATGCATTTATTCTAGTTAATAAGAAAATGTGTAAGGATTCTAATGTCTTAGGGCTTTGAAACCACTTGAAATTTGTTCTTTTCAGTGGCATCAATAGATATATGTTCCTGTTTCAATGTCTCAACTCGTTTGGCTTTCATCTCCCAATTGCTGTGTAAAGATGCAGTTCTTTTGTTTTTAAGCTTCGTATTAATACCTATAAGGGAGGAGTGTTGTGTTTGTCATAATGCCCGTTGTTATTTGTTCTTCCACAATGACTTGTTGTACCTTTGGCTGCCTTTGTGAATGCACAACTTCCTCAGATAATTTCTGTTTACTTATTTGATTGTCTTCTGCACAGGTTCGTCAGAAGAACGACGAGATGCGAAAAGTCGCAGAGATAAAGCGACATGAAGCGGAAAAGGAGAAGAAAGAGATGCAAGCGGACCGATTCCAGACGATCTTGAAAAGATCATCTGAGCTAAGGGAACAGGACGCTACCACGGTAATCAATGCAGCATTAAAATAATTGTCTAAGGGCTATTATCACCTTCCTTTTTTAATTCCAGAACCTGGTTCGTCATATCCAGTTTCAGGCCTATATTCGCTTTCTATTCGACAATCTTTTTCAGTAGTTACTTCTTTCTTTGTAATCCGGAAATGAATGAGAACCCCGAGAAGTAGCTTAAAGTGAGGAAGGTCTTAAAAAGTTATTGATTCTCTGTTTTTTCCGCATTTCCTTTTGTCACAAATCTTTTGTCATTGCATGTTGGGCACAAGTATATAAACAGTTTTACTTTCAGCCTCAATCTTTCTTATTCAATTTATTTTATCTATTGAAATCCAAAGTTTGTTTTTTCACTTCAGAGCAACCGCCCTAGCTCACCTCCAATTCCCACCTTGCAGAACATAGTGAGTTTTAAACTGTACCAGCAGAAAAAAAATCATGATACATTTGCTCCATTTTTTGATTGCCCATCTCATCAACCATTTATTGGGTAAAAGTTCTCCATTTTTGGCAGCCAACCGATAGTCTGTTATGGGGCCTGGGGCTAGCAGGGTCATTATGACATCATTCACACTGAAGTTGCTGTTGTTGCTACTTCTCATGGTCTACCTACTGTGGTCTGCAATTTCAAGGAGAAAGTTGAATCCGATATTATTTAGCAATACTAAGATTCGCAATAACCTTAAAACCTTCTTAATCTGTTCTCGACGCAATTAATAAACGTTACACATTCTTTCACAACCTATCAGCAGTCTTAATAAACTGTCATATTTTGTTTTGATTGTTTCTTGTTTGTTCTAGTCTCCGCGTGATTACAGCAGACCTGCCTCTCGCCAACTGCCAACACTTATGAAGAAACAAACAACAGAGGTGGGTGTTCCCTGTCAATCACACGACCCCATTATCGCGTTCCCTTAACATCGCAATTTCTCGCAGCAAAACAGCGCAACAGTATTTCGCTACAGATGTATCAAGTATTAACCCTTTCATTGCTGAGCCTGTTGCCTAATTCAATCCTATCTTGCAATAGAAGGGTCCAATTTAGCATGACATCATTGTTATGTTAAGCAAACGTTTCTTTATGTTGATGATTATTTTGTAATAATAAAGACTCTACATAATGCTCTCAAGGCAGTAATGAAAATTCCATTGAAGGTTTTTTGATACATATTCTCTCGCGCCATTCTGCCTTTAAACAATCTTGAGCAGATTTATCAGATGTCTATATTAAATGTTGTATGTTCTTTACTCATCTGTTGCTTATTTATCAAGCATCGTTCATTTACATTCTGCAACATAACTTTGGATTTTTCCCCCCGTATGCTTGGCTGATGTTTTTATCAGAAAAATTTTGCTAGGACCTTAGTCGTAGCTACATATAATTCTTCATATGCAAAGAGTTTTTTAATCGCAATATCATCTACTGATGTATTCGCTTAATCATTGTAACCACTTATTCGTTTAATCACTTTATGGCTTAATCACTTAATATCAACAGCAAGATCAGCAAAGGCCTCCTTCGCGTCCTGTTCCGGCTCTTGCCAAACAACAGAACATTGAGGTGAGATCAGCCACATTATAGACAAAATGAGAGTTCCATTAATTTCGCATTGCCCCCAATTTTCTCACTTTTGAATTTATCCCCCTTCTTTTCTTTGAATCTTTTCTCCCTCTTTTCCATAGCCCCCTTTTTCTCCTGTCTACCACTTTCATCCGATTCATCGCCTTCTCCGCAATTCTTTACAACAGTTTTTTCTCCTTTGTTTTCCTACTCCGTTTCATGAGCCTTCCTCTCTTACTCTCCCTTTGATGCAACCTTCTATTCCACTCTTCTATTTCCTCTCTATCAAGTTTCGCACGAGAATTTATAATCTTCATGGGAATTATTGGCATCCCTAGAGTCACTTTTTCATTCATATATTCATAACAATAGGTGTCAAACATCCATAGTTTCACAAGCGCATTTTATTAGAAAGGTACTTTTAATCAATCTTTAAGCTGTCAGTTCTATTGAATAATGCTTTTGATCTAAACCCGCATGATATAGGTGCATATGGAGTCACATGCAACGCAAGTGAGCAACCCACCATCACGACAAAATGGCCAATCAAGATATCAGGTTCAATCATCTGAATCGAGTGATCAGGCAAACCTTGACATGCATTATTTAAAAATCATTCGCCAACAGCTGGTTCAAGCGAACTCTGAGCAAGGTGTGTGTGTGTTTTTAGAGCATGAGGATTCATAGACCATTGATTTACCAGATTGAAATTGCATCTTGTATTCTTCGCGAAAAGTTTGTGTGAACAAGTAATAATGCGATCGATGTACCAAGGGCAATCTTAATAATCAAGAGTTTGATTTTGATGTAAGTCTATCACACCTCGAGTCGGATAACAAGTTTTTTCCATAGAAAATTGCTTTTCAAGGCTATAGCCTTGATGATAAAATTATCTTTTTTGCACAAAGAAGTTGATTCGTCAACTGCACGTATGACATGAAATTCGAGCTAAGAACTCAAGTCGAAAAGAACAATAGGATTCTTGGATTCTGATTAATAAATAACACTTGAATTTGGTTTAAAGCAGTTTCCATTGGTTAAAATATAAGACCTTTTGTAAACTATATTGGCTATTGCGTCGATATTTTTAGGTTTAAAATCTTTTGAAATATTTGCAATATTTGGATGTTGATATATGTATGTTGATATATGTTGATATATGTTGATATATGTTGATTTATGTTGATTTATGTTGATTTATGTTGATTTATGTTGATTTATGTTGGTATAATCACATTGCTAATATTTATGATTTTCAGAAGCCGCCACATCAAAACAAACGACATCTCAAAACCACGTGATCAAACAGCTAGCCGTTTTGCGGAAACAGCTTAGCACAGAAGAGCAGAAAGTGCAAAAAGAACTGGAGAAAAACGTGGTACGTAACATGAAAGTAGATTAATTTATTACTTTCAGAAAATCAGATTTTCAAGGTCAGACTTCTTGATTTGTAAAGATTTCAGCCACGGTGTCTGGAATGAAGAGGTTTTTTCCTATGCAAGTATGCAATGAAGAGACTCGAGTTTTCAAAATGAGCCATTTCCACCGAGTCAAAGCTCTTTATAATTCAATATAGCGATGCCTTGATGTTTAGCGGCTGCAAGTTTCCTATGGTTTATTTGCACTTGGCCACATGTTACTGTAAACTGTATACACAGCATGCCACGGAGGATTTTGGCGCCAGAATTCTTTCTACGCACCAGACTATTAGTTCTAATGAAGTTCTACGCGCCAAAACAAATGCTGATAAATAGATTATTGATGAATTCATTGCCGAATCTCTGACTGAAATAATTGCAGCAGATGTTTCTAAAATGCAATTTTTCATATTTGGAGATTTTCTTTTCTTCGCTCATTGCTTGCCTATCTGTTGGGCCAATAGCATTAGTTTATTTCAACTGTGCATAATTTTTTTGCTTAGGAAAAGTACCAAGAAACAAGGTCAAAAAATACAAGGTGGGTGTGGAATGAAACAAAATTCATTGAAAGTTTAGTTCTTCGTGCCCAGCTCTTTGTTATTAGTTAAGGCAATGGCGAACAATCTGAGTTACCTTCTAACTCACGGCCAAAGATAAAATGAATTCATATTTGTTTTAACCGTTTTAAAATATCTATTTTGATGCAGAGTCCACAGGTGGTACGAGTGTGTGGATCTCTCATAGAGTGTAGATCTTTATTTGAAAGTTCAAGTTTTGAAAACTGAAAAATTAACTAAATAATTGTTTGGGGGTGAACAAGGGGGTTTTAACTCATTGCTAAGAACATGCCAGGAATCCTTTTAATACAGTCATTTCGGTGCATTTAGAGGTCTAGGTGTTCTAGTTTAGTTTGAGAAACGTTTCGGGGCATTCAACTAGTACGTTTTGGAAGCTTTGTCTAGGTTAATTTCAGAGATACGTCCTTGTTTTATAATGTTTAACCAAATTCATCAAATTCGTTTCGAACCATATTTCTGGAGACTTTTGGAACTTAGTATGGATTTGGGATGGGATTAGATGTGTCTTGGAATTTTATCGAGGAAATTATTATGAATGTATTGCTATATTCTATGAACAACATTATCGCATCTTTAAGATGTCGGGGAAAAGGGGACCTTTTTGCAAGAATGAAATAATATTTACTCTTTTTGAAGCATCGTAGCACAAAAGAGTGATGACCATGCTGATATATTTGAAAAGGCGAGGATCCGTCGAGGCTCAGCAAAAAGAAGAGCGGTATGTTTCATATGATCTTTTTCTGTGTGCTCTAGTTTCGAGGCCTTGACTTGGACTGGATCGTTTCTGTTGCTAGCTTTGACCTAACGCTAAACAGTCTGCATTCAAATATGGGGCTAAAGGATTTCTTCGAGAAATGTTATTATTGAGCCCCTTGCCAATCGGTGATTCGTCAGAATGCTGCCTTGCCAATCGATTCTTTATTGAACAATGTCTTGAATATCTAGTTTATATTTTATTTAATATTTGATTGAACAATGCATGGATATTCAAGCAAGTTTACTCCCGAGCAATTAAGCCGGGACATTGGTGTTCAATAATCAAGAAGCC